>OX371296.1:260200-950200 GCA_947310995.1 Yponomeuta cagnagella
TTAACGGCAGTTAGTACCAAAATTATAAATCAGCCTGCTATCGAACGTCGTATAGTGCACACGTGCGCCCTGTCTGTCTGCCGCTTGGAGTATGAACATGGTAACTTTTTTCATTTAAAGTATTAATACTTGCTATGACATTGCTAGACTTTGCAATGCATAATCTTAATTATATTTTATTTTGTTTTAGAATAATGGATCAAAAGAAACGATCATCGAAAATCTAGCCTAACCTAGCTTAGAATTCTCCTGTTCAAGTGGGCGATAATACAAATCCCGAAATAAGGCGGAAGCAAGTGCGCAAAAAACTTTCATTTGATAATGCACCGGTAAGTTTTATTCAGCTTTATTTTACCTTGTCATTTTTAGGGTTACTCGATGCTCAACCCTAGGTACCCAAGGTACCCAAACGTTCCGTCAGTCCGTCTGTCTGTCTCCAGGCTGTATCTCATGAACCGTGATAGCTAGATAATTGGAATATTCGCAGATGATGTTCAAAATAAGTATAAACATTACTCGGTTTGTTTGGCGACTATAAAGTCATTGGGATCTCGAGTTACTTAGAAAAACGCCGCAAAATTATAGCGAAGTTCCTTATTTTTTATAAATTACTATCCCAAATTTAGTCAATAGATTGACATAATCTGATCTGTTCCTTTTTTATAGGATGAATTGGTGTTAACGAAAAATACACACCATCAAGACGCAGAGACTTCGGTGCCGACTAGTAACGAGGCCGGTGTGAATCAGAAGTCCTTCAATGAAGATCCTGACCTTGAAGATCGGGGAGGTAAGACTTCCATAAGTATACCGGAGTCTTATACCACCATCCCTGGAGTGAGTGCCCTTAACACCGAACATATTTTTAATGACGCTTTTAATGACGATGCAGATTCACATTTCAATAGAGAAAAGCACGCATCTGAAGTGACTGGGGCTGAATTCATTTCACATTCTGTGTCAGACTCACCTAACACCATTCGCGTAGATACAAGAACATCCTCAGACACTTTTGATCAAGGGCTAAATATTTTGAAAGATAACTGTTCCAATTTAGATTCCGAGCTCAGTCCAACCAAGTACCAGTTCGACAAATTCAACAATCACTGCTGCAAACGGTTCAAAGTCCTGTAGTCGAAGAAGTCGTAAACGCACTTGTAAAACTGATAAAAGATACATTGACTCTTTATCCGAAAATGAAGATTTTTAACATTTTATGATGGACTGTACGCAGAATCTGATGAATGGTCAGGTGCGGAGACGCCAGAAAATGATTTCGTAGAGAGTGCGCATAAATCTAAATCAAAAAAGAAAAAGAAAAGGACGGAGGATACACCAGAAGAAGAAGTGGGTGATAAAGGCTTACGAAAAAGAAAAATAAATTTGAAAAAGGAAAGAAAACACAAGAAGGAATGGGACTCCGTCTCTGAAAAATACTTTAAAGGCAATTTGACGGGGAAGATAAGCAAAATAATAATTGCAACATTTTAAAAAAGTAAGCCTTCAGCTATTTCAGTGAAGGATTCAATGCAAAAATCTGCAGACATGAGTGAAATTGAAATTCAGTCCAAAACTAAATTGCCACTTATGTCGTGCTATCGGTCCAAGCTGCCTATTTCAAAGGCAAAATATGAAGACCTGGCTAAAATTTGTAAGGAAAATGTTATACCTAGTCTATTCCAAAGTGAGTTTATCAACTTGCCACGCTCTTCAAATGAAAAAGACACCTTGGCTGAGTCAGACATTGAGGATTGTGATTAATACGATTTAAGATCTCTTAAAATGAAGACTGTTGATGTTAATGTTTGTAGTTATCTAATTTTAGGTTGAGGCGACACACTGTTAATTATTATGTTAAGTGGGTTAAGTTATGTTGTACTGTGAGTCTACAATAGTTTTGTGACAATTTCACAAGCTATCGAGATTTATCTCAACAAAAAGCCTTTAGACTGATCTTGGATAATAAGTTATTATTTCCGACATAGTATTTTTAAAGGTAAAACAATTCTGTTTTTTGAGTACATAAGTAAGTTTTGAACATAAAAACATATTGCAAGCCGTAGAGTGTAAAGCCATAAAACATAGAATTTTAACTTTTATGTTTGACTGATTATTACGAAGATATAATTAGAATGAGTAGTACAATAGACGCTCCGTACTGTGTTGGAGAAATTAAGTAGGTTTTCTTTATAGAATTACTGTTTTCGTTTTTAAATTCGTATAAAAGTTGATTTTTTGTTACCAATTTAATTGGACAGTTGATTATTTTCGTTGAACTTTCAATAAAACCTCAGATGATTTGAAAATTCAGTGGTTTTTCTTATTTTTTGTCATGACTTTCAACTGAAAACTCATTTAATACTGGGTATGTAAGTAAAGATACGACATAGGTTAGACAAAAATCCCGAATAAATTATTTCAATTACTTCGAATAAGCATCTTTTTCCAGATCAAACTAAAGTATTTCTATCGTTTAGGTCTTTGTTCCACTCTTTAGTTCACTAAAAATATGCATAAACGATGTTTTTCCAGTTTTCATAACAAGTGTCACTTGTTGCTTAGTAATTTTTTCCAGGTTGCCTTTTTATTTAAAAAATTACCATGCGACACTATTTCCGTAAGTATCAGGTTGTAGAAATACTAGTTTACAACATTTTTTAGTACTTTTGAATAGCTTTTAAATGCTGTGAGAACCAAACCAATATGATTAATAGAAGAGAAGATATGATTTTTTTACGAAAAATAAAAACTTTATATGGCTCTACTGTAAAGTTGCATACATGTCGCTTGGTAAAAATTTGCTTTCCACCGTCGTTATGTATTATTTTTAACACGCCAACCGGTCACTTTGCATTATTTCATTGCGTGTACGCGCCGAGAGGAAAATCACGACACTCTGTGTAGCACACGAGGCACTAACTCGACATTGCGCCGCTCGCTGCTTTCCTCTCGTCGCTCGCGCGCTCCACCGCTCCCACACAACTAGCACGTTAGCATCTGATCGAGAGGCGGCGTTTTGACTTTTCAGTACTGCCGAATCGCCGCGTGTGATTATTCGAATGTTACGTGTATTGTGTGATATTATCGGATCTATCATCTATCGGATCTATCGGATCTATCTATCTATCGGATCTATCTATCTATCTATCGGATCTATCTATCTATCTATCGGATCTATCTATCGGATCTATCTATCGGATCTATCTATCTATCTATCTATCTATCTATCTATCTATCTGTCGGATCTATCTATCTATCTATCGGATCTATCGGATCTATCTATCTATCTATCTATCTATCTATCTATCTATCGGATCTATCGAATCTATCGAATCTATCGGATCTATCGGATCTATCGGATCTATCGGATCTATCGGATCTATCGGATCTATCGGATCTATCGGATCTATCGGATCTATCGGATCTGTCGGATCTGTCGGATCTGTCGGATCTGTCGGATCTGTCGGATCTGTCGGATCTATCGGATCTGTCGGATCTATCGGATCTGTCGGATCTATCGGATCTGTCGGATCTGTCGGATCTGTCGGATCTATAGGATCTGTCGGATCTGTCGGATCTGTCGGATCTGTCGGATCTGTCGGATCTGTCGGATCTATCGGATCTATAGGATCTATCGGATCTGTCGGATCTATCGGATCTGTCGGATCTATCGGACCTTTCGGACCTATCGGACCTGTCGGACCTGTCGTACCTGTCGGACCTGTCGGACCTGTCGGATCTGTCGGATCTGTCGGATCTGTCGGATCTGTCGGATCTGTCGGATCTATCGGATCTGTCGGATCTATCGGACCTGTCGGACCTATCTTACCTGTCTTACCTGTCTTACCTGTCGGACAACTACAACGATATACACGAAGCGCAAATTTCACGTCAATACATCCGGTATACGTGAAATTTGTTAAAGAGAAAATCCTTTAGAGAGTGCGCAAATTTCACGTATACATCGTTCGTGAGAGCAAATTTCACGTATACATCCGGTATACGTGAAATCTGTTAAAGAGATGGTCCTTTAAAGAGTGCGCCAGGGCACAACTAATACGATATACACGAAGCGCAAATTTCACGTCAATACATCCGGTAATACATCCATGAAATTTGCGCTTCGTGTATATCGTTGTAGTTGTGCCGTGGCGCACTCTTTAAAGGATTATCTCTTTGACAAATTTCACGTATACCGGATGTATTGACGTGAAATTTGCGCTTCGTGTATATCGTATTAGTTGTGCCCTGGCGCACTCTTTAAAGGACCATCTCTTTAACAGATTTCACGTATACCGGATGTATACGTGAAATTTGCTCTCACGAACGATGTATACGTGAAATTTGCGCACTCTCTAAAGGATTTTCTCTTTAACAAATTTCACGTATACCGGATGTATTGACGTGAAATTTGCGCTTCGTGTATATCGTTGTAGTTGTCCGACAGGTAAGACAGGTAAGACAGGTAAGATAGGTCCGACAGGTCCGATAGATCCGACAGATCCGATAGATCCGACAGATCCGACAGATCCGACAGATCCGACAGATCCGACAGATCCGACAGGTCCGACAGGTCCGACAGGTACGACAGGTCCGACAGGTCCGATAGGTCCGAAAGGTCCGATAGATCCGACAGATCCGATAGATCCGACAGATCCGATAGATCCTATAGATCCGATAGATCCGACAGATCCGACAGATCCGACAGATCCGACAGATCCGACAGATCCGACAGATCCGACAGATCCTATAGATCCGACAGATCCGACAGATCCGACAGATCCGATAGATCCGACAGATCCGATAGATCCGACAGATCCGATAGATCCGACAGATCCGACAGATCCGACAGATCCGACAGATCCGACAGATCCGACAGATCCGACAGATCCGATAGATCCGATAGATCCGATAGATCCGATAGATCCGATAGATCCGATAGATCCGATAGATCCGATAGATCCGATAGATTCGATAGATTCGATAGATCCGATAGATAGATAGATAGATAGATAGATAGATAGATAGATCCGATAGATCCGATAGATAGATAGATAGATCCGACAGATAGATAGATAGATAGATAGATAGATAGATCCGATAGATAGATCCGATAGATAGATCCGATAGATAGATAGATAGATCCGATAGATAGATAGATAGATCCGATAGATAGATAGATCCGATAGATCCGATAGATGATAGATCCGATAATATCACACAATACACGTAACATTCGAATAATCACACGCGGCGATTCGGCAGTACTGAAAAGTCAAAACGCCGCCTCTCGATCAGATGCTAACGTGCTAGTTGTGTGGGAGCGGTGGAGCGCGCGAGCGACGAGAGGAAAGCCGCGAGCGGCGCAATGTCGAGTTAGTGCCTCGTGTGCTACACACACAGAGTGTCGTGATTTTCCTCTCGGCGCGTACACGCAATGAAATAATGCAAAGTGACCGGTTGGCGTGTTAAAAATAATACATAACGACGGTGGAAAGCAAATTTTTACCAAGCGACATGTATGCAACTTTACAGTAGAGCCATATAAAGTTTTTATTTTTCGTAAAAAAATCATATCTTCTCTTCTATTAATCATATTGGTTTGGTTCTCACAGCATTTAAAAGCTATTCAAAAGTACTAAAAAATGTTGTAAACTAGTATTTCTACAACCTGATACTTACGGAAATAGTGTCGCATGGTAATTTTTTAAATAAAAAGGCAACCTGGAAAAAATTACTAAGCAACAAGTGACACTTGTTATGAAAACTGGAAAAACATCGTTTATGCATATTTTTAGTGAACTAAAGAGTGGAACAAAGACCTAAACGATAGAAATACTTTAGTTTGATCTGGAAAAAGATGCTTATTCGAAGTAATTGAAATAATTTATTCGGGATTTTTGTCTAACCTATGTCGTATCTTTACTTACATACCCAGTATTAAATGAGTTTTCAGTTGAAAGTCATGACAAAAAATAAGAAAAACCACTGAATTTTCAAATCATCTGAGGTTTTATTGAAAGTTCAACGAAGATAATCAACTGTCCAATTAAATTGGTAACAAAAAATCAACTTTTATACGAATTTAAAAACGAAAACAGTAATTCTATAAAGAAAACCTACTAAATTTCTCCAACACAGTACGGAGCGTCTATTGTACTACTCATTCTAATTATATCTTCGTAATAATCAGTCAAACATAAAAGTTAAAATTCTATGTTTTATGGCTTTACACTCTACGGCTTGCAATATGTTTTTATGTTCAAAACTTACTTATGTACTCAAAAAACAGAATTGTTTTACCTTTAAAAATACTATGTCGGAAATAATAACTTATTATCCAAGATCAGTCTAAAGGCTTTTTGTTGAGATAAATCTCGATAGCTTGTGAAATTGTCACAAAACTATTGTAGACTCACAGTACAACATAACTTAACCCACTTAACATAATAATTAACAGTGTGTCGCCTCAACCTAAAATTAGATAACTACAAACATTAACATCAACAGTCTTCATTTTAAGAGATCTTAAATCGTATTAATCACAATCCTCAATGTCTGACTCAGCCAAGGTGTCTTTTTCATTTGAAGAGCGTGGCAAGTTGATAAACTCACTTTGGAATAGACTAGGTATAACATTTTCCTTACAAATTTTAGCCAGGTCTTCATATTTTGCCTTTGAAATAGGCAGCTTGGACCGATAGCACGACATAAGTGGCAATTTAGTTTTGGACTGAATTTCAATTTCACTCATGTCTGCAGATTTTTGCATTGAATCCTTCACTGAAATAGCTGAAGGCTTACTTTTTTAAAATGTTGCAATTATTATTTTGCTTATCTTCCCCGTCAAATTGCCTTTAAAGTATTTTTCAGAGACGGAGTCCCATTCCTTCTTGTGTTTTCTTTCCTTTTTCAAATTTATTTTTCTTTTTCGTAAGCCTTTATCACCCACTTCTTCTTCTGGTGTATCCTCCGTCCTTTTCTTTTTCTTTTTTGATTTAGATTTATGCGCACTCTCTACGAAATCATTTTCTGGCGTCTCCGCACCTGACCATTCATCAGATTCTGCGTACAGTCCATCATAAAATGTTAAAAATCTTCATTTTCGGATAAAGAGTCAATGTATCTTTTATCAGTTTTACAAGTGCGTTTACGACTTCTTCGACTACAGGACTTTGAACCGTTTGCAGCAGTGATTGTTGAATTTATCGAACTGGTACTTGGTTGGACTGAGCTCGGAATCTAAATTGGAACAGTTATCTTTCAAAATATTTAGCCCTTGATCAAAAGTGTCTGAGGATGTTCTTGTATCTACGCGAATGGTGTTAGGTGAGTCTGACACAGAATGTGAAATGAATTCAGCCCCAGTCACTTCAGATGCGTGCTTTTCTCTATTGAAATGTGAATCTGCATCGTCATTAAAAGCGTCATTAAAAATATGTTCGGTGTTAAGGGCACTCACTCCAGGGATGGTGGTATAAGACTCCGGTATACTTATGGAAGTCTTACCTCCCCGATCTTCAAGGTCAGGATCTTCATTGAAGGACTTCTGATTCACACCGGCCTCGTTACTAGTCGGCACCGAAGTCTCTGCGTCTTGATGGTGTGTATTTTTCGTTAACACCAATTCATCCTATAAAAAAGGAACAGATCAGATTATGTCAATCTATTGACTAAATTTGGGATAGTAATTTATAAAAAATAAGGAACTTCGCTATAATTTTGCGGCGTTTTTCTAAGTAACTCGAGATCCCAATGACTTTATAGTCGCCAAACAAACCGAGTAATGTTTATACTTATTTTGAACATCATCTGCGAATATTCCAATTATCTAGCTATCACGGTTCATGAGATACAGCCTGGAGACAGACAGACGGACTGACGGAACGTTTGGGTACCTTGGGTACCTAGGGTTGAGCATCGAGTAACCCTAAAAATGACAAGGTAAAATAAAGCTGAATAAAACTTACCGGTGCATTATCAAATGAAAGTTTTTTGCGCACTTGCTTCCGCCTTATTTCGGGATTTGTATTATCGCCCACTTGAACAGGAGAATTCTAAGCTAGGTTAGGCTAGATTTTCGATGATCGTTTCTTTTGATCCATTATTCTAAAACAAAATAAAATATAATTAAGATTATGCATTGCAAAGTCTAGCAATGTCATAGCAAGTATTAATACTTTAAATGAAAAAAGTTACCATGTTCATACTCCAAGCGGCAGACAGACAGGGCGCACGTGTGCACTATACGACGTTCGATAGCAGGCTGATTTATAATTTTGGTACTAACTGCCGTTAAAGGACCAAAATACATTCTTCCCAAGCAACAATTCCACTTACGCATGGATGCCATAAACTTACTTTTAATTTAAATTTCTTTCTGGAATAGGTATCGAAACTCCAAAGTTCGAAGTAAATCCGGCAGGTCATAATTTACTAAGCGACGTTCGTATTGTGTTTTGTCCCAGGGGTAAATTTACCAAACGACATATTTTTGTAAAAGGTGTCCCGGCTAAAATTTCTAAGTACAAAATAAGGGAAAACAGAGAACCGGTAAAAAGTGACAAGTTAAAAAATAAATGTTTTCTAAGTAGGGTAAAATTTGCCTACCAAAGTATTATTTAAATTACAAATCTGGGTAAAATTTAATAAATGACAAAGTAACCAAAATCTTAAGCAGGCAAAATGTACTAACAAACTAACAAAAAGCTGTAGATTATTTTGTCTAAGTGACTTGTTTTATAAATAGGTACTAATTTTTGTCGCATGGTGGCCGAAAATTGTAAAATATTACTTAAAAACTAAATTACCAAGCGACATCAAAACTCATCGTAGAGACTTGAGAGTAAGACCAATCGACGCAGAAAAAAAAGACGATTCCATTGATGTATATAACTCAATATTGCCCAAAGTGTCGCTTGTAAAGCTGTCTTACCTGTCTTACCTGTCGGACAACTACAACGATATACACGAAGCGCAAATTTCACGTCAATACATCCGGTATACGTGAAATTTGTTAAAGAGAAAATCCTTTAGAGAGTGCGCAAATTTCACGTATACATCGTTCGTGAGAGCAAATTTCACGTATACATCCGGTATACGTGAAATCTGTTAAAGAGATGGTCCTTTAAAGAGTGCGCCAGGGCACAACTAATACGATATACACGAAGCGCAAATTTCACGTCAATACATCCGGTATACGTGAAATTTGTCAAAGAGATAATCCTTTAAAGAGTGCGCCACGGCACAACTACAACGATATACACGAAGCGCAAATTTCATGGATGTATTACCGGATGTATACGTGAAATTTGTTAAAGAGAAAATCCTTTAGAGAGTGCGCAAATTTCACGTACACATCCGGTATACGTGAAATCTGTTAGAGAGATGGTCCTTTAAAGAGTGCGCCAGGGCACAACTAATACGATATACGCGAAGCGCAAATTTGTGAGAGCAAATTTCACGTATACATCCGGTATACGTGAAATCTGTTAAAGAGATGGTCCTTTAAAGAGTGCGCCAGGGCACAACTAATACGATATACGCGAAGCGCAAATTTCACGTCAATACATCCGGTATACGTAAAATTTGTCAAAGAGATAATCCGTCTGCCCCCCCCCCCACTATGAGGGTCCCTCTGGGACATCCTCTCGCCGGGCCACAGTGACTTAACCTGTGGCCCGGTAGAGTAGAGGAGGAACACCGCGGGGGTTTAGTGGGTAGTCCAGCCCTCGGGCTGGGAGTCCCACACAAAAGCGCCCTGTTGTCCCCCGACAGCAGGGCGGCGAAGTGCGTAAATGCATTCCCCCGCGTAACCAAAAAAAAAAAAAACCTAACCTAACCTCGACGAAATCGTAATAATTACCACCTTGCGAATTTATACAGGGAATCAAGACACAACCATGTCGTGATGGAGGATTACATCAGCGCCATCTACCGTTGACTAGCGCTAGAAGCTGTAGCAAGTATATTAGAACATTGATATTGTTAGAGTTTATTTCCAAAATACGTCTCAATTTCAATTGTATTTTTAATTACATTCTTACCGAATTCTAACCGTGTTCTGCCAAATACGGCTATGTGATCTGTTGATAGGGATTGTGACTTTGCGTCCGGAGAGGAATATTCTCGCATTCTCATCTCAGGCATAACGTGGTGCCCAGGTTTTGAAGCTTTAACAATGTCGCAGGTCGCTGACTCTGAGTTCGCAAAACTTCTTAATAGCTCGTCGGCATTGCACTTGGAGAAAATTGCCATGCCAGGAAGGAAATCAATATTCACAGGCTTTTTGTTGCAAGGTCATTTCGCAAGACTATCTTTAACAGCCTTCACTGTTTAATGCCCGGTTCTTATATTTAACGAATGGTTATTCGTAATCGGTAACTTATCCTTAACAAGCGTCCCGTAACTTGAAGAGCTGGTTGATATTTAAAAAAAACCGGCCAAGTGCGAGTCGGACTCGCGCACCGAGGGTTCCGTACAAACCTGCAATGTCAACAACATTTTTTCACGGGTTAAAGGCAATTAGATCTAAGTATTTGATATGAATTTCAACTTGATAGCTCTACGCGTTCATGAGGAAAAAAGTAATAAGTTTATATTTATTAAAAAATATATATTTTGTAATGTAACTAAAAATTTAAGGTTTTCGGAATTTTTCCTTTATATGTGCTATAAAACGTTGCTTCATGCCAAATTTCAAGATTCTAGGTCGACTGGAAGTACCCTTTAGGTTTTGATTCCCTTGCGAGTACTTGCGAGTTTCAAAATATGCAGCTTAAATTGCTGTTTCTTTTGATTGCGTTGACATAGAAGTTAGATTTTGTTACAGCTTAAAGGTATTATAGACCTGAGTATTTGGTATGAATTTCAATTTAATATCTCTACGCGTTTATGAGGAAATGGGTAGTAAGTTTAAAATTATTAAAAAAAAAATATATTATGTGATGTAACTAAAAATTTATGGTTTTCGTAATTTTTCCTTTATCTATGCTATAAGACGTTGCTTCGTACCAAATTTCAAGATTCTGAGTTCACGGGAAGCACCCTGTAGGTTTTGATTCCCTTGCAAGTGTCGAAAATTTGCGGCATAAACGGCTGTATCTTTTGATTGCGTTGGCTTAGAAGTTTGATTTTTTCACAGCTTCAAGGGACAGTAGACCTGAGTAATTGATATAAATTTCAGCTTCATACCTCCACGCGTTCCTGAGAAAAAGGGTCTTGACAGACGGACGGACGGACGGACAGACGGACAACAAAGTGATCCTATAAGGGTTCCGTTTTTTCCTTTTGAGGTACGGAACCCTAAAAAAAGAAAAAAAAACGTACAGGAAGTTTACAAATTGTTATGTCCATACATTTATCGTACGGTACGTTATTCGAAACCGTTTTTAAGAGGAATACTTGAGTAGATATTTTAACCAACCGTTAGCAAAACGAGTCGTTACCGGGCATAAGTCTCCTACTGTCTTAGTCCATAGTGATTACATACTCTTTGGTTCTACCCACTAGGCTACCACAACTCTATTTCTCTATATATAGCTTATTTCTCTCTTCTTACCGAGAGAAATAGGCTTCTTACAGTAAATATTCTTACCTGCCTCATTTTCTTCACTGAACAACTTCTGCCAAAGGGACCCACATTGTGATGTGACTTTGAAAACAAAACTCAATCTCTAGATAGTCTGTGAAAAAAACTGTTTTTTTTTTTTATAATAGGTTTAACGGCTCTGGATACTAGTCCTTTTGAGCCTTTTCGTTTAGTTTATAAGTTACTTTAACACTTTCACTATTCACTATTTACAAGGTATTAATCGTATTCACTATGTATTTACAAAGTGGTGTGAAGGATCTTGGATCAGCAAGAAGTTCTTGAAGCCGCGTTGGAATATTATTTCCATAGATTGATTCTAGTTCTGTTATTAGAGTTAATCTGTGCAGGCCAAATTTTTGACAACTCAAGATATGGTGAGAAAGGTCAGCGTTGTCCGTGCCACAATGTAAACATTTAGCGTCTTCAACCAGATTGAGTCTATGGAGGTGAGTGCGAGTTTGACAGTGTCCAAATCTCATTCGGTTCACAATGGTTATATATTTACGGCAGTTAACTTCCTTGTTTTTGTGATACCAAGGTTGGGCGGGCGGGCTTCCTTGAATATCTGCATACCAGCTCCCTTTATCTTTGCTGGTTTCTTTCCAATAATCGCACCATAATGATTTCAGATGTTCATTCAAAGGTGCGTGCAGATCAGTAAACGGCGTCTTCAGGTCGGTGGAATGGTCCTCGTCGGGTTCCATGTTTGCGGCTCGATCAACAACTTCGTTCCCTGTGATACCTCGGTGCGAAGGTACCCATAAAAACTTAACCTTTTTACCTCTAACATCTAAACTGTACAAAATATTCCTAATTTCATACACTAAATAATTTACACTATATCTGAAACAGTTACCTTCCAGAGCTGATAGAACACTTAATGAGTCAGATAATATAATAATCTCAGAGACATTAATATCTTGCACATGAACAAGAGCTTGGTAAATAGCATAAGCTTCAGCTGTGAAAATACTACAATTACCATCAATTTTAAAGCATTTTGTTCTTTTTAACTGTGGATCATAAAAAGCTGAGCTTACTCTACTTCCTGACTTAGAACCATCAGTATACAATGAATAAAGATGTTTATCCTCCAAAAATTCCAGCAGACTGTTTTGGTTAGTTATTGAATGTTGCTGTATAAAATCATTTTCTAAGAGTATCTTGAAATCAGTCTTATATAGAGGCCATAAACTTTCTTTATGCATATTTACAGATATACTATTTAGATGAATTATAATTCGTAGCAGAGTTGGAGTGTTACCATTTAATATTTGTGTAATATTTGCATATGGGCCAACTGAGTGGTGTAAGATATCAATTGCTTGGTGTGGCACAATGTGGTCTAAGACACATCTATTGTTCTGAGCAATAAGTTTTAAACAAAATCTCTCAGCTAGTTGCAAACGTCTGAAATGTAGTGGAAGAATGCAGGCCTCGCATTGCATAGCATTAATTGGTGTTGAACACATAGCTCCAGTAATAATTCTGAGTGCTTTATTCTGAATAACATCTAGTTTTCTTAATGATACGAGGCTTGCATCCATGTAAGCAATACAACTATAATCAAAGTGACTCCTCATGATACTTTTGTACAACATAGACAGTATTTTGGGATCTGATCCCCAATGCACTCCGGCCAGAGACCGAAGTAAATTCAGTGCTTTAGATGCATTTTTAATGATATAATTTATATGACTTTCAAATGTTAACCTTTGATCGAGCAATATACCAAGGAATTTCTTTTCATTTAACCAGGGTAAGGGGTTATTATTATATGTTACAAAGTTGTCACTAGCAGTATTTTTCTTTGAAAAAACCATTGCTCCACTCTTACTAGGGCTAATGTCTAATTTAAGTTTATTAGAATAATAGTTGTTTATCTGTACAAGAGCTTGGTTCAGATTATTTACAGCTATATTTACATCTTTATGTACAGAATATATTAATAAGTCATCTGCAAATTGCAGAAATTGAACACCCCTATGTGTCAGATAATTATTAATTTGACATGTATAAATGTTGTATAGCAAAGGAGATATAGTGGCTCCTTGCATAGTTCCTTTAAAGACTTGACCTGGTCCGTGTAAAATATTATTAAACTTTACATACATTGTTCTATTGTACAAGAATTTAAATATCCATTTACAGACACAGCCTGGGATACCAATCTCTGACAAGATGCTTACCAATATGGATGGATCAACATTATCAAACGCACCTTGCACATCCAAGAATGCACAAACAGTGACCGATTGGCTATGAAATGAATTCTTTATGTCTGATATGAGAGAAGTGAAACTCTCAGTGGCGCTGCGACCTTTCCTAAAACCGAATTGTTGGTCAGGTAAGATTCTCTTTGATTCTACAAAATGATCAAGTCTCGTTTTAAGCATAAATTCAAATATTTTTCCCACACATGAAGACAAAGAGATTGGTCTGTAAGAATTGCAGTCGTCACTTGGTTTATTTAATTTTAAAATTGGTATGACACATTGTGTTTTCCAAGAATCTGGTATAGTCTGAGTTTCCCATAACAAGTTAAAAATGTCTAACAGGGTTCTTTGTGCATCTATGTGCATGTTCTTAATAAGTTTATAAGGAATATCGTCTAATCCGGGTGCAGTGTCTTTTCTAGACCTAATTGCAATAGTAAATTCTTGCATAGTAAAGGCACAAGAGAGAAAAGTACAATTTTCATTTCCATTTTGACTAAAGAAGTTATTTAATGAATCAATGTCTATGGCATTTACAGAAGGGGATGATGGTGCATACTTATCAATAAAAGCGGGAATCCATTCATCATTCTTTGGAGTCTTAGGTAATCGAATACGCTTATATCTTTTAATATAATTCCAAATAGTACTAATAGGTGTATATCTGTTGAAAGATTCTACTAATTTAACCCAGCCATTTTTCTTTTTTTCCTTCAATAATCTCTTTTTAAATGCATCTAACTTTTTAAATTCAATGTAACTCGTTGTTGTGGAATCAGATCTATATGCATTTAAAGCTTCTTTGCTTTTTCTAACAGCGTCTAAACACTCACTGTCCCACCAGGGAACAGGTTTCCTTAAAATATTTTGATTAACTTTCTTAAACTTTGGTATGGTTAAATCCTTAATTTCCGTCAATTTTTCACAAAAAACATCTTTTAATTGGGTTAGAATAATCTAGGCTAAGTTGACCTAAGATCTTTTCTGTTTCAGATTCAAAGGTGGGCCAGTCGGCTTTTCTGTAAAGATAACGCTCTGCTTGGATACCAGTGTCATATTTCTCTACTGTGGTGTGGATATCAAGAATAGTTGGGAAATGATAACTACCCATGGCATCATTGTGTACTCTCCATTCACAGAGGGGAGCTACAGAAGGACTTATACAGGAAATGTCAATTGCAGAAGGTCTTTTTGTAGGACTACCTACTGTAGTAGAGGAACCTGAATTCAAAATGCATAAGTCATATTCATCTAATAAGTTATAAATGTCATTACCTCTTGAATTGGATCTAAGGCATCCAAAAGCAACATGATGTGCATTGAGATCACCTGACAATAGTATCGGACTTGGCAGCATATTTAATATTTGTTTGAGCCTCCTACATTGAAATCTGTGACGATTAGTATCTGGAGGATGAGCATATGTACAGAGTATCGATAAATTGCCAACATTGGTGGACAAAACTATAGCTGTTGACTGCAAATAATCATAAAAGGGTGTAGGAATTACTGAATATTTCAAATGTGATTTTATTAGAATTCCTACTCCTCCTCGTCCATCTTTTCCATTTTGAAATTTAAAGTCGTAATTGGTAATTTTAAATGTACTTCTCTCTCTTAACCAAGTCTCATTTAAGAGACAAATGTCAATATCATTATCTTTTAAATAATTAATAAGCAAAGGCTTTTTGTTAACAGCTCCTTCAACATTAAATTGTGAAATTCTAATAAAAACTTTATCCATTTTGTTGCAGTGATTTAATTAATACTTCTTGGACAACAGAAGCATTGATCTTGCCCATATTACCGTTAGCTAATGTCACCAAGGCTCCAACCATGCCATTTAGAACAAAGTTGCTCTTTAATACTTCATCAATTAGTGTTGCATTTGGAATCGATTTGGGATTGGGTTTGGGAATGTCTTTTGAAACGTCCTTGTCTAATGGCAGTGTTATAGCTTTATTGTGTGTTCGTGCTTGTTTTAATGGGGGAAAATTTGTATTGTAATTTCTCACAATATTTTTGTCTTGGTTTATGTGAGAGAAAGATGCAGCAATTTTTGCATAATTTTGTTTATTATTATTTTCTTCCATTTTGGTTTTTTTAATTGGACAGTCACGGGAAATTGCTAAATGAGGTCCATGACAATTGATGCATTTAATTTCTCCATCTTTCTTGCACTCCGAGAAGTGGTGCTCTTCAGAGCAGATCGAGCACTTTTGTGTAGATTTGCAAAACTTGGCTCCATGGTTAAACCTGAAGCATTTGAAGCATTGTAAGAGCGGAGCTCTGTATTCGTTCACCCTAAATCTATACAAGTCTAGGTAGACATAGTCAGGTAAGTTCTGCGACATAAATGTCACCGAGACGGAACTGTATGGAACCACCTCGCCGTTTACTTTGCGTGTGAAGCGACGCACGGTGATGATTTCGCATTCAGCCGAGAGTTGCTTGAACAGATCTTCGTTGCTGATTGTGGTAGGGACAAAACGAAGAACCCCGATTGTCTCCACCGACCTTGCTGGTATGTGTGCCTTAAAGAAGTGACTCTGCAGGAAATCCGCGTTCATCAAGAAGTTGTTTGCATTGATGGACTGACCGAAACAAACTCCAATCTTATTGGCATTGATGCGCTTAATGCCCACCACGCCCTTCACTGCCTTTTTAAATAAATTGTTGATGAAGTCCGGGTTTTTATTCCCTAGTCGTTCACCGTCTTTCTCAGATTCAACAAAAACCATGTATTCTGCACTCACCATGTTATCTGGATATACTCTCTTGTACCCTGGTTTAGTGTAGGGTTTGTACATATCCTTGGAACTGGTGTTTTCTTTCTCACCCTCCGAACCGGAAGCTAATCTGGTTCTCTTCTTGCTCCGAGGAGATGGGTCGGTAATATTCCCAGGGGGCAAAGCCCCCGGGACATTACTCATATTGATGATCTTATTCGCAGTGCTTTTGGAGACTTAAAGTAAAAGAATGAGCAAAAGAAGTTGAAAATTAATTTTTGAAAAATTAATTTGTAAAAACGCGCCCTTTCTTTTCAAATGCCCGCCAAAAAGTCCTGAAAAAAAAACTGTGATCCAAGTCACAGATTAGAAAGAAAAAAAGACAACTCTGTCAAAGTCAATGATTGTTCGTTTAAATTTGGTTTAAATATTGAGGGTGTTCCTCCCTCCCCCAAAATTGAAAGTTACTAAGTTCAGAAATGTCTAAGGACAAGTTCTGCATAAAGAGCTTGGACAAACACAAGTCATGGTACAAACTCGACTTGGACGGCGATTTCATATCGAAAACTCCGAAGGCCCGTTCAGAACAGAAGCTGCCTGCCCGTACGTACAAAAGGACCTGCACAAATTGCATTCGTCACGTAAATAACCCGAGAGAAAACAATGTTAAGAACTCTGATAGGAAATGTAAACAACAAGGTTCAAATTCGCTGCTGAATTGGTTCAAGACTGTCGACCCTGCATCTGAATACGTGAGCTTCGTAGTGAAAAAGCCTCAATGCTTAGTACACACAGCGATGTTTCTGATAGCGTTTCTGGTGTTGACAAGCTTTCTAATGATAAGTTCCTACGTGATCACAACGCTGAGATGGCTGAGGTGTACGGGAGGGTAGGTACCTATGCTTCTGTATGAGATTAAATACATTTTAAACAGTACAATACAATTGTTTACTTTATTACACCTTAAGTTTCTAAAATCAGGTGAAGTGCGCGTCGTGAACTCACTGGCGATGCGTGAACCCTCATTTGCTACCTTACATTAATACAGGGTGTTTGGTGCATGGACCGACAGGATTTTTTGGGGTTTTAAAAAAACCTCAAAAAAACATCTAAGCTCGGTAGCTTAGGGGTTTAGGGTTTAACTTAGGGGCTACCGGAGAAAACTAGCGCATGACCCCCAACACCCCAAAAATTCTGTCAGTACATGCACCAAACACCCGTGTGTTACGTACTAGCTGTTGCGCGCGACTAGCTAGTCATTCGCGTGGTTAAAAAGTAGACTACTGTGTGCTATTGCCAATTCCAGACTATAACCTATCTCTGTGCCAAATTTCAGCCAGATCCGTTCAGCTCAGTGATTGAGTAACAAATATAAATCCAAACTTTCACATTTATAACAAGTGCCCACTGCAAGTAAGATTTTGAAAAAAATAGCTTAGTCAATTGACTGCAGGTCAAGCTTTACATTTTTGTTGCAAACTCGCCCTTACAGTGCACGTATGTAAAGGCTGATGTGCTGCCGATCGTAAGAGTTGACTCACGCACCGATGACTCCGTAGTACGGACTCCCACATTTATAGTACTTACAATTTTTTATATTTTTACTGTCCGTATTTGTTCCGTGAGGTGGACGAAGCTCTTGGTGGATATTGTATGGTGCATGTAAAGTAATTTAATTTACTGGAACGTAATGCAACGTCATCATCATCATCATCAGCCTATGCTTGTCCACTGCTGGACATAGGCCTCTCCTATTGCACGCCACTGAGTACGGTCCTCGGCTATTCTCATCCAGCTCTTGCCAGCCGCCCTGCGAATATCATCGCTCCACCGAGTCTGACGACGTCCTACACTACGTTTACCGATCCGCGGTCTCCACTCAAGGAGTCGTCTACCTCATCGGTTATCAGTTCTTCGGGTGATGGCCGGCCCACTGCCACTTCAGCATGCTAATTCGGTGGGCTCTGTCGGTGACTTTGGTTCTCTGTCGGATCACCTCGTTTCGAATTCGATCTTTCGGAGAAACCCCGAGCATAGCCCATTCCATAGCACGCTGAGCGACTTTAGATTTGTGGACCAGCCCCACCGTGAGTGTCCACGTTTCGGCACCGTATGTCATGACGGGTAGGACGCACTGATTGAAGACTTTCGTCTTGAGACTCTGTGGGATTGGCGATGTGAAGACTCGACGTAGTTTCCCATATGCTGCCCAGCTCAGCTGTATTCTTCTATTGGCCTCTTTCTCGAAGTTGTTTTTACCCAATGCAACGTAATAAAATTTAATGATGTAATGTAATGCTACATAATGTTCACTATGTTTATATGTAACATTATTATATTATATTACTAGCTTTTGCCGCGACTTCGTCCGCGTGGACTTCAGTTGATAAGAGCGGTTCTAAATAACTTTAAGATGCTTTTAGCGCATGTGAAATTTATCAAATTAGAATTGAATTACGGCCTAGGTTTCGTCGAGTAAACCTTTTTTTTGGGGTTCAGTACCCATAAGGTGCCAAACGGGACCCTATTACTACGACTTCACTGTCCGTCTGTCTGTCTGTCTGTCACCAGGCTGTATCTCATGAACCGTGATAGCTAGGCAGTTGAAATTTTGCACAGATGATGTATTTCTGTTGCCGCTATAACAACAAATACTAAAACCAAGATAAAAGAAATATTTAAGGGGGGCTCCCATACAACAAACCTAATTTTTTTGCCGTTTTATTACTCGATATTAATAACGGCAACAGGTGAAATATTCACAGAATATTCCCTTCAAAAATAAGTAATTAAATTAAATTAAAATAAATATTTAAGGGTGGCCCCCATACAACAAACGTGATTATTTTGCCGTTTTTTCTCGGTCTTTGTGTCTAATGTTGTTTAGATAATGGTACGGAACCCTTCGTGCGCTAGTCCGACTCGCATTTGGCTGGTTTTTAAAACGACTCGTGCCTTTATTGTAACTTCCGAGAACGGGGACTATAACTAGGTAGGCATGTGTTTTGTATTCACTGAATTTTACATCTCTCAACCCCTTTATATGCTACGTAAAACACCTGTAATTACCTGTTTTTAGGGTTCCGTACCTCAAAAGGAAAAAACGGAACCCTTATAGGATCACTTTGTTGTCCGTCTGTCCGTCCGTCCGTCCGTCTGTCAAGACCCTTTTTCTCAGGAACGCGTGGAGGTATGAAGCTGAAATTTATATCAATTACTCAGGTCTACTGTCCCTTGAAGCTGTGAAAAAATCAAACTTCTAAGCCAACGCAATCAAAAGATACAGCCGTTTATGCCGCAAATTTTCGACACTTGCAAGGGAATCAAAACCTACAGGGTGCTTCCCGTGAACTCAGAATCTTGAAATTTGGTACGAAGCAACGTCTTATAGCATAGATAAAGGAAAAATTACGAAAACCATAAATTTTCAGTTACATCACATAATATATTTTTTTTTAATAATTTTAAACTTACTACCCATTTCCTCATAAACGCGTAGAGATATTAAATTGAAATTCATACCAAATACTCAGGTCTATAATACCTTTAAGCTGTAACAAAATCTAACTTCTATGTCAACGCAATCAAAAGAAACAGCAATTTAAGCTGCATATTTTGAAACTCGCAAGTACTCGCAAGGGAATCAAAACCTAAAGGGTACTTCCAGTCGACCTAGAATCTTGAAATTTGGCATGAAGCAACGTTTTATAGCACATATAAAGGAAAAATTCCGAAAACCTTAAATTTTTAGTTACATTACAAAATATATATTTTTTAATAAATATAAACTTATTACTTTTTTCCTCATGAACGCGTAGAGCTATCAAGTTGAAATTCATATCAAATACTTAGATCTAATTGCCTTTAACCCGTGAAAAAATGTTGTTGACATTGCAGGTTTGTACGGAACCCTCGGTGCGCGAGTCCGACTCGCACTTGGCCGGTTTTTTATAAATTACGTCCTGTGGACTTACTGTTCCTGTAACTTCATTGGTCATTATGGAAGTATAGGGAGACCAACTCGATTGACATAGAGTCGCGTAGGTAAACGAAACCATAAAATGCTTACTCCTGACATCTTTCTTACACCCTCATATCTCATAGGCGTTGAAGCTTAAGATACTGTGAAATACGTGGTTCATAAAATTGTATTGACTTGCATTTGTACTGTTTCAAGAAAGTTCGACCATAAATATTTTACTTCCCGCACCAATGTTGGCTCCCCTTTTCACCTCTTTAGGAGTTGAATCTAAAAAAAAACCGGCCAAGTGCGAGTCGGACTCGCGCACCGAGGGTTCCGTACAAACCTGCAATGTCAACAACATTTTTTTCACGGGTTAAAGGCAATTAGATCTAAGTATTTGATATGAATTTCAACTTGATAGCTCTACGCGTTCATGAGGAAAAAAGTAATAAGTTTATATTTATTAAAAAATATATATTTTGTAATGTAACTAAAAATTTAAGGTTTTCGGAATTTTTCCTTTATATGTGCTATAAAACGTTGCTTCATGCCAAATTTCAAGATTCTAGGTCGACTGGAAGTACCCTTTAGGTTTTGATTCCCTTGCGAGTACTTGCGAGTTTCAAAATATGCAGCTTAAATTGCTGTTTCTTTTGATTGCGTTGACATAGAAGTTAGATTTTGTTACAGCTTAAAGGTATTATAGACCTGAGTATTTGGTATGAATTTCAATTTAATATCTCTACGCGTTTATGAGGAAATGGGTAGTAAGTTTAAAATTATTAAAAAAAAATATATTATGTGATGTAACTGAAAATTTATGGTTTTCGTAATTTTTCCTTTATCTATGCTATAAGACGTTGCTTCGTACCAAATTTCAAGATTCTGAGTTCACGGGAAGCACCCTGTAGGTTTTGATTCCCTTGCAAGTGTCGAAAATTTGCGGCATAAACGGCTGTATCTTTTGATTGCGTTGGCTTAGAAGTTTGATTTTTTCACAGCTTCAAGGGACAGTAGACCTGAGTAATTGATATAAATTTCAGCTTCATACCTCCACGCGTTCCTGAGAAAAAGGGTCTTGACAGACGGACGGACGGACGGACAGACGGACAACAAAGTGATCCTATAAGGGTTCCGTTTTTTCCTTTTGAGGTACGGAACCCTAAAAACGTGAATTATTCGTACACTTGTGCTAAGTGTAAAGAAAATCTGACCAAAATATGTTACTCGCCGTACAATCTAAGGCACCTCTTTTCACAGTCTTAGGGGTTAAATTTTGAAAAACTGTGAAGTGTTGTCTCGTCAATTATATGAGAATCAACCTAAGGAAATACATTATAGTACTTACTTAAATAAAAATAAATAAATGGTGGTTCATAAATTTTATAGAAAAACATTTGTATTAAGTTTTAATAAAATCCGACCACAAATATTTTACTCCCCGTACAAACTTTGGCACTCGTTTTCAACTTTTTTGGGGTTGAATTTTCAAAACTGAGAAAAATGTGTTTCATATATTTTATTGAAGTCTGAAACATGTCGGTATACTTACTTATTTTAAGTTTCCATTAAGTTTCGAATAAAATGGTCCAACTAATCTTGTTTCTCCATACAAACTTTGGACCCCTTAGGGGGTGAGTTGTGAAAAATCCCTTCCTTATGCACCTCTAGACCTCATAAGGAACCTATGTGCCAAATTTTAAATCTCTAGACCCAGCGGTTTGGGCTGTGCGCCCCATACAAACTTTGGCATCCCTTTTCACGCTCTTAGGGGTCGAATTTTGAAAAAGGCTGACACGTACACGTACTTACTTATTTATCGCCAGGAGTACTCGTGCGAAGTTTCGAATCATCATCAGCTACTTGACACCCACTGCAGGACACAGGCCTCCTTCGTGGTTTTCATAACCATGAGGGGTTTTGCCACAATCGCCACGCTTGGCGGGCGATCGCAGTGTGCGGTTGGAATCTCAGGAAGACGCTGCTGCCCGTCTCCTGGTAATTTATTTCCTTAGTCGCCTTCTACGACATCCACGAAGTTATTCTTAATCCGGCGCCACACGGAACGGAACTTTCGAATAAAATTGTCAAACTAATCTTGTTTCTCTATACAAACTTTGAACCCCCGTTTACCCCCTTAGGGGGTGTTTTTAAAAACCCTTTCTTAGTACACCCCTAGACCCTCAGACCTCATAAGGAACCTATATGCCAAAACCCCCGGTTTCTCGTACACTAACAAACTGTTAATCTACTGTTAACAGCTGTCAATGGTTTTTTTGTATGCACTTTGGTCAATTGACAGCTGTTAACGGTAGATTAACAGCGTATTACTGTACGAGCAACCGGGGGTTAGAGTCTCTAGGTTTGGGCTGTCCGTTGATATGTCAGGCAGTCAGTCAGTCACCAATCAGTCAATTTCTTCTTTTATCTATTTAATATAAATATACATTAAGTAATTGTTTTATTACTATAATTATATCGTGGTTAAGTACTCTATATCAATTTGTAAACTCTTCTACATAGTAATAAGTTTTGTACACAAAAACTACGGACACGCGAAGTTAATAATTCGTCTAAAAATTAAACACTGATTTTCTCAACATTTGGGAGTCTGGTAAAAATTACCGATTTTGCCATAAAATGAGATTGTGGTGTGGGGCGAAGAACGAAAACAGCCAACTTGCTTTTATTATTAATTTATTTTATCAATATAATAATATGTATATAATGTATAACTTACAGCCATAAGGGGCCGAGCCCAGGCAGTGCCGTAGCAACCGAGACGACATATAACCCATTATTTTTAATTTATACATTTAGTTTTTTTTTTACATTTCATAGATCAGAACACACGAGAAATTAATGTTGCTGTGTGATAATCACGGGCAATATTGGTACCTTTTCCTAGTTTTATATTAAAAAAAACATATTTTTTGTTCGCACACTGCAAGGGCCCGCGCCAGCAAGCAACCTTAAAAAAAATACCTTAATTTAATTAACTCTTCAAAATGAAACCTAACTAAGTATTGACTAACCATACGTTTGAAACCACTAACCCCAGTTTCGCGAACTCTAACAATATGTAAACCTACTGTTAACAGATGTCGCGGGCCAAAGTGCATCATACAAGAACATCTGACAGCAGTTAACAGTACGTTACCCGCCCGTTAGCGCACGAGAAACCGGGCGTAAATCGTGCTATTTAATATTATACAACCAATTTTTTAATATTTTTTTCTCTTTCAAAAAATTTTTCGCCTTCGCAAAAGTCTAATTGATAATTAAAAACTGAACATTGGACGACGAATATAGGAAACAAATCAACAATCAATTCGTTAGTCCACTGAAAAAATAGCGTGAAATCGACTCTTTTAGACTAAAAAAAATCTTAAAATGTACACTTACACGTTAAAATAGCAAGACTTTTTTTGTATATTTTTCATTTATACAATAATTCTACGCTTTTTAGCACGTCGTCTCCTTTGGCGTACCTACTTAAGAATGAAAAAAAAAAAGTTATAGCAACAATCGAAACAATAATAAAACTTAACAAGTATTATTAATGCATAAAATGACAAGCCGATTTTATTTTATTCACTGCACTTTTAGCTCCACCTGCATAAAACCGTAGTCTAAACTAAAACACACCCTTTCCGACAAATAATTTCAAAAACCACCCTAGTTACAAACGATTGTTTATTAGGCAAACTTATATCGCAACTCGCGTTAAATTATGCATGATCATCGCGAGTTATTAAAAAATACCATGAACAGCCCACGCAGAGTGTGATAAAATCCCCATATAGGTACGAACATTAAAAATGCGGTGTTCTACACCTCGATACGATACTAAGAACTTTTCTAGCGGGAAACTTTGAAAGAAAACATATGAGCCGTTCGTTCCACACTAACGGGCTCAGTTAATGGTATCTAGTCGCTGGTTTTTGGCCACGGGTTCTCGGCCATGGGTCATAAAGATCACTATCAACATGACTGAGATCTGTTAAAGAAGATATGTTTTTTTTTTCATCAGTGGCACTAACCCACATGGACCCCATTAAAGTTGAACGAATAACTGAATAAATTTATTGCTAATAATATGCCAAGTTACAATTATTGTATTGTTACAATCGTATAACCTAAACATTTCAACTATAAAGAGGAAAAGTTGGTAAGTTTATATTGTACGTTTGTATGCAGGGGGTAATCTCCGAAGGTACTTAACCATTTGCAACAATGATTTCACAAGTATTTAGAATGTACCTTCAGGGCGGACACAGGCTATAGGCCGATCCGTTTACCGAATCGCGGGTACTGCTAGTACTCGATACAATGGGGAACTTGCGTATTTATTTAGATTGAAGTGACATTGCTTTTATACCATACAAATCATATTATAAAAACCCGGAAAGTTTAAAAATAAAACAATAAAAATATTTTTTCGGGGTTTTCGGTGTCACAAAATATGCGAAAAATAAAGCTACTCCAATAACATAAAACTTATTACATTTCGTTTTGCCATTGAATTGGTTTACATATTATTTTACGAGATAACTCAAATATAGATAAAAGCTTCATACATATAAGGCGTTACGTTAGGTAGTGACTATGAAGTCTAAGGTCGATTTGTATGGCGCGTTTTAGTACCACGTGACTATGTTGACTTTTCGACTGGTTATAAATAAATAAAGAAAATAAAATGCATTTATTTCATGTTGCAAGACCCATATTAACACAAAAATTAAAACAACAAAGAAAGAAGGAAAGACTTAGGTATATTACAAAAAGTATTAGTCGCAGGGAAAAAAAATACCACGGTTATTTATCTTTTAACGTGTCCTCTCCTATTGTAATAAAACATTTTGTTGTGCAAGTTCTCCACTGTATGACAATCACAATGCTTGTTTGACTCTAGACACTTGTGGTAGACGAGAATCCGTAATACATGTGTCAGCGCCCTCTTAAGATAAAAGTTATTATAATATCCGGTACCACCTGCGGCATTAAAACGTATGATATATTTTTCCCGATTTCAAAGTTTTCCCGTAGAATCCGATTTTGGAATCTATGTGGGAATTTTGTGCCAATGATCTACTGCGCTATCACTGCTGACTATTGAATAATTAATCAAATAATTCAAATACATGGTGCGTCATTTATTCAAACGCAGAATTTTTGTATCACTTTCACTTTAATAGCAAAAATAAATCAGCTGCATTAAATTCAACGGCAACTTTTTCACACAGGGAGCTAAAAGTAACAGTTATGTCATCAAACCTAAGCCCACGATCGCTTCTTTTTTTTTAATAAAAATCAACGTTTTTTTAACTGACAGAAAAAAAAACCTCAAACAGGTCTACATTACCTATCTTTTATTCGGGGACGGTTTCAGAGAACTTAGAACTGTTTCCGTAAATTAGTGTGAAAAATCATCGCGTCAATTTGCTTAGGAGTTTATTGACATTCATTTTATTAGGTTAGTTTGAGGCATGACGGTGTACGAAAGCGTCTTCTAACCGTGTCGGGTCAATAAACTGTCGAATTAGGAACTATTTTTAAAACTGTGAAGCGATCTGAAGCTTCGTACAATTTAGCTATTATTTTTTTATTAATCAAGTTAACCTCTACGTTTAGTTAAAACAAGAACTAAGAACATTTGCGGTCAACTACAACTAGCTTTTGAAGCAAAATAAATCTATCTAACATTTTTTTTATCGTTTTGCGAAACTATCTTTTTTTGCGGTACCGGCTATCAACTACATCTATCAACTACATCCAAACACGACTATTTGTTTGTTTAACGTTGCGGCAAAACCGTCAAATGTAAATTTATTTTAAATTGTGTCTAGTACCACAAATGTTCCGGTCAAAAAAGCATATCGAAACAAATAAAATAGAAAGAAAAAAAAGCACACATACGAACTTAAATGTAAATAATGACCACCCATCACTGTAAGTCGTCAGAAAAACGTCAACACTCTATAATCTAATTTAGTGCTACACTACAAATGGCTACGGCCAAAGCTTACAGCTCAATAGCTAGAGAACAGCTTCTTTGCGACACAGATATCTGTGGTGTGTAGAAATGTTGCTAGCATTTTTACCAAAGCTGAAAATGCGCACGCCCTCCAATGTATGTTACAGTCAAACCTCTTCACTAGTCAAAACTATTTTTAACTGAGGTCAGCCCCTATATTACGCTCACCAAATCCAAAGCGATTCCAATCGTTTAACTGTCAAATTAGTATGGCATTTGACAGTTAGACGATTGGAATCGCTCAGGATTTGGTGAGCGTAATTAGGCCACAGAACTGGTTTTGACTGAAAAATATTGGTCAATAATGGTTTTGGCTGAAAACGTAGAAGGACTACTTGTTTAGTAAAAACCGGCCAAGTGCGAGTCGGACTCGCGCACCGAGGGTTCCGTACAAACCTGCAAGGTTTACAAAGTTCGTTCATTACGACAATCGAGTCATAACTATGGTATTTTTATTGCAAAACATGAGGAAAAAAGTAATAAGTTTATATTTATTAAAAAATATATATTTTGTAATGTAACTAAAAATTTAAGGTTTTCGGAATTTTTCCTTTATGTGTGCTATAAAACGTTGCTTCATGCCAAATTTCAAGATTCTAGGTCGACTGGAAGTACCCTTTAGGTTTTGATTCCCTTGCGAGTACTTGCGAGTTTCAAAATATGCAGCTTAAATTGCTGTTTCTTTTGATTGCGTTGACATAGAAGTTAGATTTTGTTACAGCTTAAAGGTATTATAGACCTGAGTATTTGGTATGAATTTCAATTTAATACCTCTACGCGTTTATGAGGAAATGGGTAGTAAGTTTAAAATTATTAAAAAAAATATATTATGTGATGTAACTAAAAATTTATGGTTTTCGTAATTTTTCCTTTATCTATGCTATAAGACGTTGCTTCGTACCAAATTTCAAGATTCTGAGTTCACGGGAAGCACCCTGTAGGTTTTGATTCCCTTGCAAGTGTCGAAAATTTGCGGCATAAACGGCTGTATCTTTTGATTGCGTTGGCTTAGAAGTTTGATTTTTTCACAGCTTCAAGGGACAGTAGACCTGAGTAATTGATATAAATTTCAGCTTCATACCTCCACGCGTTCCTGAGAAAAAGGGTCTTGACAGACGGACGGACAGACGGACAACAAGGTGATCCTATAAGGGTTCCGTTTTTTCCTTTTGAGGTACGGAACCCTAAAAAGTAATAAGATAGTGTCATAAATAAAAGGAAGACCATGAGTTTTAACCTTAGATATGCAATTTTGTTCAAAAAGTAATTGATTATTTGAAAAATCTTTATTGCCAAATGTTTTTCTTATTTCCAATGCATTTAATCAAAAGTAAAAGATTACAAGAGTTATCTCAAACGCTTTACCTACGAGTAACTAATGTATTAACAGTTACAGATCGTAGGTGAAAATATGCTAATAACAACTAATCAAAACAAATTTTGACGTGAATTGCAGTCAAAATAACTTTTGACCTCCCATCAAGTTTTGACCTTATAGCCTCAGTTAAGAGTAGTTTTGACCGGGAAAAAATTTGACTGTAACACACATATAAGTTGCATGGATTGAATTTAGATTCGAGGGCGTAGTTTTAGTATAGACGTTCCCTATCAATGTTATATTATTAGAGGTCTGCCGACAGAGAGGACAAATCTCCGTGCCTGTACACGACTAAAAACTAGCATCACCTAGCTATTGAGCAAAACTTTGGACAAGCATTTCTTTATAACACCTTAATTTTAACCCGTCTATATGTTCACATCACCATTTAATTTTAAAATACACTCGCCCGCGTGTCCGTTTGACGCTAAAAATAGTAACTTTACGCGGACTAGATACACCCTAGTGTCAGAGTTAAGGCGGATCGGTTTTGCCTCCACACAAATAGTCCTAAACAATATCTGTACATACCATTTATCCTTTTGGTAATAGTGCAAAGTGCGCGGGAAACGAACCTTACTGACATCAGTTTAACCGTGGTGCCGATTAAAATTAAATTTAGCTGCTGAAATAATGCTTTCTTTTTACCGGTCATGTTTTTCATGCGTACATGTGCTTAAAAATATAAGCACATTGTATAAAAAACTATTAATACTTTTGAGGCCTAACTGGGATTTTCAATACAAGTTCAAACATCACAAACACCCTGAATACTGTCAATTGATCCGTAACATCTAAAGCATGCTGTGTCAGCATGTAACGTATACGGATTCTTACAATAATGTAGGTAAGGTAGTCTGTCTGTCACTATAATTTATTTATTTTCAACACTAGTTCCAGACTGTAAAAAATGACATTTCATTGTTTCCTAGTGACTTTATCGACACAAAAAAAATCAAAAAAACTGTAACACTATAACAATATGTGTTATTTGAGAAAGTGAAATTGTCAATTTTACTACATGCCATATTTACAATCCAGTTGGCAGTATTCAGACGTTAAAGGTATGAAGCCCATATCCCATCCGCCTTAAGCTGGCCGTCTACTAGACAATACATCCCACAGGATTTGCTATACAGGGTGTAACAAAATGCCCATACACTCGTATATCGGAAAATTTTACTACGAGGAAAACTTCAAAATCGTGAATAAAATATCAGGGGCCTGTTTCATAGAACTTCAATTCATGGTTTATCAATTCATGGTCGATGGACCCACAGATTATCTTGTCGAAAGACTCGGCTACGCAATGTACATCGAATTGCCATAAAATAAGTATGACTTGTAGTTTTGTGAAACGCGGCCCGGCTGTCCCTTGTGTTCGCGATTTCAAAGTTTACCCCAAGCTAACAAGAGTTAAAATAGGCAGTTGCATGACCCAGATGTCATGACGAATCCATCCATACTTATTTTAATCGGTATAATTCTAAGGGACCCGATCGGACCACGATAACAATGCTTTTTAATTGTTCTTTCTTTTCAAGGTCAAAATCTAACAGGTAACCACGATTTTCGCGGAGACGCCTTTTCTCAAAACCCCGCTTCACTAAACATTCCGTCGTCGCCTGTCACTTTCTACCTGAAAGATTTACAAAATAAATACTGTAGTTATTTTGTCTTCTTCATGCTTCTCTCAGACATCTTTTTCCATTGATGCAAATTTTGAAGCAATAATAAAAATTAAAAATTGCCACCTGTAATTAAAGATGGCGGCTCACACCTCTCACAAGGTGTGATGCTCTCACGAAAACATGATTTTTTTTATTGCAACCTCGTGTCTGGACAGCATACAACAAAACCATTTATGTTCCACCTATAGCAAAGCAAATGCCCTTATCGGTCCCCACAGACTGGACAAGTGTAGAACCCCTTTGTCGAACAGTTATAGAGATTTTGTTACAAGGTGTGATGTTGACTATAAATATTTGAGTTTATGTTCCTTGTCTAGTGCGTGCACAACCAGCTACATACCGTGGATTCTTTGAACCGAATCCGAGAACTTTTTAGCCTTTTATTTATCACAATGGACGCGCCAAACGGACAGCCGAGCGAGTTTAGACCGCGTTTTTAAAACATACAACAAAACTAGTTTAAAACGAAAGTATCATTGAGCAAGTTAGTAAAACAAAATTTTAAATTTTTGTTTTCGTGGTGGTCACATTTCCTACCTCCAAGCGTGCAGCGTGAACGTGACAATTTGGTAACCTGACTTTTACTACAAAGCTAGTTTACTAAACCTAAAATACCACAAGGAGAATAGATTTTTATCACCTCGCTAGAAGATTTATTTTAGTTTGGCGGATTTTGAGATATTTAGCAACTTTTTCCGCTAAATTGCGTAGTATACTGAAATGAGTTTCAATATAAAAAAGTGACTGCAGCATAAAATATCCATTTTAGATCATAAAAAATATCACCACGCGTGCCCACGCATGCCCACGCGCTGCGGTATGTGAATACCTCAGAGACTCCGGTTTTCTCACGATATTTTCGAAGGTCTGTGCCCTACGATGGGACGTATATAGGACGTATATTAGAAAAATCTCAAGTCTTAAGTCGACAGATTTCCGTAGCCACATTTATTTTAGAAATTCTCTACGCTGCACTATCAGAGGAGGTGTGAAGTACTTAAATTGTGTGCTTGGTTGTGTCAATATTTTTTTTATGTACAAAAGTGGCAGTATCGAAAAAGCACAGGCCCTAAAAGGAAAAATTAAAACCAAAAAGTTTGAAAGTTTTTTCGATAATAATAACTTTAAAATTAAAGTCCAACTGACAAGAAATTATTGTGAATTGTGAAATCATGTTTTTATGTCCCTTCCAAGGCTTGTGCTATTCATCGTCGTAACAACAGGAGTTCTAATAATAATATTATGAGAAAACAAAAAAGAATTCAAATACATAGTCTCACGTTACTGCTTTACACATCCAGTTAGTTTTTCCTTTAGACCATGAGCACTGACCTCACGAGTCCAACCTTTTTACAACAATAAATCCATACGCGATTGCCAGTCTTTGCGGGACCATATTAGGTGTTTAATTAATTAAATATTATACATTTAAATTAGCATTCGTTATTTTTTCCTTTATTATAATTAATATCGAATACCGTCTACGAATAATTGGGAATATACTCAACAATAGCTCTGTACAGGATTTACAAGACAACCAATCATGAATGCAAAGCAATTTCATCTTTGTTTGAACTATCGACATTTTCATTTTTATCAGTTTTTTTTTTACATTCGCCACGTAATATCAAGTTGGATATCACAAGTTTCGTCATTCGGGACAAGATTGCAGATGCTAAAAACTGTTGCATTATGCAGTTGAGTAAAACCACCTAAATGTGACTTATTTACATACTTAGTACCGAAATAAGTCCAGAAAGGCTCGCGGTGCGTCCAATTATGACGTATACAATATTTCTGTCACAAAATTTACAGCACTTGATAGAAAAGAAATTATAACAAACCATATGCGAGGATCGTTTTTTGTTTTTTTTTACATCAGTGTTTTCGGAGCACCACATTTAAAACGATATTTTACAAAACACATTATGTATCATCATGTTTCACTTCGTCATCGACAGAAAGAAAGTCCTTACCGCTAGGGACGAGCAAATCGTTTTAACTAAGAAAAAACTTAAATCTATATGTTTTTTTTTCACCTCAGCAATATATTATTATTATTATATATCCAATTAACACATGGAGGAAAAAAGTAACATCACTATTTCTCAAACGAGTGACTATTTTATGGTACAATCGTCGACTACCTATGCTGTGTTTGTCAAAAAATATATATAACCTACAAGCCTATACGAGTTATACAATACAAAGATACGCAATTATTTATTGGTGTATTCTGTTACGCTAAATTGCTATAGTTTTCACGTGATAATTAGGATATTTTATTAGTTGAATATATACGTTCTGATGACTTTAGCGCACTTGCGTAGCGTTGCTTATTGTCGAGGCATACAAGCTGAAACAATAGAAAAATTATGTTCATTTTAGGGATGTATTTAAATTCAGTTTAAATAGAGGATTCGAACTGCAAGATATGTTATTTCAAACAAATTGTTTGCACTATAATTTCACGGAGGTTAACTTTAAACAAAGACATCATAACAACTGCTACTTTTAACTTGAAAATGTTATTTTTGTGCCGCTGGCTGAGGGACGCAGGGCAGGGCTTTTATTCGACAGCTGGGCCACCGAATGAGGGACCGTGGCTCGTACTTTCGCTCTGGGGCATACAGATCTGACCCAAAGGATTTACTTCGCTAAGCAGCGCGGCCAGTGTTATGGGGACTTTTGGGTCGGATGTAGCTTGGGGCGACTTGTTTGGTCAGCAATGCCCTATACATGATTTGCTGTTGGTGCATCTTATAATGATAAATAAAAAATAAAAGACTCACCTAGGCTCCAAATATCATAAGCCTGCAAACCGCCGCCGCGCGCCCTTAAGAGGTTTTGTTTTACACCTTTTACATTTGACACCGAGCGCGCCGAGACGCGGTTCTTGTTTTACACATTTTACATCTTCAAACACGCGCACTGAACCGAGCGGGGTTCGTTGCAACCTAGTCAACACACTTTTAGATTAATATATTTTTTTGTTTTACATATACTTTTTTTTTGTTTAATCATTAACTTTAAATAGATATAACTAAAAGAAAAAAATGCATTTTATGTTTTAAGTAACACTTGAGTCCCGGACAAGTTCGATTCACAGGTGATCATGTTTTATACAGTATTTTCTTTGTGCCACTTGTTTGTTTGTTTGCTATTGTTTATCACTGTGTCTTGGTGACGGATTTCAGCTCCGCGGGCGCTGCGGCGTCGGGTTTGGCTTTCGGCGTGGCTGCGGAATGGAATGCTCAATTAGAAATACACACAATCAAAAGTATAAAACAAAATGTTGGTTAAACATTTAAGATGAGATGGTCAAAGTGGAGTTTTTTCCATTGGCTTTTCTCCATTACAAATTCGTCCCGAATCATCACCACGGACCACAGAGGACTGTACACAAAATATATGTGTTGGTCATGAAACTGGGCACCGACTACAAATTATACTTCTACAATACCTACATATATAAATACTTCTAATTGTTTAAATTATTTCTAACTACTTAGTGCTGTAGTGTTTTGAAGTCGGTTTTTATTTAAAAATTTGTATTTTTCATTTTTTAATGGGGGAGCGGGAGACAAATAAACAAGTCCCTTATAACCATAATTTACCGTACTTAATTCGTTGCTCTAAAATGTGAGGTTCTAAATTTCCGTCTCCGAAAGTCTTCACCAGAACATCACCAAATTAACTTGGGACTACTTTATGCTATTTTATGAAAACATACGGATATTACTAAAGGATGAGCCCCATTAGGGCTTATTTACTGCTGTCCATTGAACAGTTCCGTTCTCTATCTCTGAAAGTCTTCGAACGAAATGGAACGTTATATCTGTTCGAACAAAAAAAAAAATTGTCGAAATCGGTTAAGATTTGACGGAGTTATGGAGGAACATAGCAATATATATATATACGCGTCGAATTGATAACCTCCTCCTTTTTTGAAGTCGGTTAAAAATTATTTAGTAGTGTTTAACTTGATGAATCACAAAAAAAACGAAATTAGTTTCTTAAAATGACTTATACGATCAAAACGACAAAAAATAAAAACTCAACTGTTTCAAAACTTTGCGTTGCGAGTTGTGTTATTATGTTTTTACATCGAAAACCATACTAGGCGAGCCTGTATCAAGACTTTCGTCGCCTCTCATCGAATCTCAGATACATTCCAAGGCAGTGGGTTTGTTGATAAAATTTTATAAACCGAAAATGGTTACTTACTTACTTATTTTGAAAAAGAGTCTGTTTATTACAAGCATAATTTAATTTAATTAATTATTATACTTTATCGCACACGAAACACTGAACGGAACATTACATAAGAAAAAGCCTGCGCAAAAGCGAGCTCATCTTTAATGATAATGACCAAAGCAAAAGCATATGGTAGAAGTTAATTAATTTTTGTAGTAAATAATTGTAAATAATTTTTGGTTGATGCGATAAACTAAACTATTAAGTTACATTAGTAAACCTAAATATAATTATTAACCCGTTTGTTAATATTTAAACTTCCCGCCAAACAGATCGAATGCCTGGCCGCGGCCGCCGCGCCGGTCCGATTGTTGTTCGTCGGACGTTACATTTATGGTGTCACGTGAGACACTTCGCTTGCGCGATGCAGGAATGCCGGAGTGTAACTGTACAGGGCGCGCAGAGTCGACTCGTGCTCGCCACAGCCTGTAGAAGTCCGTTGTGTGTGTGTACGGTACTCACGGCAAGGCCTCGCGTGGACGATGACTTTCTGTACGCTGCAGTCGTACTATAGCATACAGTTTTTTGTATTTACAGGTATAGTATCAAGCCGGTATAGTCTATAATTGCCTGCTCCTAGTGTGCTAGAGTACTTACGGTGGGGCCTCGCGTCGACGCCGGCGCCTGCGCGCCGCAGGATAGCCTGCAATAGCTCGTTTTTTGTATGCTAGGGTACTCAAAGAAGCCGGTGCAGCCTATAACAGCTTGTTTAGTATACTAGGGTACTCACAGAAGCTGCTGCAGCATATTTCTCACGGCGAGGCCTCCAAGAAGCCTACATTGAATGTTTATTGTACGCCACGGCGCTCACGGCGAAGCTATTATGGATTATCACAGCGGGATAGTCTATGATAACCTACTTCTAGTATGCTAGGGTACTCACGGCGAGGCCTCGCGTTGGCGACGACACTCTGCGCGCCGCAGGAGCCGGCGCGGCCGCGGTCACGGTCGCGGTCACGGTCACGGTCGCGGTCGCCGGCCGCCGCTGGCGGCGCCGCGCCACTCTGGCTCTGGTTCAGCCTGCCGAACGAACGAGCGTGGATAATTAAAAAATCGGCGCATAACTTGACCAAAAATCGGCGCAAAACTCGACCAAAAATCGGCGCATAACATGACCAAATATCCGCTTAGTCGGATTGAGATGGACTCCTGGACTTTCCGTCAAAATGTGTCAAAATATGACAAGAAACAGAAATCACAATGTTTAAAAAAGTGTAGCCTGGTCCATGTCAAGCAGCTCTTTGACGAATTGTATTATCAGTATTATAATGACTCGCGATCCTAATACTCATTTAGCATATTATTTATTGCAAATCATAAATAAAAAAATTCATTACATACCTCCCTTACAAAGGCGAACTTATCTCTAAGAGAAGATCTCTTCCAGCCAACCTTAGCTTAGCATAGCCAACCATTTAACAGGATAATCGCGATTATTTAGTAGTTATACTGTATTGCAGTGCCCTCACAGAGTATCATGTATAAGTACTACAAAAACCAGTACCACCTGTAATTATAACTGTGCACGTGATTTAGCAATAAATAATATGAATAAACCTTAAGACCCGACGTAATTATATAAAATACTGTAAGATAACGTTTATTGGTGGCAACCATAAATAATAAAAAATAAGAACTTGCTTAATATAGAATAAAATTGTTGACAAACAGTTTGACAAAACTGTTGACGCACATAATGCTTAGAGATGTCCGAGTTACGAAAAAGTACTACCTCTGTGAATGATAATGCAAGCTTCTTTTTATATACACATTCATATATATATATATATATATATATATATATATCGGTGGACGCAGTATTACTATGGGATTTTTTGGGGGTATATATATATATATATATCTCCAAAGGTTGTCTGGAAGAGATCGCTCTAAGCGATAAGACCGCCAATTGTATACCACTACTTAGATATAAGAAACTATTTGTAATATCTTTCACCTGGTTGTGCAATAAAGTGTTCTCTATCTATCTATCTATCTATTTTATACAGATAAGACGGATATTAATCTGTAATAAAATTTCTAATATTATTTAGTTGCATATATAGACTACCTGCATGAATGATTTATAATGATAATTTTAAGTGTCCATATGTTGACGTTTCTAAGTGTATCTTGTATGCCTAAAGATGAAATAAATACAATACAATACAATATTATACTCTTTTACTATGAAGACACGTATGATATTAATTACTAATTTTCGCAAGACAAACATCGTCTTCGTCATCATCGTAGATGGCAGTTACCTTTTTCAGATTTCTCAAATTCCCACATGACCGCCCGCAACTCCCACATACGATTTTCGTAATTGAAATATTTAATAAACAAGTTAATATTTACAAAATATGTTTACGGCGTTATGACCATTTTAGTGCAAAAAAAAAACTGTAAAAAACGGCTCTCCTGTAAAATTTGTGTTCTCAAGATACGAGTTTATATAGGGGCTCACCTATGGTGCTGCCGCGTCTTGTGCGGCTGGTCGCTTTCGGACACGGAGCGGTGGCGGTCGTAGGGACGCGCGTGAGGCCCCCGCCCCGGCGCCTGCGGGCCTTGGGATGCCAGCAGCTCGTTCAGCTGCGGCTGCGAGCGCAAAGTGACACCTTGAAACCCTTGCAATAAGGCACAAAATGCGATGGAGTAGACCTAAAGGCTTGATACGTCAAATAGCATTCCAAATGCAATCCTACAGATCTATTAGGTAACAGAAAATCTTTCATAAATACTAGAAACATGACTGGCCCCAACATAGAAGAAATCAAGAAGAAATCAAGAAATCAATAATTTATTTCAACGTAAAGAATTTACATTCTGTTTGCTGAATGTCAATGTACTATGTTACTATGTTAGCCGCTGCCTTCGGGCCGTATTTGTAGTGGAGAAAAAGGCAGCGGGAAAAAAAACTCCACTCTGACCATCTTTTCTCAAATCATCTTAAACTTATACCTACATCAAAGCCTATATGATATGATTCCGTGATAGCCACTAATAACTTTAAAAGCCAAAATAACATCTCTTACAAAAGTAGGAAAAACAGTAATGCTGCGGCCAGACACACGAACAGCACCCGTTCACGAGCATAACGCAGGGGTCAGCCATCACCAGTCTCAACCATTTTAGAGGGAGATAGGTGACCCGGCCACCACGCCACCATTCGAATGACCTTTAGCAAACCTGCAGATTGAGTTCTTGTCAGCTATAAAATGTGTGCTATAGTTATTAATGTGCAATCACGTCGTCAGTACACGTTTTTAAAATTAAATAAATTATAATATTAATAATTAAATAACAATGAAATCGCAGTGGAATTGGCTTACTACCAAGGGCTTATATCGTTCATATACTCGTCTATTCTATAATAGGCTTTTTTACATAGCGATTTTTTAATGAATGTTTTAAATTTATTTTCAGACAAGGATAGAACATGTTCTGGAATTCTGTTGTAAAAACGAACGCAATAGCCTACGAACGATGTATTTACCTTGGCTAAACGAAATTTAGAATAAGCAAGCTTATTTCTATTTCTAGTGTTTACGTTATGGACGTCCCTATTTAATTTGAACATGGTTATATTTTTACGAACATACATTATATTATCGAATATATATTGGCAAGCCAGTGTAAGAATTCCTATTTCTTTGAAACGCTCCCTTAGCGATTCCCTACTGCTTAAGTTGTAAATTGCTCTTACTGCTCTTTTTTGCAAAATAAATATTGTTTCTATATCTGCTGCCCGTCCCCATAATAACAGCCCATATGACATAATACTGTGAAAATAACTAAAATAGACCAGCCTCGCAGTCGATATGTCTGTAAGTTGCCTAATTTTTCTAACTGCAAATGCAGCTGAACTCAACCTACCCGATAGTTTTTCAATATGCGGACCCCATTGCAGTTTTGAGTCTATTGTTATGCCTAAAAATAGTGTGGACTCTACCAGCTCTAATTTCTCACCAGATATTTTTAGACACGTGTCAACATTTTTAACATTGGGCAAGGAGAACTTGACGCATTTTGTCTTTTTCGCATTTAACATCAAATTGTTCACCGTGAACCAGTTTAGAACTGTAGATAGAGCATTGTTTACATCGTCAACATTACCTAAACCTCTCTTTACTTTAAAAATTAAGGAGGTATCATCAGCAAACAGTACTATCTGCGATAGTTTTTCTACTAGGTAGGGCAAATCATTTACGTAAACCAAAAAAAGGAACGGTCCTAGTATAGAACCTTGAGGAACTCCTACTTTTACATTAGATCCTGAGGATTTAACTCTATTGATATCTACTTTTAGGGTTCTGTCTGTTAAGTAAGATCGAAGAAGAGCTAGCGATTTATTACTTAAACCATATCGGTGTAATTTTATAAGGAGCGTTTCGTGGTCGACGCAATCGAACGCCTTGGACAGGTCACAGAACACCCCGATGGCATCCTGCGCCTCCTCCCACGCATCAAAGATGTGCTTTATTAATGCTATGCCTGCGTCCGTCGTTGAGCGGCCCTTCGTAAATCCAAACTGTTTCTTATGAAATAGCTTATTTATACTAAAATGAGTCTGCAATTGATGCAAAATTACTTTTTCAAAAACTTTACTTAGGACCGGCAATATTGCTATTGGTCTGAAATTATTGGGATCTTCACTATCGCCAGATTTAAATAAGGGTACTATTTTACTTAACTTTAATAGATTAGGAAAGGTTCCCTGGTCAATGCATTTATTGAAAATTGTAGCAAGGTAAGGTGCTAGAATATGGATAACCGTGGATATAAGTTTAACCGATAATCCCCAAAAATCTTCGGTTTTTTTTAAGTTTAACTCTTTAAATATTTTGACAATAGCAAAGGGACTTATATGGGTGAATTGGAAGTCAGCTTTGCATGTATTTATACTTTCCAGAAGTAAAGTTTCGGCTGATTGAGGGGAAGAATTTAAGCTAGCCGTTATTTTGAGGGGTATGTTTTTAAAGAAGTTTTCAAATATTTCTGCTATGTCTTCCCTTGAATTGACTAAATTCCCTTCTACCTTTAAAGCAAATATCTGGTCCCTAGGTCTCGTTTTGCCTGTCTCTTTGCTAATTACTTGCCAGACTGTTTTGATTTTATTAGTTGACGCCATAATTTGTTTACTTATGCTAATGGATTTGGCTGCTAAACAAGTTTGCCTAAACGTTTTTGAATATTTTTTAACATACTCTCTGAACGTCGGATCGTGATTAAATTGTTTCTCTTCATACAATTCATAAAGCCTTTTCCTACTTCTATGTAAACCTGGCGTTGCCCATTCTGAAAAACCGCGATTTAACCCTGTAATTTTTTTTACGTTAAATATCTGTTCAAATTGTTTTGATATGGTCGAAAACAGCACTTCATATAATGTATTCGGATCAGTGCTATCAAAATTTAATGAATCTAACTGTGTGCCTAATTTTCTTTTAAATAATTCAATTTTTTTTTCTGTTATTGGTCTACAAATTACTTCATTACAAGGTTCTTCTAGTACTGACGGCAGAACTGCCCATAACCCGCTATGATCGGACTGTAAATTATGTATGACTCCTGTGGGACGCTTGAGGACCTCTTTGATAGGACTTGGTACTATGTTCAATTTTAACTGCTCTCTATCATGAACGTATTTTCTTTTTTTTTCTATATAAGTGTGACGGTCGTGCGGCCCGGCGCTTAAAGAAAGACCGATTTGAGCAGGAAAAGATCAGGCAAGTGCGAGTCGGACTCGCAAACCAGGGGTTCCGTACAAATTTGTAGGTAGGTATTATAAATAGTTCAGGAATCGAGTCTCAGTTTTTTCCGACTAGTTTTTTTACGATTTAATTAAAAATTTATAGTTTTCAGATTTTTCCCTGTATTTGTAGTATATGAAAACATTACTTGCCAAATTTCATAGTTCTAGGTCAACGGAAAGTACCCTGTAAATTTTGATTCCTTTGACTGTCGAAATATTATACGGTTTTTTGCGACATAAACGCCTGTATCTTTTTTTGAAATTAACTTAGAAGTTAGATTTTTTCACAACTTCAAGGGACTGTAGACTTGAGTATATGGTTTTAATTTCTACTCGATACCTCCACGCGTTCCCGAGATAAAGGGTCTCGACAGACCGATGGGATATGTGGTCTCCATTCGAGAACTTTTCGGCCCCATCGGCCATCAGTAAAATAATTTACTGAAACGAAACCATTGACGGATGTACAGACTCGCTGTGGATGTACGGTAGGTCCACCGTCATCATAGGTAGTCAGTACTGACCTCGAGCACTCGGAAGTCCTCGATGCTCTGGAAGTTGTCGAGGTAGCCGCTAAGCTTGGGCTCGACTTGCAGCTCGGAGGCGTGCTTGTAGTACTTCATGAATGCCCAGAACTTCTCAAGCCCGTACAGCTGACCTGGGGACCAAACGTAAGCGGTCATTATTGCATTGTGGAGGTGTTCTGGAAGAGGCTGCTTTTTATTATATTAAAATTGAAATTGAGAAAACGTTTATTTATCACACCTATAGATTTGAAAACATAGAAATAAACGTTGTTTTGCCATATTCATTAGCCTACAACCTATTCCGAGACAAAAAAAAACTCATAAGCATCGGTGAACCCGTTTCGGATGAGTTCGATAACAAACACTGTGACACGAGATTTTTATATATTTGAGATATAGCAAAATTAGACACAGTGGTGTGATTAAAAGGATAGGGCTCAGTGAGTGCATGCACCGTCACAGCGCTGAGCGCATTTTCTGCCTTCCTGTTCTCATTAAGTAAACATAAAGTTTACACGTTTCAAAAAACAGAAAAATATAACTATAACAAAACTAGCGAATAAAAAATCGGTGATGAGCATTTTATCTTTAAATAAATAAGATAAGATAGGGATGTTCTTTATTGCACACAAGAAACAAGAGACATACAATTTAAGTTCAATGAAAAAAGTACGATGGGCGGCCTTGGAAAGTAAATCAATGAACTTCTTAGAACAAAGTTCAAGTAAAGCTGGGTTGACATATTTACACAATTTGACACGTTGCTGGCAAAGACTTGCTGAGATTACAAATTATTTGATAGAAAATGACGAAATCCAGGATTAAAGTAATACTCCTGGACAAGTTCTTAACTTTATTTTACAGCAGCGATATGGTCGACATAATAAGCGGTCAGCGGTAGCATTTGACGCCATTTTGTTTCGTCCTTTCACATAAAAGGTGATCCTCTTGATCTCTAGCATAAGCCGCCGATAAAGTGCATTAGCAGTTTGGCAAATTGACGTATTTGTGGTTTTTTATGTTTTATTATGAGTAGGTAATAGAAATAAATAAACATGTACCGCGCTGTCAGTATTCAAAGTAAAAAGATATTTACAAGCAACATTTGCTTGTGAATAACTTTTTATTGGTGACAAAATCTTGATCTCCAACTTGAACACGCTGTCTCTATTTTAAATCGCGGTAATACTATAACTTTTTTTTAAACTGCCCGTATCGAGTAACGAATGTGTGGATTTCGCCAGAAAATACTCAGATTTTGCAAGAAATGCCGCATTTTTAACGAGCGCACACGGAGAACTGAACACGCACCCTTCTCGTAGTCGTTGACGGTCTCGGTCTGGAAGTCCTTGTAGAGCTCGGGCCGGAACTTCCGCTCGAGCCCGTACGAGTAGAATCGGAACAGACACTCGAGTCCGTAGCGGAAGCCGGCGGCCGCGTCTTCTAGCGCCAGCGATCTGCGGGGACACGTCTTCGTAACACATGGCGGCGGCTGCATTTTGAATGGCAGGTACTTTGTTGAGATTAGATTAGATTAGAACGCTTTATTGTACACACCAGAAAACAAAATACATTAAAAGGGTAACGTGGCTAAGTTTTGCCCTATACAATTGGCGGTCTTATCGCTAAAAGCGATCTCTTCCAGACAACCTTAGGATAGATAGAACTCAAAGACGAAGAAAGTGGGTAGGTTGATGAAATATGTGGAAAGAAAATGTACATAAACTAACTGACTTACAACGTATATTCATTTCGTAATCGTAATTGCCCGTAAGTAGCTTTTTATTGGTAACAGAACGTCTTAAACGTCAAACTTGAACACTAGATGGCGCTGTCTGTACTGCAAATCGCAGTTTTGTTATTTGACTGCACCGTGAACGTTGGGTGGTTCGAAAGCCGCAGCGAAATGAACGTGCCTTAACAATAGCTTTCAAATACGCTACCTTGTTTTTAAAAAACGCAATTTTCTAAAATATCTCGACACAAACTCGAATCTATTAGAACAATTAGTAGCCAGCCAGAGCGGTGCGTGCGTCATTGTTCTGTTAGACGGAAAGGCGGCACTGTATGGTCGCGCATTTTTTTTAAAAAGATTTCTAAACATATTTTAACATTTACATATTTAAAATTACTAATCACACGGCCGCGGCTTCAAGCCACCCAGATTTTAGCGTGTATCGACTGTGTGCAGATATTGTTGTAAAAACAAATCGATAAGACAAAAAAACCGCCTTCAAATTACGCAACAAACAGCAAGTGTAGTTCGCAAATTTTAGCACTAGGTGGCGCTGACGGTATTCTTCATCGCGGTATGGTTGTGTCCATAATGACGGGAACGTCTTCTAATAAAAAGTATCACGATTCGGGCTCGACCTTGTGTGGCGGATACTGCTAATATCTTAGTTATAGTTAAACTGCTTGTCAATATATTTTTTTTATTTATTTAATTTTTATTTGTTTAACTTTTTTCTTCGTTTTTTAAGTTACGCACGTTACGCAAGTCGTAGTAGTAACACAACTCATTAACGGTGAAGGAAAACATCGTGAGGAAATCTGACTGTTTGAGGTGTTCACATACTTCAGCGCTTGAAATTGCCAATCCGTGGAGGGCACGCGTGGTAATTAAGCCACATAAAAAATATCATCACTATTATGATCGGTCAATATCAGTAAAGTCTCACCTGAACTCGCTATACATGGTGCGGTTGAAGTGGTCCCGCAGGAAAAACGACCAGAAACGGAACAGGGTGTTCATCTCCTGAGACTGGCCTATGCCCAGCTTCTTGCGCTCTGGGGGACAGAAACACGATCGTTACGTGCCACACGGGATCCTATTACGTTTTACCTCCTTATAATATTTATTAAACAGATAGAATATACCATATTGTTCTCCAGAAATCACATTTAGTAAAATGTTACATTAAGCAGCCACTGGCCACATTACCAGCTTCTCGCTTTCTGAGTTGTCTCGCCACTGCTAATGGTTACTCGAATGGTGGCGTGGTGGCCGGGTCCCTCTAAAATGGTTGAGAATGGCGACGGCTGACCACTGCGTTATGCTCGCGAACGGGTGCTGTCCTGACGTCTGGTCGCAGCATTCACATTTTCCTACTTTCGTAAGAAGTGTTATCTTTTAAAGTTATTGGTGGCTATCACGGAATCATATCATATCATATAATGGCTTTGATGTATAAGTTTAAGATGATTTGAGAAAAGATGGTCAGAGTGGAGTTTTTTTTCCCGCTGCCTTTTTCTCCGCTACAAATACGGCCCGAAGGCAGCGGCTAACATAGTAACATAGTACATTGACATTCAGCAAACAGAATGTAAATTCATTACGTTAAAATTATTGATTTCCGACTGTGTGGGTAATCGTCAGCGCCATTGCGCGCAGTGACAAATTAATTAAATATAATCGAAGGGATTGCGCTCGAATTAAATCTTCATGGATTCCGTCAATAACTTTTATATGGATGTGTTCTGAAATAAATATATGAATCATTAATGTGTAGCAATCTCACCTATAAGACAGCGCGAGTGGTACTTGTGGTAAGCCTGCTGCGTAAAATGGTTCTCTCTGAGCAGACCGTGGCTGGGATGGTGGAAGGTGGGCAAGGACTGCGGCACTGAGCCACAGGACGAGCCCAGCGTGGGCGAGGTACCCAGCGATGACCTGTGTAACAGTTGAACGTCGGTTACTGGGCAAACACGAGAGAAGGCGCGCTTCGACGAATTATGTCGAATGTTGAATTATGTTTCGTGTGTTATTTTTTGTATTATGCGATAGTTGTTGGCATCAATAGATGATTATCTTAACTAGAAAGATTCCGGTCCACGGGCTACGTATTTAGAGATTCGTTCCTAGAATAAAAGTCACAAAATAGTTGTCATAGTAAAAGTGGTCACAAAAAAAGTTGTCACAAAGAGGGGGGTTACAAAGAGGTGTCACAAACCAAAAGTTACAAAGTGGTCACAAATGAGCTGTCAGTCGAGTCTCAATCAAGTCTGTGGACTCACCCGGTGCTGTGGGTCCTCGGTCGGTGCTCGCGCACGTCCATGATCCAGCCGATGTGGTGCTCGACCGGCGGGTTCAGACTGTGGCGCGTCTTACGTTTGCGGCCGCTGCTGTTTGGGGAGAGGGCGGCGGGTTAGCTTCGACAGGCTACAACGTTACACTGACCGATTTATGGGTGGTTCGAAAGCCGCGGTTATGTTATTAGTCATTTAACCACTCGTCTGCCGTGACACAGATCTGTGTCCAACTTAGTGTGGGCCACCTATACGTTCCATTCCGCGAGGGCAGTTCAGGAGTTAAAATGGCATCCATTCAGACCATTACTTTTAAGCACAGGCGTAAATAAAATAAAAAAAATTGTTGAAAAATCTTGTTTAAAAAATGCGCCAACAATTCGGTATTTGACACGATCAAAAACAAATTATTTCATATGCTCGATTAAAACAAAAATTACAAAATATCTCTGAAAATGTATCTGAAAATTTAAAATGTAAAAAAGATTGCTCATTTGATATTTTGTCAAATACCCAATCAGTACCACCTCTCCGTCCTACAGTACAATGACGCACGCCCCGCTCTGGCTGGCTACTAATGGTTCTAGTAGATTCGAGTTAGTGTAGAGATATTTTAGAAAAGTGCGCCTTTTTAAATATCAGACAGGTATTCGATACATATTGTTCATTTTGCTATGCCTTTCAAACCACCCAAAATGAATGCAGTATAATGAAATACAAAAAACAATATAGACATATTGAACCCGCGGATATGATCGCTGAAGTCACAATTCCGGAAAAGTTTAACCAGCCCAAAAAAACAAACGCCTCCATCTCATCTTTTACGTAGACGACCTCGTGGCGCAGCGGTAGTGCATCTGCATACCATGCGAGAGGTCCCGGGTTCGAATCCCGGCTGGGGACAAAAAAAACACCCAGGTCTTGGATGTTTACATGTTTGTGAAATCGTTGTTTCTGGTTCCCACGACAAAGGGTATCCTAGTGTGGGGCCAGAAGCAATGTATGTGCCTGTATGTAAATGTTTATGTTTAATGTTTACGTTTGCACAGATTAGGAGTCTTTTTAGTTTTGTTTGTGCAAATAGTTCTTGTATCGAGCTATGGTGTCACTAGTGTTAGGATCACTATTGTTTACTCTGTATTTATCGACCGGTGATATTTACCCCGTTTCTCGTACACTAACACGCCGTTAATCTACTGTTAACAGCTGTCAATTTACCAAAGTGCATACAAAAAGAAACACTGACAGCTGTTAACAGTAGATCAACAGCTTGTACTGCACGAGAAACCGGGGGTTAGTTTTAAATGGAACGTCAGTGAGTTGTTTACTATTTGCGTTTCGTTGTATCTACGAGAGTTATTTGGAATGACAGGTAGTTCGTAGATTTGAATGAGTTACACAGACTAGTAAGATATAACGAAACGCAGCGATGACAGTTGTCAACGGATCGGACGATAGGAACATTATTGTATGCAGACGGAATAAAAGTGCGAAATATATCGATTTAATTCGCGGCAATCTCTTTCCATTTCTACCATTTTTGAGTTGATTCTTTACTAGAAACTGACAGCTCGTAAGATCTAAATTGATGACGTACTTCCGGTTTCGTACTCTGTTCTTTTTTTTTTCGCTCTGAAAATTAATTACAGCAAAGAGATCAGCCTGCATACGAGCCGACCCCCGGCGGGGGTGTAAGGGTGTAAGGGTGTAAGGGTGTAAGGGTGTAAGGGTGTAAGGGTGTAAGGGTGTAAGGGTGTAAGGGTGTAAGGGTGTAAGGGTGTAAGGGTGTAAGGGTGTAAGGATGTAAGGGTGTAAGGGTGTAAGGGTGTAAGGGTGTAAGGGTGTAAGGATGTAAGGGTGTAAGGATGTAAGGGTGTAAGGGTGTAAGCGTGTAGGTGAACCGTTCACTCACATGACGTCGGTCGCGTGCGGGTCCTTGCTGGCGGCGTAGAACCGCGCGGTGCGGCGCGATACTTTACGCGCCCGCTCCGCCCGCTCCGCCCGCTCCGCCCGCTCCGCCTGCTCCGCCTGCTCCGGCTGCGAACAGAATGCTTCCTTTACACACAGCTATACATAAAAATGTCACCGATTTTAATTTTTTTTATATTTGGTAGGTCTGAGAAAAGATCGTAGGCTAATTAACATGGCAAAATAACGTTCGCCGACTCAGCTGGTAAATAAATAAAAACCCGGCCAAGTGCGAGTCGGACTCGCGCCCGAAGGGTTCGCGCCCGAAGGGTTGCCTACCATAATTTATAAAACATTAGACACAAAGATCGAGAAAAAATGGCAAAGAATCACGTTTCTTGTTGAAATTTCAAGTATCTAGCTATCACGATCCGTAAGATACAGCCTGGTGAAGCCGAAGACAGACGGACAGTGAAGTCTTAGTAATAGGGTCCCGTTTGGCACACTTCGGGTACGGAACCCTAAAAACGGAACACAAGTGTTTTCTCAGGATCGTGGCAAGCGGCAGCTCTGGTCTCTGCCTACTGCCTACCCCTCCGCGATACAAGCGTAAGTGTATGTAACCTACATAATGACACGTAAATCAATCAAAGAGAGGGCAAAACTTTGGACGAGACCTCTCAGAATACTCAGAGGAGAGATGTCAGAATGTTAGAGTAGAGCTCTCATTGTTCTAGACCTCTCGGAAGAAAGGTGCTGATAGGTACATCGATCTTAAAGGATTCTCACTATTTAGAACCAACCATAGAAAATCCATTTAATTCAATCATGCATAAATTAATTCCTTTATTCATACATACAACCATTAATTCATTGTGATTTGTGATTTAAGAAATTTATATCTCAATAACAATACAATGATTCACTTGAGAAACAATAATTATGTTTGCTAGTAGTTATTATTTAAGGTAACGCGCCGCGGCAATTCGCGCATAATTCTTAAAAGTAAGCAGAAGTGGGTAACTAAGTTCTTTTTTTGTGTTTGTCAGTTTGATAACAAAAGAGTGCGATAAAAACGAAGATAAGGTTGCGTTCACACTGTTAAAAGAAAAAGCAAGCAGTTGGAGGCAAGTGTCCATCACTCAATCATACATTCCATTCAACATGGTCAAAATGGCCCTTTCAAATTTTGCCAACGAATTCAATGTCACACTGTAGTCTGTATTCGTCGCCACCCTATAATATGAACACGGTCATAGCTGCCGTACAGTCGCTTTAATGGACACTTTAACTGTGTTATAGCATACCTCAGGGCGGCGGGGTCGGCATGCCTGCACTCGAAAAGTGCATTTCGTTCATTCATTCATACATCCATTTAACCATACATTTTTTTTTATTTATTTATTTCAATTTCTTACAACTATCTTTACAGGACAAGCCTAATACGACAGATGCGCAATTTAGATTGTAATCTTAAGTCTATTCAGATCTACTTTAATACATACTAATATCTATTTACTTAAACTAGAACCCAAAACGCATATCGCACATATATTAATTCATCCACCCATCCATTCATTCGATCATAAATTCTATTGAACGTAGTCAATATGCCCCTTTGAAACTTCGCTGATGGATCAAATGCTACATTGCAGTCTGTCGGCGCGTCTCTTGCGATCTTGCGATCGCTTTAATGAGCACTTTAACAGTGTTTTAACCGACCTTAGGCTCGGGCGGGAGGAGCCAGTCGCTGTAATGGACACTTGAACAGTATTTTGACGGTGCAATAGCAGACCTTAGGGCGGGGCGGCGGCGGCGGCGGCTCGGCCGGGTTGGCGTGTCTCTCGCTGGGGACTTGCGCCTCGAACTGCTCGCGGCTGATGACGGACACCGTGCGGTAGCCCTGGCTGCCGTACGATTGCTGTGCGGGGAGACGACCTTACATTATACTCGTATGTCAATATTTATCAAACATTTTGTGCTGGCAGGTCTGGACACCTAAACGACAAATCGAGATCGAAAATCGTCAATTATGGGATTTTATTTTTTATTTTTTTTATTATTCCCTAGTCGCTGCACAGATGGCGCTGCACTTGGAAAGTTACTGCAAGGAACGGAACGTCACATAATTTTTTTACTATTTCACTTGGATGTAATATCATAAAACGAAAGTTACATAATCATGTCATTGTCACATCACAAATAAATATCGTTCCGAATTGATCCATTCACGTTATCGCAATATCTAAGTGGACGTCAGTCCATTTCGGAACGGCTATCATGTCATAGAAGCGCGAACACGTGAGCAAACTGTGGTGCGTTCCGATCTGCCCATGATCGCTCACGGTCGAAAATCGGAACGCACGGCTAGTGACGTACTCAGTTCAACGCCATCTACAGAGTTCTTAGGGAACTCCTTTTTTTAATAGTCAACAAGAAAACCTCCCATTGATTTTTTAATTGTTCACCCATATCGGACGTCTGAGTCAACATTTTGAACATAACATTTTTCAACGTTACTGTACTTCCCACCACTTTGAATTTGGACCCGAAGTTTGCTAGTAAATCACAAATACTTACAAATATATGATACCGTTACTGATACATCATTAATAATACACAATGAAAAGAACATTACCCCAAAAAACGGCAAACGAATTCAAAGTCACCCTGCAGACGTAAGAAATACACTGAAGTGGTACTTACGCCGGTGTAATCGCCGTCGTTCCATAAGTCCTCCTCGTAACGCCTAAGCCCGTCCGTGATGACCTGACGACAGGATCAAATTATTATTGCACGTAAATTAAATAATCTCCAACTACACATCAAAACTAATCTGCAAACCTAGAATTCGGCGAGAATTGCTCTGTGGAATTGTTTATCTTTCGTAACGCAGAAAATATATCCTCTGTAATTCTATTAGCTGTTTAGTGATTGCCTAGCTGGCTGGCCCACTAGCTAGGCTGGTCAAGACCGCTCCAGCTCATTGGCTAGCTAGCTGGCTATCATCATTATCATCATCATCATCATCAGCCATTCGACGCCCACTGCAGAACACGGGTCTCCCTCAAGGTTTTCCTAACCATGAAGGGTTTTGCCATAATCGCCACGCTCGGCAGGCGGGTTGGCGATCGCAGTGTGCGGTTGGAATCTCAGGAAGACGCTGCTGCCCGTCTCCTGGTAATTGATTTCCTTAGTCGCCTTCTGCGACATCCACGGAAGGAACGGCCCTAACCCAGAAACCGACTAGAATTCCTGTGTCGATTCCTAACTGCGGTGGTAGCCTAGTGGGTAGAACATTGGATTCGGAAATGATAGACCCAGGTTTGATTCCCAGTGCGGGCATGTACCTATGACTTTGTTTTCTAAGTTATATACATTATGAAGGCAAACATCGTGAGGAAACCTGAGTGTCTGAGCTATTCACATACCTCGGAGCTTGGAATCGCCAATCCGCAGTGGGCACGCGTGACGATTAAGCCCATACTCTCTCCCTGAAGGCCTGTGCCATACAGTGGGACGTATATAGGCTGCTCATGTATCCCTAATTACGTGGCGAATGTTTCCTCTGTAGTTTGTCGTCTTCTTCTTAAGATTGCTGTCACGTTAGCATGCTGACTCGCTCAGTTTTTTTTTTTAATTGTAACAAAACGATTACATTTTTGATAAATGTAGTCTGAGGATTTGATGGATAATGAAATATCTAAGGCATATTTTTCTATTAAGTTTTTGATTGAGAAATTTGATTCCGAAATTAATTATTTTGGAAACCACTATACTTCGTTAAACACTACGTACAGGAAAACGGAAATGTAATTAGAATCGCTCGTAGCCCCGGCTGCCTGAGTGATCTTAAACGATCACGAAGGTTAAGCAACACAGGGCGCGTTCAGTGCATGGATGGGTCGCCGTCTATGCCTAACGCTAGTGGCATTTTTCCGAGCGGTTCCGTGCTTCGCAAGGCACGTTAAGCTGTTGGTGCCGGCTGCCGTCGATAGATGGCCGATAGATGGTCGATAGAGCCACTAGTCTACAAGCCTCCACCAATCCGGACTCGGCCCCCGTGGTGGAGTATGGCCTATACCTTCCTCAGGGAAGAGACCCGTGCCCCTCGGTGGGGACATAATAGGGCGATGATGATGAATTAGAATGTCCGCAATTGAATCATGCGCCAAACCGTCAGACCACATTAATCAAAAGAAAAATCATATTTATTTTAATTTGATTTAATGAAGTAAGAGCAGCCTCAGGCCAGCCCCGCAACCGACCTGCTCCAGATCGTGCGTGATCTTGGTGCGCGTGGTGAAGTCGGCGGTCCGCGCGTGCTCGGGTCGCGCGACCCGCGCCGCGGTCTGCGTCACGATCAGCAGGCGACCCACGTCGCGGTCCGTGAACTCCACGTCGGACTCCGAGTCCGACCTGACGGGGGGGAGAATCGCGTTGAATGAACCATACGAGCCAAGCCATAAGAGTCTACGTAGTCAGCATAAATGGTTCTGAAAAGTGTGTTTCTGCACTAAAACGTGTAAATGCCATCCTGAAGTGTGTATTAAGATTAAAGAAAAGATTCTAAAAGTGTGTATTAGCAGCAATAAAATTTGTCCAAGTGGTCTAAAACTGTGTGTCATTGTGACTAAAAACGTCCTCAAAAGTGTGTCATTACATTGGAATATGCCAAAATACCCTACAATAGTCTTAAAAAGCTTAGAAATGATCCTAAAAAGTGTGTGCACTGCACAGAAAATATCCTACAAGTGTAAAAATTCCCTAAAATATTTCTCCCACTCACCATACGTTGTCAGTGAAGGTGTTATGTTTGGGCGGCGGCAGGTCCAGCTCCTCGTCGAGCTGGAAATGCAACTCTTCCCGCTGCGGCGGCGGCGCGGCGGCAGCAGCAGCAGCAGCAGCAGCAGCAGCGGCGGCGGGCGGCGCGGCGCGCGGCTCGCGCTCGCGAGAGCCGGCCTTGCTGCGCCGCTTCACCTGCGGACCGTGACCAGACCTTCACTCGCCGCCGACGGCTCGCCCGACCGACGTCGTGTCCGACACTCGGATGCGCTTTCACGGGACGCAAAATAAATATAGGCATAAATGGACCCACAAATGTATAATAATAGGCAATGACAAATTTTTAAAAACTGACCTATAATGTCACAATCCGTACATTATTTACAATCATTTCATATTTTTGGTCACAGTTAAGATTTCATCATCATCATCATCATCATCATTCAGCCACAAGAAGTCCACTGCTAGACAAAGGCCTCCTCCATGGATTTCCAAAAAGACCGGTCGGAAGCGGCCTGCATCCAGCGCCTTCCTGCCACTTGGATGAGGTCATCTGTCCATCTTGTGGCTGGTCGTCCTACGCTGCGCTTGCCGATATGTGGTCTCCATTCGAGAACTTTTCGGCCCCATCGGCCATCAGTTCTGCGTGCTATGTGCCCCGCCCACTGCAACTTCAACTTACTAATCCGCTGGGCTATGTCGACGACTTTCGTTCATCTACGGATCTCATCATTTCTCATTCGATCTCGTAGAGAAATTCCGACCATAGCCCTTTCCATAGCTCGTTGCGTGACCTTAAGCTGTCTTATGAGGTCCATAGTTAAGGTTTAATGGCAATTAAATAAAAAATAAAAACCGACTTCCAAACACTACATCACTAAAAAGTTACAAATAATTTAAATATTTAGAAGTATTTATACATGTAGGTTTTGTAGAAGAATAATTTGAAGTCGGTGCCCAAAATATATGTGTTGGTCATGAAACCGGGCACCGACTACAAATTATACTCTTATAGCGGGCTGTTAATAATAAAATAAATGTGTGTTTCGTATTTCACAATTCAATCCTTGTTAAATAAATACATAATTTTAGTGATTTTCAACTACTGTCATCATGCCTATTTAAATTTAAAAGTGTTTTATTCAGAGTAGCACAGAAACTGCGACTTAATGAACGTTACAAGTTAAACTAGGTGTCCACTTCAAAATTCAGATCATTTTGGAGAAAAAAAACCGGCCAAGTGCGAGTCGGACTCGCGCACCGAGGGTTCCGTACAAACCTGCAAGGTTTACAAAGTTCGTTCATTACGACAATCGAGTCATAACTATGGTATTTTTATTGCAAAACATGAGGAAAAAAGTAATAAGTTTATATTTATTAAAAAATATATATTTTGTAATGTAACTAAAAATTTAAGGTTTTCGGAATTTTTCCTTTATGTGTGCTATAAAACGTTGCTTCATGCCAAATTTCAAGATTCTAGGTCGACTGGAAGTACCCTTTAGGTTTTGATTCCCTTGCGAGTACTTGCGAGTTTCAAAATATGCAGCTTAAATTGCTGTTTCTTTTGATTGCGTTGACATAGAAGTTAGATTTTGTTACAGCTTAAAGGTATTATAGACCTGAGTATTTGGTATGAATTTCAATTTAATACCTCTACGCGTTTATGAGGAAATGGGTAGTAAGTTTAAAATTATTAAAAAAAAATGTATTATGTGATGTAACTAAAAATTTATGGTTTTCGTAATTTTTCCTTTATCTATGCTATAAGACGTTGCTTCGTACCAAATTTCAAGATTCTGAGTTCACGGGAAGCACCCTGTAGGTTTTGATTCCCTTGCAAGTGTCGAAAATTTGCGGCATAAACGGCTGTATCTTTTGATTGCGTTGGCTTAGAAGTTTGATTTTTTCACAGCTTCAAGGGACAGTAGACCTGAGTAATTGATATAAATTTCAGCTTCATACCTCCACGCGTTCCTGAGAAAAAGGGTCTTGACAGACGGACGGACGGACGGACAGACGGACAACAAAGTGATCCTATAAGGGTTCCGTTTTTTCCTTTTGAGGTACGGAACCCTAAAAATCGACAAAAAAAACTCCAAGCTCAATCTTTTCAGTACTTAGTTAACAGAATTTACATAAATATTCTAAAACCTGAAACTCATGTATTGAACTGGCTTTAATTACAGACATCATTGTCATCTAAATAATCTTCAATAGCCTTTTTAGCACAAACTGTGCGTTACACATTTTTTGAACCGCGTTTCTGGCAAGCTTATTATATGCTCAGGGATCTTATTGTAGAAACGTCTACAATACCCCATAAAGGACGTATTTACCTTTGACAGTCTAATTTTCGGGAACGAAACTTTATGTTTACTTCTAGTACTTTTGCATTGTGTTGGCCACCTAAAGTTTTAAACATTCATGCAATTTTAATAAAGATCTAATCTAATCCACGATCTAATACCCCGGAGCGGCACACAGGGACGAGGGTTTGCCAATAACCACGATACTAACACATCTCTTTCGTTACATCTTTAAAGAAACTAACATCTTAAGAGTTGCAAGTCAATACATTTATGAAAATATAATGTATGTTAGAAAAAACAACAGCAATTTCGAAAATGTTGGTAGCCATCACAATATTGATACTAGGAATAAACATAAATTGTCATTTCCACGTTTTAGACTTGCAAAAGTTAATACATCCTTTATGGGGCACTGTGTACGGTTCTACAATAAGATTCCTCAAGATATATTAGAGTTACCAGTACAGTCAAGTTGGGTAACATTGAATTTCCTTGCAACTTTGAATAAATATTGTCTTTGGAAAATTGCACACATAAAAACTTCTAAGGTAATAGAAAGACTAACGGTAAAAACCGCCAAAAGTGCCAGTTTTTACCGTTAGTCTTTCTATTACCTTAGAAGTTTTTATGTGTGCAATTTTCCAAAGACAATATTTATTCAAAGTTGCAAGGAAATTCAATGTTACCCAACTTGACTGTACCACCGACGCGGTTTAAAAAATGTATTAAGCATACTCTGTGCAAAAAAGCCTATTATAACATTAAGGATTATTTGGAAGACAAAGATGTCTGGTATTTAAATAACGTTAGCGGGGACGATTGTATCTAGTGTAGTGTAACTTTAAGTTGAAAACTCTGTTAATTAAGCAAACCTGTTTTGAAACGAATAAATGTGGAGTTTCTTTGTTAGCTTCTTCTCCGCATAATCTATTAATTGTGAAACTAACAGCTTTGACGTTCATTAAGTAAACATTTTGTTTTTATAGTGAATAACATTTTTGACTTTGACTTCATCAACGTGGTCTTCGCTCGAGAGCCTTTGCATCGCATCGACCATCGGGTATTCGACAATGTGACCAGCCCACTGCCGCTTCAACTTGCTAATCTTATAGGCCATGTCATATTCTCTACAACCCACCTTAACACCGAACGGTTACGAAGATACAGTGATCCAATAAAAACCGGCCAAGTGCGAGTCGGACTCGTACACGGAGGGCTCCGTACCATTACCTATACAACACTAGACACAAACATCGAGAAAAAACGGCAAAAAGTCACGTTTGTTGTATGGGAGCCTCCATTAATTTATTTTATTTTATATACAAAAAAAATAGAAATACAAAATGTTTTATTAAAAAGAAAGACATTAAATCTGTGCGGTGGTAACCAGGTGAAGGTTTGACATTATGATTACTTGGCGCTTACCGTTACATTAACTGTTTATTTTTGAAGTTAATATGTAACTAAATATTCTGTGAATATTTCAAGCGTCTATCCGTTTTTGTTATCTATTTGCTTAAATGGAAGCTCCACATACTGTTAAGACAAATGTACCTTAAGTTGATGAAATAAACATTTTATTATTTTATTATTATTATATATTATTATTATCGAGCAAAAAACGACAATATTCTTATTTTAGTATCTGAGATGCAGCCCGGTGACAGACAGACCGACAGACGGACAGATAGTGGAGTCTTAGTAGTAGGGTCACGTTTTTAGGCTTTGCCTAGGGAACCCTAAAAACATAGTTCTCCAATAGAATGACACGACAAATGTCATTCCAATGGTGTAGGGATCTCTCGCGAAGAAGATCGAATCCCACCAAGCGCCAAGCGCCGAATCGTTCTACAATTGAAATGCGATTGGTTAGTAGACTACCAATGTTTTCAATTAAACAACAATAGCCGTACTAGTATAAGTTTACTGTCCCCCCCCCCCCCCCAGTGCCCCGTAACGTTACCTCGGTCCAGACGTCAGTCGCAGTCGGTCCGCTCTCGGAGTCGGGGCTGGTCGCGGCCGACGAGCGTCTCGTGTCGAGCGGCGCTTCTGTGTCGTTCACCTGGTCCTCTGTGAAAGGTGTAAGTGTAGCGAATGTTTTATTTATAAGCCACAAAACCAGCTAGATTGGTGGTAACGTGAACACAGTCGCTCACTGCCTTTGCAGTGTATGTGTGAGTAATTGAGTTAGTGTGATGCGTAGTAAATTACTGTTAGTGAATTACTAAAGTAGTCAATTACTCACGCATACACTGTAACGACAGTAAGCGATGTGCAAACGATCTGTGACTATGTTCACGTTACCGCCAAAAACATTTGTGCGAACTACGAGTATACACAAAACAATGATAAGTGGCAACAACAACAACAATAAATATTTCTATTTAGACTTCTTTAATTCATTTTTAATTTAAAAAAAAAACCGGCCAAGTACCATTATCTATACAACATTAAACAAAGATCTAATTTGAGAACAGCGCCATCTACAAAAACCAACAAGAAGCTTTTAACATTGACATTTAACGACATGACATCGGCGCTGTGAAGGTTACATAGATGGCCGCTAGATGGCGAGCGTTGTCTTTAGACAACGTTTGTTGTATGGGAGCCCTTCTTAAACATTTATTTTATTCTGTTTCTAGTATTTGTTGTTATAGCGACAACAGAAATACATCATCTGTGAAAATTTCAACTGCCTAGCTATCACGGTTCATAAGATACAGCCTGGTGACAGACAGACACACGGAGAGTAAAGTCTTAGTAATAGGGTCCCGTTTGGCACCCTTCAGGTACGGAACCCGAAACAAATAAAAAGATAACTTTTTCTTTCAAGATAACGCCGATTGCACTGCTGTAGATGAAAATAGAAGCACTCACCGCGCCTGTACCTCTGCGGCACGAACTCGGGCACGTCCGGGTTGAGGTGGTCGTGCGGCTGCGGGGACGGCGCGCCGCGGCTCGTGCGGAACATTCTGGTGGGGAAACCCGACACGCATACATTGGATCGGACGAAAAATGTTTGCATCTCAACGGTGAGGCCACGTGACATGTTAAAGGTTCGTCACAATGGTTTTTTCTGTAATACTTTTCAATAATACAGCTCGTCGAAGGTGCCATTCTAGTCCACGCGATACGAAAGTAGAGCAAATCGGGTTCAACCTTGGACGAGATTAAAAGACTAAAAGTCTCTCAACATCGACATATTCTCTGACTCCTGTGCAAAGTTTAAAAGAAGTATCCTGTCGTCCCTCTGAGGTTGGACCCATTTCTGAATGTATAATGTTAAACTTGATATGTAGCATTCATTGTTGAAGCTCAGAGGCACAAACCGGTGTTATCTAGATTTAATCTTTAGCTTTAGTTCCTCATGTAACATAATACTGACGGCGCATGTTGTGGCTGCCTGTAAGTGAGATAACACTTGGCTTATTTTTGGTTTTGTTGTCTGTTGTGAATGTATTGGTGTGTATCTTGTTGGTGGTCCTAATTAAATAAAAAATAAAAAAAAGAGGCTAGTTTCTGAATTGAGAATTTCTCTAAGTAAATACATAGTTAACTGTAGTGCTGTGTCACTTCGAATTTCTCAGAAAAGAGCGTGACAGAACGTTACTTAAGTATTTACTTAGTGAAATTCTCAATTCAGACACCGGCCCTAAGGCCGACTCGCACCACGTTCTTGAATGTGACTTAAACAGCATTTAACTAAAATTGTTCTGTTCATGGAAAAGTCTATTTAAACGGCGACTTAAGTGACATTTAAGTCAGCCTATGTTTGCAGCACCAGCAACATTCGGACCTGCGAGAGGACTCGCTTCGTCAATTCTCCCTGAGCGAAAGACAGACATCATAAGCAGCCTACATACGTTAAATTGGAGGGCACAGACCTTCTCTCAGAGTGTGCGTGCGTGCGTGCGTGCGTGTGTGTGTGTGTGTGTGTGTGTGTGTGTGTGTGTGTAAGTAAACAGTAAGTCAAAAAAGCTCTGTCAATTTGGTTGAAAACGCTGTCTTATGCGCAGACAGAAGAATTGCTTAACTGAACTAAAATTTTTGCATGTTAATAACTAGTTTTACATATAAAGTTCCTATTAGTATCCAAACCTGAGACTAAATCCTAGATGTATTATTATCATTAACTTAGTAATAGCTTACACCTTAAATGTACCACAGGAATAAATGTATATACGTTGAGAGAGCGGGCCTCTCCTAACACAGGTTTTTTTTAACTTAACAGGAGAGTCCCAACCCCTGTCAAATGAATCCTGTTCATGAAATAAAGAAATTTTGTATTTAAAAAAAAAAAAAAAAAAAGTAAACGCATACCTCGGCAGCGGCGGCGGCGGCACGGCTCGCAGGAGACTCGACACGGGCGCTACCAGCGGGCCCGCCGACGTTGCCAGCGGGAATATGCCCACCATCTGTTTCTTTCTTCTGCAACAGAAACACAACAGACCAGTGGTCGTCACGCCGCTTCGGTCAAGGGCCACCCGGGACATTTTTAGGGCTCCGTACCGCAAAAGGAAAAACGGAACCCTCATAGGATCACTTCGTTGTCCGTCCGTCCGTCGAGACCCTTTATCTCGGTACGGCGTGGAAGTATCGAGTCGAAATTAAAACCATATACTCCCGTCTTACAGTGCCTTGAAGCTATGAAAAAAATCAAACTTCTAAGTTGACGCAAAAAACAGATGCGGCCGTTTATGTCGCAAAAATCACGTATATTTCGACACTCAAGGGAGTCAACATTTATAATAGGGCACTTTCCGTTGACCTACAACTATGACATTTGACAAGTAATATCGTCGTATACTACAAATATACGGAAAAATCTGAAACTATATACTTGTAATTAAATCATACAAAAATTGTCTTTGAATTTCGGGGAGTCCGACTCGCACTTGGCCGTTTTTTTTTTTTTTTAAGTAACCTATATTTATACGACCCGCTGCAGGGCACAGGCCTTCTCTCAAAGAGAGTGTATGTAGTCTTAATTACCACGCGTGCCCATTGTGGATTGGCGATTTCAAGCGCCGAAGTATGTAAACGCCTCCTTCATGCTACTACAAATTCACAAATACGTACATTTGAAATCAAAATCACTGGGTCCGAACCCACGACCTCCTAAATGTAAGTCAAGTGTATTACCAACCGCGCTATGCATAATCAGCCTATATGCGTCCCACTGTAGGGCACAGGCCTTCTCTCAAGGAGAGAGTATGGGCTTAATCACCACGCGTGCCCACCGCGGATTGGCGATTTCAAGCGCTGAGGTATGTGAATAGCACACTCAGGTTTCCTCACGATGTTTTCCTTCACAGTTAGCGTGTCGTATTGCTACTATAACTTAGAAAACCAAGTCATAAGTACGTGCCCGCACTTGGGATCGAACCTGGGTCTCTCGCTTCCGAGTCCGATGTTCTACCCACTGGGCTACCAACGCACCGCGCTATATCTCAAATATATAAAAATCTCGTGTCACAGTGTTCGTTATCGAACTCCTCCGAAACGGTTTCACCGATTTTTATGATTTTTCTTTGTGTATATTTGGTAAGTCTGGCTGAGAACAGGTCGTAGGCGAATTAATATGGCAAAACAACGCCTGCCCGGTCAGCTAGTCAGCATTACACATAAACCTGTAGCGCCACTTATGATCCGCTCGGCGCACAGACGCCGGCAGTTCGGTTGTGACGCTTCACTCTCTCCTCGCTTTGAGCACGCGTACACACGCAAGTGCGCGCGCGCTGAACGCGAGGAAGTTTAAAAGTAAAACAACTCTTTTTCTTTCACAGTTGGGTGAAAGTTATTGCACGTCGTAGCATATACTATTATTATTAAATTCTTTGTACGTAAAAAACCCGGCCAAGTGCGAGTCGGACTCGCGCACGAAGAGTTCCGTACCATTATCTATACAACATTAGACACAAAGATCGAGAAAAACGGTAAAAAATCACGTTTGTTGTATGGGAGCCCCACTTAAATATCTATTTTATTTTAATTTAATTATTTATTTTTGAAGCGAATATAGAAATAAATATTCTGTGAATATTTCAAGCGTCTACCTGTTGCCGTTAAAGTATTGAGCAAAAAACGGCCAAAAATTACGTTTATTGTATGGGTGCCCACCTTAAATATTTATTTTATTCTGTTTTTAGTATTTGCTGTTATACTTTATACTTTATTGCACACATAAAATTACACGAATAAAACAAAACATTTACAGAATTAAAAAGTGTACATGGCGAGCTTATTTCAGCAGAAATCTCTTCCAGCCAACCCTTGATGTGGTGATACGAACATTATAAACAAGGGAGGAAAGTGTACAATAATTATTACGTACTGTATTACAACCCAGTACAATCATACATATGTAATATATATTTATTTATATATATATATGGCTATAAAGTTAAAAAGTTACATAAACTTACTTATAAGATGATAAATAACTAGAATACGTAAATAAATAAATAAATACCTAAGTAAATAAACAAACTAAATAAATAAACTAAATAAACCTATTGCGATAATGAAAAAAGGAAGTGCTCTTTCAGTTTGGCCTTGAAGACAGCAACAGATGGACTCTCCCTGATAGACTTAGGTAGACCGTTCCACATACGAGCAGCACGCACAGAAAATGACTTAAAGTAAAACTGTGAGTTGCAGGAAGGAACTTGTAAGGTCCTAACATCACAAGTCCTCTGTGGCCTGGCACGTTATAGTGACAACAGAAATGCATCATCTGTGAAAGTTTCATACAGCAGTGAAGGACAGTGAAGTCTTAGTAACAGGGTCCCGTTTGGCACCCTTCGGGTATGGAACCCTAAAAAAGATTTGTGCAATGGTGTTACTGTATGAGGGTGAGGCCCCTCAAGTTATACATAATTCTTCCCAAATCCAACGTACCGTTTCTCCCCTGGCTTCTCCTCGCTGGCTTCGGATTGCAACGGTGGATCCTCGTTCGAGTCGGTGACCTTGCTCCCGTCGCCCTCGGTGCTCGCCACTTCTGTCCGTTGCGTTGACTGTTGGATTTAGCATATGTTTTGAGTTTGAACGAAGTTACTTAGGTAAGCTTATGACATTTATAAGCAGTCAATTTTGTTAATAACTAAAATAAACAAAACTTATGTTGTGTGTGTGTTTTTTTTTTTTTAACAAATTTAACTCTGACTCACTTAAAAATTCAATAAAAAAACAATGTTAAAAAAAACAGATTTAAACAAAAAAATAGTACATTACTGCAAAGGCAGCGAAATAGGCAATTGCAGGTCGAGTATGAGTGATAAATCAATGATACGAGACAGGCAATTGCCATTTCGGCCTTCTTAAAAAAATGCAAGGAATTAAAAAGGGGCCTTTTCATGCGAAGCAGGTTTTCCATCGCTAATTTAGCTTCCGATCTTAAATCTGGTGGAGTGCAGTCAATGTTCATTTCATTTTCACTTTCAGGATCATGGGAACTAATTTTAATTATTTTATTAACAAAATAACAACGAACTCCGCCAATTTTTACTGCCGGCGCACTCTTCGTTCCAAATTCAAAGAACGCGACGGGAAGTGATTTTGGTTTTTACGTAAATATGATACCTCGCGTGTTCTTTATTCAAAAGTAATATAGTAGATTGTACAACAAGTGCATAAAACGCACCATTTTACTCGAGACGTTTATCCATCCGAGCGAGCTTGCGAGCGAGGATAGATATAAAGTCGAGTGTAAAATGGGTTTTATGGACGAGTTGTACACTCTACTTTTCACTTCGATTGCGAGGAAATGAAACAGCAACATGTAAATAATAAATGAGACGAAATACAAATTATAAGTTTATTTCATGAAGTTTTATTGTGTACTTTGGCTGTTGGTATCTTTGCCTTGGTCTTAGAATACGAACGAAACGAAATAAAATAAAGAGGTTGTTGTATGAAGTTAAAGATGTTCGTGTGGCTGTTGCAGCGATTGCCTTGGTCTTCGACGAAGATTTTACTTTATGCTCTAGAGCATAAAAAGCGACTTTATGTCGCCTACGCACGACATAAAGACGAACTTTTAGAGCATGAGAAGTGAAAACAATATTTCCGCGCATGTTACATTATGGTACAAGTGTGTAATGTTGGTGATTACCGTTGAGGCGCCATTGAGGCCCGAGGCGTTAGGTGAGGACCTTAAGAGAGCCGAGGACGGTAATCATCAATACACACGTGTGTCACACGACGTTTTTCGACACATTTGTGAAGAAAATAATGCTAAAAATAACTATAATTTCAATAGTGAAAACGAGTTGTAATAGTACATTACTTCAGAGGGAAGAAAGTGACAGTTCCATACCGAGATTATGGCATTTGCGCCACGAGCTTGCGAGGGGCGCAAACCATTTGAGGTATGGAACTGTACTTTATCCTGAGGTATGTATAGTGCTTTTTATTACACCTACGAGGAAAATTATAGACATAAATGCATAGAAATTTTTTACAAAAAACACAAAGATAAATGCTAAATCAATCGAAGTTTTTGCGAAAATGCGCGGGCTTTTCCTTTTTTTATTCGCCCGTTTCTGGAGTAGGCTAAGATCTTAAGGTCATGCAGCCACTTCTTCCGTGATTCCGCGCGTTTTATATACAAAAATAATTTCGTTTTTAATTTTGTGTATGCACCAAGGAGGTTGGTAACTGGTAAAAAAAAAAACTGTATGTGGCCAGTAACAATTTACTTGAAATTTAATTAGTAGACAGTTAAAGTCTCTTTGCAGTATGACTGCTGACAAATTTAAAAAAAAAAACCGGGTATGTAATGGAATTTCATACATACTTCCCACCCTTGGGTCGGAAGGATTTTCATACAAACTTCCATACCTTGGGATGAAAGGATTTGAAGGGCGGGATAAAGGCGTTTCTTCCCTCTAGTTGGTATAATTAGTATGTATTTTCAGAGCAGGTGTGATAAAATAGTATATTTCATTACAAGTGTGGAAAGGCTGTCATTGCAAAGAGTTCCGACAAATGTCTACCCGAGCCGAGGCGCAGTCGAAGGTGAGGGTTGACAGTCGGAACAAGTTGCAATGACGGTTCCGCACGTGTACTGAACGACTATTTTTAATACAGTTGCGAAAAAATTAAAAACTATTTACTTTTTTCTCTTCTCTCCACGCAATAAATTCGTCGTATGCAGATATGTAGCGACTTTTTGACTTTTCCGGTAAAATGTTCTCCGAAGCATTTTGTGCAATTATACTGAGTTCCGGTGGTGTTAATTCAAAAAAACTAGGGTCGAAATTACTCATTTTGTGCAACAAACAACTAAACTCGCAAAGAAAATTTCTGAAAAATGGCGCCAACCGTAGAATATAAGCAGTTTTTTTTTCTTCTTCACCCATTCTGGTAGGCAAAGGAAACTATGCCCATACAGCCAAGTCTTCAGTAGAAGTTTTTTATTGATATGAAATGAAAATGAAATTTAATGAGATGAAATGAAACCTAACCAAACTCATTCAATCAAATAATTAAATCTGATATTGAAACAAATTAGTAGGTTCTTTTTAGAAATATACGTATCATAAAAACTTCTATGATTTTTTTTAGTAAAAACTTCATGGTTGGTTATTCTTTTTAATAGACATTATTTTGACAGTTGGGAAAGAGAACGCACGAGTGCGGGAAAGGTAAAAAAAAAGCACGAGTGTGTAATAGTCCACATCCCGAACGCTATACGTCCCTGCAATACGCCACTTTTTGAGCAACTGTATTAAAAAAAAATTTTCGCAATGGCGGGAAAGTTTATTCAGATTTCCTATGCGCGCGCATCTAACAATGGCGATCGGCCATAGACTAAAAGAATGAGATTTCTTTTTTTTTTTTTTTTTTCTTTTCGCGGATAGCGGTTTAGCCACATACAAAATGGGGAATGCTAAGTTTTCTTTATTACAGAGAAAACAAAAGTTGTATTTGAGTGAAAGTTTTATTGAAATACGAAGATGCATGAAATGAGCAAACAATAGGTAGGTACCTACATTAATTTATTTGTACTATTGAATATGACCTTTTTTGTATCGAAACTTTTTAAAGAACAAAGCAACTCAACCAATAAAATAAACTATAACTCACTCGTGAATAATAGCAATGAAAAAGTCGCAGTTTGATTACGTGCCTTGAAATTAGAGCCATTTCATGAGCAAGTGTGTTGAAAAAAATAAAATAGCTAAATCAAATTTCCAATCCATATATGGAAATATGGCGCCTTGAAATCAGGTATTCTATTTTCATAGACGGGCTCTACATAATAAACAATAATAACTTCCAAACAACACAATCACTTGTCCCGGTCACAAACTAGGATACCGTGTGCTACGGTAACCAGGCAAGGACGTCACAAACATAGAAATACACCCAGACTGAGGCCATTTGTACAAATGTACAGCGGCCCCCTGTGTGAACCCACGACCTCCGGCATGGCAATCAGGCGCGACACCGCTGGCAGTCACGAGGTAGTCAAATAAACTCACGCATGTATCCACCTTCCGGTCACATTCGCCCGGTATATTTCTTTCATCGAATATTTCTTTCTTCCTAAAAAGAAATTTAAGCATTTTACGTAATTAAACCCACCTGTTGTCCCACGTCGCTCCCCTCCGCTCCGCTAGCTCGCTTCTCCTCCGAGGGCGCCGCCGAGTTTTTTGCCTCAGCCTCGCTCTTCGCCTCTGGCTCACTCGCCTCATCCTTTGGTTCATGTGAACTATCCTTTGGCTCACTCGCCTTATCCTTTGGTTCATTTGAACTATCCTTTGGCTCACTGGCCTTATCCTCTGGCTCACTCGTCTTAGCCTCTGGCTCACTCGTCTTAGCCTCTGGCTCACTCGTTTTAGCCTCTGGGTCACTCGGTTTTGCCTCGGGCGCGCTCGGGTTTGGCTCGGCGTGGTGCTCGTGCATATTTGTGCCTTGTGTGACGGTCGTGTCGAGAATCGGCCATTTTGTGGGCTCGAAGGCTGTTCGCACCTGTAGGGGAAAGATTGGTTATTTTATTGAATGAAGTATCTCATCGAACAGGCCATGCCGAAAGATAAATAATTTGACGTACAAGACAACTCTAGCTAGCTACTTCCTAGACAATTCAATTCAATCCAACTTCACACTTCCGAGACCAATCACCTGGAAGCCAATGAGTAGCTGCAGCTTGTCAGAGTCCCGTATGACGCTAAGCAGGACCGCCACGTCGGCGGTGAAGGCTCGCTCACGGTGGAAAAACGCGATAAGCGTCACCGGGATGGAGAATGTTTTTATCTATCAATCTGGCTACTCGCTAGACTACTGTACCTATAGTTACCTACTGAAGCTAGGTTGTTAGCTACAGTACTAGATGACCCCTGGACAACTCTAGCTAGCTACTTGCTATAGACAACTCTAGCATCCTACATTTAGCAAGCTACATTCTAAACAACTCTAGCTGGCTACTTCCTAGACAATTCTAGACAATCCACTTCCGGGACAACTCACCTGGAAGCCATTGAGCAGCTGCAGCTTGTCCGAGTTCCGTATGGCGTCAAGCACGAGCGCCACGTCGGCGGTGAGGGCTCGCACACGGTGGAAAGACGCGATCAGCGACACCGGGATGGAGCCGTCGGCCGCCATCTTGCGTCGGAGGAAGAAGTCGCGCGCCAGGTTGTCCGGACTGAAGTAGTATTCGCTGGAAGAGGGGAACGTGGATCAGTTGGTTATTTTAATACAATACGTAATTCTGGGGGTTGAGATTTTATTCTATTACCGACTCCCACATTGATTCACTTCTTCATTTAATCGTCATTCAGTCGGTCGGTCAGTCGTTCGGACGTCAATTAATTCATTCACTCACTCACTCACTCACTTCCCTGGGTTACGTCTGGGTCGTCAAGCCAGTCGGAATGAGTAAAATAATGAAAATACCTGAGTGTCATTTAAAATGTAGTGCAAACATTTTACGGCCTTATAGTCTAACCTCAAAGACAAACACAGAATAAAAGAGCACACTCACATCTCTGCTTCTTGATGAGGTCCTTCAACGTAGCCTGATCCAGCGACAGCCCGTAAGTTCAACGTAGCCTGATCCAGCGACAGCCCGTAAGTTCAACGTAGCCTGATCCAGCGACAGCCCGTAAGTTCAACGTAGCCTGATCCAGCGACTGCCCGTAAGTTCAACGTAGCCTGATCCAGCGACAGCCCGTAAGTTCAACGTAGCCTGATCCAGCGACAGCCCGTAAGTTCAGCGTAGCCTGATCCAGCGACAGCCCGTAAGCGGAGGCAGGGCCGGCGCCAGGGCTCAACCCTGTCCTCACATTACTCGTCTACCGGGGTAGACGATTGGAGGGAGGGAGCGAAAAACAAGAAAATATGGCAGCTTTTGGTTGCGAAGCCCAAGAACTATTATGGGTCGCCAAGCCAGTCGGAATGAGTAAATTAATGAAAATACTATGACATGACACTTTAAGTGTGTGTCATACATTTGCACTACATTTTAAATGACACTTTAGATGACACATCTGCAGTACATTTTAAATTACTGACTTTAAGTGTAACCATCAGTTTTGCTGGCGATGTGTTGTTCACAGCACAGGTCGGTGACCCTTATCTGTTGCCACGGAGGCACAATGTCCTCATTTTTTTTAATGAGATTATTGTTTTTTATTCTCATTCTTGTCGTAATTAGCTATATAAATTGTTTTTTTTTTGTGTGTGTGTGCTTTTGTGGCCATGTAAATAACTAGTTTCTTTCTTTCGAAAACAAAAGAGCAAACTGTTTAGTTGCACCGACTACCCGTCATTTAGCTTCTCATTTTTTTTTTCCGTCAATGGTTGTCTGGAAGAAATTACTTTTAGTAATAAGGCCGCCAATTGTACTGCACTATATTATTGTTAAATACTCATATGTAATTCCTGGTGTACATACAATAAAGAATATTCTATCTATCTATCTGTCTAAACTCACATCTGCTTCTTGATGAGATCCTTCAACGTAGCCTGATCCAGCGACAGTCCATAAGCGGCAGCGGCCACTGCGGGGGCCGCACCGTAGTAGTATTGCGGGGGCAGGGCCGGCGCCAGGGCTCCGCCGAGCCCGTAGTGCAGCGGGACCACCACCTGCCGCGCCGGGGGGGGCTGAGCGCGCAGCTGGAGGGGGGGGGCGGGGGCGGGGGGGAGGGGGTCGTGAACGGGCGGTGTTGGGGCGCCTTTGGTTGCGAGTGTAAGTGTGTTGTCTGACTGTGTACGGCGTGTACCTCTTACAGGTAAGAGCAAAAATATTTTTGGCGATAACGTGAACATAGTCACAGATCATCTGCGCATCGCTTGCTGTCTTCACAGTGTATGTGTGAGTAATTGACTACTTTATAAATTGACTAATAGTAATTTACTACCCATCACACTACGTCAATTACTCGATCGACCATATACAGTCTTTTTATCCTTACTTGACCAATTTAGTAAACAATATTCTAACCTCAAAATTGACATTTGATGCCGAAACTAGATATTTTCTTGCAAGTTCGTGCACTTTGTTTATTAACATAGCAGCGTGTTATCCAAAATGGTGTCCCAGGTTACTTCATTTATGGGAATATGGCAGTTTTCGACTAAAAATTCATACTTTGCGGGTAGAATCTTGTTTACTAAATTGGACAAGTAAGGATGAATAGACTATATCTGACGTGTATGATATGGATGAGTAGATGCAACATAATACAGAGAAGTTTGTAAAGATGCTCCAAATTTCGCCTATGCCTGCACTTGCCCATTAGCTCAGTTGAGAGAGCGCCGGCACGGTGACCCAGGCAGAGGTCGCGGGTTCAAGTCCCGGCATGGGTGAAATTTTTAGCCTCTGAATAGTTTTTTTTTTTTAATTTTTAGCCTCTGAATAGTTTTTTTTTTTTTAAAGCTTATTTTTGTGTTTTGTAATTGTGGCAACATTGCAACTTTTCCCCTTCTCTGTGTTACCGTTGCGCTGTGAAGACGTTTCTATTTACAATAAATTGTTAATATATCCAATTTTGTGTTTCCGTGCTCCAAAACCTAGACAATTCGTCCAGACCTCCACAGCTACTATGAGGAAAGTGGGAAGAATTATGTATCCTCTTCATTGGGCGCAAGGACCTTAGTATTTTTAGAGTCTCATCATCATCATCAGCCACTCGACGCCCACTGCAGGACATAGGCCTCCCTCGTGGTTTTCATTACCATGAGGGGTTTTGCCATAATCGCCACGCTTGGCAGGCGGGTTGGCGATCGCAGTATGCGGTTGAAATGTCAGAAAGACGCTGCTGCCCGTCTCCTGGTAATTGATTTCCTTAGTCGCCTTCTACGACACCCACGGAAGGAAATGGAAATCCAACCTACAATAATTCATTACAATTCATTCAAGTAGGTGTGTTGTCTAGCTGGATTCATGTCTGAGGCTGGGACGACCAAAGGATTCCACTCTCCTCTGCAAAGTTTGCGCAAGGAACACAACACTGTCAAATAGAAACTCTTGCGACATGAACAAATTCCATGAAGAAACTACGCGTTCCATGTTGAAGTGTAATGTGTAGGTGTGTCTGTATGAGCGAAACCAAAGACACTGTCCGGGATTCTAATGGTACCACGTGAGTGTATGATTTATATGAGCCATCCGCCACCATAAAACGTAAGGATCATCCTTTTGTTTTGTTGTCGTGAGCATTAGAATCCACCGTAGTTAAAAAATATAAAAATTATTAAAATAAAATAAAAATACAAATATTTCATATAATCCGGTTCACAGAAGAATGGGTTTGGGTCGGGGGTTCGATTCCCACTCGGCCGTCTGGGTGTAATTCCATGCTCGTGATGACCTTGCCTGGTTATCACAGAACAGGTTACCCTAGTTTGAGACCAGAACAAGTAATTGTTTTGTGTGGAAGTTATTATAGTAATTATTATTTTGGTACTGTCAGTATAGTTACCCCACAAGAAGCAAATAGGATCGCTGCCATGCTGTCTCTTTCTTCTGTAAACCCGGTTATATTAACATTTAAGTCCCATAAATCCCATAAAGAAAAGCAAGAAAATTGAGAGTTTTCCGTATTTAGCAACAACATTTTGAGCACCAAATTCTACTGTTAATGAATAATGATTCAAACAAACAAAGTAACTGCTTTCAAATAAATTTTTAATAAACCACACCCAAAAATTACCTAAAGCATACAGGGCGCGAGAAAATCTTTCTTTCAGTAATTCAATCAGAAGAAAACCGGCCAAGTGAGGGTCGGACACTCGCACGAAGGGTTCCGTACATCAATACAACATTTGAGTATTTCAAGCGTCACCTGTTGCCGTTATTAATATCGAGCAAAAAAAACGGCAAAAAAATCAAGTTTGCACCCTTAAATATTTATTTTATTCTGTTTTTAGTATTTGTTATTATAGCGGCAACAGAAATACATTATCTGTGAAAATTTCAACTTCCTAGCTATCACGATTCATGATATTATACAGTCTGGTGACAGACAGACAGACGGACAGTGAAGACTTATTAATAGGGTCCCGTTTGGCACCCTTCGGGTACGGAACCCTAAAAAGACACCTGTTCTATGCATAGTCACTACCTGTGGCATGAAAATATTTATGAAGCAGATTATAACTCCCTTGTTATTTGAAAGTTTTCCCCACACTAAAATTTGTTTGTATTCAGCAGAAGTAAATAGGATGCGGAATTGTTTCCTCTCAAATCCAAGGCACCATCATTGTAGGTTTACAAACGAAGTTAGTTCATTAAAAGCTGATGGGGCTGTGTCGGGTTACGCGGCCGTTGGTTTAACGTGAAACGTCTATAAGCGTTAATTTTTAGCTCAAACTGCGCAGTGTCACGCGGCACTGGCGCCATCTAGCGGCGCGAGTCAAGAGGATCTGAGTAATGGCTACTTTGCTCTACTCAACGATGTATAAATGAATTGCACACGACACGTAGTTACAGAGTTACGTCCCGCGCCGAGGCGACATGATGTCTGTGTACTACCGATTTAAAAGACGTTTCACGTCAAAATTATATGTGAACGAGAACAAGGATAAATCTTCCACATTACCTACACCAGAGAGGTGAAATACCCCCTATAAAGTTACTTTATAGCATGAAATATTATGCAAGCTTATCGAATAATATTTTACTTTTTAAAAGCGATTACACGATACGTTATTAAAATATAATACAAAAGCCGAAAACGTTCTCTTCAGTATCTACAGATGAAACAATTGTAATAAGAAAAAGTTTCAAATCCTCAATTATATATATATATAAACTTTCATAACAACGATGGGTAACTTTGTGCGGACCCCGTGCCCACCCTTGCGGCATTATAAAGTAAAAAGTAAAAACGTTTATTTGCAATGAAGGTGTAGTACAGCTGTGCACAGGACGCATGCTTATCTTTGAAACTTAAAATGTAAAAATCAAAATCAAAATCAAATTTTTTTATTCAAAGTAGCACAGAAACTGCGACTTAATGAATGTTACAAGTTAAACTAGGTGTCCATTTCAAAATCTAGATCATTTTGGAGAAAAAATGGACAAAAAAACTCCAAACTTAGTCTTTTCAAGTCCTTAATTTACAGGATTTACATAAATGTTCTAAAACTCATGCATTGAACTGGCTTTAATTCCAGACATCATTGTCATCTAAATAATCTTTAATGTTATAGTAGCTTTTTTGGCACAAAGTGCGCTTCACACATTTTTTGAACCGCGTTTCTGGCAAGCTTATTATATCCTCAGGGATCTTATTGTAGAAACGTATACAATGCCCCATAAAGGATGTATTAACCTTTGCCAGCCTAAATTTTGGGAACGGACTAGATATCATTTAAAAGATCCAAAAATTTATGATGATGATGATGATGATTGTTCCGACCGGTTTCGGCCATGGCGACCACTTTGACCCCTAATCAGTGATGTGGCGCTGGTGCGCTCGAAGATGGCTTATGTAGCCTATCTTCACGGCGAAACTCCGTGCACACTGAGGGCACGTGAGAATGCCGTTCTCGTAATTATATGTTATGGCAGCAGGTGGGCGAGCCTTTAACTGGTCGCGTTTGGTATCCAGGTCAGCTTTACGCTGAACCTCGAACTCGCGTACTTGGCCGCTGTGCTGCCAAACGTTCCCAGCGGGAGGGCTCTATGTTGCATCTCTTCATGTGTCGCTTTTGGACATCCTTGTACCGGAGGAGGGGACCGCCATGATTCCGCTTGCCCTCCTCTAGTTCAGAATAGAAGATGCGCTTCGCCACTCTTTCCTCCGCCATACGAGATACGTGACCGCACCACCGAAGCTGTCGACGCATTAAATAGGCCTCAATGCCACCAACATTGGCTCGTCGCAGAACTTCAGTATTTCGCAAAAATTAACGAACGAACGAACGAAGCGAGCTACAAAGTCGCCGTAATATAAAAAATATATATTTACGAAGAACTTTCTGTCACAAGTTGCTACAAGGGTACTTTATACTTTATTGCACACATAAAAACACATGAATAAAACACATTTACAGAAAAATTAAAAAGTGTACATGGCGAGCTTATTGCAGCAGAAATCTAAATAAGTACGTTGTGACTCATCCTCCTTTTCGTAACTTGACGCTGCATGATACATTTACAATTTTAAACCTATCCTTGTTTGAAATTAACATTATACTTTACTGTACACAAGGAAAGAAACATTTACGCGGTAAAATAAACGAGTCAATATGTCAGTTTATTTCTATATAGATAATATAGATAATATAGATATTGAAGATACTGAAGGAACGCTTTTCAGTTTCTACATTATGTTAATAACGCGTTGCATATGAGAATATGGTACCCAAGATGTGTAGATGTTCACCGTGACCAGACACGCCGAATGTGTCGACGGGGATATCGTTGGATACATCGGGGCCTGGAGTCTAATACACACATAGTTGTTCAATAGACTTACGCTCGGTTTCTAGAAGAGCGATCAAATGTTAATCTCATTGTAATCTCACGTCAAGCTAATAGACTGCCACCAGTGTCAATAAAACGACCACTGCCGTACTGATATCACTCCATTGAACAACCATGCCTTAGAGACACTCGCCCACCGGGACTGGGTATCTCAAATGTGCATATTCTTCGTAAATCGTAACTTCGTAGCGAAAAATGTGCATATTTGAGCGCGCAATCAGCCGTGTGCGCTGCGTTGGACGTGACACGTTAAAACTTAACTTAAGGGGACTATTCAGACAGATTTTGTCTGGAGATTGCCTTGTGAATAGTTAGAATGAGACTACTCACAAATATTTTAAAACTAAAAGTCCGTAGAACGTAACTTGTCACAATTTTCTATGTTTTAACTAGGTACCGTAAGACCTTTTTTATTTATATTTATTCTTAATAAAACATGAAAAAAAACCACAATTTCATCAGTTTGCCAAACTGCTAATGCGGTTTATCGGCAAGCCTGTGCCAATGTCATATTGTTTATCTTTGTGATGATACAAATAACATTTTTTTTTATTAGTTTTAAAACATAAATCACAATTTTAATTGAATTTTTCCACTAGGCAAATTTTACAAAAAAAAAAAAAACTTTTATAGACTTTCTGTTTTAAAATATAGTGTTAGGGTATGTTTACTGCGGAGCTGATATCTACGATATGAAATGTAAATCCTAACACAGTACGTCAATTTCACAATCCTAATCTAAAGCCTAACCTTTTAAAACAGTGCACTGCTTTGCGGTCCGACAAATCGAGAGGCTAATCTAGTCTCGTTCTAACACAGTATATCACCGCTGTCGCGAGCTTTAACAGTGTTCGATCGATCTGCAGCGAAACACACCGGCGCGTCAGGTCAGACGGCGCTCCCACATACCTGCGCCAGCTCCGAGTGCTGAGCGAAGTCGTGCGCGTGTCGGTAGGGCGCGTGGTGGTGCAGGGGCGAGGGCGAGAGCGCGGGCGCGGGGCGCGCCGAGCCGCGTCGGCCGCCGCGTCCGCGGGCCGAGCCGCCGCGCCGCGCCGAGCCGCGCCGCGTGTCCTCGCCGTTCAGCGAGACCGTCTCTGTGGACGGACTCGCGGGTTAGACGAGAGGCGGGGGCTCATTCGAAGGCTCGGAAACTGATAGGTACCGTGAAACGGGGTGGTCGGAAACTGGAGTGTGACATATATACATACATACATACATAAACCCACGCTTGTATCCCGGAGGGATAGGGACTGACACTCGCCACGGTCAACATTCACTAGTCGGTGGAAGCACGCACGCCGGTACTTCTTATCTTGCCCGTCTGGGACTGGAGTGTGAATAGAAACAAAAAGTGGAAAAGTGTCTTGTCACCGATTCCTACTGAACCTATAACCATAGGACGTCTCTTGACAGACATGATCAGATAATTATAAAGAGACGTCGCTACAGTTGTAAGTTCAATTGGAAGTAGACAATTGCAAGGATAATGACGGCGACAATTTCCAGTAGATTCACCCAGTCGAAAAGAATTAAAACGAAGATGAACTAAGAATTAAGTGGCTTCCCTGTACACAAGTGACGCGACAGGTATAGAATTGTGTTCTTCAGATACGTCAAACGCGCCCATGAGAGGTGCGTTCAATAGCAGTACCGAGGAAGTTTCGCTGTACCCGTATTGCGTAACCCAAATCTCTATAGCAGAGAAGCGAGGCCTAAATAACGGGAAAAATAGGCCAAGTGCGAGTCCGACTCGCGCACGAAGAGTTCCGTACCATTATCTATACAACAATAGACAAAGATCAAATTTCAGAACAGCTCCATCTATACAAACCAACAAGAAGCGTTTGACATGACATCGGCGCTGTGAAGGTTACATAGATGGCCGCTAGATGGCGAGCGCTGTCTTTAGACAACGTTTGTTGTATGAGAGCCCCTCTTAAATATTTATTTTATTCTGTTTTTAGTATTTGTTGCTATTGCAGCAACAGAAATATATCATCTGTGAAAATTTCAACTGCCTAGCTATTACGGTTCATGAGATACAGCCTGGTGACAGACAGACAGACAGACAGACAGACAGACGGACGGACAGACAGTGAAGTCTTAGTAATAGGGTCCCGTTTGGCACCCTTCGGGTACGGAACCCTAAAAATAGTGCTCCTTAAGGCTGTTGTTACGTCGAGCATGCTGTCTCAATCTAAAGTTTTCCGTGACTGTTGTAAAATGAGTACACTTTTGATAAATGTGGTCTGAGGGTTTGATAGATAATTATATTACGGACATTTTAAATATGTTTGCTTTCTTATTCATAGTTTTTAATAAAACTCAAAAACTAGGTACAGGATAGTAAAAATACATCTTAGTATTTTAATATCTATCAAACATTTATTTAGACCACATTTATCAAAAGTGTATTCATTTTATTATAATCACTAAAATTGTAATATTATTTTACTTAGACATGTAAGTCGTTTAATGTATTATGTTTTCTGGTGTGTACAACAAAGTGTTCTAATCTAACCGAATTATAATCATCATTCAGCCACAACAGGTCCACTGCTGGACACAGGCCTCCTCCATGGATTTCCAAAAAGGCCGGTCGGAAGCGGCCTGCATCCAGCGTCTTCCTGCCACTTGGAATAGAATAGGATAGAATAGAAAAAGATTTATTCACAAATTAATTTAACACAGTACAATGATACTTAAAGCTAGAATACAATAATCTCGTAATCTCGACCATTTTACACAATTCAAGTAACATGCAGTGCCAATGTACAGCGTTTGTGAAAGGGACCCAGCTCAGCAGGTGTTACAGAAAGAGAACTTTCTGTAACGCTGGTATTCTGCTGGCATCTGTCCATCTTGTGGCTGGTCGATTATTATTATTATTATTATTAATACTTAAACTCCATATTGTGAGAGCGAGACGGCACGCTCGACGAAACAAACAGCCTCAAGCCTCCAGCCTACGCTTTAGCGTCCACCCTACACTTACCGTTGTCAGGTCTCGTCGAATGCTTGCCGGGCCGGGCCGCCTTGACGTCAATCTCGAGCGGCAACCACTTGTGTTTGCCGCTCTTATTGCCGGCCTTGCCGCCGCCGGCTGAAAGCGAGAGGGGGGAGTGCAGTTTAGACAGAGTAATTATGTTGAACTACCTGTCCGGCATTTGTAAGTTCTATGTATAAAAATACCGTCCCTCCGACACGTGCCGGGGTCGTAAACCATTACCACCAATCACATTTGGTGACGCACTCTACCGGGACTTGAACCCGCGAGCTCTGGCTAACCGTGCCAGCGCTCTCCCAACTGGGCTAATGGGCAAGTGCAGGCCTAGGCGAAATTTTGAGTATCTTCAAAAACTTCTCTGTATTATGTTGCATCTACTCATATGGACACGTCAGATATATGGTCGGCCGGAATCATTACCGGAATATCTCCAAAATCAAGTGTTTTGAATTCATCATCATTCAGCCACAAGAAGTCCACTGCTGGACATAGGCCTCCTCCATGGATTTCTAAAAAGACCGGTTGGAAGCGGCCTGCATCCAGCGCCTTCCTGCCACTTGGATGAGGTCATCTGTCCATCTTGTGGCTGGTCGTCCTACGCTGCGCTTGCTGATATGTGGTCTCCATTCAAGAACTTTTCGGCCCCATCGGCCATCAGTTCTGCGTGCTATGTGCCCCGCCCACTGCCACTTCAACTTACTAATCCGCTGGGCTATGTAGACGACTTTCGTTCGTCTACGGATCTCATCGTTTCTGATTCGATCTCGTAGAGAAATTCCGAGCATAGTCCTTTCCATAGCTCGTGAGCATATGATGAAGTTAAGTTAATCAGGGAGAATTATTAAGAACCTAAGATTTTTTCCTAATCACAAATGGTAAAAGTCAAACGTTAATTGTAACTATTATAAAACGACTTCGACCAGTAAAAAAACAATGATTTTACGATGAATTTAAAAAAAAATACAGATTTTTTAACATCAATTACTCAAAACAGAATATTTTGAAATGTCCCAGTAATGAATTCGGCCGACCGTCCTCATCATAGTCGTCGTCACTTTCATCATAGACATTAATTATAAAGCGTTATGTAAACGTAAACGTTACGTTCAGGACCGGTGTGCATTGTGACAAAGCCGTGGTGAACAGGTGAGTAGAGAACAAAGTCCAGGTAAACAACAGCCAAAGCTCGAAGAACAAGGCTCAATTGTCGAAATCACAAGAGAACACGGAAAGCAACATTCGCGTAAACAAGAAACAAACGAAATGTTTGAAAATTAATGACGTCTTGATGAATGCGTCAAACCTCAAACCCAAGGTTGTCAACACACCAGTGTGGCCAATATCCCATTTTACTTCCAAGTGAAAATTGTGTGCGGTACAATGGTGTTTTTTTAAATACTTTTCTTTTATGAGTGACTAAATATGAATGTCTTTATTGTAAAAAGGTCTTTTGGACACAGGAGTCTACTTTCTACTGTAAAAACAAAATCTACCGAGTATAACTATATATTTCATAATAATAGTAACACTGCCTCTTTTTGCATCTAATTAAAAAACAGACTAACCCCCAGTTTCTCGTACACTGACACGCTGTTAATCTACTGTTAACAGCTGTCAATTGACCTGAGTGTCTGTGGTGTTCACATACCTCAGCGCTTGGAAATTGCCAATCCGCGATGGGCACGCGTGGTAATTAAGCCTATACTCTCGCTCTCTGAGAGAAGGCCTGTGCCCTATAGTGGGACTTATATAGGCTGCATTGTAATGACTACATTAGTCATCGAATCGTAAGATATATATTTTTTGTGTTGCATAAATTCTACAAATATTACGTCACGTTATATTACGTCATTACGTCATCACGTCACGTCACGTCAAGCCACATCACGTCACGTCATGTTACGAGTCCGTACCTGGCGTTTTGTTCTTATCCTGGTGCGGTCTCTCGTGGTGACGCTCCTTGGCCTCGTGATGGTTCACAGTGGGCTCCACCTTCTCCGTTTTGTGCTCCTCCAGCGGTTTCCGGTCTTGGTCCTGGAATTGCAGAGAGAGATACGTCAGTCAAGAACTAAGGTGACTGATATAGCCTATAACAGGGATGATAGTGAACCTTCGTGGATCAAAGTTGCATTTTGTCTAAAAAAAAGTTTTTGATAAAACCATAGACGTACTTAATTAGGGATTAATAGGAAACTATATACTTAATAGGTATCAACTCAAATCTCGTCACTTACTAACATAAATTTAACAACAAGTATAGTGATAAAAGCGCGGTCGTTCGTTGCTCTTTGTTATTTTCTCGATCGTCGCGCGTGCCCGTAATATTTTTTCACGTGCCCTCAATGGCACGCGTGCCACTGGTTTGCCATCCCTGGCCTATGAGATTAGCAAGCTGAAGCGACAGCGGGCTGGTCACATGTGCCTAAGAACCGATGGTGGATGGCGTGCGAAGGTTCTCGAGCGGAGACCACGAGCTGGCAAGCGCAGCGTAGGACGCCCACCGGCTCGCTGGACCCCCATGATCTGAGGTAGACTGCTGGTCGAGGGCAGATAGAAGTGGCGTGCCTTAGGGGAGGCCTATGTCCAGCGGTGGACGTCCCGGCCCATATCAACAATTTCAAATACCTACCACGACAGTTATTTTAGTATACCTATTTAGAGGCTAAAAATTCCACCCATAGCTCAGTTGGGAGAGCGCTGGGTTCAAGTCCCGGCACGGGCGGAATTTTTAGCCTCTAGATAGGTTTTTAAAATTGTCCTCAGCACGGGTTCATCATCAGCCATTTGACGCCCACTGCAGGACATACGCCTCCCTCATTGTTTTCCTAACCATGCGGGGTTTCGCCATAATCGCCACGCTCGGCAGGCGGGTTGGCGATTGCAGTATGCGGTTGGAACCTCAGGAGGACGCTGCTGCCCGTCTCCTGGTAATTGATTTCCTTAGTCGCCTTCTACGACATCCGCGGGAGGAAATGGAGTGACACTATTCTTAACCCGGCGCCAGCACGGGTTGGTGCAACAAAAAGAATATCATTTGTACGCCTCACGAAGCGGTTCCCATACAGACGTAGTTTGGTGTCAATTTACAAACGACATGACGGATCGCAATGAAACTTTATCAATCCGTTTAGATGGCACCAAGAGGTTTGATCGTGCTTAGAATTGCAAATAAACTAATCAGAAAGAAATTTGGGCTTATTAAATGTTCGTATGAACAGACTTTGAGGCTCTAATTTACTTTTTTTTTCGTTTATTCTTAATTCCGAGCACGATCAAACCTTGATTTGTGTTCCCTTAACATATTGGTAGCTTTTCATTGTGATCTGTAAAAAACCGGCCAATTGCGAGTCGGGCTCGCATGAAGGGTTCCGTACCATTATCTTTGCAACATTTAAATTTTCAAGCGTCTACCTGTTGCCGTTATTAATATAGAGCGAAAAAAAAAACGGCAAAAATATCACGTTTGTTGTATGGCAGCCCCCTTAAATATTTATTTTATTCCGTTTTTAGTATCTTGTTGTTACAGCGGCAACAGAAATACATCATCTGTCTAACTATCACGGTTCGTGAGATAGGTACAGCCTGGTGACAGACGGACAGACGGACAGTCGGACGGACCGACGGACAGCAGAGTCTTAGTAATAGGGTCCCTTACCCTTTGGGTACGGAACCCTAAAAACCAAATTACGTTCGTATGGAAATTGCCTCACGAGGCTTCCTCTTAAGAGCAATAATTTTTTTTTAAACCTAGAGTATTTGCCAACAAACTGTTATGCAGTGTGGCGTAAATAAAAATTATGTATTTTTTTTTATTGATCTCAATAAAAATACCCCCCGGCCGCCATATACTCGTACTTTCTAATCAAACTTTATCAAAAATAAGTCGACATAAATGTCTTCTTCAGGAGTATAATGACGCAACAAACGGCAAGTCCAAATGAGAATCCAAAAGACAATGTTACTGTACCCGTATTGCGTAACCCAAATCTCTATTTAGACAGAGAAGCGAGGCCTAAATAACGGGAAGACCAACCTGCCAAGTGCGTGTCGGGCCACGCGCAGTGTAGGGTTCCGTAGAAAGAGAGGGTTTTATCTGCTTTATAGAACTAACAACTTCATCAACGTAACTTTCAATGGATTTTATACGAGGTTTTCCTTTTATAAGTTGGTCGCCTATTACTCGTTAACTTGTAAAGCTTACTTGGCCGTGATAGTTTTCCTTTTAAGTTCATTAATGTGCTACTACCCTGAATTAGACAGGAGAGAGGGGGAAGCCCTACTCGGACGAAAATTGGCGCTTTGAAGCTTATATTTCCCAAACGGGCCCCTAAATAAAAAAAAATATCTTCCTACACCCACAATACTTTTATTACGACCAATCCAACGATACTAGACACTGTGGTCTAGGCGAAAAAACAAAATGCATCCCTAATTTACGGGATGTAGGGGAACATAAAAAAAATTAAGATTTTCTTGTAACGTTTTGTCGGCGTGATTAATTTATATAGCTATGCTAAATTTTAGCTTTCTCGTACAAATCGTCTCTGAGCTAGGCCGCGGACAGACAGACGGAGAGACTGACAGACAGACGGACGGACATGACAGGGTGAAACTATAAGGGGTTCCTTGTCGACTACGGAACCCTAAAAGTATCTAAGATGTCGACAGATGCGTTTCGGGTAAAACATATGTGCTCGCAATGTGCCGGCAAAATGTCCAATTCGCCAAATGTCCAAAGGAGAACTTCAACCAAAAAATGTTTTGACTTAACATGCCTTTCAGTTCGGTAGCATGTTGCCTCGCCGAGGACTGTAACTCTTTATCTACGTGTCGCAATAGTAGATTGTACAACAAGTGCATAAAACGCACCATTTTACTCGAGACGTTTATCCATCCGAGCGAGCTTGCGAGCGAGGATAGATATAAAGTCGAGTGTAAAATGGGTTTTATGGACGAGTTGTACACTCTACTTTTCACTTCGATTGCGAGGAAATGAAACAGCAACATGTAAAAATAATTATGGTTCCCGCCAATTAACTTTTTTTTCTTTTTTTTTTTCTGTAGGGACGTGACACCTGACTTAAGGTCGTTACATACTGCTCAGTTATAAAAACATTTTCTTTTTATAACTATGATAAGTTGTTGTTATGGCTTAAATACTATACTGATCTACTAAATTGAAAAATAAACAAATATAAAAAATAATAAATGAGACGAAATACAAATTATAAGTTTATTTCATGAAGTTTTATTGTGTACTTTGGCTGTTGGTATCTTTGCCTTGGTCTTAGAATACGAACGAAACGAAATAAAATAAAGAGGTTGTTGTATGAAGTTAAAGATGTTCGTGTGGCTGTTGCAGCGATTGCCTTGGTCTTCGACGAAGATTTTACTTTATGCTCTAGAGCATAAAAAGCGACTTTATGTCGCCTACGCACGACATAAAGACGAACTTTTAGAGCATGAGAAGTGAAAATGTAAATTTAAGCCGTAAATGTAGCAGAGCAGATACAGCAACCAGGCTCTAGTGTGGACGCGTGAAAGGAGCCGAGTAGTCACGGCTCGCTGCTAGCGGCACGCGTACCGCTCGCTGGAGGTTCGCGAACCACGTAGGTACAATCTTTGGTTTCTTGATACAGCGCATGCAAGAGTTACAGTTACGGCTCGCAGATGAGTACCCCGCTTTATATATCGTTGAAGTAGAGCAAAGTAGCCATTACTGAGATCCTCTCGACTCGTGCCGCTAGGTGGCGCCGGGGCCGCGTAACACATTGCGCAGTTTGAGCTCCGCCGCTTTTAACCTAACCTAACCCCAACCGCTTTTAATCGCATCGGAGATACCCTCATGTTAAAAGATAAAATAACCGTGGTTATTTTTTTTTCTCTACAACTAATACTCTTCTTGATATAAACTATCGAAAAGTAATTCTAGTCACGCGGTAAAAAAACCCGCGTTTTTTAATGGCGGTCTGTCTATGGATGGAGCGGTGGTAGCCTAGTGGGTAGAACATTGGACTCGGAAGCGGGAGACCCAGGTACGATTCCCAGTGCGGGCATGTACCTATGACTTTTCTTTCTAAGTTATGTACATTTGTGAAGTTATAGTAGCAATACCATTCGCAAACTGTGAAGGAAAACATCGTGAGGAAACCTGGGTGTCTGAGCTATTCACATACCTCAACGCTTGAAATCGCCAATCCGCGGTGGGCACGCGTGGTGATTAAGCCCATACTCTCTCTCTGAGAGAAGGTCTGTGCCCTACAGTGGGACGTATATAGGCTGCTTATGATATGGATGGAGAGGATTATTTTTACAATCATTGGCCAAGTCCCTCCGCGACTCACCGCAATCCCGTTGTGGTGCGCCGAGTCGGTCTCCTGGGGCGGCGGCGTGGAGTGGGAGCGTGTCGCCCCGCCCGCCACCGCCGCGCCCAGCGTCGGCCAGTCGCCGATGTCGGAGAAGTCTGAAGCCTGCGGGCAAGAAGACAGGATTCATTATTGACTGAGGAAGTCTTGAGGTGGTCGGGCACGAGGGAACTGCCGGCTTGTCGGAACAATCTGAAGGCTATAATGGAAAATCTGGAGCGCAGGGAAATAAGATTAATTCATCATCATCATCATCATCATCATCAGCTATTTGACGCCCACTGCAGGACATAGGCCTTCCTCATGGTTTTGCTAACCATGACGGGTTTTGCCATAATCGCCACGCTTGGCAGGCGGGTTGGCGATCGCAGTATGCTGTTGGAATCTCAGGAAGACTGCCCGTCTCCTGGTAATTTATTTCCTTAGTCGCCTTCTACGACATCCACGGAAGGAAATGGAGTGACGCTATTCTTAATCCGGCGCCACACGGAATTATTAATTATTGACAAACAACGGAATCTTCAGTTAAAAGTGATTTTGGCCACTAAAACTATCCGTCTAAACGGAACAGCTTCTAGCGCATCGTCAAAGAACTGTGCTAACTGCAAGCAAGGGCTGTGTGGATTCCACAAGGAGCTGGGAGAACTGGAGCCTGGAGCGGAGGATCTGGTGCGCACGGAGATAAGATTTGTTATTGACTAGCGTAGTCTTGAGGAGTCTAGCCACTAAGGCTATCAGTTACAATGGAACGCGTGAGGAGATCGAGAGAACTGACGGCTTGTCGGCGAAGTCTGAAGTCGGCGAAGACTAACAGACACTTGAGTAGTTAGGGGAGTCTACAGCCACCAAGACTTTTAGTCAAGATTTAAAATGGAAGGGCTCCCAGCGCGTCCAAAGATCTCCATAGTTCTTCCTTGACGCGCTGCAGCCAAGGCCGGAAAATTGGCAAGTAGTCTTCAATAATTAAGATGACTTGAGGATGTTTCGTTTGGCGCCGGATTAAGAATAGCGTCACTCCATTTACTTCCGTGGATGTCGCAGAAGGCGACTAAGGAAGTCAATTACCAGGAGACGGGCAGCAGCGTCTTCCTGCGATTCCAACCGCATACTGCGATCGCCAACCCGCCTGCCAAGCGTGGTGATTATGGAAAAAACCCTTATGGTCATGAAAACCACGAAGGAGGCTTATGTCTTGCAGTGGGCGTCAAATGGCTGATGATGATGATGATGATGAGGATGACCGAGTGGGTTGATCCTAAGATACCTATAGCTCTCTCATCACCGTCCTGCGAGTAAGTTGTCCAATTCTTCTTCTTTGATCAGTGCCTCTCCACTATTGACGGTTTTCCATCAGCTCTTTTCTTTGCTAAACAAAATATGAACGAATATGAAACAAGATCTACTTCGATTAGCAAAGAAATATGCGGAGCACGCTGGCCACTGCAGTACGTTCTCTGACGGAGCCATGATTTATTTTTCCGCCGGCGCCCCTCCTCCTAATTCATCATCTTCGTCAGCATTTGTTTGACCACTGTTGGACGTATTCCTGTCCTGACCGATTCATCATAATATTAATCATCATCATCATGTGACCACTGCTGGGTATAGACCTTTTGCCCTAAATGCCACCTCTCGCGGTCCCTTGTCATCCGCATCCGTGGTGGAGGACCTCCGAAAACTCAACGACACCCGTTCGACCATCGGGCCGTGGTCTGCCCCCTGAGCATCGTCCTGACCAATTACTAGGACAAAAATAAAACTACATAAATGAAATGTTTCTATAGCCATTAGCGCGTTACCTGTCCGCCGCAGTGGTCCAGCTTGACCCAGCTGCGTTTGGAGCGCGCCTTGCGTCGCGTCGCGACACCGGCCGTCATGTTCACGGATCACTTTGTCTGTGACGCTCACGCGGACGCCATTTTGTTTTGCACTCAGACAAGTTAGGTTAGGTTTTTTAGCACTTATGATAGTCTGCGTGGGTTGTAGTTTGTTTTCTAGGGCTTACGCGGACGCCATTTTGTTTTACACTTTGGGGGTTAGGTTCTAGGTTTTTTAGCACTTAGTCTTTGTAGGGTTGTAGTCTGTTTTTCACTGTGGCTTAGACCGAGATGCTTACGCAGAGACGCCACTTTCTTTTACACTTTGAAGGGCTAGGAAGGCGGACGTTTACGATTCACAGAGCACTTAGTCTGTGACACTTATGCGGACGCCATTTTGTTTTGCACTTCGACAGGAGCTACAATGGCGGATGATTAGGTTTTTTTAAAGCATTATTACGCCTGGCTTAGGCCGCGTTTCATACAACTACGATCCATAGTTCATTGTGACAATTCTATGAAACCTATGTCATAGAGCACTACAATTCATGGTCTACTATAAAACTAGGGACCTATCCCTGACATCGCTGCCCACATTTTTCGCAGAGTGATTATTCGCTGGAGTGCCGACCATAGGAAGCTCGAACCAGTCTTTTTGGATTTTTCTTGCTGTTTCGTACTGATATTTAGTGTTTCTTTATGCTTAAGTGCAGTAATTGGGAAATATTTTGTTTTTTCAAATCACGATGCCTGCCTAACCGTCCGGGACACAGGCGAGAGTTTGTGTAATGTATGTCTGTGTGTGATTTCATTTTGTAAGCAATTTATCCTGTAAATGTTCCTGTTGTGAACTATGATCTATCTCAGTGATTCCGAAAGCTACGGCTATTATCACAGCACTTGTATTTTACACCTGTTTAGAGGTCTGTCAGGATCGTGGCAATTTGCAAGCGCTTGTCTCTGCCTACCCCTCTGGGATACAGGCGTGAGTTTATCTAATGTAATGTATGTTTTATTGTATGGAACCTCATGTCAAATTCAATATTTGACTTCACTGTAAGCCAGAAGCTTCTGAAGGCACTGTCCCATTAAATAAATTGTTATTTCCACAATTTAGACTTGCAAACGTTAATACATCCTTTATGGGACACTGTATAAGGTTACTATAAACTGGTTTGGGTGGAGGTTATTATTATTTTACATTAAAAAAAATTACATCCTTCTAATATTATAAATGTGAAAGTTTGTGAAGATGTTTGTAGGTTTGGATATTTGTTACTCAATCACGCAATTATAGCTGAACGGATTTAAATGAAACTTGGCGTGCAGATAGACAAAGACCTGAATTGAGACATATATAGCATACTTGATATCCTGGCGATGCGTTCTCGTAGGATAATATTTATTTTAAGTTTAAAATAGATGGCGTTGTGCGAGCGAACGTTGTGTTTTAAAAATAGATGGCGTTGTGCGAGAATCTTATAAACGGATTCTGTGGCGGTACGAAGTTCGCCGGGACAGCTAGTAACAAATATTTATAGACGAATTGAGAACCTGCTCCCTTATCGAAGTCGGTTAAAAAGGCTCAAAGTCGCCAATATTTTGCGCAACTTCAACCGTTGCACTATTCCTACCACGCAGCTCAAGTAAATTAAGTCAAAATTTTACAATTCAACTTATCAGCTAAATGTCTCAGTAAAAACCCTCATAAAAGACCAAACGTCGTTTCTACACTTTAACCTTTACGAAGCACTATATAAGAACTATTACCGTACAAAATAGTGTAGGCTACCGACAGCAAGGAACCAGTTTGGCTCGGACGTCGGTCTTCTAGGTTAACACATTTTAAAAGAATACTGGGCGTGATGAAATTCATTATTGGACTGTCGCGCGCAAAAGTGCTAATTGGGACAGCTATTTATGGGGCGCGTGAATGAAAAGGTTCAGCCAATACTTGGTTACAGAGCTAACGTTCATTTTTTATTAAAGGTTTCGTTCTGTCGAGCTAACGTGTTTCACGTTAGCAGGATTAATTTTAAAGTGATTTCCTTGTGTGAAAGTTATTTCAAAAAAAGAAAGTTAGGTCGTAGGTTCGAATCCATCGATATACCAATGACTTTGCTTTCAAAGTTACGTACATTTGTAAAGTTATAGTAGCAATACCACTCGATAACGGTGAAGGAAAACATCGTGAGGAAATTAATTAATTCATTTAATCAATAATAATTCGCGGTGGGCACGCGTGGTAATTAAGCCCATACTCGCTCTCTGAGAGAAGGCCTGTGCCCTGCAGTGGGACGTTTAAAGGCTACAATATAAAATAACAATACAAATAATAATATGAATTTTGGGTCTATCGAATAAGCTATTTTGTTTTCAAAAAAGGCACTTTTCAAAAATATTTCGACTCCAACTCAAATCTATTGGAACCATTAGTAGCCAGCCAGAGCGGTCCGCGGATCATTGTTCTAATAGACGGAGAGGCGGCACTAATTGTTTTCTAAGCTTTTTTAACAAACATTTTTTTAAACAAGAATTTTCATTTCGATACAAGATTTCTCAACATAATTATATTGTTTTTAATCTACGTCTTTACTTGATAATTAAAAATGTTTCATTACATTTCGTTTAACATTTTTTATCACACAACCGCGGCGTTCAAACCCAGATATCAGCATGTATAGACATATATGCATGTAAACGGTAGATGCACTAATTAAAAAAAAAAAATGTACGAGAAACCAGCGACGAAAACGCAAATGTGAAGCTGTTCTGTAGTTCAAGCTAGACACTTTGGCACGCGACCGTACCAGTTTCCATTTCGCCAAGAGAGGTGAAGGGCTCCGGTTGGCCGCTCTCTTTCCACCCCGCGACTGGCGCGGATTGAGGGTATCTCGCCAAGTATCATATTGTCATGTCATCAGGCAAAATTCTGATATGACAGCCAAAAAAATATGAAACTTCCCAATTCAAACATGCTAGATTTTATGAAAAAAGTTTTGAGTTTTTTTTTTAATCGTAATGATCGCGGTGCGAATCCTGCGTTGAGGCCTTGAGTAATTAAGTAATAACTTGCACACAACGCAATCCACTTGTCCTGGTCCCAAACTAGGATAGCCTGTGCTATAATAACCGGATAAGGACATCACAAACATGGAAAAACACCGAGACTGAGACTGATTCAGGATGAACACAGAACTCAACTTGCATTTTTTTTAACTCAAAAAGGAAAGATTTTGTGAAAAATATTTACCAAATTATTGTTTTTAGGGTTCCGTACCTCAGAAGGACAAAACGGAAACCTTATAGGATCACTTAGTTGTCCGTCCGCCCGTCGTGCGTCCGTCTCGGGAACGCGTGGAGGTATCTAGTCGAAATTAAAACCATATACTCTACAGTCCCTTGAAGCTGTAAAAAACATCTAACTTCTAAGTTAACGTAAAAGAAGTTACGGCCGTTTAAGCCGCAATAAAACGTATATTTCGACACTCAAGGGTATCAAAATTTATAGGGTATTAAAATGTGAAAATAACTTTGCTAAATTCCGCCAAAATCCCACAAGCCCATGCGGTTAGTTAATGCACCGTCCTCCCTCCCACTGTTTCAAGTTGCAGAAGCAAGACACAAACACACCACCACCGACAACAATACTTGTGTGAAAAATTGCGTTGCGACGCTTTTCGCCTCTAACACGAGGCATCCTCAGGCTCCGATGGTCGACTGACAAGACATTTTTCCACACAAGTATTGTTGTCGGTGGTGGTGTGTTTGCCTTGCTTCTGCTTGAAAAAGTGAAACTTTGCTAAATTCCGCCAAAATCCCACAAGCACTTGTGGGATTTTCGCGGAATTTAGCAAAGTAATTTTCACATTTTAATGCTATTATGGATTTCTGCAAAGTAACGCCTGATTCCATTCAATTTATAGGGTATTTTTCGTTGACCTAGAACTATGAAACTTGGCAAGTAATGTTGTCATATACTACAAATAGAGGGAAAAATCTGAAAACTATACATTTATAATAAAATCATAAAAAAATGTGTTTGAAGTTAGGGAAAACCTCGGAAAAACTGTGGGACTCGATTTCTGAACTATTTATAATATGTAAGTACCTACAAAATTGCACGGAACCCTTGGTGGGCGAGTCCGACTCGCACTTATCCGGTTTTTATCATTATAATTGATTTTTTTCGTCATGTCAAGTGGCTTGGTGTACAATAAAGAATATTCTTTTTATCATACTCCTTCTCCTAATCCATGAAATTTTTGACTCGAATAATTCGACAATTTGGTCCTTCGAGCCGGAGCCACGTGACGAGAAATCCAAATAATATTTTAACTTCAGAATTCGACGAACGAACCATTTTCCATACACGAGACGACTTGCATCAGTCAACTTAATCCGGGGATTAGCTGAAACGCCTTCAAGAACCACAAACTTTAAAACGCCACACGATAAAAGATAACCCTGGCTTATCTGCACAATTAATTACTTTCAACTATAGACACTTGAACAATCTTGTCACTAGCACGATAATATATCGGGTCTTATTTAACACAGCTATAAATGTCACTTTGCACTCATGTAATAAATCAATTGAAAAGGTCGTAGTTTTGTTGGAAATCGACTAAACAATCCACACACCGCACTGTCAACATAACCTCAAAAGTTATAATCTAGTGACATTCAGAGTCGTGGGAGTCGTGGCTGCGTTCCAATTCGACACGAGATATAAAAGTGAACACTTAATTTTTTTCCATGGGTTTGTTTTTGTACTTGTTTTGTTTTGTTTTATTTTATTTTGTTGGCAGCGTTTCTTCTTTCACTGTTAAAAAAAAACGGACCTGCTACGAAACCTTCTATGACACGCCATTTCATTTGTGATGGGAAAAGGTTACTTTAAACTTAGCCTGACATCGAAATCAAGGAAGGCATTTTTGATGACATCGTAGTCCAGTATCGGAAAAACTGAACTTTGATTTTTTTTATACTTGGATTGAAAGAAAAACGAGTAAACTCGACAGGTAAGACGGTAAGGCCGATATTCAGAAACGATTTTGAGCGTGAGCTCAATTTGAGTGCGGGTCTTCCAACTGTCAAAATGAAAGTCTCAGGGATATTTTGTATTCACAGTTGAGTTTGAGATAACAAAAATTGAGCGCAAGCTAAGCTGAGACTGAGTAGTGGATTTCGGCGACTTAGCTCAGACTCAAGGTGGCAATGACGAAGAAAGTAGCGACACCTGTAGGCAATTCGAGAACTCTAAATAATCTGTGGTGAAGTAACCTTTTTTTATTCACAATTTGACATTTTGCATGCTCATTTTCCTTCGAAAAGTTAAATTGTGTTTTTAGAGTAATGAGAAGTCAAAATAAAGTATAACCGCGCGTAAAAAGTTTCGACATTTGTTGCCATCTCATTCACTCCTGTGGATTATTGTATGCCTTTCATGTAGCTTTAACAGATAATATAAACCGGTAACGTCAAAAACTGTACCACAGATTACACGCTCACGTAAGTTTAGCTTGAGCTGTGGCTTAGCTGAGTTCGAGTCGAGATATTGACTGTGAATACAAAATTCTTGAGTCTTTGTTGAGATTGCTCAGCCGATGCTCAGCTTAGTGCTCGTTAAGTGTAGCTCAACGCTGTGTTTCTGAATATCGGTCTTAGAGTCTGAGGGCCAGTTTCGGAATTGAGGATTTCGCCAAGTAAATAGTTAACTGTAGTGTTGTCTCTTCGAATTTCTCAGAAAAGAGCGTGACAGAACGTTACTTAAGTGTTTACTTAGTGTAATTCTCAATTCAAAAACCGGGCCTAAACAAATTAAAGTAACAGTGGTCGCCTGTGTTACCAACGTCGGTGTTAGGAAAACACGAGTAACCTTGAAATTGGGTCATTATCTTTCACTAACCTACACAAGCTTCACACGGAAGGCTAACCCCCGGTTTCTCGTACACTAACAAGCTGTTAATCTACTGGTAACAGCTGTCAGTGTTTTTTTTTTTATGTACTTTGGTCAATTAACAGTGTGTTAGTATACGAGAAACTGGGGGATAACATGGTCGTTATTTTCTTTCTCTTATAGACGACAGATCAACAAAAAAATGTATCATAAGTACAAGTGATATTGTAGATGTAGAGCCTAAATTAAAGAACTGTATAACTTTTTTGCCGCTGTCCTTATTTTTATTTTATTCAAAAGTCTAACGATTCTTGTAAATAAACAAAAAGCAGAAATTTACTTGTATCCAACTATAACCCGTAATCCAAATTGTTCCGACTGAAAATGGTGAAGGTATATGTTTTTTTTTTACTATTTAGATTCAAAACTTCTGAACACATCTTTAGGCAGGCTTGTTACTGAATTTTACCCAGAAAATAATGCCCCAAGCCATACAATAATAGTTCAACAACAAATATTGCTGAAACAAAAAGCAACAACCGCTTTTGAGTTATCAAACACTCTCTCACTCTGTGATGTCCTTGCCTGGTTACCATAGCACAGGGTATCCTAGTCTGGGACCACGACAAGTGATTGTGTTGTGTCGAAGTTATTACTTCATTACACGAGGCCTGAACGCACGATTCGCACCGCGCCCCCTGCGCTGCTCACGCGCATATCAACGAACGAGCCGCGTGGAACAATCCGACCACGTTGCCGCCCGAGCCGGTACGTGCATCCCTCTCGCACCCATTGGCGGCCGCCTCGCTCGCACCGAGGTATTATTACCTCGCCTTGCGTCACAGAGTATTAACGCGATTATGTTTTTTGTGTTTTTTTGCTGTTGGATGAAGAGTTTGCAGTTTTTTTGCGCGCCGGGGTACGATTTGAATGACTCGCGGACATTTTAACATAAGACATAAGAGTTCGGAAACGTATTGACATGATATTTTTTTTATGACAGGCTAAATCTTATCCCCCAGTTTCTCGAAAATTCCCAATCTTTTAATCTACTGTTAACAGCCATCAGCGATTTTTAAAGTTCCGTATCTCAAAAGGAAAAACCGGCCAAGTGCGAGTAGGACTCGTGCACGAAGGGGTCCGGTCCGTACCATTATCTATATAACCTTAGACACAAAGATTGAGAATTGAGAAAAACGGCAAAAAAATCACGTCTGTTTTATAGGAGCCCCCTTTTATTTTTGAAGCGAGAACTAAATATTCTGTGAATATTTCAAGCGTCTACCTGTTCCCATTATTAATATCGAGCAAATACGGAAAAAAATCCCTTTTGTTCTATGGAAGCCCCCCTTAAATATTTATTTTATTCTGGTTTTAGTATTTGTTATTATAGCGGCAACAGAAATACATCATCTGTGAAAATTTCAATTTCCTAGCTATCACGGTTCATGAGATACAGCCTGGTGACAGACCGACAGACAGACGGACAGTGAAGTCTAAATAATAGAATCCCGTTTGGCACCCTTCGGGTACGGAACCCTAACAAGATAACTTTGTTGTCCGTCCGTCCGTCTGTCTGTCAAGAAAGACCCTTTATCTCGGGAACGCGTGGAGGTATCGAGTTGGTATTTAATACCACATATAGGTCTACAGTCCCTTGAAGGTGTGAAAAATCGAACTTATAAGAAAACGTAAAAAAAGATAGGGCCGTTTATGTCGCAAAAAAACGTATATTTCGTCACTCAAAGGTATTAAAATATACAGGGTACTTTCCGTTCACCTCGAACTATGAAATATGGCGAGTAATATCGTCTTATATTATAAGTACAAGATGGTACAAGAAAAAATCTGAAAACTATACTTTTGTAATTGGATAATTAAAAAAAATCTCGAATTTTGGGGAAAAAGTCTGAAAAATCTGCGTGACTCGATTCCTGAACTATTGACAATATGTAAGTACCTACAAATTTGTACGGAACCCTCGGTGGGCGAATCCGATTCCTGTTAACAGCAGATTAACATAATTGCTTAGTGCACGAGAAACCGCAGGTTAGGTCGAAAGTCACGTAAGCGGCCATTTAAATTGGATTCTGTTTGAAGAATTTTAGTTAAATGCTAATTAAGTCACAGTTTACAAGACGGCCTTAAAATCCTGTTTAATTAAGACGGTGTCATTGATACGGCTAAGTAGACATTTCTACTGAATGCTACTTCGTGATTCTTGTATCTCTTACCTTAATTCGTTTTTCTATGTGTTATAATTTGCACGTATACATTGGGTGTCAATCTAGCTTAAAACATGATATACCACAATATTGTTATTTTAAGATTGTTACCTGTTTTACATGTCTTACATAAACAAAATAAAATAAAGTAAAATTTATTTACTTATTATTTTTTTATTGTCTATTGGAAAACCAACAGCTTATACGATAAGCACATTTACAAAATTGGGACGATTAAAGTCAAAGCCAATATAACAGGTTTTTACTGATAATCAGAACTAAATATATTCATACAATATATTAAGTTATACATGCATTTTTAGGGTTCCGTGGTCCGACAAGGAACGCGTATGGTTTCGCCATGTCCGTCTGTCTGTCTCTGTCCGTCTGTCCGTCCGCGGCCTAGCGCAAAGACCGGTGGTACTAGAAAGCTGTAATTTGGTGTGTGTATACATATTTATCACGCCGACCAAATTTAAACTACAAAATGTTGGATGAAAAGTGGGGATGATTTTTTTTTTCTTGTCTACCCAATCATGTGGGGCATCGTTCGTCGTTGACATATAATATTGTGGGTATAGGAAGACCATTTTTTTGATTTAGGATTCCGTTTGCGAAATATTAATCTTTAAAGTGCAAATTTTTGTCCGAGTAGGGCGTCCCTACTCTCTCCTGGCCGTTTAGGTTGATTGTAAACGTGAAAAAATTAAGGGTAGTAGCACATATAATGAACTTGAAAGGAAAAGTATCACGGCTAAGTAGACTTTGCTAGTTAACAAGTAATAGGCAACCAACTTATAAAAGTAAAATTTCGTACAAAATCCATTGAAAAGGACTTGATGAAGTTGTTAGTTCAGTAAAACAGAAAAATAACCCTCTTTCTACGGAACCCTACATTGCGCGTGGCCCGACACGTACTTGGCCGATTTTCAATTTAGTAGCAACACCTTTATATAGAAAAAAGCATACCTACATTAGCATTAATTTTTAACTGACTTCAAAAAAGGAGGAGGTTATCAATTCGACGTGTATACAGGGCGTCCCAAAGTTATGGGCCATGAAGGGCAGTTTCATGTATGTTTTTAATTTGATTAAAATGATTAATTTCACGCTGTTCCTTTCTTTTAAAATACTATGTTACTTAAGAAGAGTTATTAGTTTTTGGCCATTATTTCGATTGGCATCATAAAAGTAGGGGTGTTTTTCTTTTTTATTTAAGTCGGTTCGATTCCCAGACAAGGCAAGTATTTTTTAGAAAACCTTTGAATGCAGAATTACTAACTTTAAAAAATAACAAAAAGTCTTCTTTCAGCAAAATACCCTATCTACGATATTTAAGGTACTTTCCCTTCATGGCCCATAACTTTGGGACGCCCTGTATATATATATATATTTTGCTATGTTCCTCCATAACTCCGTCAAATCTTAACCGATTTCGACAATTCTTTTTTTGTTCGAACAGATATAACGTTATATCTATCCATGTCCCTGATAAATACTTTCAGAGATGGAGACCGGAACTCTTCAATGGACAGCAGTAAATAAGGCCTGATGGGGCCCATCCTTTAGTAATATCCGTATGTTTCAGAAAATAGCATACAAGTAGTCCCAAGTTCATTTGGTGATGTTCTGGTGAAGACTTTTGGAGATGGAAATTGAGAACGTCAAATTTTAAAGCAACGAATTAAGTAGTGTAAATTATGGTTATTTAATAAATATCTTTTTCTCCCGCTCCCCCACTAAAAATTTAAAAATAAAAACCGACTTCGAAACACTACAGCTGTGGTGTTTCGAAGTCGGTTTTTATTTTTATTTAAATTTTTTTTATATCTAATCATTCATTACCATAAGCACATAAAATACATTATGATTATTTCTAAGAAACTTGTCAATTTATCAAGTTCTATTTCAGTCAACAGAAATAATCTATTTCAATTAAAGAGTGTTCAACTTTTTATACTTCTTTACTATGATTTTAACGCCAGTATGGAAAAGAAGCGGTGGTAGCCTAGTGGGTACAACATTGGACTCGGAAGCGAGAGACCCAGGTTCGATTCCCAGTGCGGGTGTGTACCTATTGTTTTCTAAGTTATGTACATTTGTGAAGTTATAGTAGCAATACCACTCGGTAACGGTGCAGGAAAACATCGTGAGGAAACCTGAGCGTCTAAGCTATTACATCAGCGCTTGATATCGCCAATCCGCGGTGGGCACGCGTGGTGATTACGCCCATACTCTCTCCCTGAGAGAAGGCCTGTGCCCTACAGTGGGACGTATATGGGCTGCATAATGATGGAACAGACTGCCAATGTTATATAAAAAAAAAAATTGTGATGTAAATGGGCACTTATTTATGTACCGTACGCTTTCAAGTTGCAATCTGTGTGGCCTATAACAGTAACCCAAATAAGAATTGTTCTTAAATGTACGTTTTAAATCAAGCAAATAATCTTCAACATTTTAACACAATGCTGTTATCACGTTGGTAGTTAGCGGACAATTCCTTCACAGAGATTTCGACCTTAAGACCGGTGGTCAGAGCGCTAAGTCGCACGTTACACTTGACTGCGATTGACGTAGAAACAGAGTTATGTGTAAGTATTTGCAGCACGTCCGTGAAAACAAACGTATTACACGCAGCATTCCGTGAAAAAAAATATTTTCCGATTAGATAAGGCTAAAGTCATAGCGGTGGCATTCTGTACCAGAATTTGTAGCAATACCACTAGCTAAACGTGAAGGAAAACGTCGCGAGGAAACCTGAGGCGTTCACATACCGCAGCGCTTGAAATTGCCAATCCGCGGTGGGCACGCGTGGTAATTAAGCCCGTACTATCTCTCTCTCTCTCTGAGAGAAGGGCTGTACCTTTTGAGGTACGGAACCCTAAAAACGAAAAAAAATCATAATTAAAGTAGGCATGGTGGTAGCGGAGCGGTAGAACGCCAGCTTCTCATTCGGGAGGTCGTGGGTTCGAATCCCGGCGTGTACCTACCAATGACGTTTTTTTTTTTAAATTACGTACATTTGTGAAGTTATAGTAGAAATACCACTCGCTAAACCATGAAGGAAAACAGCATGAGGAAACCTGAGTGCCTGAGGCGTTCACACACCCCAGCGTTTAAAATCGCCGCTGGGCACGCGTGATGATTAAATATAAATAAATAATGTCCACACAACACAATCACTTGACCTGGCCCCAAACTAGCCTACCCTGTGCTATGGTAACCAGGCAAGGACGTCACAAACATGAAAACACACCCAGACTGAGGCCATTTGTACAAATGTGCGGCGGCCCCCAGTGGGAATCGAACCCACGACCTCTGTCCTGGTAGCTAAGCGCCTTAATGGCTAGACCAACGAGGCATGCATAAACTCTCTCAGAGAAGACCTGTGCCCTGCAGTGGGACGTATACACGCTGAAATCTGCGTGGTTTGAAAGCCGCGGTCATGTAATTGGTAATTAAAAATGCCATCTATTGAGACTATTACTTTTAAGTATAGATGTAAAAAAAAAATGAGGAGAGAAAATAGTTTTACAAGATTTGCGATTAATTTGTACAGGGGTACAGCCTCTCCGTCTATCAGAACCCGTCTATCATGACCCGCGGACCGCGGCGCGCAAGCTCCGCTCTCTTCATCAGCCATTTGACGCCCACTGCAGGACATACGCCTCCCTTTAACCATGAGGTGTTTTGCCATAATCGCCACGCTTGGCAGGCGGGTCGGCGATCGCAGTATGCGGTTGGAATCTCAGGAAGACGCTGCTTTCCGTCTCCTGGTGATTGATTACGTTAGTCGCCTTCTACGACATCCACGGAAGGAAATGGAGTGACGCTATTCTTAATCCGGCGCCACACGAACCGCTCCGCTCTGGCTGGCTACTAATGGTTCTCGTAGATTCGAGTTTTTGTCGAGAAAATTTTGGAACGTGCCTTTAAAAAGCCATTGCCATCGATAGCCATTGTTAAGGGACGTTCATTATACTGTGGCTTTCAAACCACCGAAAATTCATGGTGTCTATGGAATCTGTAACATCAACCAACTGAATTTATTCAAATTACGGCACGGCACAGTCAGCCAGAGGTCGCGGGTTCAAGTCCCGGCGTGGGTGGAATTTTTAGCCTCTATATAGCTTTTTAAAAATTGTCCGCGGCACGGATTAGTGCAGCAAAAAGAATTTTATTTCTAATTGGTCTCATGTTTTCGCGGAAGACTGAAATTGGCGCGCAATAGAGGCCACAGATGTATTGTCAAGGACGAATATTCGGTGACGCAGTAGAGTCGGTGGGCGCACAGCGTTTGTTTAGTCGTGCTATTGTCACACCGACCGCAGGATAGAATAATAATTATACAGCGTCATTTCCAAACCATGCAGTTAGGTAAAAACAACTTCGAGAAAGAGGCCAATAGAAGAATACAGCTGGGCTGGGCAGCGTATGCGAAACTACGTCGAGTCTTCACATCGCCAATCCCACAGAGTCTCAAGACGAAAGTCTTCAATCAGTGCGTCCTACCCGTCATGAAATATGGTGCCGAAACGTGGACACTCACGGTGGGGCTGGTCCACAAATTTAAAGTCGCTCAGCGTGCTATGGAAAGGGCTATGCTCGGGGTTTCTCTGAAAGATCGCATTCGAAACGAGGTGATCCGACAGAGAACCAAAGTCACCGACATAGCCCACCGATTCAGCATGCTGAAGTGGCAGTGGGCCGGCCATCATTAGAACAACTAATAACCGATGGGGTAGACGAGTTCTCGAGTGGAGACCGCGGATCGGTAAACGTAGCGTGGGACGTCCTCAGACCGGTGGAGCGATGATCTTCGCAGGGCGGCTGGCGAGAGCTGGATGAGAGTAGCCGAGGACCGTGCTCAGTGGCGTGCTATAGGAGAGGCCTATGTCCAGCAGTGGACAAGCATAGAATTCCAAGTGTTTCACACCTCAGCGCTTGAAATTGCCAATCCGCGGTGGGCACGCGTAGAAATTGCCAGGAAGAATTGCCAGAAATCTGAGAGAAGGTCTGTGCCCAGTTGGACGTTTATAAGCTACATTATTTAGAAAAAAACCTGTCGGTTTGAGTTTTTAGCACTTACAAGGTTTTTTTTTGTTGTTAAATTAACCTATTTTTTTAACCGACTTCACAAAAGGAGGAGGTTATCAATTCGACGCGTATGGTTTTTCGGCTATGTTCTCGCATAACTCCGTCAAATCTTAACCGATTTTTTCGACAATAATTTTTTTTTTAACTGAAACTTTTAGATTTTTTTTGCAGTTTTTCAGCGTTTTACTCAATTCTGCTCTCGACTTTAGAAATACATCGAGCGAATGTAGGTAGAACGGCCGGTAAGGGACATCCCAGGCGGATATACTTCGACGGGATGTATTAGCAAAGGGCAAGATAAAAAGTACCCGAAACCGGCGTGCGTGCATGCCACGACTAATGAATGTTGAGGAAGCGTAAGTGATCTGTCAGGATCGTGGCAAGTTGCAGTCCCTGGTCTCTGCTTACCCCTCTGGGATACAGGCTTGAGTTTATGTACGTATGTAGTATGCACTTTAGATCATCATCAGCAGCAGAGTCGATTCGCATCGTAAAAAAAGTGAAAAACGTCACTTTTCTTCTGTACTGCCTTGATGGTCTAGCTGTTAACGCGCTTGGTTGTGAAAACAGAGGCCGTGGGTTCGATTCCCACTGAAGGCGCAATTATTTTTAATCATTCGTAATTCTTTTTACCGGACTGCAGCGGAACCCAAAAGGAGGGTAATGTGTTTAGCTCGTATGTAAGTATGTCCTATTCTATGTTCCCTCAGATTTTGACAAATAACATCTCAATAAGTGTCATAGGTCAAATGAAATCAGTATTATCCAACAAAACATTAGTTTTTAATCGATGTCCAGAACATAATTAGACATAACTCCCGCACAACATCTCAGGGAGAAGGCAGTGGCTGAAAACCAGCGCTGCCCAGGACTGATCCGGGTCAGCACCTTATTTTGTCCTGCACTGCAGGACACAGGCCTCCTTCGTGGTTTTCATAACCATGAGGGGTTTTGCCATAATCGCCACGCTTGGCAGACGGGTCGGCGATCGCAGTATGCGGTGGAATCTCAGGAAGACGCTGCTGCCCGTCTTCTGGCTGATTTCCTTAGTCGCCTTCTACGACATCCACGGAAGGAAATGGAGTGACGCTATTCTTAATCCGGCGCCACACGGAATTATGATGACACGGGAAAAAATTATGTAACCAAACATCCTGAGCATTAACTATGAAACAGGCGGGACCGAAATTCGCCAATGAAACTCATTGGGAAGTCCCTAGCTTGGTCCAGCCTTGCTTAGTGGTTTATGCTCAGCAGTCGAGTTGTTGGTTATTTTTAGGGTTCCGTAGTCGACAAGGAACCCTTATAGTTTCGCCATGTCCGTCCGTCCGTCTGTCTGTCCGCGGCCTGGCTCAGAGACGATTAGTACGAGAAAACTGAAATTTGGCAAAGGTAATTAATCACGCCGACAAAACGGTAGAATATAAAGTTAATTTTTTTTTAAGTATCTCCCTTGATAAGATAAGATAAGATAATTTATTCAAGGAACATTTTACAGTGACCTTATCACTAAGGCAGTGGTACCCTGCTCCCTAAAAAAGGTTAAAACCTGTGGTTTAGGATAAGCAGTGCTCCTCCGAAAAACATTTTACATTTTCAAGGTCAACAGACTTCAATACACTAATATACTCAATTAATGTACCTTGTTAATATATTGTGCATTTGACACGAAAGTTTACATTTAAAGAAAAAATCTAAATTAGGTATGCAATTTTTTTTTTCTCTCGCCTACACCACAGTGTGGGGTATCGTTGGATTGGTCGTTTACGAAATATTAAGCTTCCCCGCTAAAATTTGGATTGGACATAATAAATAATTAAAACTGAAGACGTTAAGAATGAAAAATATATTACTAAAGACTTTAACCTCCCAAAAACTCACAATGAAGAACAGAAACCAAAGACGTGGCAGCATGGTCTACGACCTTAGCCGGTTCCTTGCGGGACGAACAAAAAAAAAAAAAGCTTCCCCGCTACCGAGCAGGGCGTCAACTCTACCGGCTACACGGTTCATTGTAGAAACGTGAAAAAAATCAGGGCAGTAGCACATATAATGAAGTTAAGAGGTAGACTATAACGGCTAAGTAGGCTTCACAAGTTAAGGAGTAATAGGCGACCAACTTATAAAAGAAAAAAAAATCGTAGAAAATACAATGAAAATTACTTTGATGAAGTTGTTAGTTCTGTAAAGCAGATAACACCCCTTCTTTCTACGGAACCCTACACCCACTACAGACACTCACTTGGCCCGTTTTTTATTTTAGTTTTTCAGGTCGTTCAATAAAGTATTCTCTTTCTTTTATATCACGTCTCATACTAACTATAACATAACAAAAGGGGCGATCTGCATGTGACGCCGCTACGTCTGGCAAGGTCACCTGTCTGCTGCATCAATTACGTAACATCGTTTAGAACCAACCAAGACGCGCCGAGGTTATTTGATCAAGTTTTAAAATTGACACCGAGAGTGATATTAATTATCTAACTAATATCTTATATATAAAAATGAATTGCTGTTCGTTAGTCTCACTAAAACTCGAGAACGGCTGGGCCGATTTGGCTAATTGTTGTTTTTATATATTTGTGGAAGTCCAGGGAAGGTTTAAACGGTGAGAAGAATAAAAACGGTTGACGTCGGTGATACGAAGTTCACGGGGTCATCTAGTATAATATAAAAATCTCGTGTCACAGGGTTTGTTATCGAACTCCTCCGGAACGGCTTCACCGATCTGTATGAATATGAATAAACAAGCACGAATATAGCATAAATAACATAATGTCACGTCTGTACGTCTGTACCGAGCGGTGGCAGAGACTAGGCTATGCTACGATTTAAAAAACCGGCCAAGTGCGAGTCGGACTCGCGCACTGAGGGTTCCATACAAATTTGTAGGTAGGTAGGTGCTTACATTACATATTATAAATTATTAGAATAATAGTTCAGGAATCGTGTCTCGCAGTTTTTCCGTGCTTTTCCCGAACTTCAAAGCATATAGTTTTACGATTTAATTACAAACGTATACCTAGCTTTCACATTTTTCCCTGTATTTGTTGTAGTATAAGACGATATTACTTGCCAATTTTCATAGTTCTAGGTCAACGGTCAACCCTATAAATTTTGATTCCCTTGAGTGTCGAACTATACGTTTTTTTTGCGACATAAACGGCCGTTGCTTTTTTTCACGTTAACTTAGAAGTTTGATTTTTTCACACCTTCAAGGGACTGTAGACCTGAGTATATGGTTTTAAATTCAATTCGATAAATCTACGCGTTTCCGAGACGGACGGACGGACAACGAAGTGATCCTATAAGGGTTCCTTTTTCCTTTTGAGGTACGGAACAATAAAAACGAGACAGAAGAATAAGAAAAAGAAGAAGAGAAGAGAAAAGAAGGAGAGAATAGAAATTAGGCGATATATTTTTCTTCATTGCATTTGCATAAAAATTTATTGTTCTGTACAAAGGTGAAAACAGCAAGAAGCATTGAAAGCATTTGCACATCCCTACATTGTTCAGGATTAGTTTTTTAACGGCATGAAAAATGTTACTCTAACACTTTCGCACAGTGGTAAAGAATCCTCTTCTAAATTAGGCAAAATATTGTTTGTTTTTTTTTTCCCATACATACAACTTATGTAATACACAGATGAAACGAGCAAGAACTGTTAAAATCATTCGTGCAACCCTAATGGTTCAGTATTTTTTAACGCCATGAAAAATGTTCCTTTGGCATTTTCGCACTGTAAGAATCCTGTTTGCAAAGTGCCATTCGGCTTAGAAACACGAAATTGGCAGACATTTTAACCGGTCTCAGCGATTTGCATACCAAATATTTGATTTCAGAAACCGGCTAGACTGTTTAAGTAAGGCACTAGTTTATTACGGCTTGTGTGACGTAACAAGAATATTTTATTATGTTCATTAGGTATGTAAAAGAGTTAAGAATCTGAATAAAACATATTGTAGTGTTAAGCTAGATTGACACCCGAAGTAAACGTTTTTAGGGAAGAGCGGGTGATCGTGCTCTTCCACTATAAAGGGAAATTTCCCGCCAGGCAGATCGTATGCCTGGGGACGGCCGGTCCGACTGATGTTCGTCGGACGTTATATTTATGGTATGTCATGTGAAACATTTTGCTTGCGCGATGCAGGAATGTTGGAGTTTATAGTGCGCGCGCAGAGTTGACATGTGCTCGCCACACGTACACTACTATTCTTTTTTTTTAACCCGCGCTGAGGACAACTTTGATACCTATTTAGAGGCTAAAAATTCCACCCATGCCGGTACTTGAACCCGCGACCTCTGGCATGGTTAGAAAGAGGTCGCGGGTTCAAGTCCCGGCATGGGTGGAATTTTAAGCCTCTAAATAGGTTTTTTTAAACGTACACTGTAATACTTTTTTATATTCAGTGATAATTCCTAACCACGTTGTCCGATTTCATTGAATCTTTCTTTTTTAAGGGTAAAACACACCAACGCGGTCGCGGTTGCGGTGACGGTTCATACTTACGTCACTTACGGCAGTAAGTATTTTGTATGGAACGCCACCGCCACAGCGCCCGCGTTCGGTGTGTTGTATCCTTTAGAAAGGGGTGGTCCCATATAAATTTGGTCAAGATCTGTTCGTCAGGATCCATGGAAAAACCACCAAACTCGTCTTTCATGAAGTCGGTATTTTATACTAAAACATTGTAATCTGTAATCTGTAGAATTTAAAATAGCCCGATCGGACCACCATAACAATGATTTTTAATTGTTCTTTTTCAAGGTCATAATCTAACAGTTTAACAGGTTCTTCGGTACTTTTTAGGGTTCCGTACACGACTGGTGCCAAACGGGACCTTATTACTAAGACATCACTGCCCGTCTGTATTACACTAATATTATAAATGTGAAAGTTTGTGAAGATGTTTGGATTATTTTCTTTTTGTTGCACTAATCCGTGCTGAGGACAATTTTAAAAACCTATTTAGAGGCTAAAAATTCCACCCATGCCGGGACTCGAACCCGCGACCTCTGACTAACCGTGCGAGCGCCGTGAGAGCGCTAAGCAGGTTTTTAAAATTGTCCTCAGCACGGATTAGTGCAAAAAAAGAATATAATCATGTTGGTACAGCGATATCATTCCGATGAAAAAACCTAACTGCAAAGTGGGTACTCGGGGCTGCAAGTGATGTAAATTACTTCAGCCAGATGACGCTGCCTGTACGTAATACAGAGAAGTTTGTAAAGAGGCTCGAAGTTTCGCCGATGCCTGCACTTGCCCATTAGCTCAGTTGGAAGAGCGCTGGCACGGTTATCCAGAGGTCGCGGGTTCAAGTCCCGGCATTGGGTGGAATTTTAATAGGTTTTAAATAGGTTTTTCAGATGTTTCTTACTCAATCACGCAATAACGGCTGAACGGATTTACGTGAAACTTGACGTCCAGATAGACAAAGACCTGAATTGAGACACATACTTGATATCCCGCTAATTCATTCCCGTGGTATATTGTTATTTTAAGTTTAGAATAGATGGCGTTGTGCGAGCGAACGTTGTGTTTTAAAAATAGATTAAACGGATTCTGTGATTGTACGAAGTTCGCAGGGACACCTAGTTTATATTAATAATTGTTTAATTCGCAATGAATCGAGTGAGTATCCTCACTAATGACCTACCCAATCCCCGAACTTAAAAACGCGCATCCTCGTAGGTAATGGTATGAACTTATAAGTCGAATGCAGCTGTGGATCAAGTGAAAAATGACGTCTCATTGCAACATTGTTAGACTGATGTTTATGTCCGTTAGAAGCAAAGATACGTCTACACTGAGTCATCATCATAAGCAGCCTATATACGTCCCACTGTAGGGCACAGGCCTTCTCTCAGAGAGAGAGTATGGGCTTAATCACCACGCGTGCACACCGCGAATTGGCGATTTCAAGCGCTGAGGTATGTAAATAGCTCAGACACTCAGGTTTCCTCACGATATTTTCCTTCACAGTTAGCGAGTGGTATTGCTACTATAACTACACTGAGTGATATCTTCGATTCAATTTAGGACCCGCTTCCCGTGAAAGTTGAAATTGTGAAGGAAAACATCGTGAGGAAACGAGCGGCGGATGAGGTGAATGACATGCCTCGGTGCCTAAAATTGCGAGCGCTCAAAATTCCACTCTGCTTCAGATGAGGAGCCTAGTTACCAAATCCTGTGCGAATCCCGACGTTCACGAGAGCAATTGGTGGGGAATTTGAGAGTTACACTATTGGAATCGCTCAGGATTTGGTGCGCGCAATATAGGGGTCAGTCTGGAGCCCTAGGGATGAGCGCAGAAGTGTGGGCAGGCAACCAACGAGGTGGACTCGACAGCCTGGCCAAAGTGGCAGGAAAAGACTGGATGCGAATAGCCCAAGACCGAAGTATATACATTTAAATATACATTGTTTATGTATAAGAATAATATAGGTATAATATAAGTAAATAATATATGGACATAGACCGCTCCGCCAACAAACTGCAAATTGTGTATTACACTAAGGTTTTTTATTAATAAATAAAAAAAACTAAATTGCGTGCATTAGAAGAGACCTACGCGACCTTGGTTGGCTATAGGTTTAAGAAGAATGTAGGGGCAGCTGGATGATACCAAATTACCAAACACTTCAAACCACATAGAAGTAGGTTAAAACTGAATTCCTAGATTTGTAACGTACATGTTGACGACAGACTTAGTTTGTCAGTTATCTACAAGTGAACCTGATAAAGGCGTGTTAATAAGAAAATATCTATCTAATACATTATAATATAATCCTCGACAAGTAGGATCGAACCCTAACGTTACAAGCACGATTAGCACGTCGAGTGATTTGTATGATAATTCAACTCTACGCATTGTGTTGTCGGCGGCGCGACGCAAGCAAAGTGTTGCCCTTTGCACGTAGCCTGTGAAAACTCGGTGAGTTAACGATTTATGCTGATTTTTAGGGTTCCGTACCCGAAGGGTGCCAAACGGGACCCTATTACTATCACTGTCCGTCCGTCCGGCAACAGGTAGACGCTTGAAATATTCAAACGTTGTATAGATAATGGTACGGAACCCTTCGTGCGCGAGTCCGACTCGCACTTGGCCGGTTTTAGCCTATGACGCGCAAACACGACGAATCGATTGAGATCTTACTTGTCAAAATCTGACCATCGGTTAAGAAGTTATGAGGGAACATAGAATCGGACATACTTACATACATAAGAGCCAAACGCATTAACCTCCTTTTGGGCTTCGCCGCAGTCGGGAGAAAAACATATCTCTTACGATAAGCTGGCCTTTGTACAAGTAATGTCTTATATAATGTCCTGTTCAATGTTTCGTATGCAATAATGTATAATTAAAACATTACATAAACTCACGCCTGTATCTCGGAGGGGTAGGCAGAGACCAGGGTTTACCACTTGCCACGATCCTGACAGACCTTTTGCACTTCCGCATAAAAATTTATTAAAGTTAATTATGCATGTATAAAAATTAACATTTTTTAGACTTACCCCCAGTGTAACGTACACTAACACGCTGTTAATCTACTGTTAACAGCTGTCAATTGACCAAAGTGCATACAAAAAAGCCACTGACAGCCGTTAACAGTACATTAACCGCTTGTTAGTGTACGAGAAACCGGGGGTTATACACGGAAAAAAATATATTTAAACGTTTTTTGCTATTGAATATTGAATATTTTTTTAATTGGTTTTTCATAATAATCGCACCATTATTATAAGGAACTGAATAACCATTAGGTTATTAAATCTATCTATTAAATTATTGTTATTATGGACGCATACTGCGATCGCCAACCCGCTTGCCGAGCGTGGCGATTATGGCAAAACCCCTCGTGGTTATAAAAGCCACGAGGGAGGCCTGTGTCCTGCAGTGGGCGGCAAATGGCTGATGATGATGATGATGATGATGATGATGATGATGATGATGATGGACATTTTTTTTTCTATTTGCCTCTTGTTATTATCAATCGCTGTTACGGTTGAATGCCGGTAAACGTAGACATTTTTGTAATAACCTCCATTTAAAAGCTATTTTTAATGTGCTTGTTGTCTTTCTTGAAATTAAACATTACATTGTATACTGTTTCTCACAACGAGGAAGTCGTTTGTGTAACAGCGAGAAGTAAAACTCAAATTAAATTCAAAATTACACAGAAACTTTGACTTATTGAAAGTTACAAGTCATCATCATCATCATGCAGCCACAACAAGTCCACTGCTGGACACAGGCCTTCTCCATGGATTTCCAAAAAGACCGGTTGGAAGCGGCCTGCATCCAGCGCCTTCCTGCCACTTGGATGAGGTCATCTGTCCATCTTGTGGCTGGTCGTCCTACGCTGCGCTTGCCGATATGTGGTCTCCATTCGAGAACTTTTCAGCCCCATTGGCCATGACTTCTGCGTGCTATATGCTCCGCCCACTGCCACGTTACAAGTACATACATACATACATATATAAACTCACGCCTGTATCCCAGAGGGGTAGGCAGAGAACGGGGACTGCCACTTGCCACGATCTTGACAGATCACTTTCGTTTCGGGTACTTTTTATCTTGCCCTTCGCAAAGTAAAACTAGCTAGATAGTTGTTCAGTCCCTTTCTTTAATTAACAGTTTAATATGGCGGTCTCGTGTACCAGGAACTGGCAACACTGCTCGACACTGTCAAGGCCACGTGTCGTGATGATCGCTGACGGCGATAAAAAATATTGCAATGTATAGGAATTTTATTGTCGCCTTTTAAAGATACCAGCTTTCCTATCGCGTAACTCACGTGGAATATTACGAAATTTATTTGGCATAGCGCGAAGTGCACCGATTGTATGATTAGCAAAATGCTTGAACAGCAATAAAATGCAAAAATCGCCATTCGATCAGCATGCAACGACTAATAATATTTATAATACTTCATACCGTAAGGTGTGCAATAAAGAGCATTAATTTAATCTAATCTAATGAGTGCTGTTGAGCGAAAGAGGTCTGTGGACCGTGGCAACTGGCAAACCCTGCTCTCCGCCTATTCCTCCGGGCTACGGGCGTGAGTTTATGTAACGTAACGGGCCGTTGAATAAAAGTTGCTTATTGCAAGAACTCATTAACCGACATATTCACTATTGGGAATATTAGTTAATGGTTGTCTTTCCTCCTCCTTATTTCCTATAACATCGTTAAAATAATGCCTGATACTAAAACACCACTATTGTATCATTGTTCAATACATCTCTGTCCATACCTTTAAAAAAAGCGGTTAGTGAGCTTTTGCAGTTAATGACTTCTTGCAATAAGCCGACGGTATGCCGTCGACTGGCCCCAAACTAAGACACAATGTGCTACGGTAACCAGGCAAGGACATCACAAACATGTAAATACACCCAGACTGTACTGTGCGGCACGGAGACGCCTATGTTTGCATTCCTCATTCAACAATTCGTATCATCATACTATTGTCAACCGTGACAATAGCTTCTCAAGCCGACACGCACACGGTGACAGACCCGGGGTGAGCTGCGCGCTCTCATATATTTTTTAGGGTTCCGTAGTCCAAAAGGAACCTATTAGGATCATTTTGTCCGTATCTCGGGAACGGATACAGCGATCAAGGAAAATGTGAAACTAAAAACGGTCCTAGCAAGCGCCACCAATTGAAAACATCAAATCTTTTTTAATACGTTTTTGTCAAACAGTGAACATGACGACTCTCAATAATGGCGATAGATACCTAAATTTAGAACCTAAAAGTGTCATGGCACTCTTAATTAGTTGACATTAAAATAGGAATCCGCGGCAAAAAAAACAGTCAAACTCGAAGGCAAGCAACTGTGTCACCAGATAAATCAATGGCAGCGACAAAGTTACCGGCAACACACACCGATAACTAAATAAATGTCGCATTTTTTTACATCTACGCAATCACCACCGACCGTCGCACCAACACTTCCATGCATCCAATAAACTGTTGTGTACAGGCGCACCACAAAAGAAGGTTGATTAAATACTTTTTGCCACGATACCGCGAAAAAGCGCGCGCGTTCTGCAGAATAAAAAAGAAAATTCGGAAAATTTCAAATTTCGAATGTTTACTTTCTCACACGCGCGGCGTTTACGTCCACCGGCCAGCTCCGTCGGCTGAGACTGAACCAGCGGCGCGCACAGCATTCCGTATTTAGCAGCATAAGTTACAAACTTTATCGGTGAAAATTACTCGCAGTACATACATTATTATTTCTATAATTTACACAAATTTCACGGGTCTTGGAGAGGCATTCGTCACAGGGTTTAGTTAGCCTTCGATCATTTAGATTGTTGGGTATGTAAAATAAAATAAATGTGCTCGGGCCTAAGGCAAACCATAGGTATAACTTCACGACCAATTTCCTCAATCAAATACGATACATCAAATAGTACAGTAAGACGATGATAGAGGTATAAGAATAATAGGATAACGACACAGCTCAAAGCATTCTGTGATTGTTTACTGTAAATTTCACCGACAACTTCTTTAGTGGCCGACATTTACGGCTCAAGGAAAACCTGCAGCTTTTGTTTTTAGGGTTCCGTTGCCGAAGGGTGGTATAAAACCGTTAATTAAAGAAAGGGACTGGCTTTTGACTGGGAAAGGGATTCGCTCTTCGTTTTTATAATAACGACGTCCATGTCGTTTGAGAGAGAGGCAAATAGTACATAACAATAATAATTTAATAGTTTACGTAGTAAATTATCGCACCCGTTAAGTGTATAGGTATACAGTTATCCAGTCCTTTTCTTATACTAACAGCGCTATAACATATTTTTGCCGTTTTATGCTCGATATTAATAACGGCAACAGATAGACGCTTAAAATATTCAAATGTTATATAGATAATGGTACGGAACCCTTCAGTGCTCTAGTCCAACTCCCAATTGGCCGGTTTCTTTTTTTCAAATAAATCTACATTAGGTAGGTATGTTAAAAGGCTGACCTTTAGAACGAAAATGTTTAACGCAAATTGCCCATATGAGATCTCACCAGGATGTTAATTTATTTTTTAATAGTTTATTGACAAAAATAAAATAGTGCCTTTTGTGGGGTAGGTACATTACTATGCGGAGCCAATTAGGCCGCGGCTTTCCTCATGATGTTTTCCTTCACTGTTACAGAGTGGTATTTTTACTACAAAATAACAAAAGGTAAGTAACTTACCCTCGGTTCTGGTAAGTTAACAGTTAAGTTAATCTACTGTCAACATCTGTCAGTTGTTTTTTCGTATGCACTTATGCCAACTGACAGCTGTTGACAGTAGATTAACAGCTTGTCAATGTACGAGAAACCGGGGTTTACTAAATCCAAGTCTAAAACGAAATCAAGTAAAGGAAACAAATCCCGGAGGGTTACGCGGATACCAGGGTCTGCCACTTGCCACGATCCTGACAAATCTCTTACGCTTCATCGACAATCATTAGTCGTTGCATGCATGCAAGCCTGTTTCGGGTACTATTTATCTTGCCCTTCGCTAATACATTCCCTGTTTGGTCGAAGTATGTCCGCCTGGGATGCCCCTTACCGGCCCTTCCATCCACAGTCGCTGGATATTATATTTCTTTCGTCAATCTTTCTTCCTTCATCCTCTCCATATGTCCAAAACCTCCTCCTTTTTTGATGTCAGTTAAAAATAAGCCCGCTCGTGCCCATGAAAACCGCGTCGCATAAACAAAACGTAAGAATTTCCACGTATTTATGTATCTTAGTTTGGGTTGACGGGATTACTCAATACCACGCAACACTACAATGTCATCGTGGCGTGGCGTGGTGACCCTGGGGGCTATTCCCGGCCCTCTTCCGTCTGTGAATGTCCAACCTGATTCTCACCAATTCATTCCGTGTCGTCTGCGTGAATGTCGTATTAGCTATCGAGTTGCGTTGTGCCCGAAAGTATTGCCAAAATGCACAACCTGACCTAGTGCTTAGATTATTGCCAATTTATTGTGTTGTCTGCTTGGGAGCGGTGATAGCTGTGTAATGTACGCACTGTGCCCGGCAACACTACCAATATGCCCGGCATTGCCCGGGCACGCCGTAGCGGCCCTAAGCTATTCTCGGCCCTCATCCATCAACCTTATGCTTAGATTCATGCCAATATTTCTGTATTGTCTGCTTGAAAGCGGTGATAGCTTACGATGTACTGTGCCCGGCATCATTGCCAATATGCTCCTTCGTCTATAAACACCCAACCTGACCCAATGCTCATATTCTTGCCCATTTATTTAGTGTTGTCAGAGCCCTGTTAGCTATCGATGTACTGTGCCCGGCCTAGGTACTAGCCACTATTTATGATGGTACCTAGACGGTCTATGTAAATTTTCTAAATACCTAGTAATTTTATTATAAAACTTTTGTAGGCGCCATAGTCTACCGAGTTAATTTGACATTTGTGTTCGTATGTACTAAACTGTGTTTAGGTAACTTACAATTGTGATGTTTATGATAAAAAAAATACTTAAAAAATAAGTGTGCCCGGCCTTCGATATATAATTCTATACATTACACATTATTTTCCATTGCACCTATATTTCGCACAAGCACTTAACAGACACCACACCGCACCACACCACAATACATTACACTCAAGTATATGCCTACAACTCTCACACGAGTTATTGAGCACCCACTTTTATTATATTCCATTATGTACTTTTTTCTTTTCTCAACAGACGCGACTAACCCGCAGCGTGGCCGCGACAGAATGTCAGCGTTGTAGGGGCACCTCGGTGTGCACCTATGCTGAGTCGGGACCATTTCAGCTGCTCAATACTTCAAACCCAGGCGTGAAAACGTTTGTTTTAAAACGTAAGTAAAAGTAATCTTTGAATTTATACCTAAGTGTTTTTTGTATCTTGTATCTCAATGTTTATGTTGTGTTTTTAGTATTGTGTTGTTAAGCAAATGTTTTAAATGGGACTGACCCGGGTCGGCACCAGGTGAGCCACTACCTTTTGCCTTATTTTATGTCATCACTAGTTAAGCCTTACTTTGTTTTAAGTTTTTTTTTTCTGATGAGGTACATAATAAATACTTTTTTAGCTTTTTATCTTTTTTATCAATCTATCTTACCAGGCGAGACGGCGAACAGTGCGGGCAGGCCTTACATAAAGAAGCAAAAAGATGCGACTTACCTTCTGATTGACTTTAGGATTCCTTGGCGCCTTCACGATGATCGGCTTCACGATAGGCACTGGCGGCGCCACCACCGGTGCTGGTTCTGTCAAACAAATACACCAATTAAAGTAGGCTTTTATTTTATTCCAGCACGAGAGCTAGGACGAGGCCAACGGACAGGATTGGCAGGGGGCCTGGAGGTTGGCGTGATGATGAAGAGGCCTATGCCTAAATGGGCTTCTTTCATAAGCTGTATAGGAGACGAGAGCTAGGAGAAGCTTGCTGCTGGATAAGGATGCTTCTAAGGGGGGTTGAAAGATGTGCGACTAGCCATGCCAGATGGTGGCCGAGGTAGCGGAGTCTGGTAGCGAAGAACCTTTTCATCCTTCCATCTCGGATAGAGTATTTTTGCTTTTTTCTCTTCGATATCTGAGTGCAAAGCCGTTTTTATCCGCTAGGGGATAAAGTAAATTGAATTTAGAACATCGGGTTAACTGAGTTTATCATACAATTATAAGAATTTATCGTACAATTTTTTTTATTTGTTAAAAACTCAGACTCGGAACTTCCTTTGTGTTTTTTTATTTGCATTTAGTCATTTCCTCGCTGAGGTGGGATGAAAAGTTACGGGTTGCACTCGAGTGCAAAAAATTTTCACCTCGTGCTCTTTTGATTCCCTTGCTAACGCTCAGGATTCAATTCTAAAATCCTTCGCTTGCTCTGTCATCAAAATTGAGCACGCAGTTAAAAAGCAACTCTTGACTCTTGCATGACAAATAACTATTCCTGGGTCAGCCTTAAGAGTTGGAAGCTTTCTCGAGGGGTCGAAGAGCTAAAGGCTTACCTAGTACACTCTAGCCTGCCTGGAGATTAGTAGAACCAGAAGCTTTTTTAGACAGCCCCATGGCTCCTGTTATCCTGGAATGTTTTAAAGCATCCAGGAGCGTCTCCGAGAGCCAAATATTATAGGCTTTAAGAAAAGAAGCATTATAAAGATTATATGACAGTCACCTGGGGACTCACTGCTATGCCTGCAGCGAAACGAGAATACTAGACACCAAAAAGCTTTCTTGGACCGTCCCAAAGAGTCGGAACCGTGCCTGGGTAGGTCCATAACGCCTGGAGGCGTCAGGTTCAGGAGCGTCTTCAAATTTCAGACCAAAAGCCAGCAATTACAGGCTTAGTTCCAGACATCCTACGAGTCATCATCATCATCAGCCACTTGACGCCCACTGCAGGACATAGGCCTCCTTCGTGGTTTTCATAACCAAGAGGGATTTGCCATAATCACCACACTTGGCAGGCGGGCTGGCGATCGCAGTATGCGGTTGGAATCTCAGGAAGACGCTTCTGCCCGTCTCTTGGTAACTGATTTCCTTACTCGCCTTCTACGACATCCACGGAAGGAAATGGAGTGACGCTAATTCTCAATCCGGCGCCACACGGAAGTGTCATAGCCTGGGGCTTCTTCCAACTGGCCTACAGTTGTCTAAAGACCTGGTCTAAGGGTAGGAGACTCACCCGCACCCGCGAAGCGAGAATGGGAAAGACTCAAAAGCTTTTTAGCAACGTCAAAAGAGCCTGGGTCCTGGAGTTTCTAAAACGTCTACAAGAGCCAAAGATTACACAGGCATTGTTTAAGAAATCATACGGGTCATAGGTTGGGTGTTTTCTAAGGGTAGGAGCGTCACCTGGTGCGGGCGGCGGCTGCACGCGGCCCTGCTGCTGCGGCTGCAGCGGCGCGCGCCGCTCGGGCTCCGCGAGCTGCGGCGACGGCCCTGGGGCACCGGCGCTGCTCCCGCGCACCTACACAAAAGAAGACGCACGTTAGTTGGGTAAGAATTGGTGAAAATTATGGTGGGCGAGATACTCGTATTTAAAGATGATATTAGAGAAAAAAAATGACAAAATGTGTCAGTTGCCAAACTGCGCAGCAGTTTATCGGCAGTTATTTACTAGTGTTTGCAAACAATAATTTCTTAGAAACACGTGGATGGCGGATTAAGCAAATTATGTTATAAATATTCTTCTACTTTATATGCCGTCTCGTATTGGAGGTTCCTGTTTTCCTGTTCTTGTTAAAGGCTATTTCAAATTACCATGAAAACGAGTACCTAAGCGAATCTACATCTCACCTCACCGCACATACACACACACACACACACACACAACAAACACACACACACACACACACACACACACACACACACACAAACTCACACACACACACACACACAAACTCACACACACACACAAACTCACACACACACACAAACTCACACACTCACACATACACACACACAGTTTTATCAAACGACAGCTTTACCAAAATGTAACTGAATAATGGTGGTGTAAGGTGATTAAGCTACCATTGGTTAAGAGTGGGCTTAATTACCGCACGTGCCCACCGCGAATTGGCAATGTCAAGGACTGAGATATGTGAACACTTCAGATACTCAGGTTTCCTCACGACGTTTTCCTTCGCTAATGTCACGTCACTAACGTACGTAACTAAGAAAACAAAGTCATTGGTACATGCCGGGATTCGAACGTGAGGCCGACCTCCCGAATGCGAGGCCGGCTACCAGCCGTTCTACCGTACCGCAACCATCGCTCCACTGTATTAATATTGTTAAATTAATAAACGTGTAGTCAGGTAGCCTATTATTTGAGTACCTGACTCGCACTGCAGCGAGACCACTCGTCAAAATTGCGGACCCTGTTCTTCGGCAGTTTTTCATAACGAGAACCAGTTAGCCTGCGCTGCGGTCCAAGGGAGATGAGACCAGCGTTTTTGAATTCGCACCCTTTTACTGTAATAATTCGACGGGGCGCGAAGGTTCTCGAGCGGAGACCACGAGCTGGCGAACGCAGCGTAGGACGGCCACCGGCTCGCTGGACCCCTATGATCTGAGACAGTATGCTGGCAGCGGCTGGATGAGGATGACCGAGGACAGACGGAAGTCGCGTGACTGGACATGGACTAATTGATTGATTGATTGAGCCCACGTGAATATTGATTCAAGTGATAATTTAGTTACCATAACTTCTGTCACATTCATAAATTACTCAATACCCGCCCTCACCTTCAACTTACTCAAAGTACTTAGTGAGATATAAAGTCAAAGTCAGTCAAAAAATTTTATTCACTATAAAAACAAAATTTTACTTAATGAACGTCAAAGCTGTTAGTTTCACAATTAATAGATTATGCGGAGAAGAAGCTAACAAAGAAACTCCACATTTATTCGTTTCAAAACAGGTTTGCTTAATTAACAGAGTTTTCAACTTAAAGTCACACGACACTAGATACAATCGTTCCTGTTAACATTATTTATTTTTTAACATTATATAATATTTGGATGCATGCCTAGCAAATATATTTATCATCTAAGTTTAGAATAAATGGCATGTTTCTGTAATATCTCCGTATTAAATAAATACATAAGCCATCTACATCCCACTGTAGGGCACAGGCCTTCTCTCAGGGAGAGAGTATGGGCTTAATCACCACGCGTGCCCACCGCGGATTGGCGATTTCAAGCGCTGAGGTATGTGAATAGCTCACACACTCAAGTTTCCTCACGATGTTTTCCTTCACCGTTAGCAAGTGGTATTGCTACTTTCACAAATGTACGTAACTTAGAAAACCAAGTCATAGGTACTGTAGCGCTCTATTTATTTAAAACGCGGATTACGAGTAATATTATAATTTTTATTCTCTTTTTTATCGATGCCCTAGCCTAGCTCGGGATCGACTGACATCTAAAACAAAACGTAACGATTCCCTTCAAAATATTCAAAATAAGATGAGAAGGCTCTGCCAGCCAGCTACTGTAAAGAGGAATCGTTACATTTCCCCCCCGGTTATCATAAAATTTTAATTACAATTACAATTAAAATTTACCCTAGCTAACACACTTCGGTAACCTAACGTCAGTCATCTGTCCTACAGTGTCGGGGAAATTGTACAATCCCGGCGAACGCATGACGCTCCGTTACTAATTCGGTCAGTGTGCCAGAACAATTCAAAGACCAATCAAGACAATCTATTAGTCAACATTGATAAAACCTCCAAGTTATTTACAATTAAAACACAAAAGAAAATTGGTCTATGACTGAACGGACAGACCCCCTCTCGGCAAAACCCAACAAAAAACCGAGAAGACACCATCGAACGCCGCTTCAAGTTTCACAATTATAAGTCCTACCTACCCCATGAACTTAAATGAACTAGCTAGACATTCTACAATCTTAAAAACTTAAATAAACTATCGCACTTCACTTTAACCGAACGACATTCTACCTGCCTACTCCTGTTAAAGTTGTGAGGATTCCACCTTTGAAATAGTGAAATGGCAAAGCTTCTGTGGTCCGGACTTCCCTTTCAAGAACCCGCATCAAATAAGCAAGACCAATATCTCTAATCAAATGCACAATGCAACACTCTCTTCTAAATTCTGGACTACCAGCAGTCGACAAATAATCGCATATCAAAACCTGTCTACTTCCTGTTGAACAATGATCCAAGCCCATGTTGAACTCGCCACAAGCCAACAAAGCTTCCTCACCAAGTTATGCTTGTTGTGTGAAGGGAGAGTCAACTTATAGACTTGTACCTTGGAATCAACAACCCTAACAGCTACCTATTCTTTAGCTTCTCGTTATTTTTTATTTTTTTTTTACGGTCTAGCAACCATTGGGTTCTGGAACGTTTTTACAAATGGCCCGACCTCGCTGCCTCTCTCTGCAGCTGCTTTGCCATCTCTATAGCTCCTCACAGCTTTAAGCTCGTTCTCTCGTACAACATGAAAAACAAAAACAGCATTAGATCATAACATTTACATTTTTTACAGTCAAAGCTATACTAATATCGTATTAAAGATTTTTTTCATACGGGTTACATGTACTACACTCTCTCTCTGGCTATTAATCCCTACAACCACATAATTTACCGGAGAAGTGCGTCTAATAATCCTATATGGACCTTTGTACATCCTACATTACTTCTTCTTCTTCTTGTCCGTCTCCTAGGACAAAACATCATTATCAGTAGCCTTTTTTTTTCTCTTTCGTGCCCTGACAATTTTTTCCGTGGCTCTGCGCGTTATCACTTTAAATGGCTTTCCTTTATTTTGAGCCTCATCACGTAAGAACTGAAAACCAGCCTTCAATTCAGCATCAGGTTGAAACAGTGGTTCTCCACTACATATGGACAAATGAGGCGAACACTTACATGTTGCTTGCGCTGTTGTTTTGAGTGTCTCACCTATGACCTGGACCTGGTTTTCCACGATTTTCCTATGAGTTCCCGAGTCTGGATAAGGAGACTCGTGGATCGGATTCTCATCAGCCATCTTTAATTCCACTTCTTCCAAATTACATATACCTAAACCTTCCTTTTGAAACGCAAATTGTTCACGATTCTTTTCCAACAGCCCTGTCAAACTTCGTTTTTGAAAATCATCCGACTCTTTTCCCAAACCAAATTGACATTTTTCATGCTCAAACTCATCCTCCTTTGGGTAAAACTTATCCTCCTTTTGTTCCACAAAGGCCGTAGAAGTAGAACATTCCTCCTTCTTCACTTGACTATGACATAGTGACTTTTCACTTGTCAATGTCACAGATTCTTCAAATTTGACATGAAAAATTTTCATTAATGTCACTTTATTATTTAAAAAGTCAATCGTTGCCCCATTGTCTTTTAAGAAATCTTGTCCTAAAATCACATGGCATTCTAACCCCTCTACAACATGATAAATTCCTGTGAAGACTCTTCCTCCTATTATCAAATTCATCACTACTTTTCCTATCACCTTTAGCAGTGTTCCGCAGGCTGTCTTCACTCTGATTTCGGGTGCGGGTTCGATTCCTTTGCCCTCTGCGTCGGCAACACATTTTGATATACATGAAATCGAAGCTCCCGTGTCCACTAAGGCTAACCAATCTTGTCCACTGGGACTTTCACACAAAATAAACGGACTTAACACACCGGATTCATCCGTTGTCGCCTGCGCTGTCTGATTCGATGCGGGCGCTAAATGAGTCAAAGCCGATACTGCATGGCTCTGAATGATGGTTTCCTTCTCGGGCTGGACATCGACTTCCTTCGGACTTGGCTGCTGACCCTGAAACTGGTTGTCAAGTTTGTAGCCGTGCTCCACCGGAGGTTCATAGAAAGCAACATCCTTCTGCGTTGGCGGAGACTGAAATATATAACCGAACTCGGCCTTTAGTTTATCGATTATCTCATCATAAGTCAACCCATCTTCACAAATTTCCCTGTAAAAATATAGTGCTGCTCCCGACAGGTATACGGAAATAATAATCTGTTTCTCCTTATCCGTCCATTCATGGAAAACTGCGATGGCCTCAAACTGCCGGACAAACTCGAAAACATCAGTGGTCAAGCCATCGAACGTGGTGGCCATAACACATACACAGCATCTAATAAAATCTTCTTATCGTATCTTCACTATACAAAATAAACAGTAGGACTTATAATTGTGAAACTTGAAGCGGCGTTCGATGGTGTCTTCTCGGTTTTTTGTTGGGTTTTGCCGAGAGGGGGTCTGTCCGTTCAGTCATAGACCAATTTTCTTTTGTAGGTGACTCCTCTTTGGGCGACTCGCCTGGCTGCAAGAAAACTCGGGTATCTTCTTCCCTATTCGTACGCGAGGCACCAACTCGAGCACACTTCGGGCGCGAACTAAATTTTTCACTGGGGACGTTAGGCGCCTCCACCAATATGTAGCGCTCTATTTATTTAAAACGCGGATTACGAGTAATATTATAATTTTTATTCTCTTTTTTATCGATGCCCTAGCCTAGCTCGGGATCGACTGACATCTAAAACAAAACGTAACGATTCCCTTCAAAATATTCAAAATAAGATGAGAAGGCTCTGCCAGCCAGCTACTGTAAAGAGGAATCGTTACAGTACATGCCCGCACTGGGGATCGAACCTGGGTCTCTCGCTTCCGAGTCCGATGTTCTACCCAATTAAATAATTAAATAAATGAAATAATTCGTAACTTTATTGCGACCATTTAGTGGTTCAGATGTTCAGGGTTTGTCCCATACATTATGCCCACTTAGGGCACAGTGACTTCCGTGTAGCATGCACATAAGTTTAACAATAAAATTAATTTCGTATCCCGTCAGATTAGAATAGAGCAATAGCGTGAATTTCAAACGTGGGGAATAACGCGAGACCGTTTCTTCAGCATCGATAAATTGAACTACTTCAGCATCGATAAATTGAACTACTTCAGCATCGATTGCAATCATAAATGCTTTATTGCCTTTATGCTTTATTATAGTCAAACCAACAAATTACAACCACGAATCAAAATTAACAAAAGTTTTAAAACGAGCGGGGAGATGTGAAACTGCCACGAACAGAGCGATTTGACTTTAACTTTTTATGTTATGAGCAAATATTTAAAAAAATATACGCGTCGAATTGATAAACTCCTCCTTTTTTAAAGTCGGTTAAAAGGAATCAATAAATAAATATATACTAAGACCAAGGCTGATGTGCTGTCCACTGTCCACCTGAACCAAGCACATCAATTAAGGAGTACACAAGCAACGTATCAATTTGCGGACAAAAACTCGTCCAAGGCTTTTGTTCAGTTCTGTGCTTCTTCTTTTAAGTTCAGTGCTATTGAGTGACACATTTTGAAATGAGAAAGTATCCTAAGTCCTTTGGGGGCTGAGCAGCCCCCTTAATATAATATAATTTATGATAATAGATCAAGTTTTTTTTTATTTATTTAAGTTAACATAATGTAGATGTAGGTTAAGTGGGTTCGGACCTCCTACAACCATAACTGGGCTGTCTTCAGCTCCGTAAAGGCCTGCAACGACTAATGAATGTTGATGATGCGAAAGAGGTCTGTCAGGACCGGCGCAAGTGGCAAACCCTGGTCTCCGCCTACCCCTCCGGGGTACAGGCGTAAGTTTACGTAATCTAATGTAAACGGTATCGATATCCTTCGTAAGCTTAGAGCGGTCAGTCCACTCAAATCGATATGACGTCACCGCTTCCGACGCGGCAAACAAAAACCAGACGACCTATTATGTGACGACGGCAACGATTTCGTAAAGAATATTTAGTTATATATTAAACGGGTCTGTCTAATAGCGATTATTTATTAAGTAAAATTTTTATTACAATTTTAAATGTATGAGCATCGCGAGTCATTAAAAAACCAGCCAAGTGCGAGTCAGACTCGAAGGGTTCCGTACAATTATCTATAAATTTCAATAATTGAAGCGTCTACCTGTTGCCGTTATTAATATCGAGCAAAAACGGCGAAAAAAATCACGTTTGTGGTATGGGAGCCCCACTTGAATATTAATTTTATTCTGTTTGTAGTATTTGTTGTTATAGCGGCAACAGAAATAAATTATCTGTGAAAATTTCAAGTGTCTAGCTATCACGGGTCATGAGATACAGCCTGGTGACCGACAGACAGACGAACAGTGGAGTTTTAGTAATAGGGCCGTACCTCTTCTAATTGCCTTTACTATCAAAACATATTCTCCCTAAGTACAATTTCTATAACACAAACTATGCGGTCGCCATTAAACAACTTGATGCAATAAAGTGGAGTGAGTATTTTTCCTTTCTAAGCACAGAAGAAGCGGTTGACAAATTTTATGAGATATTATATCACATTATACATTATGCCGACGAGTACATCTACTTGGGTCAGTTAGTAAGCTTTGAAATCATTTATAATAATATAATATTTATTCATATATTGATGTTATATGTACAATATCCAAATGTATGTAAAGTATTTAGTATGTTTAATGGTTCCATAACATACAAATTTAAATCGCGGAACTTATTTTCTTCTAATCTTGTGGTTTTTGTTTCTCTTTGCTATTATTCTTTATTTCCTTCTAATCCTCGGAACCCTAAATTCTCAACCAAAATTATTAAGTCCGTTTCACTGGTTTCCTCCACACAGGGTAACCTAGCGAGGAGACCAGGGTTACACTTACGCACGTTACGGGTCGAACTCAGTAGGCCACAATTTTTTAAATCAAAGAACATCCTTTTATATCCTTACTTATTTGAGTAAAGAGAGCTCTTGGATCCGTTTGTAGAAGCGGATCGGGCCACAATTATGTCCTGGTGCGACCGTTCGGCGTAGGGTGTCTACGATACTTTGCACTGAGTGGTCGTATTTGGTTGTGTGTGGCTTGATGTGCTTTGGCTCTCGTCCATATTCTACCATGCTGTCATCACACGTTAAAGGATATGTAACTAGATTGGAAGCTTTCATCATGATATTATAACATGCAATGTTACTTATTTGTTGTGTAATGCAATAAATAAAATAAAATATCACCTGTTATTTTTGGGCTCACCCTTTAACTTAATTAGTAAGAAGCAAATGAATAAAACAGGCAGAGCCAACAATTCGATCGCCGCATCGATAACGCTTGGAAGTGCAACTGGTCCATGAAAGATCTCATGAAGGGCAACCTTCCGCTTTTCTTAAAGCGGAAACTCGTCGGCATGTGCATCCTGCCCGTTCTCAAATACAGCTTACAGACTTGGTCGCTGACCGAACAACAAGAGTCCAGGCTTGAGGCTTCTCAGAGCGATGGAACGCAGTATTTTGGGAGTCAGGAGAGAAGACTGTGTCCGAAACACCAGACTACGCGCAAAAACCCGAACAATCGATGTGAGCGTGCAGACAGCGAAATGAAAGTGGAGCTGGACTCGTGTTATCAGTCGCATGATCGCCTCTCAAATGCCATGCTAGTGGGCGCTTTTCCTCACAGATAAATTCTGTAGCAATAACTGTCAAATTCGGTCTATTATTGGAATGGAAACCACAGAGCAATACACTGAGTCTGGCAGTGATTGCAACTATATTTGACACAAAAGGAAAAATCCCCATTGCTATCGCAAATATTAGAATCCAGATAGGATTTAGTGCGTATAATTAGACAGCATCACCTATATGGACGTCTAACTGTCAAATTCCATACTAATACACACACACACACACACACACACACACACACACACACACACACACACACACACACACACACACACACACACAGACACACAGACACACGCACGCACGCACGCACGCACGCACGCACGCACGCACGCACGCACGCACGCACGCACGCACGACTCGCGCACGAAGGGGTCCGTACCATTATCTATACAACACTTTAATATTTCAAGCGTCTACCTGTTGCCGTTATTAATATTGAGCAAAAAACGGCAAAAACAATCACGTTTGTTGTATGGGAGCCCTCCTTAAATATTTATTTTTAAAGTGTATATATAACTACTTAAATATTCTGTCAATGTTTCAAGCGTCTACCGGTTACCGTTATTAATATTGAGCAAAAAACGGCAAAAACAATCACGTCTTGTATGGGAGCCCCACTTAAATCTTATCATCATCATACCATCTTCCTGGCTCGGTCTCACGGGTCTTCGTTTTAGTAGACGCTGTATAAGTCATAAAAGCTCAAAAGCACTCCAACTCGACACGTTTCTGCGGAAGAAAAAAACTGCAGCCATTTTGAATTTTGCTTGAGCGAAGAGGCGGGCGGGTGGACAAAAAACCAAAGTTGTATTCCTCTTCTGGTTAGTTTTTGTACGCACGGGTGCTGATTCTGTGGCCGCGGGGCGGGTCCGTAACGGTCTTGCACTTTGCGCCTAAAATATTTTCTTTGCTGATTTGTGTGGGCAGGTTATAGGGATAGAATTCGTCATTTAATTGAATGACTCGCGTCGGCAATTAAGTTTATCTTATGAACAACTGCGTTTAGACCCGTTACGTAAACCATAGACCTTTCGTCATCCATGCGGAGAGCATGAAGAAAGATTGACGAAAAAAATTTATCGAGCGAATGTGGGCGATCGACCAAATAGGGGATGTATTAGTGAAAGGGCCAGATAAAAAGTACCCGAAACCAGCGTGCGTGCATGCAACGACTAAGTAATGCGAAAGTGATCTGTCAGAATCGTGGCAAGTGGCAGGCCCTGATCTCTGCCTACTCCTCTGGGATACAGGCGTGAGTTTACAGTGACTAGGATACCCTGTGCTACGGTAACCAGTCAAGGACGTCACAAAAATGGAAACACACCCACAGGGAATCGAACCCACGACCTCTGTTTTAGTAGCTAAGGGCCGTAACAGCTACACCAACGAGGCAGTCGCGGTATGGTCCATAATAACGATGATGATACCTTTGAAAATCGAATGAACCAATGAAATCGGGCAACGTGGTACATAATTACGGCCGAACATAGTAAAATTACTTAATACATAATAATAATAATATGTATATATTACAGAACTGAGAACAGTCCTCCTTTTTTAAGTTGGTTAAAATTGGAGATTTTGTAAAAATAGTTTAAACGCCCTAGAACAAAAGTTCAATAAAGACACACTTTGTCAATGAGCCGTTTTCAGCACAAATTCACAAAGCACTTCATAGATGGCGCTTATAGGCGTGCACATACAAGAACAGGGACACGTCTGTCAAATTTTGCTTAGCGCAGATTAATTTTGACAGCCGTATTCCGGTTCTTCTATGGCCACGCCTGTAAGCGCCATCTATGAATTGCTTTGTGAATTTGTGCTGAAAACGGCTCATTAGAGTAGATTTATTTTAAAAAGACGATTTTTAAATTGCGAATTGCATTTCATAAAATCCATTTCAACCAAAGGATATCTGGAAGAGGTCACTTTAGTGATAAGTTAAAAAAAAAATGTCATATTATCCTGTTTTGTGCACAATACTTCGTTCTCCACTCTAGTTATTAATAGCAAATTTCCAAAGCAAACAGCGGATTCGATGCCTTACGAACACACGAACACGGGCGAAACACACCGCCCGCGCTCGGCGCAGTCGGCCAATAAGCCTCGCCGACTGATTACCGCGGACCTTGGCGCTGCTGATAACGCCAAGGCGTGTCCGCAATCGATCTTTTTATTTTATTACCATCTCAAATATTTACATTCTCGCGGAATTATTTGCCTTCCGTGGGCCTAAGCCCCGATTTCTGTGGGTTGCTGGCGATGGACGTAAAGGTGGAAGGGAAATGACAGATCAGCACCACGGGGTCTCTCTCTCGCACTGTAACTTTTTAACCACCCACATGCAATTGAATGTTGATGAAGCGAAAGAGATTTGCCAGGAACGTGGCAAATGGCAAACCTTCGTTTCTGCCTACCCCTCCAGGGTACAGGCGTGAGTTTGTACGTGTGTCAGGCAATGCTTAATGCTCCACCAAATATTATCTAGACAGAGTAATATAATTCTATTTATTGTCCGATTCCAAATCGTTTGTGTAAACGGCCTTCGAGCCCAGATTGCAAGCGCGCCGGAAACCGCACCATATTTACATGTGAAATAAGGATCATAATTACAGAGCAGCGAACGTGGTCGTACTGCCATAATCTACACTTATCACATCAAGTGTATAAATGCAGGAAAAGTAAAATTATGTTGTACAATACATACTTTTTGTACACACACATGGCTACAGACTGAATAGTGTTTTCCGCGTTTTCCTCGAAAGTTAGGTAATAGGGGTTAAAGTATGAAATTGCCGTTTTATTGCAATAGGTTCTTTGAAATGACATAGAATCTTCATGGTTTGAGGTTTTCGAATGAAACTTTTTTTCAAATGGTTTCTATGATGTTCTTTTTTTAAAAAATGTGAAACATTTGAATATCGACTTTCAATTGTTTTTGTTATTCAATTTAAACAAGAAAGATGGATACTGCGAAAATTCGAGTGATTATGAGGCACCCATTTTTCGTATTTTTTTATTTTATTGATTTGACGCAAGTAAGTCAATATTGTGGGTAAGGTAACGTTAAACCATGCCGCTAATTCCTGGGTAGTTTGACTAGAGTCGGCTTCCACTATCTCTCTTAATTCATCGTTATTCACCTGTGTGGGCGGTCTTCCTCGTGGCTCGTTCTTTAAGTCGAAATTTCCATCACGAAAGCGTTTAAACCAAAATCGCACGGTGCGTTCATTAGTAGACCCCTCTCCAAACGCAGCATTGATATTGCGGGCTGTTTGTGCCGCGTTAGTTCCGCGTCGGAACTCGTATTCAAAAATCACTCGAATTTTCGCAGTATCCATCTTTCTTGCCTAAATTGAATAACAAAAACAATTGAAAGTTGATATTCAAATGTTTCACATTTTTTAAAAAAAGAACATCATAGAAACCATTTGAAAAAAAGTTTCATTCGAAAACCTCAAACCATGAAGATTCTATGTCAATTCAAAGAACCTATTGCAATAAAACGGCAATTTCATACTTTATCCCCTAATACTTACGAGTATTGTGGGTTGGAATGTTTCTGTGTAACACAGCCCAATTTTGTTACATCTTGCAATGACACTATACTCCGCTTCACGAGTCGAACTCCTAGGGAACAAAATACTCGCATCTCATTGGTCAATACGCGCGGCTAGACAATAAGCGAAGACGGTCCGCTTCATACGGTAGGTTCATTTAATAAAGTGACTATTGAAGGTCACGCGCATTAACCAAGGTACATGGACAATTTTCTTTGGGAGCTCGTTTCGTGGAATGGATTTAGTGCACTTTTCTCAGCTGCTTGTTTAGTAACCACGTGGCTGGTTCTGGTTGGAGACAGGGACAAACGTTTGCTGGTGTTGGACGGGGGCCAAAATTATGGGGTCTTCACACGATGGGATTAGAATCGTATCGTATTTGTGTTGTTGATACAAACTTAAATAATTAAACCACATCCCATAACGAAACGTTTGAATATACCAATTTTAATACAAATTGTCAGCTTTGAGTTTTACGATTTTATAGGTACGAAAAATAAAAATAAAAATTGGCGTCTTTGAAATTTTGGTAATTGGAAATAGTATAATCGTTTGCTTGTTGTTGTTTGTTTGTTTGTTTGCTTGCGAAAGTGATCCGTCAGGATCGTAGCAAGTGGCAGTCCCTGGTCTTTGCCTACCCCCCTGGGATACAGGCGTGAGTTTATGTATGTAGTATGTATAATAGTTTATACGGGGTGACTTTGAATTCGATCACCGTATTTTAAGGGGACATTCCAACCATGATTTAGAAACACATGTGCTAGTCATGGAATAAAACACGCGTAAAAAAAAATTGTTAACCAAAACGGCAACACAATGCCCTCTTCTGGGATTGGCTTGTTTTTTGTTGCTTTTTCGAATCTCCCTGTCGGTTTGAAGTCGTTGTCGAGGCAACAGCCCTGTCGCTATCGCTGCTGTTTTGCCGCCATTCTCGGACACCTTCCTATCGCCCATCGATTCTCGTATTCTATCGTGTCGTGAGCCAACACAAGAACCGAATAATCAATATTTTTGAGTTTATATAAATTCATTGTTTCACCAAATTAAATTAAAAATAGGCCAAAATATTTTTGGAAAGTAACCTAATATTTTTAAACTAACAGTAAATACTTTCAAAAAGACGCCTGTCACCTCAGTCTACTTGCAAAAGTACAGAAACGTCGGAAACTTGTAAAATGAAAAAATAAACGAGCAAACATCCGCGCTAATTCAGTTTTTATTACAAGAACCGAAGTGCTGAAAGGAGCTGAAGGACGGGCCCGGCTCGATCGTCGTGAGGTCAGACGACGCTACTCATGGTGGGCGGTCATGGAAGGTAAATCGAGGAAGCGGCTCCCACCCGAGGTACGCTGACCTTAAGCTCCCTTCGCTACTTCGGACCTGGTAAGTCTTTCAGCCTTTCTAAAACGCCACCTTCAATCGCACTCACAGCCTACCGACACTCGTCGTACAGTCCACTAAAATTATCGTGCACCACGAAATCCCCGAACTAAGCGCGACGTTTATCGAGTGTTTTAAGGATTGTGTTTTTATAAATAGTATAAATGTTTACTGAAGAAACGGTTTTCGAAATATCATTGTTTATGTAATTGTATTAAATTTCGAGCTTCACGCACTCTACCAAAATTGCAGGCTTCCGATAAATAATTTTCCTAAATAGAAAAATGCCCATTCTATTTAACAAATATGGTTTTGTGCAATTCTATCAGCGAAAAGCAGAAAAACTATTTAAACAAATATTATTTCTTAAAACGAAAAATTAAGAATAGCATTTTCATAGTTCTAAAACAAAAGTTCTTGCAGGTGACAAACTCTAACATATCGGATGTTTCACGAATTGCGCATTTGCGAAATAACGCTGTCAAGAAGGACCCGGCTTTCTCGATTGGCAGACAGCCGGCGACATTAGCTCGCGCGACTAAACACGCCTCGTCTGAACGGACCCTTAGCTGTCTCGATCTGTCGCCCGTTACAGCGTTCTTTAGCGTACTCTATTTATGGGGCGGGATTTTTGTCAGATATTTCCGATGTCTAAGTTTACAAAGACTTGTGAACTAGTTACATCGAGCAAACGTTCCTTAGTAATATTATACATGCTAACTGTGAATGAAAACATCGCGAGAGAGCCCATTGTCTGTGGTGTTCACATAGGTACCTCAGCACTTGAAACCGCCAATCCATACTCTCCCATAGAGTGTGGGGGAGCCTCTCTCTGAGTTTGAGCCCTACAGTGGGACGTCAGGCTAACAATGCCACACTATTGTAAATGCGATATTGTAAGATAAGATAAGATAAGAATATTCTTTATTGTATACCGGAAAAAAATGTTACAGAAACAGCAATGACAAAAGAAAAGATACAATTGGCGGCCTTATTGCTAATAGCAATTTCTTCCAGGCAACCTCATATTGGAGATTTGCCGAAGGAGAAATAGACACGGGTAGTCGGTGCAAAGACGAATATTAATACACATACATATACGTAATAATAATAATAAACTTACATATATCATACTTGAATACTATACATAACTACACGTACTTACATAAATAATGGCACATAACAAGTGTGTGATCTGGACAACAAAAAGGTGATATACCTACAGATATATGAAGAGAAGTGAATAGACACTTACAGCAAAACTACTTAATTAGACAGAAAGAATTCTTTCACTCTGGCTTTAAATATGGCGGGAGATGGTGAGCGCCTTATCGAAACCGGAAGATCATTCCACAGCCGGGCGGCCTTTACAGTAAATGAGCTACTGAAGAACCTTGTCGTATGACTTGGTGTCTTCAGCGCTAGACTCTGGTCGGACCGTAGTGCCCGGCTGTGGGAGTCACTGAGGAAACTGAAGCGCTCTTTGAGATAAAGGGGAGTGGATGGATTGAACAGCACTGAGTACAGCAGCGAAAGGATGTGGGCATTCCTGCGGAGGCGGATGGGGAGCCACTTGAGCTTAGCGCGGTATTCGGAAATGTGGTCATATTTGCGTAAGCCAAATATAAACCTAATAGCAAAGTTTTGAAGGCGCTCAAGTTTACTAAGTTGCTCTTCAGTCAAGTCGAGATAGCTGGCATCAGCATAGTCGAGGATAGGTAGCAACAGAGATTGCGCAAGCGCAATCTTGGTCACAGTTGGTAGGAAATTCCGTAACCTTCTCAGAGAAGCCGCCGAAGCGAATATTTTCCGGCTCACTTCCGCTAGCTGCGGTGCCCAGGACATGTACCTGTCCATGATAATCCCCAAGTTTTTCACCCTCTCACTGTATGGTATTAGTACACAATCAAATTCAATTTGAGGTAGCTGCTCCCAATCGACTCTAGACAACATTCTTGGGCTGCCAATCGCAATAACCTGTGTCTTAGTAGGATTAACTTTTAAGCCGTATGATCTGCTCCAATCTAGAATGCGTTTAAGATCGGCGTTAGAATTAGCAATAGCCAAGGGCAGACTCTCTACGGGAGACCGTGCGTAAATTTGAAGATCATCTGCATAAAGGTGGTAGGAAGAAGTAAGCTCTTTAGAAATACTGTTGATGAAGATAGCGAAGAGAAGAGGAGACAGCACGCCACCTTGCGGGACACCGGCTGTAGTATCACTCCAGGCAGAAAAGGATTCGTCGATACGTATACGTTGCCGGCGCCCACGCAAGTAACTACGAAACCAATCAATTACCGTCGGAGATATGTTGAGAGAGCAGAGTATCCCCAACAAGACGTCGAAGTCCACCATGTTGAACGCATTGCTGAAGTCCAGTAACGCGAGCACGGTGACTTCACCTTTTTCCATGCCCAATCTAATATCGTCAGTAATTTTGACAAGAGCAGTAACCGTGCTGTGTCCAGGACGAAAGCCGGACTGAAAAGGATTGAGGAGACTGTTTTTGTACCTATTTGTTGAACCCTGATTTTGAACAAGTTTAAAATTTTAAAGCAGGGCAGGATGATAATGATAATATTCCTTCAAGCATAGTATTTTACCTATACTCAATCTTGAACCCGCGACCTCTGGCATGGGTGGAATTTTTAGCCTCTAAATAGATTTTTTTTTAAATTGTCCTCAGCACGGGTTAATGCAACAAAAAGAATATAATCAATGATAATACGTTTTATTTAAGAAACTCCCCCCCCCATTCGCACTCATTCATCACTTACACACACACACATATAAAGGTAGCACATCTTGTTTAAATTATAATAAGATATATTTAGGTATTTTAATGGTTTTTTTTTAAACTGCATTTATTTTTATGTTGCTAAGCGTTACCGTGGTGCATTTTAAGTAATTTTATTATGAACTGCCTATTTGTGGATCTCTGTTATTGGCGTTCTGGACTGTATCTTTATTATTGTGATGAAATTATTTGTTGATGTCCGTAAAAAAATAAAATAGGCTACCAATAATATAGCCTGGTTAATTTCTAGCTAACTAGTTTCCCAAACCAGTTTTAATATTAAAATTCATTAATTATTCTCATCAGGTGAACAAATAAGCTAAGCGGTCGTTAACTAGATCTCTATTGTAGCCCAACCGGCTGGCAGTTCGCCAATTGCCGTTCTGGTCGGGCTGGTCGGCCTACGTTACGCGCTTCCAATCGTCTTTTCGACGATTGAAGAAGGAGAGAAACATTTATTTTCATCCCCCCATCTCGGAAATAGAGTATTTTTGCTCTTCGATCTCTGAGTGCAAACGCCGTTTTTATCCGATAGAGGATAAAGGAAATTGAATTTAGAACACTAAGTTTGTAAATTCAAAACATTATTAAACCATCATTTAGTTCTACCTTCATGGTGCCGAATTTATCACAACACTTTTTTTAATTTGTTAACAACTTAGATTCGGAAACGCCTTTGTGTTTTTTTTTGCAAAGATTTATCAACTCGTGCTCTTTAGACCCACTCAGAAAGCGTCTCCTTGCTCGTTTATAAACGGGTTACAAAGTTCGTCATTTCTCCCTTATAAATGTGCGACGGGAAAAGTTATATGGAATTTCATTCCTGCAGGGCAGGAATGTTGTATGAAAATCCATGCCTGCCCTGAAAGCGTTCTTTTGTTTTTTAGGAGCGAACATAAAAAAAATACAAAGTTCAAACGTCAAACCTCAAAATAGTTATTTGTTATGCAAGGCTGCAAAGTTAATTTTTGGCGCGAGTACCTTGTATTGAATCCTGAGCGTAGCGAGGGTTTCAAAGGTACGAGACGCTAAATAACTTTGCTGCCGAGCGCAACACACAACTTTTCACCTCACTAAAGCGAGGAAAATGTTAGGTGCAAGAAAAACAGTTTTAATAAATATTAAATTCGTCGCTGCTAGCTTCGCTCATATTTTATGATTTCTTTAGATTTTATCAAAAAACAAACCAAAATAATGGAAGTAAAGTGAATTCAATAAAGAGAAGAAAATTTTAAAGTTTTTTTTTAAAATCAAATTTTCTTGCCGGCCAGTGCGATTCTTTAAATGAGGCTGGCGCATGACATGAAATAAGTATTTGCATTTCAATCATCAATGGACTGGCTGCAGAGAATATAAACTATTACGAAACCAATGAGGTTCTATATATATGTAATTTATTGTACGAAACCTTTATTGAATAAAAATATTCGAATTTTAAAAACACTTTCCACGCTAGCGGATAAAGTGCGATTTTCCACGCAGATTTCGAATGATAAACAGAGCTTTTACGAGCTAGTGAGGTGAAAAGGTTTTATATCAAATAATTAGAAAAAAGAGGTGGGATTTTTTTGTACCCGACTTTCAATGAAAGGAGGATTTTTTTTTTGTACACGATTTACAATGAAAGGAGGCTGGCAACCTTTTTCTGCTCTACCAAAAAAAAAACAAGCACGACAATTTGTTTTGTTTTGTTAAATTTAGTTTGTTACTAAATTGATAATTGAACAGTACGCTTTTAATTATTTTAAAATAATTCGTAGGTGTAGTATAAAGCACTACATACACACAGACATTATACGAGACATAGGAAACAAAAAAAAAAAACAGACAAGGCAAAACACTAGACAAAAAGTAAAAAAACAATAAGTAAGGGAGAAAAAAAGGGCTATGTCCATGCGGCGGTAAAACGCCTCAGGCTCAGCATTTGCTGCAGGTTTATTACCCACAGCATTGATTTTCTGCCAGGGCCTGGTGATTGGAATCGCTCAGGTTTAGGCCCCAGAGCTTAAGAAAAGCTATGGCTAATAAAGAAGTGCTTCTATTCAGTTGTAGAGTACCTCGACATTAAAGATATTGACATAAAATAAATAAAATAAAAAAACTACAAAATAAATATGATTTTATACTACACCTGCGTGGAAAGTACCTTGATACTTTATCAAATTTACGGTAGAAAGTACGTCATTGCATATCGAACAAATATGCGGGGAGAAAACGCATCTGAGCGGGAGAGAAAAGTGTATGAAAATCCATTTCTTACGTGGTTTTTCTTTTTTAATTTTGGGTAAGACTATGCGCCGGTAACCTAAATATCAAAAGCCAAAAAGTTTTTACAGTGAGTTTTTATCTCCAAGTTCGCAAAATGACACTGGCCACTAGCTGTGTGTTGGATGGTGTCGGGCTGGCAGTGCGACCCTGCGGCGGCAGGATAAACAATTTGAAAAAAGAACATGTGAAAATTGCAGACGCCATTGGCGCCATTTCCAATTTGTGTGTTGTTTGAGGATTCAGTTTTCGTAGAAAGTAAAATAAAACTATCAAGCAGGTGTAGTATAAAGCACTATGTATCACTCGAGAGAAACTGCGATTCCCGATCTCGGATGTTTTCGACGACGTGACGATGTGACGACACCCTCGACGGTAATCGGTCACTTTCTCCTCTCGGTGAACAATGTACTATTGTACATATATAATGATCTTGTAAATAGTAGTATATTTTGACATTTGACATATTATTCTATGTATTTAACCATATTGTACAATTGTTTGTTTTCTTTCAATAAATAAAAATAAAAAAAAATAAAAATTATTTTAATTTAATTCAATTTTTGCATTCCCAAGAAGGTGAATCCAGCTTTAACTATGTACCACTTTTCGCGCAAATAAACTATTTAATTTCAATTTCATTTCATTTAACTATGCCTCAATTTCTTCTCGACAATGGCACGATTCGAACACTGACAACCTTCACTACGCTTCCTATTTTTCGCGCACGATATCCACGGCGATTCCAATCGTCTGTCAAATTCCATACTAATTGGTGTTGCAACAGTCAGGATTCCGACAGCATTTGGAGCGCATGATTAGGCCTATGATCTAAATGTGAATTAATCTTCATAAACCAATTTCAATTGAGAAATAGGCATTAAAACGTAGGTATTAGGAACTCTTATGGCAAAACCCCTCATGGTTATGAAAACCACGAAGGAGGCATATGTCCTGCAGTGGGTGTCAAATGGCTGATGATGATGATGTTGATTAGGAACTCGGCGCTTGAAATTGCCAATCCGCGGTGGGCACGCGTAATAATTAGGCCCACACTCTCTCTCTGAGAGAAGGGCTGTGTCCAGAAATGGGATTTATATAGGCTACATAAAAAACTCATTAAGTACTGTATAAATAACACCCTATATAAACTCCATTCCACGAAACAAGCTCCCAAAGAAAATCGCCCATGTGCGCCCGTTGGTTAATGCGCGTCACCTTCAATAGCGGACCGTCTTCGCTTATCTCTAGCCGCGCGCATTGACCAATGAGATGCGAGTATTTGGTTCCTTAGGTGTTCGACTCGTGGAACGGAGTACTGGCCCCACATTCCACCGTTACGTCAGCCAGTTACTCTGCTCCGCGCGACGCCCCCACCTTTCAGTTTATTGCAATTTCAAGTTTAATGTCAAGGTCATACCGTACATCATACAATAACGGCACCGACAAGGTGCAAGCAGGCTTTGAACACCGAGCAAAAGGGAACAGTAAAAATAACAGAATATGACAAAAAGTTAAAAAAGGTTAGTAAAAAAAGGCAAGAAAAACACGCACTAAAAGAGGAAGGAGTTCGGTGATTTTGCCACGGATCCCATCCACCAACAGATCTTGACCAAATGTATATGGGACCACCCTTGAGCTACCCCCTTGTAACAAATAAAGAATCAATGAAATCGGACATCGTAGTAGAGAATTATCGCTGAACATACATTTAGGTATCGTATGGCGTTCAACATTGCAGTAAACCTTCCAAAAAAATTATACGGACGAATTGACAACCTCCTCCTTTTTTAGGGTTCCGTAGTCCGACAAGGAACCCTTATAGTTTCGCCATGTTTGTCCGTCTCCGTCCGCGGCCTAGCGCAAAGACCGTTGGTACCAGAAAGCTGTAATTTGGTATGTGTTTACATATTTATCACGCCGACAAAGTTAAGAAATAAAATGTTGGAAATTTTTTTTTACCCTAAAATGAAAAGTGTGGATGATTTTTTTTCTCGTCAACCCCATCACGTGGAGCGTCGTTGGATTGGTCGTTGAAAAATATTGTGGGTGTAGGAAGACCAATTTTTGATTTAGGGTTCCGTTTGCTAAATATTAAGCTTTAAAGCGCAAATTTTTGTCCGAGTAGGGCGCCCCCCCACCTCACCCGGCTAAACGGTTGATTGTAGAAAAGTGAAAAAAATCATGGTAGTCGCGCATATAACGAACTTAAAAGGAAAAGTATCACGGCTAAGTGGGCTTCCAACTTATAAAAGCAAAATTTCATAAAAGTTGTCCGGTGCCAGCAAAAAGCAGACGAAAGCGTGGTCCTTACAAACATCAAGAAACTATGCTGTGTTGTATTATGCTACGTGCTGGTACTGACACTTACAACCGTCATTACAAAGAAAGAAAGAAATTTTATTGCTGTTTTATTGACGACCTCGTGGCGCAGCGGTAGTGCATCTGCATACCATGCGAGAGGTCCTGGGTTCGAATCCCGGCTGGGGACAAAAAAAAACCCCAGGTCTTGGATGTTTACATATAATGTTTGTGATGTCGCTGTTTCTGGTTCCCACGACACAGAGTATCCTAGTGTGGGGCCAGAAGCAATGTATGTGCCTGTATGTAAATGTTTATTTTTATAATTTATTTACACAGAACTTTACTATTATAAACACGACATACGTTGATACAGTTGGCTTTGACCAGCGATTCACCATCGTGCGGCTAGTAGACTGTCACGGCCGCATCATGCTACTCGTATATTTATAGAGACGGTTATTTTGACACCGCGTTACGCATAACGCCCGGTTCAACGTAGTCAAGGTCCGTGTTAGTTATCATTTGACAAAAGCCTGCACGGCCGCTTGGATTCCGAGCCTCTACTGTCTGAGTTGACAATAACTATTCGGGGCAAGTCTCTAATCTGTGACTCGCAGCGCAAGGACTGTGGTGTGTGACTCTATACCACGCGTCTCGTCTTTTCCGCGCCCTCGCCCCACGTCTTTTTTATGAGGCCCACGCCTTAGCACGGGCGACGAGAGCGCGGAAAAGACGCGACGTCCTTTCAGTTCACTTTCAGGGAGGGGGCTTCATCCGTAAGCCCACACAGAAGAGACGGGGCGGGGACCCGAACTCTATACAGCCGTCGCGTATTTTCCGCGCCCTCATCCCATGTCCTTCGTGACCCACGCTTATGATGGCGTAGTGTATATTATATATTATGTAGTGTATGTTGTGCACCCGCTTTACACCTCCACTCCGATTCCCCAAGGTTTGCTGGAAGAAATCTCTCACAGGAGATAAGCTCGCCTTTGTACATGTAATTTCGTATTGTAATATTTCGTGTACTGTTTTTCGTGTGCAATAAAGTATTAGTACGCTTCGTACATTGGAAGGTGTTATGTGCAAGTTGTCACGTCATAGTTTGAGACCGATTTGCATGGCGCGTTTTTGTACCACGTGACTTTTCGACAGGTCACATTATGAAAAGTATTAGTCGTAGGGAAAAAAACCGGGCAAGTTCTAGTCGGACTCGCCCACCGAGGGTTCCGTACGAAGTTGTAGTCTCGCAGTTTTTCAGAGCTTTTCCTGAACTTCAGACAATTTTTTTATGATTTATTTACAAATTTTCGGATTTTTTCCTTGTAGTTGTAGTAGGTATACGAAGATATTTTTTTGCTCTATATTAATAACGGCAACAGGTAAACGCTTGAAATATTCACAGAATATTAAGTTCTATATTCGCTTCAAAAATAAATAATTAAATTAAAAAATTTATGTATAAGGGGGGCTCCTATAGGGAAGAGCGGGTGATCGTGCTCTTCCACTATAAAGGGAAATTTCCCGCCAGGCAGATCGTATGCCTGGGGACGGCCGGTCCGACTAATGTTCGTCGGACGTTATATTTATGGTATGTCATGTGAAACATTTTGCTTGCGCGATGCAGGAATGTTGGAGTTTATAGTGCGCGCGCAGAGTTGACATGTGCTCGCCACATCACTCCCCTTCAAGACCGTAGCTACGCATAGCTAGGTCTGATAGGAATCGAAGTCTGTGCTCTAAAGCCTGCAAGTGCCAGGAGGCGCTGAGTCAGTGAGTCGACTAGCGGTTGAGGATGTTCGGCGGCTAACAGTCACTTCACCGGCGACAGTACCATGGGGAGCGCGCATGTGGTAGGAACCGGTGAAGGCTGCTGTACCACTGGCAACGTGCGCTGTTGCTGTGTGGCTGCCGTGCCGAGGGGTTGGAGGAGTTCACCATCAGTACCAGTAGTCGGTGCGTTGACTGTAGTGGAACTGATGAGGTGAGAGGGAAGAGGATGCTGGCCTTGCTTTGAGACTGATTGTATGTGGGGTGCTGCGAGAGCGAAGGAAGGTTGACATTGTTCTGTCGAGGGTCACCACTATAGGGAAGAGCGGGTGATCGTGCTCTTCCACTATGAAGGGAAATTTCCCGCCAGGCAGATCGTATGCCTGGGGACTGCCGGTCCGACTAATGTTCGTCGGACGTTATATTTATGGTATCTCATGTGAAACATTTTGCTTGCGCGATGCAGGAATGTTGGAGTTTATAGTGCGCGCGCAGAGTTGACATGTGCTCGCCACACTCCCATACAACAAACGTGATTTTTTGCTGTTGTCTCTCGATCATTGTGTCTAATGTTGTATAGATAATGGTACGGAACCCTTCGTGCGCGAGTCCGACTCGCACTTAGCCGGTTTTTGCATCTCCTGTAACTCCTGCAGGTTGACTGGTAGAAAATGCCATTAGCATTAAGTCCACCGTCTTTGTGCAATAAAGAATTAATAATAATTGAGATGATTTTGACCATTTGAGTTATGAGGACACATAGTTCGGACATACTTACATACAAGCCAAACACATTGACCTCCTTTTGGGCTACGCCGCGCGCCGCAGTCGGGTAAATATGTTCCTATCTGATCTATGCCTTTATCAGCAGAACGATTTCGAATCTGTGGACTAGACCTACCGCGAGATGGTTTCTGCCAGCAAATCCGTGGTACGTCGACACCTTCTTCGTCCCCCGAGCGTCGCAGCCGCTGGCCGCCCGCCAAATTATTACGGCATATTTATTTACTATTCGTATTGTCGTAGGGCGTCACAGCGTGACTGGCCGAGATTGTATGACCTACAGTGTAGTCGCTCGTTGAGTGTGTCTCAATGAAGGCGCCATTTTAATACCTGTAGCGTCTGGGGTCCGAAGGGGGCGTCATCGTCAACCCATAGCAATCCACTGCAGGACATGGGTCTCTCCCTGTATGGGAGGTTTTGCCGTAATCTCCACGCTTGGCAGGCGGATTGGAGATCGCAGTGTTTGGTGGTCTAGTATCACAGGTCGACGCTGCCGTCCGTTCCCTGGTTTCCGTTTTTTAGTCGTCTCTTACGACACACACGGGAAGAAATGGGGTGGCTCGTTCTAGGCCGGAGCCACACGGTCCGAAGAGGGCCACCATGTTTTAAAAGTCAGGTTCGGAAACTTAGGGAACTTAGTCGTTTCTATATCAACGCTTTACCGAATGTTCCAATTATAAAAAAAATGTAGGATGGGCCTCATAAGAAGGCTCAAGGTCGCCCAACAAGCAATGGAGAGAGCTATGTTAGGAGCTTCACTGCGTGATGGAATCAGGAATGGGGAGATCCGCAGAAGAACCCGAGTTACTGATATAGCTCGAAGAATTGCTCAGTTGAAGTGGCAGTGGGCGAGGCACATAGCTCGGAGAACTATGTGCCTCGCCCACTGGGGTAAGAAAGTTCTGAGCTGGCGACCGCGGACCGGACGACGCAGCGTGGGCAGGCCCCCCACCAGATGGTCCGACGACCTGGTTACGGTGGCGGGGAGTCGCTGGATGCGGGCGGCACAAGACCGGGAAGCTTGGAAAATCATGAAGGAGGCCTATGTTCTGCAGTGGGCGTCAAATGACTGATGATGATGATGATGTAGAAGAATTTATTTTAACAAAATTAAAAAATAACACAAAACCTATATATAAGAATTCGTACATCCATATGTACCTAGTCAAATTAAATATGAATGTTTTATCCCTTCTGAAAATATCTTTGAGAAAGTATAACAGGGTATGGCTACGGTATCAGGGCATAGAGAACGGATCACGCAAAATTTTATTGTATGGTCCCAAACTAGGATATCCTGGCAAGGACATCACAAACATGGAAACACAACCACACTGAGGCCATTTGTATTTATTAAAACAAATGTACGGCGGGCCCACGGCCTCCGGCAAGGTAATCAGACGTGATACCGTTAGGTCGACGAATTTTGCATGTGCGAATTATAATAGCGAATCGTAACAGTCTTTAATTTGCTATGTTTCCTTAAAATATAATGTATCGAGTGCCTTCTCAGAAGACTGTATAGTGCCTGGGGACTTCCCCTATTTATAGATAATAGCCGACACAGTTTCCACATGTTTTTCCGCACAATCCGTGTGATACTGCAACTTGTATCATGACTAACGATCAGAATTGGTAGTGTTGGCGCCAAGCTCTGACGCAAAGAGGCACGACCAACGCCAACGTCATCATTTAGAAATTAAAATTTTATTTAAACCTAAAAGTAAAAAGGTTCATGTATATGTAACTATATTATCTTATTATTACTTTTTTATTTAGTTATAAATATTTCTCCCTTCCCCCCGTTATCTCAATTTCAACACCCTGGTGTCCCAAGCAGTGGTAGCCTAGTGGGTAGAACATTGGACTCGGAAGCGGGAGACCCAGGTTCGATTCCCAGTGCGGGCGTGTACCTATGACTTTGTTTTCTAAGTTATGTACATTTGTGAAGTTATAGTAGCAATACCACTCGCTAACGGTGAAGGAAAACATCGTGAGGAAACCTGGGTGTCTGAGCTATTCACATGCCTCAGCGCTTGAAATCGCCAATCCGCGGTGGGCACGCGTGGTGATTAAGCCCATACTCTCTCTCTGAGAGAAGGCCTGTGCCCTACAGTAGGACGTATATAGGCTGCTTATGAAACACTCTGTGCTAAGGTTGGCTGGAAGAGATCTCTCTTAGAGATAAGTTCGCCTTTGCAACAATGCTATGTAATTAGTTTTCTAATTTATGATTTGCAATAAAGAAAATTTTATGATTTGTAATAAAGAATATAATGTACCAACATTCTGATTGTTGAAAGTCAATGAACAATGTTAGCCGCTGCTTTCGGGTCGATTTGTAGAAAATGGCAGAGAATAGAAAACCGGCCAAGTGCGAGTCGGACTCGCGCACGAAGGGATCCGTAAAATTATCTATACATTAGACAAAGATCGAATTTGAGAACAGCGCCATCTATAGAAACCAACAAGAAGCCTTTAACATTGACATTTAAGGGTACATAGATGGCCGCTAGATGGCGAGCGTTATCTTTAGACAACGTTCGTTGTACGGGAGTCCCCCTTAAATATTTATTTTATTCTGTTTTTAGTATTTGCTCTTATAGCGGCAACAGAAATACATCATCTGTGAAAATTTCAACTGCCTAGCTAACACGGTTCATGAGATACAGCCTGGTGACAGACAGACAGACAGACAGACGAACAAAGTCTTAGTAATAGGGTTCAGTTTGGCACCCTTCTGGTACGGAACCCTAAAAATGTGTAAATGTGTACTCTCTCCCTGAGAGAAGGCTTGTGCCCTACAGTGGGACGTATATAGGCTGCTTATGTACATAAGGATAGAAGAGGCCCCCTTTTGCAGTGCCCGCGAGTACGTTCGCGTGGATACCGGATTAGCCTAGTCCACCCTGAATGTCCACTCTAAATATCGGTGAAAGAATTTTTGAAATCGGATAAGTACTTTCGGAGATTACCTCCTACATAAAAACGTTTCCTTTTAAGGGTTCCGTAGTCCGACAAGGAACCCTTACAGTTTCGCCATGTCCGTCTGTCTGTCTCTGTCCGTCTGTCCGTCCGCGGCCTAGCGCAAAGACCGGTGGTACTAGAAAGCTGTAATTTGGTATGTTTATGCATACTTATCACGCCGACAGAGTTAAAGAAAGAAAAGAATGTTGGAAAATATTTTTTTTACTGTACCTCCCCTAACATGAGTGTGGGTGATTTTTTTTCTCGTCTAACCCATAATGTGGGGCATCGTTGGATTGGTCGTTGAAAAATATTGTGGGTGTAGGAAGAACATTTTTTGATTTAGGGTTCTGTTTGCGAAATATTAAATATTCTCGTCTAACCCATAATGTGGGGCATCGTTGGATTGGTCGTTGAAAAATATTGTGGGTGTAGGAAGAACATTTTTTGATTTAGGGTTCTGTTTGCGAAATATTAAATATTCTCGTCTAACCCATCATGTGGGGCATCGTTGGATTGGTCGTTGAAAAATATTGTGGGTGTAGGAAGACCATTTTTTGATTTAGGGTTCCGTTTGCGAAATATTAAGCTTTAAAGCGCAATTTTTTGTCCGAGTGGGGCGTCCCCTCCCCTCTCCTGGCTAAACGGTTGACTGCAGAAACGTGAAAAAAATCTGGGTAGCAGCAGAATTATAATGAAATTAAAAGGAAAAGTATCACGGCTAAGTAGGCTTTAATAATTAACGATTAATAGGCAACCAACTTACATAACATAACATAAACTCACGCCTGTATCCCAGAGGAGTAGGCAGAGACCAGGGACTGCCACATGCTACGATCCTGACAGATCACTTTCGCTTCCTCAACATTCATTAGTCGTTGCATGCAAGTCGTTGTAGGCAACCAACTTATAAAAGTAAAATTTCGTGCAAAAATGACTTCAATGAAATTGATAGTTCTGTAAAGCAGATATTTTTATATAATAATATTATATTAGTATAGATAAAAGGGAGGGAAGGGTATCTTTGCTTACTTCTGCTGACAAGGCGAGGGGGCGTTATAGTATATTGTTTACCGAGGGAGTAAAATACTATTTTTAAGGCGAGAGTGTTTCTTTGTTATCCTGAGTGCACGAAGGATGAAGTACACCACTCGAGCTTAAAAATAGTTTTACTCCAGAGGTGGACACTCTAATTTTTATCACCCTCTATGAGAAAATAAGTGAACGCAACCATATTTTGAATAGTGTTATTTATTTTTGTATCACATTGTTAGCGTCTGATACGATACACTCCGGAATTAATATTTCGTTATCACTGCTTGAAGACGCACTCGTTTTGACTCTAGTAAAAATAACAATGACAATTAGAGAAACGAAAAGACGGAATGCATTAGGCGCCTTTTTTCAGTTTAATTTTGATCGCGCGCGGTTTTCTTTTAAACGGCCAGCAATTTGTGCAACATTGTTCGTGTTCGTGAACAATGTTGCGCTGTGAACTTAGCAACAATAGCAACATGCGCGTTCCAAATTCAAATCACTTTTATTCCCTCAGGGAATAAAAACGCGTTTTTATCCCGGGGAACGAACTAGGTCTTTTCGAATAGAAGTGATAAAAATAAAATTATTACTAAAATTACGCTTACGTAATACTTAAATAGCCGCATATTTCAAAATTTGAAATTTAATTAAATAAATAAATAATCTACTTTATAGACTTGAACTTTAATCTGATGCGGAGTATACCTTATCGTGTGTCCTATCAGTCAGTTACCAAGTCTCCGAGCAACCTCAAACCACGATAAGATAAATTGTGGGTTCCACGGGGCAGGGGTAAAAATACAGACCATTTGAAGACAATTTTATAATATAAAACAGGCTCACCTCTGCGCTTGTTACGTAATGTCCTGCTATGTTACGGATGCAATAAAGTATGATAATGATAATACGTAAGCAGCGTATATAAGTCCCACTGTAGGGCACATGCCTTCTCTCGGGGAGAGAGTATGGGCTTAATCACCACGCGTGCCCACCGCGGATTAGCGATATTTCAAGCGCCGAGGTATGTGAACACCTCAGACACTCAGGTTTCCTCACGATGTTTTCCTTCACAGTTAGCGAGTGGTATAACTTCACAAGTGTACATAACTTAGAAAACAAAGTCATAGGGTACATGCCCGCACCGGGAATCGAACCTGTGTCTCTCACTTCCGTTTCCTATATTCTACCAACTAGGCTACCACCGCCCTGTATAATAATTATAGAACATAAATAATAATCTTTCAGTTCTAACCATCCTAAGGTTGTCTGGAAGGGCCTTTTAATGTATTTCGCTTGCCAAGCTTGCCAGAGACGCGGTTCGAAAAATGTGTAAAGCACACTTTGTGCCAAAAGGGCTACTACTTATAACATTAAACATTATTTAGATGACAACAATGTTGTCTGGAATTAAAGCCAGTTCAATGCATGAGTTCCAGGTTTTAGAATAATTATGTAAACTCTGTTAATTAAGGACTTTGAAAAGACTAAGTTTGGAGTCACTTTTGTCAATTTTTAGGGTTCCGTAGTCCGACAAGGGACCCTTATAGTTTCGCCATGTCCGTCTGTCTGTCCGTCCGCGGCCAAGCGCAAAGACCGGTGGTACTAGAAAGTTGTAATTTGGTATGTGTATACATATTTACCACGCCGACAAACTTAAATAAAAGTTGGAAAAAAATTTGTTTTTCTGTACCTCCCCTAACATGAAGTGGGGATGTGTCATGTGGGGCATCGTTATATTGGTCGTGGAAAAATATTGTGGGTGTAGGAAGACTTTTTATGTATTTAGGGTTCCGTTTGCGAAATATTAAGCTTTAAAGTGCAAATTTTTGTCCGAGTAAGGCGTCCCCCCACCCTCTCCTGGCTAAACGGTTCATTTTAGAAACGTGAATAAATTCATGGTAGTAGCACATATATTGAACTTTAAAGGAAAAGTATCGCGGCTACGTAGGCTTTACTAGTTAACGAGTAACTTACAAAAGTAACATTTCATACAAAATCCATTGAAAATTACTTCGATGAAGTTGTTAGTTCTGTTAAGCAGATAAAAAAACCCTTTTTCTACGGAACCCTACATTGCGCGTGGCCCGACACAAACTTGGCCGGTTTTTTAAATATGTGATTCCTCTAAAATACTACTTTTCATATTTATAACCAGTCGAAAATTCGTTCGAATCACAGTTTGAAAACAATGTTACTATATTATTTATTTATGAAAGTAGAAGAAGCGGTGATAGAACAGACATAGAACGCCTGCCTCTCATTCGGGAGGTCGTTGGTTCGAATCCCGGCACTATAATAATATCCACCCAATTATTAATTTCGACTGGAGCGGTGTTCTAAAAATATAACGTAAGTTCTAAAAATACCTATCACCATTAATTGAAAAAACATAAAATAAATCGACTAGAACTCATTTTATCAATGCTAGTTAGTATAGTACCAGAAATATAATTAACCTAAGATATTTAATCAAAATAATTCGGTTTTAGATAACAATAAGTCTTCACATGCAGTTGATCTGTACGCCAATATCTAAATTAATCGTTATCAACAAGATTATAACTTCCACACAACACAATCACTTGTCTGGTCCCAAACTAGGATACCCTGTGCTATGGTAATAAGGACATCACAAACATAAGGAAATACACCAACTGAGGAAATTTGTACAAATGTATGGTGGCCCCTTGTGGGAATCAAACCCACAACCTCTGGCGTGATAATCAGACATGGTACCACTCAATCAACGAAGCAGTCATAATGCCATACATAATCTAATTAATTCCCCAAATGATACAATGACCAAAATGTTTAACATCACACACTGCAATATTTTCATAACATAACTTTGGCATAGGTAAGTCACATTGATACATCTGCATTTTTAGGGTTCTGTACCTGAAGGGAGCCAAACGGGACCCTATTACTCTGCCTTTACTGCCTGTCTGTCCATCTGTCCGTTTAACATTTAAAGGGCTCCATCTCTGGAACCATTTTTCCCGTATTAACGCTGTTATGAGATGTTATAACATTGCTATTATTTTGTACCAAGCACTGGTAGGTTTTTTTCTTTAGATTCAGTGGTTACGTCTGATAACCATGCTGGTGGTCTTGGGTTCGATTTGGGGGCTGCCATACATCTGTACGAAAGGCCTCAATCTGGGTGTATTTCCGTGTTTTTGATATCCCTGCCTGGTATCCTAGTTTAGGACCAGGACAAGTGATTGTGTTGTGTGGAAGTTATTATCCGTGTCACCCCTATGTTAGTGAAGCTATCACAGACAAGGTAGAGATTACATACAAGGCAGCTTATACACATCCCACTGTCCCATCCCAGGCATTCTCTCAGAGAGAGAGAGTATTGGCTGGGGTTAGGCAATTTTATGCGCTGAGGTATGAACACCTCAGGCACTCGGGTTTCAATACGATATTTTCCTTCAGAACCTTCAAGTTCACAAATACTTAGAAAACAAACTACTGCCGACATTGGAACCCTCAACCTTTTCAAGTTAGTGCTCCCACTCATACAATTAAGACAGCAATCTGTACCAATATTATAAAGAGGAAAAATTTCTAAGTTTCTATGTAGGGGGTAATCTCCAAAAGTAATTATCCGATTTAAAAAATTCTTTCAACAGTATCTAGAATGGGCCTTGAGGGTGTACATCTAATATGCTATGCTGATTCGTTAATTACGCGAGCATAGTCACAGGTCCTGCTAGTATTATATCATAAGCCGCCTATATACGTCCCACTTTAGCGCACAGGCCTACAGGAGAGTGTGGGCTCAATCACCACGCATGCCCACCGCGGATTGGCAAGTTCAAGCGCTGAGGTATGTGAATAGCTCAAACACTCAGGTTCCTTCACGATAGATAGATAGATAGATAGAATATTCTTTATTGTATGTACACCAGGAATTACATATGAGTATTTAACAATAATATAGTACAGTACAATTGGCGGCCTTATTACTAAAAGTAATGTTTTCCTTCACCGTTAATGAGTAGTATTGCTACTGTAACTTCACAAATATACATAACTTAGATAACAAAGTCATAGGTACATGCCCACATTGGGAATCAAACCTGGGTCTCCCGCTTCAGAGTCCAATATTCTACCTAATAGGCTACACCGCTGTATTATATTAATGAGATGAATATTTAGCAATTTCCTTTCTGTAATTGACTGTGTTTTGGCAAGCAAGGTAAAATTCTTTTTTATGAATGCCCATTGGCAACCGTTAACAACTAGGTCATTATGAATGACAAATCAAGCAAACTCAATCAAAATTGGCAGAAAATTAATAACGCCATTTTGTGCAGTCAACATTAAGGTTGTAGAAGAAATTTGTAAACATAAACAATATTACAGACTTTCAGGTTATTACACAATTATTAAAGCTATCATAATGCACTGCAGAATCAAGGAAGTGATTTCACACATCAAGACTACTTAATGACTGTCGCAATCGTTTAGAGTTACAAGCAATGATATTACAATGGGCTATTTTCTTTTTTCTATGTAGCCTAAATACGTCCCACTGCAGGGCACAGCCCTTCTCTCAGAGGGAGAGGATGGGCTTAATTACCACCTGAAGTTGAACTCGCTAACTGTGAAGGAAAACATTGTGAAGACACCTGAGTGTTTGAGCTATTCACATACCTCAGCGCTTGAAATCGCCAATCCGCAGTGGGCTTAAAGTGATAAAACAAGGGACTAAAACTGATAATATGACGCAGTGGCGGCCGTGGTTGAATAAACAATTGTTAGGCAGACAATCATGTTAATTAAGTATCCAAGGTGAAGAACCTACAAGACAGCATCTCCACTATGCAATAACATTTTTGCCAGAAATGCAATCTTCTCAGTTCTAGGTCCTAAATATCACTTACCATGATAATGATTGTAGAAAACCAAAATGTCTTGTAGTCTGTACAATTCTTAATGACCACATCGGGCCAACAAAGCAATGGTTTTTAATTGTTCTTTTCAAGGTCATAATCTAACAGAAAATGTAATTTATTTTCATTGGTGATGCCTCTTAACAGGATCAGCAACCAAGAACCTGGTTCATGGTTTACTATGACAATTCAATGTACTTACATTAGATAGTTGATTCACCCATACACCAACAAGATGTAGTAATCAGCTATGCAGTGTACGTTGAATTGTCATAATAAGCTATGAACTGTAGTTTTATGAAATGCCATGGTAGTTCTCAACAGTACAGAAAATAAATTCTGAAATCTATCGAAATGAAGCAGGTTCTATCAAGTATTTAATGAAACTCTTGGTGTTGACAGATCCCGATTTGGGAATCACTACTGCAGGCAATTCAAATGAAAATATTTTTTTGTTATCAATTAGATGCTAGATCTAACTTCAACTGTGTTGTAGAGTTATATTGTATAAATTACTGGGTGTTATATATATTTTCAAATACATGCACAAGATTTTGTCAACTGAAGAAATAAAGTATGCTTTGGTTTGTAAATAACATGTTGGTATGGTTGGCAACTCTGTGCTGTAGTCTGCCGATTTGTTTATTATGTTGGTTTTAGGAAGGTTTTGTCTCATGAAGTTAAGGGAGAAACTACCAGCAAACACAGATGATATGTTTCCAGTAACTTCTACTAGATAAGTGAACTGTAAGACTTTCCACTCGCAACAGGATTAGGTATGTGCTGATGATATTTAATAAAGTACATCATTCAAATTTCAGTGAGCTAACCTCAACATGCCACATTGCACAAGTTTATATTATTTACACCTGCATAAATATAAACCCGTTACAGAAGTTTTTACAATGGTACATAATCTTGGCAAAGGTTTTATTATTCACAAGTCTAGATCAATGACTACCAATCCAATGCAGAGCTAATGCAATGATCCACGCATAAACTGCTCCTTTTACATAACATTAGCTCAATTGTGTGTCATTAACTCAGACGTGCCATCCCTGCCTAACACAGCCTGCAAGAGCTTCATAAGATTGATTAAATGCTTTAATAGTAAAGGTAGAGGGTTAAAGGTGAGACTTACCTGCCAAGGGTTGACCTTGGGTATCGGTGCTTCCACAAACTTCTTTGGCTGTGCGTCTGCTGCCGCCTGAGCTTGCTCCGCCGAGGTTGGCTCGTTCTGAGCCTGCGGCGTCTTGTGGGGCTTCGGAGGAGCGCGTCGCTCCTTCTCGCGGCGACTCCGTGCCGTACGGCGCCCGTGCGTTGTCACCGGCACGAAGCCTTCCTCCTCCTCATCGTTCTGACGCGGAGGAGCGTCTGCCCGCTCCTCCGGTGGCGCCTCAATCTCGATGTTTTCCTTATTGCTTTCGCCACCTCTAAAGTTCAGCACTGACGCATAGGAGGGGCCCGCGGCCTCCGCCGAAACGCGAGCGGCCATGCCGCCGCTGCGCCGCACTCCTCGTTATGTAAGCCCGGGCGCGCTCTCCGCGCCAACCGACGATCACGAGCGCAGCTCCATGCCTCAGCGGGACGACATGCCGCCGACCTAACCCGCAAATCCTAACAGAACTCGGCCCAATTACGCGACCGCACCGTGCCCCCGACGCAAGGTCAAATGTTAACACACTATTTTGGGCGGCGAATCGAACGTAAATAACGCGACACTGGCGGAAAATTAGCGACGATTACTTCGGGCACACCGAACAGATCCTGGATGGCCCCGTATTTACATCGAAAAATGCACTTCCGCTAACGAGTTCCAGCTTTTATGGCGCACTGGACTATTCCAAAACACTGTGTAGATCGATGCCGTGGAAAATTCACTACAAAATCGGTTTTTCACAGCAGGAAATCACCAAAGAACCTTATTTTGTTCATAATTCACACATGTGGTCGGACGCCCAAAAAGGGATTTTTCTGCAGCACACACGGAACTTGCGGAAGGCTGCCACTTCTAATTTTATCCGTTGGACATTATGCCGCTAGAGGACGCTGAAACCTCAAATGGCCTTGCATTGTTACGTTCGAAACTTTGTTTCATACACATAATATAAAACTAATTTTAAAATGAGTGATGTTTTATTTGTTATCCATAACAACTTTCAGTTTATTAGTTTTAATAATAATGCCAAAGGAGTTGTATTTAACAAATTTGAGTGCAAATTCCCAAAATCAAAATTATCTTTTTGACAGTCATTCAGTACAAATTTTACATACGTTTCAAACGGGCACGATTTTTTTTAGCATGTCGTTGGTGATACCATCACAAAATTTTAATTCTTTATCGATGCTTCGATTGATCGATGTCCGTTCAAATCACACAGGATTACGCGACGTTTGCGCTGATCATCCTTTTGTAGTGTAAAGGAGCCTTGTTGGTGGAGAGTTTAAAATAATAAAAACCGTTTTCAGCTTATCAACCATTTCTAATGAGCAAAAGTTAAAAATCCTCATTATTTTCATACAAATAATTTTTATCTTCTACTAGTTGTCCCGGCAAACTTCGTACCGCCTCAGAATCAATACAATGTTCCTTTATCTGAGATATAATTAAAATAGCCCTTCCATACAAAATGTATGAAAAAATTATTTAATTCCCTTCCGTATTTTATTCCCATCAATCATTTAATTTTTGGTATATAAATAATAACAGTTGTAGTCCCCGAATACCATAAGTTGACTACAAATCAGGAAAAAATAAAGTTGGTTTAAGATACGTACCTCGGTAACATTCCTAAGCTAAGTTATGCTCCCTATATTTCCAAAGCGTCTTCTTGCCACTTGGATGAGGTCATCTGTCCATCTTGTGGCTGGTCGTCCTACGCTGCGCTTGCCGCAGCCGCTTCCAACTGGTCTTTTTGGAAATCCATGGAGGAGGCTTATGTTCTGCAGTGGACTTCTTGTGGCTGAATGATGATGATGATGATGATTTCCAAAGCGTGATTCTGGGCGCTGGTAGACCTAACCTTAATTGATGTAACTAGTAAAACCATTTCACTGACATTTTTTGGTTTGAAATAGGTATATTAATATAGTAAAGTAAACTACATGTATTTTCACAAGCAAAAAAGTATAAGTGACAAGATCAAGCGAAAGTCGGTGAACTCTCAGGATTTGTCGGACAATACATGCCCAAATAATTCCTGCAGTTGCCGCAGTAATGATAGACATCCTTGCAGGAGTTCAACAGGTACGGCAAGGGCACACAAAGCCAGCAACAGAATAGGCACATTAGAACAGCGCAAAGATGTGTACAGAGAGTTATTTTGCTATGCGTTACAGAAATACCGGCGAAACCGCAGATGTGGCAAACTACAGGCATTGGCGTGAAGCCATAATTTATCGTCCTGGGTCTCGGAGGTGGCACTCCATTGTCCACATAAATATCAAATGCAGCAGCGTAATTGGGTGGCGGCGTGAGAGGTATAAACGATGGCGAAGGAATGAACGTTCCCATTAGTTGAGGCCTCCTTGAATTCTGTCTCAAAACAAAAGAATAAGACGGGGGAGCACTCTCATTTATGGAGCTTGGAGCTGATATTTCTCGTTCCGTCAGGATATTTCTGGTTCTCACGTCACTGGAGTTTTTGACTAATTCCTGAAGTTGATTTAGTAGGTTCAGACTGACATTGCTCTGATTTATTTTAGACAGAGCTAGGAGGAATAATGACGGTGGAATCACAGTGGTCGGTGAGTGAGAGGTGAGATTTGAGTTTGTAAGTTGGGCGCTGTTGAGAGTTGGCAATACGGGCATTGGTCGCGGCTGCGTGGTTATGGGATCCACTCGTTTCTGATCAGCAATCAATGAAGGTGGTCTACTGATGAGTAATAGAGGAATGTGAGAATGTTGCCTCGGTGCTCTTTTTATTAAGTTGTCTGATAGATAAGGAGGTAGTCCGATTTTAACAGACACCTCGTCGTTTTCGGTTTGTGTTATTATCGTTGACTCAGTCTGGGGTTCATGAATTGCTATTTCTTTTGATGTGTTCGATTCGTTGTTATTTAACTCCAGGTGCTGTTTGGAGGTTTCATTGGTATCAGGAAAATTATTGATTCCTCTGTTTTCTGTAAATTGAAGGGCCATCTCTTTTGATGTAGCTGTTTCAGCTTGTGGTTTCAAAACGCATGTCACTAATTCTTTTACTGAAAATAATTTTTTTTCTTCGTCTGGAATATTAATTTCAGGGTCATGACTACATCCAGGCTCCTCGTGGCTTATTGAATCCATAATCACTTTTTCTTGGACTAAAACGGGCCCCTTTGAAAAACCTATTTCCGGACTAAAATGTTTAGCGGGACGTATTTAAAGGAGCCAGATCAACGATCATTTAAATTACCTGTAAATTTTGTGTACAGCGTGAAGTCAACTTCACTCAAGTGAAGTTTCTTGGTCTCGAAAATGAACAACAATAAATATTTTTCAAATCCAAGACTCGTGTTGTTTGGATTGACAGATGAGTGTTTTATAGCGCCCTGTTTATTCGCAACTTCTTCACATGACATTCTAAGGATTTCTAATTTGTATCAGTAGCATAAAAACAAAATCATTGTCTATGAAAGTAAAGTAACAATGCACAATCCTGGACATTTTAATTTGCTTCTTTGGAAGAAGTAAATATCTAACTATGTATTAAATTTAACTTAAAATATATTTTAAAATTTTTTAAAATCCATCTATAATTTTTTTCTCTTACATTTCTTCTTAATTTTAGGCTTTGATGAAATTACTTTTTTTTTTATAATAGCAACTCGCATATAAACAGGCTGTCAAAAAATGCTATTTCCGGTCTTTTCAATCCTTCGTGGCATGGCGGATGGTCTATACCGCCGCCTGTAGTGTTTTTTAGGAGAACTATCTTCGCTGAAATAGCGATATGGTAAGTCTAAGTTCAATAAACATGCCATATGTACAGCGATTGGTACAAAGTGCTCAAATATTCTCCGGCGCAAGTGAAATCTTCGTCACATTGGTCATCGGCGACGCTCCCCACGTGTCCGGGATTCCAACGCAGAAATATCCAGAATCAGTGTCCTAATCGTGGAATTCCAGTGTCGAATAGTGTTATCGTTACTCGATTGTGTGTATTATTGTGGATATGTAGCAAGAAGTTATGAAAAGTAAGACTTTCGCAACGCATTTCCTGTACACTTGATTGAACTCAATCATGCTTTCACCGAACCAAAATTAACTCATGCTTGTGTGCAAAAGTGTATGAAAACAAGAACTTCATTCATCATTATCCCTGAAAAACTATGAAAAACGCATTTCAAGGACTATTGATACTAAAAATGTAAATACAAAATTTTGAGGTTAGGTTGTATTGCTTGGACCCCAAAGCCTTCCTAGGGGCGCTACAATAGCCTCCTAGGTACTAACTAGGGGTATATTAATTGTTCCCTTAGGAAACACTGCGATTTCCACCAGAAACGCAGTGTGTCGACTTGTGGAATACAGGAATTCATCATTTTTATTTAGTATTCATTGTTCCTCACTTCAGGACAATAGGTTATCATATTTAATTTTGCGAAAATAGATTCAGGTGTCAGGTCTGATTTGGACAATATTATCTCAGGACAATCAATCCATTGTAATTTTACAGATTTTCCTTGGAGATTTCACTTGACTTACTCAATTTTTTTTCACTTATTGAGGTTGAAGTTCTACCAAAATAAATAAATAATAAAAGGGATTTATTCACATAAAGACTGTAAAGATTATATTGTGAAGTCCCTGATCTCTAAGCTAGGTAAAATACCTGTGTTACAGAGATCAGTGCCCTCCCAGTTTTAGATGATATTGTCGTTCATATTGCAAAATGTTGCAATGTAAAAAAAACACGATTTTTGTTTTTTCATTGAAATAGTATGAAAATTAGTAAATTAGAAGAAAATTAAGTCGTAATTGTATACACAGCTAATCAGACAAAGTTCAGTTGAGAATGTTTTCAAAATAGGAAGCTCAAGTTCAAGTTGCCAAACGCTTGGACCAAATGCTGGATCAACAGATTTATTTAGTTTTAATAGGATTTTAACCTCATCAAATTGAATTAATTATCAAATTGCGTATACCAAGAAAGTCCAAATCCTTAACAAAATGGATAAATTCTTATCAAATTTGTTTTATCAAAAAACTACATTTAAAGTAAAAATTTGTAAGAAGTAATTTATTTTGATTAAGAATTTATCAATTGCAGTGAACATTTGAGGATTTATCTGTTTTGGTGAACATTTTTTTACTTTCGTAACCGTATCTATTTTGGTGTGAACAGAAAGAATTATTCAGCTCATTATTATTAGTAAAAATAAAAACTGAATTTGCACAGATATTTACTAATTTATTTTTTCATTTTACAATTTTCCAACCTTTTGGTACTTTTGCAAGTAGTGGTCTCGGTAGACTGAGGTGACAGGCGTCTTTTTAAAAACATTAACTGTTACTTTACTACCCTCGGCAAAAATTAATTTTGGAAATTTTTTCTATTTAAATTTGCAATACAATTATTATATTTTATATAAACTCAAAAGTATTGTATATTAGTTATTGAAATTAAAATTTAATCTACAGTCACACTTCTAGCAAGGGGGTCTCATGCACTTAAGCACTGGTTCCCATGCTGTAGATATGTTCCAACCATTGAAATTTAGATGCCGGCAGATCTCTATTGCCTTGCATATCATTCTAGGAAAGTAATGGTCCTCTTGGACTAGAACTTCAACTTTATCAAAATGAATGAAGTGGCTGGTACTAAACACCCAATGTAAAACATCCTTGAATTGAGAATGACTTTAGCATTTGACCCTTCCAGAGTCTGTCAATAGCCCGACCGCTCGTGTCGGTGTACACGGAGAAGTCTGAGGCTGCCGGCGCCTCGTTGCCCCTGCCGTTCGTTTTCAAGGCACCCATCAGGCCGGACTTGGTGAACGATGTCCACGTCTCCATGAGCAAGAATAGCCGCCAGCCTTACAGCGTCAGCAAGGAGGCTGGTAAGTGACTGTGATTATCAGAAATATGTTTCAGCGTAATTCGTAAAAAATTTATGTTCTGTTTGTAGAATGTCAATGTACAATTTTAGCCACTGCCTTTGGTCTGATTTGATTCATGGTTGGCATGTTTGAAGCAAATTTGTTTTGAAGCCGGTGTTTTTAACTGCTTAAAACTTTACCAGTGTCTTTTATAAACAGAGATTCCTCTAAGACACTCCTCAGAAGCAGTTTAAATAATTTGTGGTTATGTATTTCCTTTTATTACAGACTATTTAAACTGGCTCTGAGGAGCGTTTTAAAGAATCGTGTTTTTATAAATAACACTGGAGGACCTTGTTCTAAAACAATTATTCGGTGGATCACATTTGTCAATGAATCATTGATTATTTTATTTAATGTAACCTTCAGAAGCTTCAAGAGAAATTTGATATCTTAGTATGAGATTCCATTAAATAAAGTATGGTAGTGTTTCATAGCCTTTAATGTTTAGAACTGCTCTTTGAAACTGTTCAATTATTTTTAATATTATATGAAAACTGGCTGATTTTAATTAGCCTACGACCTATTCTCAGACCTATCGAATATACACAAAAATTTCCATAAAAATTGATGAAGCTGTTTCGGAGGAGTTCGATAACAAACATAGTGACACATGATTTTTATATTACATCTTAAATGTTTACTTATTGGAAGCGGTTCAATTATTGATACTGTAGAAAAGGTCTAGGCTTTCGGTTATTTCTATAATGGTTACACATAGATTTTTCTAGTATACAATCTTATCTTATCTTATAGTTTAATCAAATGTATCTAATGTAAGTAATTTAATATAATGTCATATAATGTAACTATGGAATAATTATTTTCCGAAATAAATTTTATTATTATTATTATAGTTTGGCACTAAATGTCCACGCTCAGCCATTAAAAGTGTGGCCGAGTGTTACTGCAGATTAGTGCGACACTAATGGAGGGATATGGCGTTCCAGGCCCCCTCTTCAGTGGGGGGTACGGGTGCATTGTCGCTACTACAAGATTATTAATTTGTAATTTGTGTGTGTATAAAATTTACGTTTAATTAAGCCTTAGACTTTGTTACTAATGTATTAGTTCATATGTAGCCTGTTGGCTAAATAACATCATATGAGATTTTGTATTCACCATTCAAATTATTTTAAAAACCTATTTAAAGGCTAAAAATCCACCCACGCCGATAACCGTGCCAGCGCTCTCCCAACTGAGCTAATGGGCGAGTGCAGGCATCGGCGAAGTTTCGAACCTCTTTACAAACTTCTCTGTATTAGCCTCTAAATAGGTTTTTAAAATTGTCCTCAGCACAGGTTAGTGCAACAGAGAGAATATAATTCTATTTATTTGTTACATATTTTATAATAAATGTTTTTTCTTCTTCTTCTTCTTCTACATATTGATTGATGTACAAAATCAAGTCTGCATGCTAAGTATTCACATTCACAGTAGTGTTAGAATATGTCCGAAATGTCAGTTTTGTCTTCTAGTCTTGGTTAGACCAAATTTTTCACAACTTTGTTCCTTATATTTACAATAATTGAAAATGTTAAAAGTGGAAATGGAATGAAACTTTTTGTAGCATAATGAAATATATACAATTCATGTACATTCATAGTGTATGTTGTACAATAAAGCGTTTTAATAATCTATTATACTCACAGTTGTATGGACAGTTCTTCCATACAACTTATGTCAAAAACATGTTATAAATTAATCACAAAAACATTAATTTTGTTGCCCAAAAATGGGCCAGCAGCAGGACACAAACATAGAGGCTACATAAAAAGAAAGCGTATCCTTAGGTCATAGCGTAACGCAAAAGACATCGGGATAACCTAGTTTTCTTTTACAGCTATTTTGGTTTAGCTTAGATGGCAAATGCTTACTCGCACCGTCTTGTCCGCAGGCCACCAGACCAGTGCTGAGTCTTGGGGCACTGGACGCGCCGTGGCGCGTATCCCGCGTGTTCGCGGTGGTGGTACCCACAGGTTAGTAACTAGCTGAGTTGGACATGATTTCAGTCATTAAACAGAATAGCGTAGGCAAGTCTCCCCCCTCGTCTTGGTGCAGATGGCTGAGGACAGAACATAAAATCATATCGAAGAAACCACGATTGCTTCAAAATTCAAACCGAGCCTTTGTGATTGGGTCTTGTCTAACATTGTCTTGTGACAATGGCGAATTTGTACTGGACCATCAGTGAAATGAGTCCATAAAGCAGAATTGACTTTGAAACTGTGATAACCATGCTAATTCAGTTTTCTCAGCATGCTCTCGGTAACAATTCTTTATACATAAGTATTTACATAACCTACACAAGCCACAATAGTAATTACTAAGTCTGATTTCCAAAAGCGACGTGCCTTCTGATGCTGATAAGGATCAAAAATCTCTACTGAGCGAACTGAAATTCTTACACAAGTCTGAAATAGAAAAAGAAATTTTGCATCTGTTTTACCAAACAAACATGAAAAATACGCCAAAACTTGGTTTACCGCTCATCTGCCGTGTCACAGATCTGTGTCCAAGTTTGCTCGTGAACGGGTGCTGTTAGTGTGTCTGGCCGCAACATTCATGTTTTTCCTGCTTTTGTAGAAAGTGTTATTTTGGCTTTTAAAGTTATTGGTGGCTATCACGGTATCATATCATATAGACTGGTGTATATTTTTAAGATGATTTGAGAAAAGATGGTCAGAGTGGAGTTTTTTTTCCCGCTGCCTTTTTCTCCACTACAAATACGGCCCGAAGGCAGCGGCTAACATAGTAACATAGTACATTGACATTCAGCAAACAGAATATAAATTCTTTACGTTGGATAAATTATTGATTTCTGATTTCTGTATAGACCACCTATACATCCCATTAGCGAGGGCAGTGGTTAGGTTAATCTCTAGAATTCTAAACGGGCCGATCGGACCACTATAACAACGGTTTTAATTGTTCTTTTTCAAGGTCATAATCTAACGGGTTAATGGAGTTCTATTATTTATACAACTTAGAACTGTTTTGCAGAACCTACAAATCAATCTATAATCCCCGCAGCCTTACTCTCTGCGTCTCAATCGGATTGAGTTCACTAAGGGCAGGGTAAAGTGAGCGTTCCTAATATCGCAGACATTTAATTATTGCCATAATGAGATGTTTCGACTGACGGAAACACATTCTGTCATAAGCTAGACTAGCTATGCTGGTGACTCTTCGAATGGCTATTTTACGGGTGAATATCATCATCAACCCATTATGTCCCCACCGAGGGGCACGGGTCTCTTCCCTGAGGAAGGTATAGGCCATACTCCACCACGGGGGCCAAGTCCGGATTGGTGGAGGCTTGTAGACTAGTGGCTCGTCTACTGTCAGAAGTTGTCAAGCCGCCCTAAGGCCTGACTTGGCTTAACGACTGCCATCTATCGACGGCAGCCGGCACCAACAGCTTAACGTGCCTTGCGAAGCACGGAACCGCTCGGAAAAATGCCACTAGCGTTAGGCATAGACGGCGACCCATCCATGCAGTGAACGCGCCCTGTGTTGCTTAACCTTCGTGATCGTTTAAGATCACTCAGGCAGCCGGGGCTACGAGCGAGTCGAGTGAATATAGTATGTAGTTAGTTATACCAGATATTATTTCCTTATATAGATAGAGAAAACTTAATTGTACATAAAAAAGGAAATTGCAAAGATATTTAAAATGTTTTATATAACACCTGCTCGTCAATGGCATATTATGTGTCATGCAAACTCAACTTAAAGCAAGTCATTTGTGTCCTATGGTCTAGCCGGGTCATTATAAATGTACTGAATTTCATAATCCCCTAGGGAATTATGACATTTGAATTTGGAATGCAATCAACATTGAATATACGAGCTCCTTGCAATCCATGACCAAACGTCAAAATTAGAATATAAACTTTTCATAGAGCCCTACACCAAGAAGAATTTATTCAAAATTAGAATGAAAACTTTTCATAGAGCCCTAAATCAAGGAGAATTCTTTTTAATTGTATTATGTTTTATTGCCTCGCAGTGTTTATATAAAGTAGAGTATGCATTTTGGGGATAAAGCAGTGTATTTGTCTCGGGCGTTTTTGAACCCCTCGGCCTCGGGATTCTAGCTTTAACTCCCTCGCTTCGCTCGGGAGTTAACCCTAGGATCCCTCGTCCTTGGGGTTCGAAATATCGCCCGAGACATAATACACTGCTTTATCCCCTTATTAATGCATAATCTACTATTTTTATTTAGTTACGTAGCCTCACAGTTGGACCATCGTACGTTCCAAGCAGTGAGTTATGTGAACGCCTCAGAAACTCTGGTTTCCTCGCGATGTTTACCTTCCTTCGAAATGCCTTCGGGATTCGCTCAGAAGCAGTTTAAATAATTTGTGGTTATGTATTTCCTTTTATTACCGACTATTTAAACTGGCTCTGAGGAGCATTTTAAGGAATCGTGTTTTTATAAATAAGACTGGAGGACCTTGTTCTAAAACAATTATTCGGTGGATCACATTTGTCAATGAATCATTGATTATTTTATTTAATGTAACCTTCAGAAGCTTCAAGTGAAAGGAGAAAGACGGTCGGTCATATAACCCTGGGCCTAGGTGTTAACAAGACGAAAGCAACGTATATTTAAAGAGTACATGTCAAGTAACAATCGTGGAAAATTCGGTGATTTTTGGCAATCCAGGAGCTGAGATATAGGGGATACAATAAAAATGAGGTTATGTGTTCTTCAGTTGTCACTCTGATAATTTTGCTGTAATATTATGATATTTCAACCTTTTGACGCGTTAATAATTAAAATAAATAATTAATACAACCCCGTCGCGGCCGCACCACGCGGCAGCGAGAAGCTTTTGGCTCGCGAGCCAATTTGAACGTTGCCGTCCGGCAATCGTCCAGCTCGCTTGCGGGTGGCGGTCAGGGAGATAATCGCGGTGTTAAAGGGGGTGCCGGTCAGTTGCAAGTGCAAGGGACGCACGTAATAATAATAACCGTGGACAAATTCATACAGCGCCATCTAGCGAGCTTGAGTTATGGGTGCTAAGATAACTGATAAACTGTGGAGTTATAGCATGTTATGTAATATGTGAAGCATTCTGAATCCATTAAAGTGAAGTTAAACCTATTAACAATTATTTTAATCGATTATGACGATTTCAATCGATTACACTTTTACTTATTTCCAGTTTTCTCGTTTCCTAGATTGTGAATTTATCTGAGTTTTTGTACTTTAAACCACAAAAATATAACTAATTTTTTGAACCTAATTTCAACTTGTTAACTTTGGGCCCAGAGCCTTCTTTCTCCTTTGTTATCTTAGTATGAGATTCCATTAAATAAAGTATGGTAGTGTTTCACAGCCTTTAATGTTTAGAACTGCTCTTTGAAACTGTTCAATTATTTTTAATATTATATGAAAACTGGCTGATTTTAATTAGCCTACGACCTATTCTCAGACCTATCGAATATACACAAAAATTTCCATAAAAATTGATGAAGCTGTTTCGGAGGAGTTCGATAATGAACATAGTGACACATGATTTTTATATTACATCTTAAATGTTTACTTATTGGAAGCGGTTCAATTATTGATACTGTAGAAAAGGTCTAGGCTTTCGGTTATTTCTAAAATGGTTACACATAGATTTTTCTAGTATACAATCTTATCTTATAGTTTGGCACTAAATGTCCACGCTCAGCCATTAAAAGTGTGGCCGAGTGTTACTGCAGATTAGTGCGACACTAATGGAGGGATATGGCGTTCCAGGCCCCCTCTTCAGTGGGGGGTACGGGTGCATTGTCGCTACTACAAGATTATTAATTTGTAATTTGTGTGTGTATAAAATTTACGTTTAATTAAGCCTTAGACTTTGTTACTAATGTATTAGTTCATATGTAGCCTGTTGGCTACATTATGTCCCCACCGAGGGGCACGGGTCTCTTCTCTGAGGAAGGTATAGGCCATACTCCACCACGGGGGCCAAGTCCGGATTGGTGGAGGCTTGTAGACTAGTGGCTCGTCTACTGTCAGAAGTTGTCAAGCCTCCCTAAGGCCTCTGACTTGGCTTAACGACTGCCATCTATCGACGGCAGCCGGCACCAACAGCTTAACGTGCCTTGCGAAGCACGGAACCGCTCGGAAAAATGCCACTAGCGTTAGGCATAGACGGCGACCCATCCATGCAGTGAACGCGCCCTGTGTTGCTTAACCTTCGTGATCGTTTAAGATCACTCAGGCAGCCGGGGCTACGAGCGAGTCGAGTGAATATAGTATGTAGTTAGTTATACCAGATATTATTTCCTTATATAGATAGAGAAAACTTAATTGTACATAAAAAAGGAAATTGCAAAGATATTTAAAATGTTTTTTTATTTAGTTACGTAGCCTCACAGTTGGACCATCGTACGTTCCAAGCAGTGAGTTATGTGAACGCCTCAGAAACTCTGGTTTCCTCGCGATGTTTACCTTCCTTCGAAATGCCTTCGGGATTCGAACCTTCCGAATCTCCCGAGTGCGAGGCCAGCGTCCTACTGATACGGCCGAACTAGCGAGCGGCCGTCGCGTCCCCAAACTGAGCGTCCCCAACCCAACCCCGGCAGGTCCGGCCAGGGCGCCTTCGGCAACATGTGCCGCGGCGGCCGCATGTTCGCGCCGACCAAGCCGTGGCGCCGCTGGCACCGCCGCGTCAACCTCCGCCAGCGCCGCGCCGCCGTCGCCGCCGCCGTCGCGGCTGCCGGCGTGCCAGCGCTCGTGCAGGCCCGGGGTGAGTCGCTCGACGCACCGACAGTTGGCCTGCAACGCTAGAACGCCCTTAAGGATAGAGTCTGCTTGCAGTGCTAAAATGTCACTAGAGAGATAAGGAAGAGGCCTGCGGCGCTAAAGTGTCGCTAGGGCCTTCCCTTGGTCAGCTTGCGACACTCTAGAATGTCACTACAGAGGGGTCTTGCGAAGGCACAAACTATTCGCCGAGATAGAAGCGGACACCAACCAGTGCCAGCACTCGCCAGCGTCCTGCTCGCTGAACCATCAGAGTGTGATGTGTTTGTGGATGGGATTGGTAGTGTGGTGAAGGTGTGTAAAGCTAGAATGCTAGAAGATGTTTGATCGGTATAATTTTACTTTTATTTTGCTATATTTATGTACATAAATAAAAAAATATTTAGTATTGAGCCTGCCAGTTGTACAATTTTGTTCTGGTACAATAAAGAATTTTAATAATAACGATAAATAAAATAAATACTAAGGGTCTTATTTATCAAAACAAGATTCCGTAAAAAGAACTCCTCAGAGGTAGTTTATTTAATTTGTGGTTAAGTCTTTTCCTTATAAAATCTCCACCATAGATTATTTTAATCGGCGTTTATCGAGTGTGTGGAATCATGTTTTCATAAATAAGACTGTTCATACTCGCCGCCAGCTATCGGCCTGTGTAACCTGTCCCGTCCCCCGCAGGGCACATCATCGAGAAGATCCCCGAGCTGCCCCTGGTTGTCTCCGACAAGGTTCAGGAGATCAGCAAGACCAAGCAGGCCGTCATCTTCCTGCGCCGCATTAAGGCCTGGTCTGATGTGCTGAAGGTATGTGCGCTCTAGAAAGAGTTATTTATTTTATTACATGTTCTCGTCGACACGGCGTGACGGCGGCGGTGGACAAACGCCTAAGACGCCCAGTCTACCCCAACGGTTATCGGTCCTGCGGCAGATATGACCGGCCGGTTTACTAATTCGTTGAGCTATGTCGATCACTTTAGTTCTCTGGCGAATTACTTCGTTTCGGATTCGAGCACGCAGAGAAGCACCTAGCATAGCTCTCTCCATGGATCGCTGAGCGACTTTAAATTGGTAGGTAGATGAATTATTTATTTGCATTTACACACACACACACACGCAATAAAACATTATTACAAAAAAAAACATTAACAAATGAGACACACGGCGATGCCTTATCCAGTGTGTGTACTGTGGGTGTCGCAAATGCAAAAGGGCTCTGACTCGGCATAAGCTGGGTACCGTGCAGGGCTCGGAGAGACGGTACGAACCGCTTCAAAAACGCAACTAAGATTAAAATAAATAGAATATGAGATAGTGAGTCACGTACGATAAGTAGTATTAGTAATAGCATCGCGCGAGTCAACTTCGGGTTAACGAAGTAGACTGCTGACCGGTGGACTAGTCGAAGCGTCAGGACGGGTAGGCCGCACTGATTAGACTTTTGTCTTTAGGGAACGCGGTATAGGCGACGTGAAGACTCAGCTCAAATCGCAACTTGGAAGTTGTGTTTGCCTAGTTGGGGCGTCTGCTCCAGGTAAACATACTGTGAAACAACCTTGAGTGGGATTCCGTTTTCAATTTATTTCAAACGTACGTCCATATAGGATATATTTTTTTAAAAATAAAAATAAAGAGCGGCTTTAAAACACTCAAAACAGAGGAATATTTTAAACGAATATGACCTTAGATTGAAATTCGATGTAGGTATTGTAGACATACATTTTGGACAGCGACTCCAAAATATATTTCTACAATACCTACATCGAATTTAAAGGTCATATTCGTTTAATATTTTGTTCTTTTTTTAGTGCCTTGAAGTCGGTTTTTATTTTTGTGAATATCGCTACGACTCCGCCAAATTGTGTTTTCCAAAAGCAAATGAACGAGTCACTGTAAAAAACACCCAAATCGCTTCAAGTGTGCCTTAGAAATTTGAAGAGTTCCCTCGATGTCTCCAGGATCCCATCGTCAGATCGTGACTTGGTGACTATGGGACCAACTGTGAAGTCAAAGATAGTCAAAAATTTTATTCGCTATAAAAACAAAATGTTTACTTAATGAACGTCAAAGCTGTTAGTTTCACAATTAATAGATTATGCGGAGAAGAAGCTAACAAATTTATTCTCCACATTTATTCTTTTCAAAACAGGTTTGCTTAATTTCTTAAAGTAGGGTAGACTTACAAACAAATAAAGAATTTTCCAAATCGGTCCACGCGCTAGCAATCGGGGAACATTTGCCTCGAAAAGATAAGCGACAGGTCCCAATACAGAGCTCTCTTTATTTAATGTGTTGAGAACTCTTCTAACATTGGGATAGAGTATAATTTCCTTTGACAACAATCAGTGAAGAAATCCCATTTCTCTGCTGACATAGACTTTGGAGTACAGCAAAATAAAATTAAATACCCGGTCCTAGAGTGTAATAAACGCATTGTTGGTCAATAGGGTGATATTAGCATGACACTGGCTGTTATTTGACGCTACTTGGTAGTCTACTTACCAATAGCATCATAATGGCATTCCAATAGTGAATAACCCGCGCAATAAATAAGTAGGTGCGTGAGAGATGCCTATTTAAGGCATCTCTCACGCACCTACTTATTTATTTTAGGATAGGGAAATCTTCAGCGAAGTCCATAACAACGTTTAAGATTACTAACATGGCCGATTACAGATTTCCACGTAATTACTTATCCTTACTAATATTATAAACGCGAAAGTTTGTATGTATGGATGGATGTGGCGACCTCGTGGCGCAGCGGTAGTGCATCTGCATACCATGCGAGAGGTCCCGGGTTCGAATCCCGGCTGTGGAAAAAAATAAAACCCCCAGGTCTTGGATGTTTACATGTTTGTGATGTCGTTGTTTCTGGTTCCCACGACACAGGGTATCCTAGTGTGGGGCCAGAAGCAATGTATGAGCCTGTATGTAAATGTTTATGTTTATGTTTGTTACTCTTTCACGCAAAAACGGCTGAACGGATCCGGATGAAATTTTGCACAGAGATAGATTATAGTCTGGATTAGCACATAGGCAATTTTATATCCCGGAAAAATACACATCAAAATTACCACGCGAACGAAGTCGCGGGCAATAGCTACTAAATTATACTATTGGAATACGATTTGTTAGTAGGCCACCACTGTCTTCTAGTGTCAATGGAACAACCATCCATTTCTAGGATTAATGACATTTCAAATGCTTAGTCTAAATTTGCACTGCTATTTGGAATTTGTTAGTAACATTACTGTGAATTGGAATATTTATTATTATATTTGAATTAAAAATGGCCAGTTTCTGAATTGAGAATTTTGCTGAGTAAGTGGTTAACTTTGAATTTCTCAGAAAAGAGCGTGACAGAACGTTACTTAAGTATTCACTTAATTCAGAAACCGGTTCTTACACTATTACATTAGAAAAATTGTATGCAGAGTATTTATATTATTCAGAGTATGTCCCTAACTTCAGTGTGCCTCTTCCACTGGCTTCTGTCGTTAGCAACCCATCTCCAATGTGCTCCTGCTCTCATTTTTATATCGTCCTCCCATCTGCATAGTCTCAGGCATTTCCTTGCGTTACCTCTGCTCCGTTTTTCAAATCATAACATACAATTCCAATGTTAAACCTAACTAAAAAGTGGGTTACTAGGGGCTGCAAGTGATGTAAATAAATTGCTTCGGCCAGAGGTCGCTGCCTGTACGTAATACAGAGAAGTTTGTAAAGAGGCTCGAAATTTCGCCGATGTCTGCACTTGCCCATTAGCTCAGTTGGGAGAGCGCTGGCACGGTTAGCCAGAGGTCGCGGGTTCAAGTCCCGGCATGGGTGGAATTTTTAGCCTCTAAATAGGTTTTTAAAAATTGTCCTCAGCACGGGTTAGTGCAACAAAACAAGAATATAATACAATTCCAAATCATACTAGTTAAATAAAAATACGTAGGATCTTAGTTACGAGATCCTCGCTAGTACTCGTTGCTTCTACAACTTCACAAACTTAGAGAATAAAATACAATCAAACAAAATCGGTACATTGTACGACCTCCCGAATGAGAAACCGGCGCGTGCCACCCCGCTCCGCTACCGCCGTCCCTTATTTAAAGTTGTTTACATTATTTGAACTAGGCAAAGCCGGTCTCGCGCATTGTCAGATTATGCGGTTGTGACGCGAGGCATTTGTGAGATAAAACCTAAATGGGTAAAGTAAAATAAAGTTAGGCTAAACTAAAGTAAGGCAACAGCGGTGGTAGCCTAGTGGATAGAACATTGGACTCGGAAGCGGGAGACCCAGGTTCGATTCCCAGTGCGGGCATGTACCTCTCACTTTGGTTCCTAAGTTATGTACATTTGTGAAGTTATAGTAACAATACCACTCGCTAAGGGTGAAGGAAAACATCGTGAGGAAACCTGAGTGTCTGAGCTATTCACATACCTCCGCGCTTGAAATCGCCAATCGGCGGTGGGCACGCGTGGTTATTAAGCCCATATTCTCTCGCTGATAGAAGGTCTGTGCCCTACAGTCTGACGTATATAGGCTGCTTATGTAAGAAAATATTCCTTGAATATCCCCAATTTAATTGTCCATCAAAACCCTCAGACCACATTCATCAAAAATGTACTAATTTTATTACGATACAAAGTGTTAAATAGCTCGAGCGAGACGGCACACGCTCCACGTTTCAACATGTCTCGCCCGCAGGTGTACAAGTCCCAGCGCCTGCGTGCCGGCAAGGGGAAGATGCGAAACCGCCGCCGTGTCCAACGCAAGGGGCCTCTCATCGTCTACCACAAGGATCAGGTGAGTTCCGACTCAGTGTTGTCAGATGAGGAGTATTCCCTCCAAATTTGGAGGTTTTTGTTTGCTCAGGGGGGAATTTTGGAGGGAAATAATTGTGGAGTTCGGGGTTGTTGGAGGTAATTTTGTTTCTCTCCAAAATAAGGAAGCATACGATGGAACAACAACATTATCACACAAAGGCTTCTTTTCATATAATTTTAATGGTCACCCCATTACACACATTCATTCATACAAATTACAATATATTTTTCGTTGATTATGAAAATTAAATTGGAAGCGACACGCTCAAAGATATTTAAGAAGCTAAGGTGGAAACATCTTGTTTTTTAAATAATAGATCTATCTACTAATAAATTTTTCTGTTTTTATTCTTTAAATTAATAAATACTCTATGGACTTTTTTCTTTTGAAAATGGGTATTTTCGGGGAGTTTTTGTTCAGTTTGGGGGGGAAATTCAAAGGCCGATCGAAAAATCCTTCAGTCAGTATAAACCCGGTGTTAGAAACGAGAAGTCCATTTGTAACAGGATCTTTACGCCTGCTTATTTATCTTCAATGTTCCGGAGTGTGTAGCTCGCAAAAACGGCTGGGAATGCGAAAAAATTGCGAAGAACAAAAGTTGGAGATAATTTGATGGGCATTTATTTCGTAAGGATTTGTTTCTCTGCGACGCACAGTTTTGTATTTAATTTGTTTAACAGATGTTATGTTAAATTAGCGCTAATTCCTAGGAACACGAACCTAGGACTAGATAGCATTTATGCCGTTTCTGGCGTTAATGCTGTCTAGGCTGTCTAGTCCTGGGTTTTTTGCCTCAGGTTCACGGCCACGGGTCCTAAAAACAACTATTAACATGATTGAGAGATTGTACTGACACTTTTTATATATATTCTTGTTTTGTATGGCACTTGTACTGTGCGTGACTAGCACAGTAAATTTTGCAAATGAGGGCTTTTCAATGACAGCTGTCAAATGAGCTTCATTAAAAAAACTAGATGGCGCTGCAAGGAGAACAACTGTTTTAACTGTTTTACATCGTTATTAATCTGTGATAATCTAAACATCTCCTCTCTTCAACGAAACAAGCAGGCAACGTGACAGAAACCACAGAGAAGGTACAGTGATGTAATGTCAATTTTGACATATTGTCATGTGACGTCAGCACCATCTATCGGTAACTTGCGGTACTGTATTTTTTTTTTAAATGACGCTTTGAAAAGCCCTCATCTGTAAAAAGAGATGTGATTTTTTCCTCGGTGGCGTAGTGTCACCTCCTGGACCTCCTTAAAACAAGATCCCCGAACTCTTCCTAGCCGCGCTGCGATAGCCTCCTAGGTACAATTTAGGGGTACAGCGACAGTTCCCTTAGGAAACACCGCGATGCCGATCAGGCGCGCGGTGTGTCGACTTGTGGAATACATTTCTTTTTTTCATTAATGGAGAATTGGCACAAAAACAAATTGGTACGAAAACGTGTCGTACAAATCGAGCTCTCATCATCATCATCATCAACCATTTGACGCCCACTGCAGGACATAGGCATCCTTCGCGGTTTTCATAACCATGAGGGGTTTTGCCATAATCGCCACGCTCGGCAGGCGGGTCGGCGATCGCAGTATGCGGTTGGAATGTCAGGTCGCTGCTGCCCGTCTCCTGGTAGTTGATTTCCTTAGTCGCCTTCTACGACATCCACGGAAGGAAATGGAGTGACGCTATTCTTAATCCGGCGCCACACGGGTAGAGCTCTATGATGTAACAATTTGAAGGTATAAACGCCTCATAACTTTTGATGCGTTTATCAATATTTACTATTTAAATATTATATAATATAACTTTTATGTGTCTACGCCCTTATTAGAAAACTTCAATGAAAAAACGACATCATATAAGTTTATTTTAATTAATATTAAAATGTAATTTGAGGCCTGTAAAATCCGAAACAAATATTTTTATGATTTCATATCTTTCTGACTTTTGTACGTTTTCTGTGGTCTAAAAACAATGCCACTCCAATCTGAGTTTGATGACCATGAAATGTGGTGCTACGAAACGGGGAAATAATTTATTCAACGTTGTTTTGCGCTCAGCGACTAACTACTCTTTCACCTCTTCACCTAACATCTAAGGAAACAAAACTCTAAAAAGAATTTCTTCAGCAAAATAGCTTTTTTTTTCGCTCAGCGACTCATTTATTTTATATTTTAGAACATAAGATAGCAAAAGCCTTAGCGGCCTTAAGGCTTTTGCTGAAAATCAGCGTTGGCAGTGGAGCATGTTCCCCGACGTTGAGCCTGATCATAAGGCCACTTCCAAAATTTATTTTTTCGGATTCTTTCAGTTATTGTACTTAATTTGTTGGGAATAAAGACCATTTCGCTTTCACTTGTTTTCACATCCAGGGCCTTCGCTAACCGACAAGTACTTCCTCCACAGGGCCTGACCCGCGCCTTCCGCAACATTCCCGGAATCGAGATGCTCTCCGTGGAAAAGCTGAACCTCCTGAAGCTGGCTCCGGGAGGTCACGTCGGCCGCTTCGTCATCTGGACACAGTCCGCCTTCGACCGGCTCGGTGAGTCTATGGGGTAACTTGTTGTGCTTCCCAGGAATATCTTCGATTTGCGGGTCAATTCAATCATTAGAAAGAAAGACATTTATTGGGACAAATTAACACATCACAAGAAAAAAAGGCATTACATCACATTATGTCAGCCAGGAGGTAGGTGGAAATCAAGAATTGTTACATAGAGACAGACGAAGCTCTGGCAGAAAATTTTTCACTTAGTCGCTGAATGTATAGAGTCGGCTGAAGAATAATTATGTATATTTTTTTAAGAGAAAATCCTATTGAACTCAATAAAAATACCAAAGAGCTCTATTACCAGATACAGTAGTACAGACATTAGGGCTCCTTCGGTAAACTCATTTAAAAACAGACTTGATAAACATTTTACAAGTGCACGAATGTGATGTACAAGCATCAGCTTGTGTATTAATGAATAATAATTATTTACTTTTTTACAAATACCGTCTAAAAAATTGTTGTTATAATGGCATCATGTCTAGCTATCACGGTTCATGAGATACAGCCTGGTGACAGACATACAGACGGACGGACAGTGAAATCTTAGTAATAGGGTCCCGTTTGGCACCCTTCGGGTACGGAACCCTAGAAATGAGATACTTGAAATTTACAAAATTCGCACTTTATGCACTCTTTAAATGTCTCAGCCTTCAGTAAATCATCAAATGAAATAAAATCGAAATACATATTATCTCACTTAAAATTCGTACTAATCCCCAAACTCTTCCTAGCCGCGCTGCGATAGCCTCCTGGGTACAATATAGGGGTACAGCGACAGTTCCCTTAGGAAACACAGTGATGCCGATCAGGCGCGCGGTGTGTCGACTTGTGGAATACATTTTATTTGTAACTTGCTTCTGATCAATGTAGAACTTGTGTTATTTGTGATTGTTACACCTGGTTGTGCAATAAAGTGTACTCTATCTATCTTTCACAATAAATGTTTTAATCTCATTGGAGAGGCTGTGTAAGTAATCGTGGCATTTTTTTTTCTTTACTGGTTTTTTTTTTCATGTAGCCTATTCTGCAGGGCGCAGGCCTTCTCTCAGAGAGAGAGATAGTTTGGGCTTAATTACCACTCTTGCCCACCGCGGATTGGCAATTTCAAGCGCTGAGGTATTTGAACACTTCAGGTTTGCTCACGATGTTTTCCTTCGCAGCTAGTGAGTGGTATTGCTACAGAAACTTCACATATGTACGTAAGTCAGAAAACAAAGTCATTGGTGCATGCCGGGATTCGAACCACGACCTCCCGGACTAAGAGGCCGGCGTTCTACCGCTCCGCTACTACTAATACTTTTCATAATATGTATAATAATATGTTTTGAAGTCGGTTTTTATTTAAGTAAAAAAAATATACATTGACACTGTTTTTATACTGTGACTAGAATGACTTTTCGACTGGTTATGTTATGAAGAGTGTTTATCGTAGAGAAAACATTAACCTTAACATTATGTATTTATCTTTTATGATGGCCTCTCCATTGTAAAGAGGTTCGAAGTTTCGCCGATGCCTGCACTTGCTCATTAGCTCAGTTGGGAGAGCGCTGGCACGGTTAGCCAGAGGTCGCGGGTTCAAGTCTCGGCATGGGTGGAATTTTTAGCCTCGAAATTGGTTTTTTACCAATGTTAAACTAACATTGTAACCCTCAGACGCCCTGTTCGGGTCCTGGAAGACCCCCAGCAAGGAAAAGAAGAACTTCAACCTGCCGCAGCCCAAGATGGCCAATACTGACCTCAGCCGTCTGCTGAAATCCGACGAGATCCGCAAGGTCCTGCGTGCGCCCAAGTACGTATTAGCCGCTGTAGGGTTCACATTCTTATTTCATCATTATCATCAGACATTTGACGGCCACTGCAGGACATAGCTGTGGGTGTAATATATAAGGGTGTCAAGAAGAGACAAGCGTTACCGATGGTGGTTTAATGAACTCTAACTTACGCTGCAAGTGAGATATAATTCGGGTCACACGTGTAAGCCAAAAGATGTGCATTAATTGTACATACTTCCATCTCCGAGAAGAGATGTGAGTGGATCAGAAGACAAACATGTACTCAACGGTACAAATACAAAATGCTAAATTAAGTGACATTGTCAATAATGTGAAAAGCTATGTGATCTTAAATATTTCATTGTTCAATATCTTAATTACGTAACCAATGTTCACTTCACTATTCGTCTATTTTGGTGTCAAATTTAACGTTCATCAAGGATTTCGATTTGGACTTATTCATGTTCAACACTGACTCTACACTTGTAATAGGTATCTCAGTTACTATAGTTGGCATCTGCCTGACTGTACTACCACTCATTACACGTTTAGCGCGCACGAGGTTTCCCACCCTCATGGTTGTCCAAGCTTCCCGGTCTTGTGCCGCCCGCATCCAGCGACTCCCCGCCACCGTAACCAGGTCGTCAGACCATCTGGTGGGGGGCCTGGCACCGTAACCAGGTCGTCAGTCCATCTGGTGGGGGGCCTGGCACCGTAACCAGGTCGTCGGACCATCTGGTGGGGGGCCTGGCACCGTAACCAGGTCGTCAGACCATCTGGTGGGGGGCCTACCACCGTAACCAGGTCGTCAGAACATCTGGTGGGGGGCCTGCCACCGTAACCAGGTCGTCAGAACATCTGGTGGGGGGCCTGCCACCGTAACCAGGTCGTCAGAACATCTAGTGGGGGGCCTGCCACCGTAACCAGGTCGTCAGAACATCTGGTGGGGGGCCTGCCACCGTAACCAGGTCGTCAGAACATCTAGTGGGGGGCCTGCCACCGTAACCAGGTCGTCAGAACATCTGGTGGGGGGCCTGCCACCGTAACCAGGTCGTCAGAACATCTGGTGGTGGGCCGCCCACGCTGCATCGTCCGGTCCGCCGTTGCCGGTCAGAACTTAGCTCGGAGAACTGATGGCCTTTGGGGCGAAAAGGTTCTGACATTCTTATTTATGAAGAAAAAATCGCGAAACGTCTATATGAAAGCGTTAACTTTTGTCTCAAACTGCGCAATGTGTTACGCGGCACTGCCGCCACCTAGCGGCGCGAGTCGAGAGGATCTGAGTAATGGCTACTTTGCTCTGCTCAACGATATATAAATGAATTGCACACGACACGTAGTTACAGCCTTCGCCGTGGCGACATGTTTTCGTTGCGTAGTGTTGTAGCTAGTGACCCCCTGCTACCTAAGTAATGCCTCTCTCTGGGACTTAAAGCAAAACGCTTTTTATCTTAATGAGCAATTTATAGAGAGTTCTAGCTAAAATGTTGATAATTGCATTCACAGATACATTCAGACCCGTGTGGAGGGGACAAAGAATTTTTATTTTCAGAAAAAATTAAATTTTTGTGTTACGTTTATCATCACTCAACAACATCGTAGATTTTTGGTAACGAAATTCGGAAAATTAGTCATACAGTGTCCCTTCAGTGTTCTTAAATAAGGAGAGACAGTTGATATTAGTAACCGCCAATTTCTCAATCAAGAATTTTACAAAATAAATTCCTAAGTATAGTTTTGTCTCTCTAGATTTGTTAAAGACTAACCCGACAGAATGAAGTTTAATTGGAGAGTTATAGAAGAAATTGTAGAACACATTCAAATAACGTACCGCAGCGAAATAGCCATCGATTTTGGAACATCAGCAAATGATGACACAACTCTATCAGAGCATTGGGTTATGAGCACCATGATTACTCATCACGTTGACACGTTCTGACCGACACCAAACCACAACCGTTCACCCTCTCACCTAACACTCTTTCTGAACTGTCAACCCTTCCGCAGCAAACGGGTGGTCCGAGCGACCCGCAAGCTGAACCCGCTGAACAACAGCCGCGCTATGCTGCGTCTCAACCCGTACTCGGCCGTGCTCAGGAGGAAGGCCGTTCTGGACCAGCAGAGGAGGAATAACCTGCGAGCGCTGGCCGTTGCTGAGAAGCGCGGGGTGAGTGTCTACTTGATCGGACTACATGTATCAGAAATAAAAAAATATATATATTTCAACGTTAAGAATTTACATTCGTTTTGTGTGGTAGCGATACTTGGGTACGGCACAAGTATGAAGAAAGTAGGATTAATGAAATAGAAATGAGTTGAGAAGGGTTGCTGCTAGTTCTAGTTCGACTGGAGATTTCTACACTTAGCCTCATAGTTAGGCCATTGTACGTGCGTAATATCTCAGACACTAGGGTTTCCTCACGATGTTTTCCTTTACCCTTAGCGAATGGTATATGCTACTATGTACAACTTCACAAATGTATGTAACTTAATAAACAAGTGTTCGAACCCACGACCTCCCGAATGAGAAGCCGGCGTCCTACCGCTCCGCTACCACCTCGTCTTATGAATGGTGCTACGGCTATTGCACATTGACATTTCACAAAGAGAATGTAAATTCTTTGCTGAAAAAATTTTTCTGTTACTGTGAATGACAGGATAACACAATAGTGTGATTAGAGAATGTTCTGGACTGAAAGAGAATGTAGTGACTGGAATTGGAAGAAAGATTGACGAAAGTAATACATTGGGCAAATGTGGGTGGAAGGGCCGATGGGGGACGTCCCAGGCGGACATACTTCGTCCAAATAGGGGATGTATTAGCGAAGGGCAGGATAATAAATGCCGGAAACCGGCGTGCGTGCGTGTAACGACTAATTAATGTTGATAAGGCGCAAGTAGCAAACCTTGGTCTCTGTCTACTTCTTTGGGATACAGGCGCGAGTTTATGGACTGTATGTAATGTAACCAATGATGATACTCTCTTTTCAGAGCATTGGGTTATGAAAACCATGATTACTTTCACGTTGACACATACTGAGCTCCGTCAGAATCCTATCCCGTTCATCCCCAACTTTGGCTCGTAAACTTACATTGTTGTTTCTTCCTGTGACAGATCAAACTCCCGGAGAGCGATCCCGCCGTCAGGGCTGAAAAACTAAGGGAGAGGAGGGTTAAGGTAAGAGGATGTCCTACGTGGATTGTATTACAAAATGTATACAAATTCCCTGCAAAACGCGCAGTCGATAGCGCTAACTTTACATTGAGAACGAAAAAAAGATGAATAGACACGAAGTTCACAGGGTCATCTAGTCCAATCTAGTATATAAAAATCTCGTGTCACAGTGGTTTTTGTAGAGCTCCTCCGAAACGGCGTCACCGATTTTTATGAATTGATTTGTGTATATTTGGTAGGTTAATTACCAAATATACACAAAACAATTGGTATATTTGATAATAGGCCGTAGGCTAATTGATATGGCAAAACGACTTTTGCCGAGTCAGCTAGTTTCATATAAATATTTCACCTCTCAATCAGTTTCAAAATTTACACATTAACCCGTACAATCCATAATAATCAGAGCCGTTTTTCAAGGTCTATTTTAATTTGTAGGGCATCAAGCTGGCCCGCTCCAAGAAGGCAGTGAAACCGGTCAAGAAGACCCCACCGCCCCCGAAGAAGAAGGCGGCTAAAGACCCCAAGAAGCCTGCCCCCAAGGCCGCTCCCAAGAAGTTGTAGACCACAATACATATATTATAAAGGACCGATGAGCATTTTATTTCCTACTGCTTGCCTTAGTACACTCCGTACACTTCTGCGAAGAACTCAGTATCACTGCAATAAGATGTGTAGGGACGCACAACGACGCCACACCCATGAATCTAACGAAATGATTCGTTCCCTACTAGTTGCATGGGTTAGTTCCATGATGGAACAGGTGAGAAGTTTTTTCGGTAGTTCCATGAGTCTCGTGAACGGAACCTCTGCAACTATTTTCTTCTCACTAGTTTGGTGATCCAGCCAAAGTCCAGAAAATTCCAGAATTTTCTCAGATGTTTAGGAGTTTGAAAACCACGTCAGGACTCAATTTCTAGGGACCTCGATGTCGATGCTCTCAATCATCACTTCACTTCTGTTCCCAGCTTTGATGGAACTAATAAAACTAACACAGAGTAATCTTTCTTCACTTCCAACTCCAGACTTCCCGCCTTTTTGTCTTAGTCAATTCTCCGATTGTGATGTTACCTATCCTATTACCTCCAGCGCCGTGGGTACTGATGGCATTAGCCGGAAAGTGATTATGCCCATAATTGATGTCATTATCATTACTCCCGTTGTCACAAAAATGCTGAACCACTTGTCGAGGTTGGTGTCTTTCCTGCTGCCTGGAAGGAAGCACAGATCACTCCTTTACCCAAAAACGCTCATCCTTCCTCATTCTCCGATTTTCACCCCATTTCAATCCTCCCTTTCCTCTCAAAACTCCTTGAGCACCTGATCCATCATCAACTTCGTATATTCCTAAACAAAAATCATCTCCCCTCCAATCTGGCTTCCGACCAGTCACAGCACGGTTACAGCACTCGTTAAAATTACAGATGACATCAGTTTAGGGATGGTTAATGGTCAAGTCACTGTCCTTACGTTGGACTTCAGCAATGCATTCAACACAGTTGACTTTGATATCTTGCTGGGTATACTGTGCTCTCTTAACATATCTCATAAGGTGATTGACTGGTATCGTACTCGCATGGGCGCGGGCAACGTATACGTATTGATGAATCCTTCTCTGCTTGGTCTTATATGGTGGCGTGTTGTCTCCTCTTTGCAATCTTCATCAATAGTATTTCTAAAAACCTTTCTTGTTCCTACCACCTTGATGCAGATGATCAGTGAGAAGTTTAAGAACCTGGGGGTTATTATTGATAGGTGTATGTCTTGGTCACCACAGCTGGCGGAAGTGAGTCGAAAAATATTCGCTTCAGCCTCTCTGAGGTTACGGAATTTCCTGCTCACTGTGACCAAAATTGTAGCGCAATCTCTGTTGCTCTCTATCCTTGAGTACGCTGATGCCAGCTATCTCGACTTGACTGAAGAGCAACTAAACAAACTTGAGCGCCTCCAAAACTTTGCTATGAGGTTCATATTTGGCTTACGCAAATATGACCATGTCTCAGAGTATCGCACTAAGTTCAAGTGGCTCCCCATCCGTTTCCGCAGGAATGTCCACATCATTTCACTTCTCTACTCAGTAGGTACTGTTCAATCCAGCCACCCCTCTTATCTTAAAGAGCGCTTTAACTTCCTCATTGACTCCCACAGTCGGGCCCTTCGGTCTGACCAGAAGCTGATGGTAAAGATTCCAAGTCATTCGACGAGGTTCTTAAGCAACTCATTTAATGCCGTCAGGGCCCGTCTGTGGAACGATCTGCCGGTTTCAATAAGGCGCTCTTCTTCCCCAGCTATCTTTAAAAGCAGGGTTCACGATCTGCATCTATCACTGTAATTTATTAAAAACTTCAATTATTATTGTTTTCTTGAATGTAGGTCTGTAGGAATGTACCTATGTCTTTTCTTTTGTCCTCTGGTAGAACTTTATTGCAACTTTATGTATGTTTATAATTATTGTACCTATGTTATGTAAGTATATTATTGTTAAGTGTAAGTACCTATATAAATCAATATTCATATTTGCACCGACTACCCGTCTCACTTTTCCTTCAGCAACTCTCCATCGTCGGTTGCCTGGAAGAAATTGCTATAAGAAATAAGGCCGCCAATTGTATTGTATTTTTGTAAATATTTCAGGTTTGTGTTTTTTCTGTTACAATAAAGAATAATATTCTCATCTTATCTTAACACCGAAGCCGGTAGCTCAATGGTAGAACGCTGGCCTCGCATGTACCTTTGTTTTCTAAGTTACGTATGTTTGTGAAGTTTTAGTAACAACTCCACTCGCTAACAGTGAAGGAAAACATCGTGAGGAAACTTGAGAATCTGACCTATACCTATTTAGGTACATTAAACTCAGCTACAATGGCTCAACTGTGGCCCAAAGCTCTTGCGGCAATCTCAGGTCTAACTCTATGTTCTGTGAACTATAACTTGGTGTGAACGGAGTGTTACGGAAAAGTCTGGGGATATTTTGACGTTCTGCACATTGTAATATTTTTAGTAGCGGGCATAAGGGAAAAAATATCGGTTGTTCTGCCCCTATATTACGCTCACCAAATCCTGAGCGATTCCAATCGTGTAACTGTCAAATTAGTATGGAATTTGACAGTTAGACGATTGGAATCGCTCAGGATTTGGTACGCGTAATTAGGCCACTGTACTTACAAATAAAAGCTAGGTATCACTAGTGATTATATTCTCTGTGGGTATCACTGTCATGTAATGTACCACAGTGTAATGAACACAACACACAGTAGGCAATGTTGGCCGACCGCTGGATTAAACTACCTACGCTGGCTCGATCTGCCCCTATATTACGCTCACCAAATCCTGAGCGATTCCAATCGTTTAACTGTCAAATTAGTATGGGATTTGACAGTTAGACGATTGGAATCGCTCAGGATTTGGTGAGCGTAATTAGGCCACTGAGCACGCGCGACAGGGTTGACGCGCTTGGGTTTTTTTACGTTTAAATATTGTCGTCTCATTAACCAGGTATTTCGAGAGTTCTAGGTAGGTAGTTGTTTTTTTGTACTTATGTAAGTAATTTATGTACTTATAGTATGTATCGTGTATGGCCCAAGCCACACTATCCACAAACCCAAGGTTGACTGGAAGAAAATGCTATTTAGCATTAAGTACGCCTTTGTATAAAAATTGTTTTCTATGCAATAAAGAGTTTAATAATAGCAATAGTTATTTATATTATGTGCTTGTTTAGTATGAAGCCTAATAAGTTGGTACGAAATAACATGTCTAGTTTCTATTCACAATGTAAAACAAAGACGAAGTTGGTAATACATTCTTATGGTAAAGAGCAAAAAAAGTTAACTCTGGTCTTGCTTGACTCTTGATACTGTCGAGTTTATCGTCGAAGTGATTTCGAAATTTTCGTCTAGCTAACCGATCCGAGCGACCGCGTCGCCCGTTTGTACTCACGCGCGCGGTGAACACCGGACTGCGGTGTAACCGAAGCTCACCGAGATCTCGCGTTTCGTAGTTATGTATATTGCATAGGCGCGTTTCGGACGTTATTAGTAGGAAGATTGGTAACCGTTTTTATTTGAGGAGTAGGCGAACAGAAAGTCACATTTCCATTTTACAAAATTTTAGGGAAATTGACAAAAATGTAAAAAAGCATCATTATAAGATATTTTTTATAATTTTATTTGTAAAAACTGACGAAGTGAGATAGACCTACCGATTATACTTATTATGTATTTTTTTTTTTAAATCGGTCGTTAAGTTATTTCAGTTTCAAAATTGGAAATGTAACGTTTTGTTGGACGTGCCTGGAAATGTTATCTTTTGTTGGCCTTCTTTTTGGAAATGAAACTTTTTGGTAGGGTATGAATGGAAATTTTATTAAAAAATACCTACATTAGATAGGTAGGTAATCAAAAAAATATTGCACGAAAAGAAAGTGAATCAGATTCGTCCATCAAACTTACTTGTTATTTCTTTCAGCTATGTTTCTCCTCTCCCTGACATCCTTTTTTCGTTTGCCCTGGTTAATTTCCTCCACAGGTACTTCTGCCATTATTACATAAATAAAAACCAAGACGTTACAACAGAAAACGACCACTTTTCGATTCAAATAATGATGATATTGACAGCAGATAGTCGGTGTTGCAATTTTTTTTTTTTAAAGTTACTTTTTGTTTAGACTGCCTATGAATCGACGCATTTACTATGGGAAAAGTTACTTTTTGTACAGGTTTTTGTTAAAGCGTTCAAAATCGTAATAAAAATGAAGGAAATGTTACATTTTGGAGGAACTCAGTACTTTTAAAAATTAATTTCTACGGGAAATATCGCGATATGAACGGAAACGGTATGTGTATATGGTGGGATTCAGTGTTGCGAGAGTAAAAAAAGAATAATAAAAAAAAAGGTAAAAAATGGAAATGTAACTTTCTGTTCGCCTACTCCTCATTTAAACTGTGCCTCTACGAACTGTTGTATTTATATTAAAACGATTTCTTAAACCACTCCTCAGATGCAGTAGACCATCTAGTCTACGGTGAAGAGGAAAATGTAATTACGGATTATTTAAACTGCGTCCGACAAGTTTTTATAACGTTTATTTAGTATAAAAAACTTTAATATCGTTATTCATTCATTACACATTTTTCGCCAAACTGCAAAACAGATTTTAGAGTAATGGTGTTTTTATAAATAAAAACGTATTTTTATACTTGCTAATGTGAAGTCATGTTCCTACTACGCGCACCAAATCCTGAACGATTCCAATCGTCTAATTCCCTAGGTACTTGAGGGCACATTAATGGGGTCCCGTTAGGCACCGTTCGCTTACGGAACCCTAAAAAGTAATTCGTTCCATAAATACATCATCATCATCATCAGCCATTTGACACCCACTGCAGAACACAGGCCTCCTCCGTGGTTTTCATAACCATGAAGGGTTTTGCCATAATCGCCACGCTTGGCAGGCGGATTGGCGATCGCAGTAGGTTCTCGGGTTGGAATCTCAGGAAGACGCTGCTGCCCGTCTCCTGGTAATGTAGGTAATACAAATTCATAGCTAGCTCGTATTAGTTACACGTTATTAATTAATACACCAAATAAAAGAGCTCCGAAATCCGCTAATAAATGCTTCGTTTTGGTAATTGTTACTGAAGGAAAACAAATTTTTCTTACGCACACAATAATGCAGAGTATGAATCAAATCACATAATATAGGTACTTACTGAAAATATTTCCGGCTCCGAACTTAATAATCTGAGCCGGCGGGCCTTATAAAATAAAGTTACAATTTTCCCGTGATTTCACCTTTTTTCTTAGGGCATCACTGGACTAGTGACAGCTCTTGGTTTAATCACATTTTGATGCGTTTGAAATCGAGACCTAGGTATGTACGTAAATTGTGTGAAAAAGCGAAACTCTGACAAGGACGGATGAAAAGGTGCAGAGGTGCAGCTATCTATTCTATCACCTGAGAGGCTGAGATTCTATACTATTGGCAACTGTATTAGCTATCTCTTTCTGCAGTAGTGATAACACAGCACACAAAAGTTCTGAGAGTGATAAAAAAATTACATGTCGGGCCCCATGATGTATAATACGTCTATGTCGGGCCCTCGCCAGTTTTTTTTTTTTGTTATTTTATGGCCTGGTTACACGCCCCCAGAAGGCAAGAGACGACTGATCAGTGTTGCAAACTCCAAACTGCAAGAAAACAGGAGATGGTAAAAGAAAAAACCAGGAGACAGTAATAAAAATCAGGAGGAAAATTAAGTAGCTTTTTTCCGAAATAAGCAAACAAAAGTTTTTTTCAGCACCGGCCGTTTTGTTTATTCATGTACCAAAAACCGCCCAAAAGCAAAAGCACCACACCATCCAAAAAAAAGGCCAAACCAAAACTTGATTGTTCCGACCTGTGGTTCCGACACACACCTAGCACTTACTTTATATTATTACAAACAAATTAAGTTATTACGTTTCAAATTACCGCTACTATTTATTAATTTCAATTCGTACTCGCTTACTCGCAACTCAACTCCAATCCAACCCAACAGATTAGACACAGCAGACACTATATCCCACAGCACAGATACGAAAAGCGTTAATCGTACTCACCTCACTTGACAATAAAACGTTCCGTTCGATGCGATGTGATTAAAATAATAGTTGCCAACATAACACAACCACAAATTCCTAAAAATCAGTAGATTTTCTCCATTTACGAAAAAAAACCAGTAGACCAGAGACAAGGCCTAATGCTGATAAATCAGAAGACTGCAACACTGCGACTGACGACTATTGTGATGTGCGTACTGTGCGTCGCGTAGTCCCTTGTAGTGTGAACGGGCTTGTTCCGTACCCAAAGGGTAAGGGACCCTATATTACTACCGTGTCTGTCTTCTGTCTGGTCACTAGGCTGTATCTCATGAACCGTGCGTGATAGCTAGACAGTTAAAATTGTGTTGCCGCTATAAAATAATTAAAGGGGACAACAAATGTGATTTTTTGTCATTTTTTAGGGTTCCGTACGCAAATGGTAAGGGACCCAATTACTAAGACTGCTGTCCGTCCGTCCGTCCGTATGTCACCAGGCTGTATCTCATGAACCGTGATAGTTAGACAGTTAAAATTTCTGTTGCCGCTATAACAACCAATAATAAAAACAGAAATAAATAATTATTTAAGGGGGGCTCCCATACAATAAACGTGACTTTTTTGCCGTTTTTTTGCTCGATATTAATAACGGCAACAGGTATACGCTTGAAATATTCACAGAATATTTAGTTGTATATTCACTTCCAAAATAATGTTATTAAATTAAAATAAAATAAATATTTAAGGGGGGGCTCTAATACAATAAACGTGATTTTATTGCCTTTTTTCTCGATCTTTGTGTCTAATGTTGCATGTATAATGGTACGGAACCCTTCGTGCGCGAGTTCGACTCGCACTTGGCCGGTTTTTCTTATTTTTGATGCAATGTTTCAGTCCTCCATGCACACACGTGTGCGACATCCGAATTTTGACACAAACTATGATCGGTAGGTAGGTTGCTTGTTATGTACTCGTATAGGTAGGTACCGTTTTCAGAACTACCGCCCTCACATGTCAGGAACGGACATTAATTTTTGTTCGCATGGAGAACCCGTCCAAATTAAAAGTCATGAGCCAAAACAAAATGGCGCTTGCACAAATGCGACACCCTTGAGTTAGAAGGGGAGGTCCGATTAATACTGCTTTTCAAAATGACGTTTTAATTCTTCCGCAGTGTATCTGTCAAAAGAAATTTGTCGTCGTTGTTCAATGGGTAGACGCCTTACGTTACGCTGTCGAAATTGAAAAGTAATTTTCTAACGTACTTACTTGTTCGTGATGGTGTAGTTGTGCGAAAATGTCGGAAGACGGCAACAAACGGTCGAGAAAATGTAAATCGGAGTCTCGTGCCTCCACGAAGCAAACTACGGTGGGTATTGCAAAGTATTTTATCCGTTTTACTTTTACCTACCTACCTCCATTGTAGGTAGTTCTGTGTGATATTGTGAGCTCAAGGTTATTTTATCACTGGCGAACCGTGTTTGTCTCTGCTATTATTTGAAGAAGTGCAATTTCCAATTAAAAATAAAATGTGGGTAGCCACTTTTTTAATGTTTTTTCGCGCGTTTGCTGTCACACGGCCGCCATTCTAAAAATAGCCTAACCTATTTCCTATGTACCTACCATACAATAGAGTTCTACGTTGTTCTACCCTACATTGATATTAGTCAGGTGCAGGTATTTGGCGCCGTATTAGAGTTAACGCAAGTTAACGGAGTTCATGTCAGTGATAAAATAACCTAAACACACAATTTCTATATGATAATCTAGCTAGACTATTTAAATATGAGCAGGAAAGGAAAGGATAGGTTCCTTTTGTTATAAGGAATCATGTTTGAATAAATAAGATGTTAACGCTTTGAAAGAACTTTTTTAATTGGGTGCTATTATTTTGTTCCCTATTATTCATTACTAGCTGACCTGGCAAACATTGTTTTGCCATATTAATAAGCCTACAACGTATTCTCAGACCTACCAAATATATGCAAACATTTTCATAACAATCAGTGAAGTTTGCAGGAGTTCGATAACAAACACTGTGACACGAGATTTTCATATACTAGATTTGCACAAACACATTAATCAATGTGTTCTTGCATTTACCATAGACTGAACACCTCTGTATGCTTGTTTGGTCTTTCGGTCGGTTAGTTGTCCTGAATTTAAATTGGTGCAAATCTAGTCACATATTTTATGCCTGCGGTATCCGTTGTCTTACGATGCATCTTTGATTCTTAATGAAAATTTTAGCAGGAAAAATGAAGAGTCATTATTTAATCAAGAAAAATGTAATATTCCACCTTATTATAATAACTGATAATTGAAGAGGCGAAACGAAGAGATTTTCAGAATAGCTAACATAACATAACTTGAAAGAAAAACGACCCAATTTTAAGAAATGGGCCTGTCTTCTATTCATCAAATAATGAATTGTCGTTTTTGCCTATGTTAAAGTACAAAAATTGGGCCGTTCTTCATACGACCATCGAGAAGCCATACCCAAAAGACGTTTTATAAAAAAAAAATGCTATAGTGAAAAGTAGTCGATTGGGCTCCTCTTTGTTTCATCTCTTCAATTATTAGTTTAAAGAAGGAGTGCAAATTATAATTTTCTGAACATCTGTGGGGTTGCAGGGTCACATGGAACCCACTCCCATTTTTATCATCCATCTATTCACATCCATATCCACAGTGGATGGCATAAATTATGTCGGAGACCCAGGTTCGATTCCCAGTGCACGCATGGTGATTAAGCCCATACTCTCTGTCTGAGGTCTGTGCCCTACAGTGGGACATATATAGGCTGCTTATGAATTTATAGATGGTCCCTGTTATGTTACATAAAATTAACATATTATAGTCATTTACTATATTAGAAAAGAAAAGAAGCCTGGATAATAGGCACGAGTGTAAGTAAAGATAATATAAGAAAATTCTTTATTGTACACACCAGAAAACAATTACAGAAACCTATCTATATATTTATGTTTGTCCTGCCATGATTTTCAGTTTTACTAGTGAATGACTTCAAAGTTGTGCAACTGTAGCTTCCTTCTCTAAATTTCAGACAAAAAAGAGACGAATACAGCCAAGGAGGACCTTAAAAGAAAAGAATTCTGACCCAGCTTCAGATAAAGCCAGCACATCTGCCTCTTTGCCAGTTAAATTTTCCATACAAGTTGAAGTAGAATCCTGCGATGAAGATTGGTGGTACAAGGAAGATACTCAGATAAAAGAAGAACAGGAAGATTACAGGATCCAAGATGAAGAAGAACAAGAAGGAATGCCTGCGAAACAACCATTAAATGTTCAAAATCAAAGTGATGGTCAGGATCAACACAATCATAAGAGGAAATTAAAGTTTGCTTATTTAGAAGCCTTGAACAGGCATGGTGTCATTGAAAAGCTGGAGGAGTCTTCCAGTCGTCAAATAAATCAAAGTGTTACATTGCAAATGGAGAGCTTGTTAAAAATTAAGCAGGAACCTCCAGAAGACCTAAAATGGATTAAGCAGGAGATAGTTGATGAAAACATTCAGAATGAAGACGATCCGCGCACATGTGAAAATTTAACTGAACACCTCGGAATCACAATCAAAGAAGAACCTTTAGCAGAATCAATCAATGAAGATCAAGATTTGATTGATACAAATAGTATGTTACTAAATGTGGATTCAGTACGATCAATCAAACCCAGAGACGTTGTTGAGTTTAATGAGCTGTCCATTGATGATAGTAGTCAAGCAGAAACTATAAAAAAAGGGTTAAATCAAGGTAATTTAATTATACCCGAATTACTGGAAAACCCTGACAGTTCATTAACCATTTGGGACGTAGCGTCCAGATATTTTGATTTGGCTCTAAAAAAAGCTGTACATCCATCATATGTGATGATAGACTACTTCTGTGGATTGTGTCGTCAAACTGACTATGGAAGCGATATGGTCGCATTTCGGAGTCATTTAAACGAGGCTCATTTAAGCGAGGCTTTAGTTTTGAACATTGACTCATCAGCCAAAGATGCAGTTACAATAAAGGCTGAGGTAGTTAGCAGCACTGACAAAAGATATGTGGATTCGCTCAGAGCTGCGTGCGTAGATTTACAACTTGAAAGGTCATACTTAAAACGCATTGTTGAATGTCTATTTAGAAAAAAAAATTACAAAGTTTGGCAAATCTTGTCGTATAAATGCTACATATGTGAACTTTGCTATGAGCATCTCAGTCACTTTATTGTTCACTTAACAACGAATCATAATACAGACTACTGGCAAGTTTCCACTGAGAAAATTCGCAGTGGTGTTATCAGTGTCATAGTGTTCAAAACACTAGAAATTCGCAAAGAGTTTCCCGTGGTGTCAGACGAAACGAATATACCCTCGTACAGGTGTCTGAAGTGCAAGCTTGATTTTTTAAATGACAGGTCAGCCTTCTTCAAACACGGGTTTGAGCTAATGAAATGCTTTGGATGCAAGTGGAAGTTTAGTTGCCACGGTTTGCACAGCCATATAGGGCAATGCCAAAAGTTCTTCAATTTGTTCTATCCTAAGACGTGCCCTTGCAAAAAGGTGTTCGACAACGAGACAGCAATGGACAAACACCAGAAGATTTGTACGTTTGGTGACACAACACTAGCGTTCAACTGTTTAGTATGCAACTTTGTTGCTACAACATTAGACATCCTGTACGATCACCAGCGGCACTCGCACACTGTGCGATCTGATCAGATCGTATTTAGCGACTCGCTTTTCGGGGCAGCCCGACGGATTGCAAAGCCAAAGCCAAAGCCAAAGCAAATGAAAGAGAAAAAGAAGAAGGAGAAACCGGTCCAAGTAGAAATGGAGACAATTATATTGACAGAAGGATTCTGCCCAATATGCCCGTTCAGGCTGCCTGGAGAAAATCTCCTGCAGCACCTAAAAACTTACCACTTGGTACGTTCTGATGTTGAAGTGAAGCCTCTTGTGAACTGCAAATGGTGCGACGGCGGCTTTTCAGGCAGTGAGGTGCTGTACCACACGAAAGAAGATATTGTTCCACATGATGAATCCTGCATCGTTAGACACATTTGCTGGATATGCTACACAATATTCAAGGATTCAAATGCCTTGGAGTTGCATTTGATAACCAAGCATGTTGTGAGATCCTTTGATGCCATACATCAAGGAGTGACAAAGTGTGATTATTGTCTCACTATGTATCCAGGTCCGTTAATCTCACACCATTGCCCAAACATATTAGATAGTGTTCAGTGTTTTTACTGTCACCAGCAATTTCAAAACTATCTGTTTCTGACCTGTCATCTCAACGGACATCCCAGTGTTGAGTGCACAAATTGTAAAAGCGAACTGCAGCACAGTTGTATGAAGGAACGCCATCGATTGACATGTGAACGTGTCAATATGATTGTGCATGAATGCCTCAAGTGCGGATTCAGGGAAGAGGAAATGTGGGCAATTCATGCTCATTGTATGGAGTGCTTTTCGAAGGCTGAGAGGACTGCGAGAGTGTTTTTATCTCGAGAGGTAAGTGAGATTGCTTTCAGCTCCTATATTAAGAGCACCAAATCCCAAACGATTTTAATCATCTAACTGTCAAATTCCAAACTCATTGCTATCGCGAACTTCAGGATTCAAACAGGATTTGATGCACATAATTGGGGCTCTGTACTAATCTGCCGTTAACTGCTATCAGTTAATTGTGACTGACTGATCGCTGTACGAGAAAGAGAGCCTAGTTCGGCCATTGTACTTTGCAAGTGCTGAGGTATGCCGACTGACACTCAGGTTTCCTCACAATGTTTTCTTTTACCATGAGCGAGTGGCATTGCTACTAAAGATTCACAAATGTGCGAAACTAACGGCCGGTTTCTGAATTGGAAATTCCACTAAGTAAGTACTTAGTAACGTTCTGTCTCGCTCGTTTCTGAGAAATTCTAAGAGACAGCACTACAGTATTGTTAAGTAAACGAAATTCTCAATTCAGAAATACTTAGAATACGAAGTCATTAAGGTTGCTGTTACACCAGACATGCTGTATCGCTTGCATCTTAAAATTTTTAGTGATTAAATTAAAATATATTGACAATGATTATATATCCAAGTGGCAGGAAGACACGGGATGCAAGCCGCTTCGAACCGGTCTTTTTGGAAATCCATGGAGGAGGCCTATGTTCAGCAATGGACTTCTTGTGGCTGAATGATGATGATGATTATATTTTTGATAAATGTGGTCTAATAGTGGGATAGATAATAAAATTACGGAGAACGCATATTTTTTCTTATCTTGTACCTAGTTTTTGATTGAGAAAATTTTGTACGAAAATCAGTGTGTAAATATTGGAAACAACTTTTGCCTCTTCTTAAAACCTAAGTAGGTAAGTATAGAAAATAGAAAATGTATTTTAAATGTCCACAATTTTATTATAATTATATCAAATCCTCAGACCACAATGATCAAAAGTTTACCATTTTGTCTTAACATAACATAAACTCACGCCTGTATCCCAGAGGGGTAGGCAGAGACCAGGGACTGCCACTTGCTACGATCCTAACAGATCACTTTCGCTTCCTCAACCTTCATTAGTCGTTGCATGCACGCACGCCGGTTTCGGGTACTTTTTTTCTTGCCCTTTGCTAATACATCCCCTATTTGGTCGAAATATGTTCGTCTGGGTCGTCCCTTACCGGCCCTTCCAAATATTCGCTCGATATATTTGTTTTGTCAATCTTTCTTCCTTCATCCTCTCCACTTTTTTTTTTTTGTTATTTCATGGCCTGGTTACACGACCTTTGAGCCATATCTTTATTTAACAATTTTTCGTGTTTAACTTTCACTGATTTCACTATATACTGTTTATGGTGTTTTTAACATATTTATACAGTGACTTCAAGGCACTTTTGTCTTTTAGTAATTGTTTAAGCGTTGGCGGGCGGGAGGATACACTAGTTCACTTCTCCACATGTCCAAACCAACGCAACATTCCTTTCTCAATTCTAGTCACTACATCCTCTTTCAGTCCACAACGTTCTCTAATCACACTATTGCGTATTGTCTTACATTCACTAAAAATGTTAGATGAAAAATGCAAGCGAAATAGCATGAGGGACGCAACCGCATCCACACGCCCGGAATCGAACCGAATATTATTATCTTATCGCCATCCAGGGTGTAAAGAAGTCACTCTTTTTGGCGGTAACGTGAACATAGTCACAGGTCGTTTGCAGTTGCACATCGCTTACTGTCTACAGTGTATCTGTGTGTAATTGACGTAGTGTGATGCGTAGTAAATTATTGTTAGTTAATTACTCACACATAAACTGTAAAGCGATGTGCAAACGATCTGTGACTATGTTCACGTTACCGCCAAAAAGATTTGTGCGGACTATACATCTGAAAATATGTCGTATCTTCGTCAGTGCGAACGACGCATCCCTTTACAAGGCAGTGGCATAATAGTTGCCACCTGAAATTGAACCTTATCACTTCGAAATAAAGTTCAAAACCAATTAAAAATGTATTCTCACGATCTGGGTACACTCGGACCGAGTGCCGAACTTTGGCTACTCGGAAGCTACACGCATCGTGTACACCGGCCATCTTAGTAAAAGAATCCACTCTGACTAAAACGGCCATGTTTTTAACGAATTTACGTTCTGTTGAATGTCAATGTACAAAGTTAGCTGCTGCCTTCGGACCGACTTTGTAGTGAAGAAAAATGCCTGTAATCAAACTTTTTACTATCATGCTTGGTTTCGTCGTAAGGTCCACATGGATTACTGTTTCACATAAGCGAATAATACCTTGTGGTATGATTCCCCTCGTATACAGTGTGGAGAATCGTGGCACAAACGACTTGTGACCGGGCTATACGGTTTATTACTTTTTCCATGTTTCAGTTGATAATTCAGAAACCTAATGCTGACCCACTGACTATTAGCACTGACCCGTCTGATGACCACTCCTATACCAAGAGAGGAAACCCAGCCAGTACCGGAGCTGCATCGAGCATGGAAATGGATGAATACTGGAAGGAAACTCAAAACGCCGTCAGCGCAATCTTATGTACCGAAGTTTACGAAGAAATCGATGAAGAATACACAGAAGCCGAGAAAGAAAAAAACGTTGCATACGTTACGAGAAACGAATCAGATGGCGTCTCTATGAAAGAGGTTGAAAAAGTCATTATTCCTGTTATTACGAAGACCAAACCAGATAACGCCGAGACGCTGGAACATGAAGGAACATCAGAAGTTGGCAATTTGGATGACTCATCTAAGGTATTCGTGCCATTCAAAGCGTTTGCTCAAGACTCTCAAATCAAAACTGAACTAATGGAGGAAGAGGAAGAATTTGTTGTGACGAAAGTCACCGATATAAAGACAGATTTGAGTGTAGAGGACTTTATCCAGAACAACTCTGAAGTAGGAATAGAACCGGAGGTTCTGCTGACAATCAACCACGCGGCGAGGAAGTTGCTGTGCCTGTCTAAATGCCGGCATTGCCCCTTCGAAGGTACGTACGCCGAGTTGAAAATCCACTTGGAGTCCTGCGATAATCTTGACGAGAAAACACCTTTGTACAACGCTTCCCTTCCTCCCGAATGTCTGCAAAACTGCTCGTTCAGATGCCACGTATGCTGTATAGAATACGACACTCTGCAGAACTTTTACAAGCACGTTTGTGCGAGGAGTATGGACTGTCCTTGCTGCGGGAAGGAGTACAATTCATTAGGCCAATTAGAACGCCATCTGACTGCCGTGGTAAGGCATCAGTACGTCGAAAGGTCGAAGTACCCGTTGTGCATGCAGTGCACTAAACGCGTTAGAGCGTCTGAGGTCTTCAACCACTGGTTGGAACACAGTATTTCAGTAAAAAGTGAATCCCGCACAGAATCTGAAGCTGCAGTTAGTTGGGGTTATTCCGATCCTACTTTGAAAAGACACATGCACAAACCTCTAAGCCCTGAAATCCTTAGAGTAGTATTGAAGACTCTGACGAAGCAAATGAGATATCGTGAGACGTTTAAAATCTGTGTGGTGTGCGAGAAAACGTCTTATAGAAAGCGCGAGCACAAAATACACCTTATCGAGCATCTATTAAAAGATGCGCTCGTGAATAAGAGGGCCTTTGGCGCTCTGAGATGCCAATTGTGCTCCAAGGAGTACGCAAAGGCTTATGATTATAAGCTTCACATGAGGCAGCATGGGCGATTGCCCATATACCAGTGTTCCCTCTGCGATAAAAATTTCAGCGACTCCAGCAACTTGGCCAAGCACAGAAAGGTGCACAATGTTGAGGTGAAAATATGCGACCTCTGCGGGAGAAAGTTCACGTGCAAAATTATGCTGATGACGCATCTGAGGGTATGTTCATTTCTACTGTTGACCTGTTCGCATGAGCTAACAATTTTATAACCTCTGCTCCTTAATTCAGCGCACCAATCGTGTAATTGTAAAGTTACTAATTGGTATCGCAAACGTCAGGATTCCGACAGGATTTGGTGCGCTTTATTAGGCCTCTGCTTTCACGTTGGCATACCTAGGGTTGTTTTGCAGGGGGCCTAGCTCCTGAAAAGTGATGGTCTACTGAATCAAATTCCCAACGCATGTAACCCTACTCGGGTAGGCTTAGACACTGAGCATAGGCATAAAAACAGTTCTATTTGTAAAAAAATACCTATTTAGAAAGTAAAAAATTTACCCATGCCGGTACTTGAACCCGTGACCTCTGGCTAACCGTGCCAGCGCTCTCCCAACTGAGCTAATGGGCAAGTGCAGGCATCGGCGAAGTTTCGAACCTCTTTACAAGCTTGATAGGTTTTTAAATTTGTCCTCAGCACGGATTGGTGCAACAAACAGAATATATTATAGTTCTATTTGTACCGTCGAACCGCCTTACTTCGCCTTTTACTACTTGCCTACTTGCAAATATTTGTGAGGTAGGCTCTTGCGTAAAACTACTAAAACATAACAAATTTTGCCCACGACAATATTTTGCAAATTAACTATCGCTAACTTCAATGTTATTGTTAATTAGTGTTTTTTTTTTCGAGAAGACAGTTTTTTTTTTTTTACGGAACAAACTTTCATTTCATATGGTGCTAAAGCATAGATAAAGCTCAACTTTGAATTTTTTATGACATTAAGTAATCCTCTAGTGTGTGAAATGTTCAGTTTAAGGCTAAGTTACAAGCAATAGTCATTATTTAGTAAAATATTGTTGAGGTAATGTCGGCTATCATGAAATGCAAAAAAACTTTATTTAGAAAAGGGTTAAAAGAGTGGTAAGCGGTGGTAGCCTAGTGGGACATTGGACTCGGAAGCGGGAGACCCAGGTTCGATCCCAGTGCGGGCATGTACCTATGACTTTTCTCTCTAAGTTATGTACATTTGTGAAGTTATAGTAGCAATACCACTCGCTAGCGGTGAAGGAAAACATCGTGAGGAAACCTGGGTGTCTGAGCTATTCACATACCCCAGCGCTTGAAATCGCCAATCCGCGGTGGGCACGCGTGGTGTAAGCCCATACTCTCTCTCTGAGAGAAGGCCTGTGCCTTACAGTGGGACGTATACAGGGCGTCCCAAAGTTATGGGTCATAAAGGGAAAGTACCTTAAATATCGTAGATAGGGTATTTTGCTGAAAGAAGACTTTATGTTATTTTTAAAAGTTAGTTAACCGCCACAATAATCGTATTTGGTCTAAAGAAAATCCCCTACGAATCATTGAAACGAATAACCAAGTGCGTTTTTCATTCAACTGTTGGTGCGGACTTTTAAAAAACCGGGTTTTCTTAATCCATTTTTACCATGGAACCTTGAACACAGAAAAGTATTTAGAAATACTTCAAATTGTAAGAGATGAGATAAGAAATCTTTCCGCTGCGGAGCAAGAAAACTTAATTTTCCGACAAGATGGAGCTCCGGCTCATAATAGTCGGAGAGCAGCAGATTTTCTAAATGAATGTTTTCCTACTTGGATTGGTACGAATGGACCGATTAGATGGCCGGCCAGATCCCCGGACCTTACACCATTAGATTTCTTCTTTTGGGGATACGTGAAAGATATGCTATACAAAAAGCGATATGAGAACGTGGGCGAGTTACAAACAGGATTGTGCCATATCATATCGAGTATTCACCATAAAAAGATAAGAAAATCAACAGGCAGCGGACTCATTAAAAGATTGGCGATTTGCGTAAGACAAGAGGGATGACATTTTGAGCATTTAATTAATTTACAAAAAAAATACCCACTTAATTACTATGTTTAAACTGACTACGGCAGTTTCATGTATGTTTTTAATTTGATTAAAATGATTAATTTCATATTGTCCCTTTCTTTTAAAATACTATGTTATTTAAGAAGAGTTATTATTTTTTGGCCATTCTTTCGATTGGCATCATAAAATTAGGGGTGTTTTTTTTTTACATTTAAGTCGGTTCGATTCCCAGACAAGGCAAGTAATTTTTAGAAAATCTTTGAATGCAGAATTACTAACTTTTAAAAATAACATAAAGTCTTCTTTCAGCAAAATACCCTATCTACGATATTTAAGGTACTTTCCCTTCATGGCCCATAACTTTGGGACGCCCTGTATAGGCTGCTTATGATAAAAGAGTGGTCACTGGCTCCCAAACTAGGATTCTCTGTGCTAGGGGTAGCCAGGCTTCTTTCAAAATCATGATGCCAAACTTCGGCTAGGTACCTGTTAGGTTGCCAGTTTGTACTAAGTTTTAATTTTAAAGAGTCAATTTTTTTTGCTTTTCCCCAGAAGCATACAACAATGAAAATTAAATGTATTTATTATCGGTTCAGTATTGCAGAAACCATAAGATTATTAAACTAATTAATTATTACACACAATAGGCTATTTTAAACTAAGAAAATGCGTATTGCCCTGCACGCATCACAACATTGAAGCTTCTTCCCTTCACGTGTGAAACGAACATGGAATGAAAGTTACACACTGATTCACAAAAATATAAGAAATCCGTGAATATTATTAATTTATGATTGTAACAGAGTTTATATGTACTGTGTGAATGCCGTGTTCCAGGATGGGCACAACCCATCAGCTAACATGTTAGAGGTTATTTGAGTATTTGGAAGCATCGCGGCTATCTATGCCCACCAATAGATCTTGACCAAATTTACATGGTACTACCCTTGAAGTACTTACCCCCTTTTTAACAAAAAATAATTAATAACATCAGACAATGTCAAGAAGAAACAAATAAGAAAATAAAATTATAATGGATAGGTTAAGAAATATCTGTGTAGTTTTCATTTTTATGTACATTAAAGTGTCTCTATTCTAAAGAATAATAATGTAGGTTAAAAAAATTGACAATATTTCAAAATAGTAACCCGGATATTTTAATAGCTTAGCCGAAAGTAGGTAAAAAACTAAGGGATTTGCTACCAACCCTTTTCCAAAATATTTTATTTTTTATTTTATATAAATTTTTAAAATATTTTATTTTTGTAAAAACCAATTGTGGGCTTAAAAACTCATGAGCCATTGCAATAAAAGTTTGCTGCAAAAAAAAAGACAAGAGGCAAGTAGTGTTGCCGTACCGAAAGAAATTTCTGTTTTGAAAGGAATTTAGGCTCGAGTTGCGAAGAACGGGAAAGTTTCCCTCTCCCATTACTTAAGACGTACGGCTTTTGTTCCATTGATTTTAAAAATAATTCATTTATTAATTACCTATACATACATTTATGTTTCAGTTGTTATGTCATTGCAGCTTGAACTAATCTAAAATAGTGTATGTATTTCAAATGGGATTTTTTTTTTCTTGTTCGGAACCCTAAAAAACTACCTAAATCATACTGAATAATTTTGAAGAAGATGTCGAGTTTTGGAATAGCAATTTTTTTTGTTTTTTTTTTAATATTTAACAAAATCCCGTAAGTTAGTTGTGGTGATAATTTGGTTGGATCACAGATTATATTCGGATGTCATCATGACATTGACAATATTTTTTTTTACTTTTAGGCAAAGGTATTGCAGCTCTTCAGCCTACATCCTTGATATTTGAGTTATTTTCAAAATATTATCTCTAAAACGAATGAACAAAAAAATATGTAAAAATTTGTTTCGTAATAAGTTTTTAAGGCTTTATCGATGGACATTAAAATTTTTCACCCGGCTAGAAATGAAAACATGTCATGTTTTTCTCGCCCAATGATTTCCAATCTCTTATTGTGTGTGGCATGCTTTATATCTACTAAAATTCTTACTGTTATTTATAGAACACGATTCCACACAATTCTTTAAAACGCACCTCAAATGCATTTTAAATAGTCTGTGTAAATATTTAAGTTTAAATATTTAAACAGCGAGGATACACGAGTGTATAGTCCGCACAGATCTTTTTGGCGTTAAGTTAATAATATAATACAGTTGTTTTTCCCATTTTCCCCCAGCTCCACGAGACGGTGGTCCCTGTCAAATGCGAGCATTGCGAACAGACCTTCCTATTCCCTTCCCAGCTGAAGCGTCACTTGAAATACAAACACCGGACCGGGCCAGTGACGTACAGCTGCCCCGTCTGCCACATCAAACTTAACAGTATGAAACTCAAATGGGAACACGAGTGGGAGGTATGTCTTCATCTGTCTAGGCTTCTGCGTTCCACTGGGCATTGTCCAAAAAACGTTGTTCTATTTTATTTAATTTTTTTCGAGAAAATTATTAATTTGAGAGCCTGGGCGGATTATTTCGATTCGGACCGCTTTTAGTGATTTTAAAGCGAAAAAAAAGAAGCAGTCTACGAAACCGGAAGTACTTCACGCACGGAAGTGCGTCATCAACTGAGATCCTACGGGCTGTCAGTTTCTAGTGATACCATGAATCGATACCGAAACTCTTTAACCTTAGAACCTCTTCTCTTTTTTTTTGTATGTGCTTTGACCTAGTAACAGCTGTTGATTGGCGGCGGTTTGTTGGTGTGGGAGAAATATTGAGATAGGCACTATTATTATGTTATGCAGTCACTTCAGGACCCCACATGAATATTGATTAAGTCCTAATTTAGTTACCATAACTTCTGTCACATCCATATATTACTCAATACCCGCCCTCACCTTCAACTTACTCAAAGTACTTAGTGAGATATATTTTTGGATGCATGCCTAGCACATATTTTTATCATCTAAGTTTAGAATAAGTGGCATGTTCGCCGTATTATATCTCCGTATTAAATATATAAATAAACCTTTCCGACACAAGGTTGTCTGGAAGAAATTGCTGTTAAGCAATAAGGCTGCCCATTGTACTTTTTCATTGTAACTTTCATATTATAAGTCTCTTGTTTCTTGTGTGCAATAAAGAATATTCTTATCTTACCTTTAAGTAAAGGAAACAAAAAAGACTTAATCTGTGCAAACGTAAAAGATATATCGTGGCGTTTTTTATTAAAAAATATTAAACCTACTTTCATTCATGTGTGAAACGGACGTCAGAACGTCGAATTAGTCACACACTTATTCGTAAAAATACAAGAAATCAGTAAATATTATTAATTTTTAATGGTAACATTATATTCACTGACCTACCTTTAAAATGAAGTATTGTTTGTACCTAACTATTGTCAATATTTAGGACAATGCGCAATACGTACCGGCAAGTCCGTACGGGTCCGTACTGGTATTGGTATGACGGTCCCAACAATTATCTACGTGCCGTGCCCGTTTATAAAAGATGTAGGTTAATACTTGTCAGTACGTATAGGTACGGATTACCTAACCAATGACCAATGAGATGCGAGTATTTTGTTCTCTAGGAGTTCGACTCGTGGAAGGGAGTATTGGTTTGTGTGGGAATTGCCCCTTAAGAAGTCCCCTCACGAAGCGATTTCCATATAATTGTAGTTTGGTTTTCATTTACAAACCACATGGTAGATTGTAATGTCAACGTCAAAGTAAAAAAAATAATATTCAGAGTATAACACAGAAACTGTGACTTATTATTGAACGTTACAAGTAAAACTAGGTGTCCGTTTCAAAATCTAGATCATTCGGAGAAAAAACGGACAAAAAAAAAACTCCAAACTTGAATGACACTACCAATGTGTTTAAAGGACACCAATGGAGGTTCCCAAAAACACGTCATAGTAAGGAAGTCACAGAACAAGAAACCATTGACTGAATTCGCTCTATTGCGCACCGTATAACCCAAGCGAACTCTGCCCGCAGGTACACAGGCTACGAAAAATCTCCGCCGACTGTCCGGTGTGCGGCGAACAATTCCGGAAGACCAGCGATGTCAAACAACATCTCAGGTAGTTTTTTTATGAATGAATGAATGATTTATTGCCACAAACATGCTTACATACAATAAATAAAAAATAAAGGAGTATGCGTGTGACAATGATACTATTTCAGCGTTTGCTGTTTCTATTTGAAACAGCGCTGGTTTTCAAATAGCACCTCCACGCCAAATGAAGAAAACGTGTCATACAGGTAGGGCTTACCGTTAAGAAAAAAACATATACATAGAAAAATAGAAGTTATATAGAAGAATAGTTACGTATGTAGCTTATATATAAGCGTATATATACGTCCTACTGTACGGCACAGGCCTGTATGGGCTAAATCAGCACGCGTGCCCACCGCCGATTGGCAATTTCAAGCGCTGAGGTATGTAAAACATCAGGCATTCGGGTTTCCTCGCGATGTTTTCCTTCACAGTTAGCGAGTGGTATATAATTGCTAGTACAAATTCACAGATTACGAAGTCATTGGTACATTCGGATTTTGGTTTATACACTATGAATTTTAGTTAGTTTGGGAGCCAAGCCATAGCAAAATGAGCGTGCCATAACAATAGCTATCGAATACGCTTGTTTGTTTTAAAAAATAGGCACTTTCCAAAAATGTCGACACAAACTCGAATCTGTGACAACCAGTAGTAGCCAGCCAGAGTGGTGCATGTGAGTCCTCGGGTCATTGTTCTGATAGACTGATAGGCGGCATTATTTGTTCACGAATTTTTTGAAACAAGATTTCTTAACTCAATTTTAAATTTATTTACTAGTTGTTGCCCGCGATTTCTTTTGCGTGGTAATTTTCATGTGTATTTTTCCGGGGTAAAAAATAGCCTATGTGCTAATCCAGACTATAATCTATGTCTGTGCAAAATTTCATCCGGATCCGTTCAGCCGTTTTTGCGTGAAAGAGTAACAGACATCCATCCATGCATGCAAACTTTCGCGTTTATAATATTAGTAAGGATTTTAGTAGCCAGCCAGCCAGCCAGCCAGAGCGGTGCGTGCGCGCCGCGGGTCCGTGGGTCAATGTTGTATTAGACAGGACGAGCCGGTACTAATAATTGATCGCGAATTTTTCGGAACAAGATTCATCAACTATTTTTTTTTCTTAATTTTACGTCCATACTTAATAGTCTAAATAAAAGACATTATTAATTACTAATCACGTAAGCGCGGCAATTCAATTCAAATATTTTTATTCATTATAAAAACAGAATATTACTTAATGTTTCACTATTAATAGATTATGTGGAGAAGAAGGTACTTAACAAACTCCACATTCATTCTTTTCAAAACACAGCCATCATCAACCCATTATGTCCCCACCGAGGGGAATAATAACTTAATTAACTGAGTTTTCAACTTAGTCATGAATGTGTTGAACACTAGTCACAACACAATCGTCCTGTAATTGACATTTAAATTTTTTAGCATAGGTACGCATTTTATTGTCTCAAAGGAAACTAGATACAAAATAAAACGACCCAATTTTTTTATTTTCAGAAATTCGATGATTTTCATTCATAATTTTCTGTTTGGATTTCGTCTTATTCTAAAAGGACGTAAATGCCAAATGACGTCACACATACGGCATATTCGCCGACTTTTTAAAAACCATTGTTGATTGACGTTTAATGACATTTCTCTTGTCAGTCAACTATGACATCTGTCATAACAACTTTTTTTAAATATTAGGCAACATTCCACCGTATGTGTGACGTCAACACACAATTTCTGTTTTTTTTTTTAATTTTCTCTAAAATTAAGCAATAATAAAAGTTGTAAAGATTTTTTTCGTAATGAGGATAGCAAAATTAAGAAACGGTATTTTTAGTTTTAGGCGTTGTAAAATATGAAATGTCGTCAATTAATATTAACACTATAGACTTGTTCCGAAATAAATATATTGATTGATTGGTGTTTGGCATTAAACAGTAGATTATACTATTTAATGCCAAACATCTTTTTCTTCTTAATAATCCTTGATGTTACAGAAAGCTTTTTTGCACAGAGTGTGCTTAACACATCTTTTAAACCGCGTTGGGGTGGGGGTAACTGGGCGGCTTTCAAACCAGCCATAACTCTGTGGCGCAGCGGTAGTGCACCTGCCTACCATGCGAGAGGTCCCGGGTCCGAATCCCGGCTGGGAACAAAAAAAACAACCCCAGGTCTTGGATGCTTTCATGTTTGTGATGTAGTAACCGAAGTGCAAATGACCTGTGACCGTTGCCGCCAAAAAGATCTGTGCGGACGATATGTGCCTGTATGTAAATGTTTAAGTTTATATTTTAGTGTATGTATGTGCGTAAACAACACCGTTATTCCTTATCTTCCACAGATTGCGCCACGACCTGGACAACCGAATGTCCACAAAGGCGCGCTTTGTCTCAATGCTAGCCTCCCTAGCCAAAGCCAGCGTGTCGACGAAGAAATTAAGCAAGGCCTCGGAACGCGAGACTAAGTCACTTAAGTCAGTCGGTCCCGCGAGCTTGAATAATGAAGAAGGCAGCTCCATCAGTTGGGAGATTGGAAGCACGGAAAACTCGCAGGGGAGTGCCGGCGTTCAGAGCGAGTAGGTCCTGGCGTCCTGGGTTCCGAACCTGCCCTTCTATCACGTAGTTTCCACCCCATTGGGCTAACACCATGAATTTTGGGTGGTGTGAAAGCCATAGCAATGGCTGTCCAGTACGTTACTTTGTTGTTTCTAGGGTTCCGCACACAAAGGGGTAAGGGACCCTATTACTAAGACTCCACTGTCCGTCTGTCAGTCTGTCACCAGGCTATATCTCACGAACCGTGATAGATCGAATTGATAACTTCCTCCTTTTCTGAAGTCTGTCAAAAATAAGTGTTAGCCCGAGTATCATAGGCTATGTAAAATCGGCGTAAATGCAGGTGTAAAATAATAAAAAAAAAAAACACTCAAAAACATAACCATCAACCCGACTGCTAAGCATTAACTACTAAGCAGGCGGGACCAAAATTAAATATTGAAACTCATTATTGCGAGGTACTTAGGTCGGTCTCGCCTGCTTATTAGGTAGTTAATGCTCAGCAGTCGGGTTTGTGGTTATTTTTTATTTTTGTTTTTAATTTGCGCTAGTATTGTAGTCTCTAGCCTTAAGTATTTAAGGTTTATTTTAGTTTGTCGCGTCCGCATGTCGCCGGCCCGTTGCTATGTAGATAGTCCTTCACAATAGTGTAAATTGTGTATGAATGAAATCAGAAATTTATTTCAACGTAAAGAATTTACATTCTGTTGAATGTCAATGTACAATGTTACCCGCTGGCTTATTTGTAGTGGAGAAAAAGGCAGCGGGAAAAAAAGAAACTCCACTCTATCTTTTCTCAAATCATCCTAAATCTGATACATAAGTTGGTGCGAGTACCTAGCTAACAAGATCCGATGAATGCAATTAAAAACTTGCAATTCTAAAAAAAACCGGCCAAGTGCGAGTCGGACTCGCGCACCGAGGGTTCCGTACAAACATGCAATGTCAACAACATTTTTTCACGGGTTAAAGGCAATTAGATCTAAGTATTTGATATGAATTTCAACTTGATAGCTCTACGCGTTCATGAGGAAAAAAGTAATAAGTTTATATTTATTTAAAAATATATATTTTGTAATGTAACTAAAAATTTAAGGTTTTCGGAATTTTTCCTTTATGTGAGCTATAAAACGTTGCTTCATGCCAAATTTCAAGATTCTAGGTCGACTGGAAGTACCCTTTAGGTTTTGATTCCCTTGCGAGTACTTGCGAGTTTCAAAATATGCAGCTTAAATTGCTGTTTCTTTTGATTGCGTTGACATAGAAGTTAGATTTTGTTACAGCTTAAAGGTATTATAGACCTGAGTATTTGGTATGAATTTCAATTTAATACCTCTACGCGTTTATGAGGAAATGGGTAGTAAGTTTAAAATTATTAAAAAAATATATATTATGTGATGTAACTAAAAATTTATGGTTTTCGTAATTTTTCCTTTATCTATGCTATAAGACGTTGCTTCGTACCAAATTTCAAGATTCTGAGTTCACGGGAAGCACCCTGTAGGTTTTGATTCCCTTGCAAGTGTCGAAAATTTGCGGCATAAACGGCTGTATCTTTTGATTGCGTTGGCTTAGAAGTTTGATTTTTTCACAGCTTCAAGGGACAGTAGACCTGAGTAATTGATATAAATTTCAGCTTCATACCTCCACGCGTTCCTGAGAAAAAGGGTCTTGACAGACGGACGGACGGACGGACAGACGGACAACAAAGTGATCCTATAAGGGTTCCGTTTTTTCCTTTTGAGGTACGGAACCCTAAAAAATAGTAAAGTAGCAAAACACGGATACTGCAGCCAGACATGCGGATAGCACAGCACCCATGAATATGATTACTAATGAATATTTCCTTAATAACCATTTAAGGTTTATTTTACTTTATCGTCACACCCGCCTTGTCATGTATGAATGAATATGATTATAATTTAATTGTTCCATAAACCATTGCGAAAAGATCTTTCGAGGTCGCTTAGCGACCACCGCTTTCTAAGTGGATAATATTATGTGTATATTGTATTGCAAAAATGATGTAATACGTTATTATTCTGCGTTATAATTACCTTATATTCGTTAAGACATCTTTTTTCCAGTAGGACCGAATTGCATTATACATAATATCATAAAACTTATCATCGGTGATATTGCACATTCTCTATTCTATAAAACCAGCAATGGGTATCACCTAGGATTCACATGTAGTGCAAGATGGCCCTAAGAATGAAATACAATAAGTAATAAAATAATACAAAACAATTTTGATATATTAATGTTGTAAGTACCTACCATGTATTATGAATTACAGTATGTTGTACGCTTTCGTTACTCTTTTATTCCACAGTTTTTTACATTTATTTATAAAATCACAATTACTTAAAACACTTGACAAAAGCAGATTAAAATAGCCTGTGTTGGAGATTTTAAAAGGAAAATACTGCCTCTCGACCAATGGTTTCCCCCGCCCCGCGTCCCGCGCGTGCGCTGCTCGAGACGACTTACATAAATGTATTACCTACACTACATCCCTTCCTTAATAGATTTAGATTTAAATATTTTGATTCTGATCATCTAATCAAACAAATACTCGACCAGTACAATCAATATTTTTTATTAATTTACGTATGTACGACAAATTATATCAATCATCATGAACTCATATTCCTAATCAACAATAAAATTGTATTTACACATACCAACTTTGATTGCTCTACTTTCCATTGTCCTTTTAACCGATTTCGATAATTCTTTTTTTGTTGGAATAGATATATATATATATATATATAACGTTCTATTGGTCCCATTTTAATTTGGTGAAGATCTGATGAAGAATTTCAGAGATGGAGAACGGAACTCTTCAATGGACAGCAGTAAATAAGGTCTAATAGGGCCCATCCTTTAGTAATATCCGTATGTTTCATAAAATAGCGTAAAAGTGTCTATTGGTTAATCCATCGAATTGTCATAGTAAACCATGAATTGCAGTTCTATGAAACAGGCCCCAGGCCGCCTTCGGACAGAACAGTGTTATAAAAAATAATAAACATTTAACTTGTCTGATAGAGCTATGCTGTTACTCCTAATCCGCTTATCACATATCACTTTCTCTATTGTTTGTAAACACCTTTTTTAGGGGTCCGTACGCAAAGGCTAAGGGACCCTATTACTAAGACTGCTGTCCTTCCGTCCGTCCGTATGTCACCAGGCTGTATCTCATGAACCGTGATAGTTAGACAGTTGACAGACAGTTTCTGTTGCCGCTATAACAACAAATACTAAAAACAATAAAATAAATATTTCAGGGGGGCTCCCATACAACAAACGTCGCCTAAAGACAGCGCTCGCCATCTAGCGGCCATCTATGTAACCTCCACTGCGCCGATATCATGTCGTTAATGTCAATGTTAAACGTTTCTTGTTGGTTTCTATAGATGGCGGTGTTCTCAAATTAGATCTTTGTCTAGTTGTATAGATAATGATACGGAACCCAATTTAAGTAAGCAAGTAAAAGTAAGTAAAAAATATTTATTTCCAAAAAGATATACAAATTAAGGAGGGCTCCCATACAACAAACGTGATTTTTTGCCGTTTTTTCTCGATCTTTGTGTCTAATGTTCTTTAAATAATGGTACGGAACTCTTCGTGCGCGAGTCCGACTCGCACTTGGCCGGTTTTTCATCCTTCCTTACTCCTTTGCGGTTGCTTCAGAGTTGTTTACGATATCTTCTACGCTGTGCTTACATTCTGTATTCATAGGTATATTTGTTCCTTTTTCTGGACATTCTCACTCCACATCCGTTGGTTCCGATTTGATCTCCTCATTTTCAAGTTTGATTTTGTCAAGGTCTCCCTTTGAAAGTGCTTCAGTATTTTCAAATTCTCCTTCTGTTAGAACGGGACAATTAGTATCAGGCTTCTCTGTACTTACTTTGTTTAGGGAACTCTCTGGAATTACTTTCGAGGGTTGTAGTACGTCACTGACGCGATCTTCCGAATCCTTGACTGGGCAGGTGTCATCGTCGTCCAACACGTCAAGTGCGTGTTCCGTAATGTCTATCGTGTCGATTTCCTCTTTGACTGTGATTGCTTCCTCCCCCGTTTCCCCGAATGGGTCTTGAATGCTGCTTATCTCAGAGTTCCTCACAAATGCTTCGTTGTCATGTGGTTTGAGGCTGCCATTGTTATAGGCACGATCGTGTCTCGGGTCCACGCTTGTAAAGAGCGGCAATGGTGACAACTGTAATATGGAAACGAGGGTTATATATAAGATAAGATATTTTTTTATTTCGAAAATCACCTCTTGTTCAACAATATTTTACAATTTTTTTAATGGGGAACTTGCGTCTAACTTAGATTGTAGTGACTTTCCTTTTATACCATACAAATCATATAGGTAGGTACTTAAAAACCTACGAAATTTTTTTTTTCCGGCTTTTCGGGGTCACATAATATGCGAAAAATAAAGTTACTCTAATAACATACAACTTGTTAGATATCGTTTTGTCAATGAACTCTGAACGTATTCTTATAACGTCGTTAGACCTGAGATTTCCACACTTAGCCTCATAGCTGGGCCATTGTACGTAGCAAACGCTAAGGTATGTCATGTGCATAAATACCTCGGACACTAGGGTTTCCTCACGATGTTTTCCTTCACCGTTAGCAAGTGGTATTGCTGTTATAACTTCATAAAGTATCCTATAAATTTTGATTCCCTTGAGTATCGAAATATACGTTTTTTGCGGCATAAGTAATCTTTGCCTGCAGCATCTTTCTTTTACGTTAACTTAGAAGTTTGATCTTTTCACAGCTTCAAGGAAGTGTCGGAACTGAACTGTTTATAAAATGTATAAAGTTCTCCTTACCTAACGTACGAGTAGTTGAGAACAACATAGTAATTGGACATGAAAAACTAGAATTTGTAGATGATACTGTATTTCTGGGCATCACAATCGATGCAAAACTACAATGGGGTCCACATATTGTAAAATTAGCACACAGACTTAGCTCTGCAGCATATGCAGTGAAAAGAATTAGGGAACTCACTGACGTTGCAACTGCTAGGCTTGTTTATTTTAGTTACTTCCATAGTATTATGTCCTACGGTATACTATTATGGGGCCGGGCAGCAGACATTGAGACTATCTTCATCTTGCAGAAGAGAGCCATCCGATTTATTCACAAGTTAGGTATTAGGGATTCGCTAAGAAATTTCTTCAAAGAAACCAACATCTTAACAGTTGCATGTCAATACATTTATGAAAATATTATGTACGTTAGAAAAAATATCAAAGACTTCGAAAATGTTGGTGGCCACCATAATGTTAATACTAGAAATAAACATAAATTGTCATTTCCACTATTTAGACTTGCAAAAGTTAAAACATCCTTAATGGGGCACTGTATAAGGTTCTCCAACAAAATTCCTCAAGATATATTAGAGTTACCTCCAACGCGATTTAAAAAATGCGTTAAGCACATTCTGTGCAAAAAGGCTTACTATAACATCAAGGATTATTTAGAAGACAAAGATGTTTGGCATTAAACAGTAGATTAATATTATTTAAAGGACGATTGTGAGTATTGTGACTAGTGTTCAACACATGACTAATATTTTAAGTTGAAAACTCTGTTAATTAAGTTAAAACGTGTTTTGAAAAGAATAAATGTGGAGTTTTTTTGTTAGCTTCTCTTCTCCACATAATCCATTAATTGTGAAACTAACAACTTTGACGTTCATTAAGTAAACATTCTGTTTTTACAATGAATAAAAATATTTGAATTGAATTGAATATATGGTTTTAATTTCAACTCGATACCTCCATGCGTACCCGAGATAAAGGGTCTTGGCAGGCAAACGGACGGTCAACAAAGTTATCCTATAAGGGTTCCGTTTTTGCTTTTGAGGTACGGAACCCTAAAAACACACACAACTCACCTGTTTAGCCAGGCACGTGGCCTCCGCTGTCGAATAGCAATCCATGTTTTGCGGCTCGATCCCAACCGACTGGTGAGCCACATAACCACACTCGTACTTATAAGACACCGTAGCGACGCCATTACACAGGGCCCGGTGCGCGCGCTTCATACAGCTCTTTATCACCTTGATGCACTTTATACACAGCAGAGTATGTTGCCCCTTCAGATGACATTTCAAGAACAGGCTATTCTGAAACGCTCCGTCACAGTAGAAGCATCTTAAGGTGTCTGCCTTCAGTGGGCAGTAGTGCGTGTCGTCAGGGCCTGGATATAAGCTCTGACAGGTCGTGCATCTCGTCACAGACTGCCAAACGGCTTCGTCCGATCTCGCGTAGTGATTCTCCAACATGTGTATTTTCTGATCATTTGCCGACTTGCATCTCTTAAAGCAGACTACACAAACACGTCTGATTTTCTTGCCTTTGAGAGCCTTTTTGTGTCTGAGTAGCGTATGCTTCAACACGGCCGCCTCTGTGCCCCGGTATGTGCACAGTTTGCAGCTAGTCAGGGAAATGGGACGAGAGTCTGTTTGCACCAAGGGATGGTGCACCATATGTTTGTCTAGGGTCTGACCAGCACGTGTGTAAGGGCATAAAGGGCCGACATCGGATTCTTTCTCTGAGCTTGTTATCGCCGGTTTCGGCTGACTTATGGCAACAATTAGTATGCGCTGTTCCTTTTTGCAGTTCTCAATAGGGCTTATTTTTGGCTGGTACTTAGCCAGTGGCTTTGACGTGCATTCAGGGCGTTGTGGCTTCGGAGACGTTTTCTTTTCAAGCTTTAAGTTCTCATTTTCGTCTTTTGCCTCCTGCACTTGTCTCTCTGCCAATTCCTGTAGTGTAGGTATCGTCTCTGTGCAGACGGTCGGCTGATGAACAGAGTTTGTAACACCTATAACGAATTCGTCAGATGGCACTGTGTGGTGGGCATATTGGTGTTTGAGTAACATTTTTTGTGTGGAAACACTGAAAGGGCAAACTACGCAAGGGAACTCGAGTGCCAAACTACTGAATGAACAGGTTTTTTGGTGCTTATCTAGTTTAGTTAGACTCTGAAAAGTCTGACTGCAGGGGCATGTTTTAGGAGAGGCCTTTTTCCGATACTGCACGCACTGCCCAATATGTACGTCCAAATTAAAGCAATCGAAGCTGTGGTGGCATCCGGGACAAAGCACTAAGATAGATGAAGAGGTCACATGTTTTGTGAACAATTCTCTGTCATCAAAGTCAGCCTTGCAATGTAGACACTTAAATTTGGGGTTCTCATTTGACACCACAGGGAACATTTTGCGAGTTGGTTTTTTTCTCCTGTATGCTATTACATTTACAAAGGCAGGACATACCATTTCTAGTGTGATCTTGGGGCGCTGTTTGTAGTGTATTGAATTGTGATTAGACTTCAGATGTTCAATATAAAGACTGTAGCGTTCATAGCAAACTTCGCACTCATAGCATTTATAGGATAGAATGCGCTTATGTCGCATCCAGGGTAGACATCGAACAATGGCTTTTGAGTATTTTTTTACGAGATAGTCCTCTCTTCGAGCAGACTTTAATAATTTAAAATATTTCTCATTACAGTCTTTATTGTACTTGGAAACTTTAGTGGCTATTAAAGTTACTGAGGATGTGTCAGCTGTAGGATCAATTTTGATAAGTAACTTGTCATATAAATGGTTACAATTCAAATGGCTCCTTAATATTTCAATGCCAACCTCAGCCTCGTACAGTGGATATTTCTGCTTGGTAAATACTGTATTACACAATGTACAACGGTAGGTAAAAAGTTTCTTTCCGGGTATGCTTTTAGCCAATTTTAAAGCTTTTTCAATGGCTATGTCAATATATCTGGACAGTATCTGCCACGGCTGATTACATTTGGCAATGAGTCTCGGAATTTTTGTTCTGTTTTTAACATTAGTCTTTCGGATCTTGTTGTGTTTATTACTGTAATATTTGCGTAATAATTCAACAATTGATTCCAGTCCTTTGAGTTTTAATGCCATAGTGGAGTTTTCAATAGTATTGTTTTGGTTCGCACAATTTGTAAATAACTCTTTTTCAGTCTGATTGTCTTTTTTACTTCTTTGATTTGTTACTTGTTGTTTAGCAGGACAATTATCCACAGTCTGGATATTATCAGTGCATTTGAAATGTTCTTGTTTTAATATCTGGGTGTCAGCCCAAAGTTCAGAGGCAAGGCTTTGATTCCCAACATGGTTTTCTGGTGTCATTTCTTCTGAATAGATTTGAGGCTGGATTCCCATGGACATATCTTCTATCTCTTCTTTAAATGCCTCGAAAAAATCTAATTTATTAGAATTGTATGACTCTTCACTGATTGTATTATGTTCTTCATGCCAGCTGTTTTCATTGAACAACTCTATGTTGGAAGAAATGGTGGCTGGTCCTAGTTTGCAGGTGTCCTCTTTGAAGGCTGTTATGGGTGAGATCGGTCTCGTCCTTTTAACCTTTTTAACCTTCAAACAAAACAAAGCGTTAAACGGTACCTACATTTATTGCATCATCATCATCATCAGCCATTTGACGTCGACTGCAGGACATAGGCCTCCCTCATGGTTTTCCAAGCTTCCCGGTCTTTTTTTTTCTAAAGTAAAAAGTTCTTTATTAATCTAATATATAAGAATCTCGTGTCACAGTGTTTGTTATCGAACTCCTCTGAAACGACTACAAATTTTTATACTCATACTCTCTCCCTGAGCGAATGCCTATGCCCTACATTGGGACATATATAGGCTGCTTATGCTAATGTACCATACTTGGTAGGTCTAAGAATAGGTCGTAGGCTAATTGAATCGTGTGATTTTAAAACAACACAAGTCACATGTGTTTTTAAAATAACACTTGCCCATTTTTTTTTATTAAACTATTTACACCTACCTATTGATTTACATTAGAAAAAAAATTTGTAGTTTATTCATACAGAAATCAATATAATATGCTAAAATATTGCTGTTGTAGATATTAGTATTTGAATAAAACAGTTTTTTCTATTTCCTGAAAAGTTGTAATGAAAGGACATTGTGTCGTTTTAAAATCACACAATTCAATTAATATAGCAAAATAACATTTGCCGGGTCAGCTAGTATTTTATATCACATGACACTGAATTGTAAAGTAGTCTCTCGACATAGGCTCTATCCAATGCTACTCGTTCTGTGGCAGATCATCCATTCTCCCATTGTTTCTGTAGTCTTCTTCTCCTCCTTTTGGCAATATTATATTAACCTCTTTTATCCTGTTTTATCTTTTCAATACATGGGGTTGAAATATGGCTTACTGAACTTAAAACTTTGGCCAATGCATCTACGAAATGAGATGATTTACACAGCGTCCAGTGGCACCTTCACTCACACTAGATGGGTGAAGGGACTACTCGGACGCTGCAGTGCCTGGGACATTGTTTGTTAGATGGAGTAGGCTTGCCCAGCACCTATACCATCTTGGCAGCTTAGTTATACTTACTAATGGAATGAATGGATTTGAATGGCTTACTTGCTGACCTTGAAAACGTTGTTTTGCTATATTAATTACGACTAGCCTACAACCTATTCTCAGACCTACCATTTGGTACACAAATAATTTAATAAAAATGGGTGAAGCTGTTTCAGAGCAGTTCGATAACCAACACTGTGACACAAGATTTTTATATATTATATTTTGCCTTACGTAAGTAGAGGAAAGAAGGGGTCAGAAAGTGGTAAAAACTGTCTTACACAATGAATGACCTGTCATTTAATAGATGGCTGCCTTGTAGGTTTAACATTGAGGAGGCTTCATGCAGTACCAGTAATCCTACCAAATGAAAAAAAAACATATCTGAAAAAATACGCTCTGTAAAAGAAGATATGTTTTTTTTTACATTGGTGACATTTTTTTACATTGGTGGCATTTTTTACATTGGTGGCATTTTTTACATTGGTGGCATTTTTTACATTGGTGGCACTAGTTAGCCCACAGGATCCCCTTAATCTGTTAGATTATGACCTTGAAAGAACAAAAACCATTCTTATGATGCCTGATCTGTGCTACCCGACTTGTCTGTTTATAATGCCACACGGCATCGCAGTTTGGCATCACGACAACCTGTTGGAAACAGTTCAACACCGAGCGTCAAACTATCCTTATCAGTACAAAATATTCCCAATAACCGGTAATTGGTAATCACGTCAGTATTCAGCCATTCAAAACCATTCCTGTAAGTGTTTTTATTTTGTGGACCTATACAGTGACTATGCTTTCCTCCACACGGTTTAAAATTGTCAATAAAACCAATAACCTCTAAGGATATGCGGTTGCTACAAAGGACAAAATAGTTTGTGCCATTAAAGACGGACAGTTTTAAAACCTAGTTCTGTACTATGGACGGACGGCCTTTGCAAAGACCAAAATACAGACTATTTTTTAAAATTGAATTACCAGCGTAATAGACATGTGGTCGCGTCAACTAATCACTAATTTCTAGTGAAGGTCATCTCTTTTTGTTTTCGACCAATGACTACAGCCCAAAAGTTAGCCGTTTTTGTAAGATTCATTCTTCTTTCAACAACGGTCATGGTGTAGCAAAGGGTGTGCAAGGGAGACAGAAAAATTTGGAAAAAAAAAACAGGGTCCCCGTACTCCCTCCTTTTTATATTTTTAATCAAAGGCGGGCAACAAAATAAGCAATTCTTCTTCTTATGAAAAATCGCTATATTGAATATTTATGATTTTACAGGCGATTTAAGTTGCCGGACTCTTTAAATTTTATTTTATGAAGAGCAAAGGAGACGTCTGCACCCTCGTGGCCGATCGCGTCGGGATTCAGTAATCGTAAACTTTTTGTAAGAGTAAATGAAAGTTGATGTAAGGAAGTACCATCACAGCATTTTTTCCATATAATTTCTTTGGATTTATATATGACTGCTTGAAAGTTGAAAATTAGATTTTATTTAAGGATTAATTTTTCATTTTAGTTCAGTTATTATTTCAGGGTTCTGTTTTAAATTTTCTTGGGTTCTGTTAATTGTTGTCTTTTTGGAGTGTAGCTTTTAAAGGGTTTGTTTTTTAGTGGGGTTTTCACTTTCGTTTAGTATTTTTCAGGGTTTTTGAAGTAAATTTTTTTCTGTTTTGCCATATAAAATTTAAATCGCCTGTAAAATCTGTCATTTTTTTAGGGGGAAAAGTTGTTCATTTTGTTGCCCCCCTTTGATTAAAAATATAAAATAATGAAATAAGGCAAGATAAAAAGTACCCGAAACCGGCGTGCGTGCATACAACGACCAATGAATGTTGCGAAAGTGATCTGTCAGGATCATAGCAAGTGGCAGTCCCTGGTCTCTGCCTACCCCTCTGGGATACAGTGAGTTTATGTTATGCTATGTATAATAAGGGGGTTACAGGGACCTTTTTCTGTCTTTTTTTCCTTCCATACCCTTTGCTACACCCTGACCTGACATTTGTATATTGTCCTATAAGAATAGCGCCCGGGCTTACTTTATGTAATTATTTTCAGGGTTGGATGATAATTAAATCGATAATATTTTGGAAGATTCGGACCTAAATATTGCTAGCGATAACGAAGATCCAGATTACGACCCCCCTGATGATTCATAATGATTTCGGCCGAACATACCTACTTGACAAAGAACAAAAGATAGATTCCTAGAAAGTTCATCAAAATTTTCCTTATATTATACCGATAAACGTTTGTATTGACGAATATACTAAATAACGTATATCTACATAGTTATTCAAGATCAAAAGTCTCGTCCATAACACCATGATGATCAATTTCATGCTTTGTATAGGGCGTTCGGCCATAGGTGCAAGTCCTTTTTGGGGGCACCTCGGCCTTAGGAGGTTAAGGAATGTTTTGCGTTTAGCTCAACCAAAGATCTATACCCACCACCACTGGAATGTCATTCTGGGTCTGTCTGTTTATCTCTACAGATCGGTACGGCTCCAAATTAGACTTCCATGATCGTTTGATGACGCCTTCCGACATTATTGCACTGGAACAACACCACAGAACACATAAAACCAAAAATCTTTAAGGTAACCTAAAACGAAGAAAACCTAAAAAAAAAATGAACCATTTAAAAAAAGTGACCAAAACATACTTTTTTTAAATGGTTCACCGATTACCACAAGACTAACAACTGTCACTTTGCTGCCTCCACACGATGGGCCAACAAACTAATTTCTTTGGATTTATATACGACTGCTCGAAAGTTGAAAAATACATTTTATTTAAGGGTTAATTTTTCATTTTAGTTTAGTTATTATTTCAGGGTTCTGTTTTAAATTTTCTTGGGTTCTGTTAATTGTTGTCTTTATGGAGTGTAGCTTTTTAAGGGTTTGTTTTTTAGTGTTTTCACTTTCGTTTAGTATTTTTCAGGGTTTTTGAAGGCAATTTTTTTTCTGTTTTGCCATATAAAATTTAAATCGCCTGTAAAATCTGAAATATTTAATATAGACATTTTTTTAGGAGGAAAAGTTGCTCATTTTGTTGCCCCCTTTGATTAAAAATATAAAATAAGGAAATAAGGCAAGATAAAAAGTACCCGAAACCGGCGTGCGTGCATACAACGACCAATGAATGTTGCGTAAGTGATCTGTCAGGATCGTGGCAAGTGGCAGTCCCTGGACTCTGCCTACCCTTCTGGGATACAGGCGTGAGTTTATGTCTGTATGTATTTCTATAATATTTAAAATATTCGTAACACCTTTCTGACTGTTAGCTTTTTCTGCTTCAGGATATTTTACTTTTTCAAGACATTTATTTATCGTTTATATTTCGCTGAAGTTTTGTGTAAATATTAGTTATTTCTTTGCGTACAATAAAGTAAGTTTGTCCATTGGCTCGGATTTTATTCTCTCAGTGCCATAGACTTGTCTTTTTTTCTTTCTAATCTGTGAGCGCCATTGGCATCTCGATGTCTGAAAATAAGTAGGTACTATTTCACAGATACCAAAAGGGTAAGGGACCTTATTACTAAGACTCCGCTGTCCGTCCGTCCCTCTGTCACCAGGCTGCATCTATTTCTGTTGCCGCTATAACAACAAAAACTAAAAACCGAATAAAATTAATATTTAAGGGGGACTCCCATATAACAAACGTGATTTTTACGCCGTTTTTTGCTCGATATTAGTGACGGCCACAGGTAGATGCTTGAAATATTCAAACGTTGTGTAGATAAAGGTACGGAACCCTTAGTGCGCGAGTCCGACTCGCACTTGGCCGGTTTTTTTTCAAACGGAGACGGAGAAAGGGATAGGTCTCTCGATAAACTACATAGGATTGGGATTCCGTACTGTCGGTACTTTTGTAAACATTTTTTGTTTCAATGTAAAAATTAAAGATACGTATAAATTTAAATATTTTATAACATTAACAACAGTTAACACGAGTATATTACTGTGAAACATACTATTCTTCCCTTTCTGTTGTAATACTTGCAGTGCGTGCAACAAGAAAATTCGTGTCCCACTGTAACTCATCCACAGCACATTTAACTGGAGAACTTTTAGGAACTATTTCTGATACTTTGAGATTGTCAGGTACGCAATATTTGAACATAGTACTTCTATTTGGGGAACAGTCAGAAGCAACTTCAGAGCCTTGGAGAGTGTCAGGCACGTAGTGTTTGAATTCATCAGCACTCCACGTGTCTTCATCATCGTGAAATATCCCTGGCGTATGCTCCGTGATATCGATTTCGTCGATTTCTCGTTTTATTTCTATGTCCATCGTATCCGTTTCGTGATGTGGCATTTGAATGCAACTTTCTTCAATGTCGAACTCCCGTTTTATTTCTATGTAATTCATGCCAGTCTCTTCAAATGTCTGTTGAGTGCCACTTTCATTAGTGACTAATCCAAACGACGTTTCTTCAATTAAATTAGTCAGTCCGAGTTTCTTTGCGTAAGTGTGATCGTTACTTATACTATTGTGCTTGGCCTTCGATACCATGAACTGAAACATAAACAAGTATATTAATACAGAAGTGCGTCTATAGCTCTCAATTTAAACCTAACAGTTACATAGCTAGCGAACTATCCTAAGACATTGATGAGAGGTTTGGAAAGAAAACGGCGCGTAAATTTTTATGTAACTTAAAAAAATCAACATTTTTACAGTCCAATAAATACTAAATAGTTATTATCAACTTAGAAAGTGACCTACAACTCCGTCCACCACAGCTTAGCTGCAATCCTGCAGAAATAAACTTAGTAATTAAACACTCGGCCCTATTTATAAAAACACAACTTCTCTAAAACCAATCTAAAACTCTGTTTATTAGGGTTCCGTACCCGAAGTGTGCCAAACGGGACCCTGTTACTATGACCTCACTGTCCGTCTGTCTGTCTGTCACCAGGCTGTATCTCATGAACCGTGATAGCTAGGCAGTTACAATTTTCACAGATGACGTATTTTTGTTGCCGCTATAACAGAATAAAATAAATATTTAAGGGAGGCTGGCCCCGTGAGAGGTGGTTTCGACCTCATTGTAGATGAAATCTTCAGTCACCTACCGAAATAAGGCATTATGTTCATCACTATGCTATCCAATGGTACACTGAGACTTTCATACTAACAGCTTATGGTATGAAAAGAGGCACAGATAACCATTGTTACCATAGTAAGTTTTTAAGATGACAATGGTCCCAAAACCAGGGAAGCCACCACACCTGACCTCCTCCTACAGACCTATCAGTCTGCTGCCTGTAATCTCAAAGGTGTTTGAGAAGATTGTATCCAAAACATTGAATGCCATCACATCTGAAAACAGGCTAGTACCAGATCAGCAACTTGGCTTCAGATGTCAGCACTCGACACTAGAATAAGTGCATAGAGTAAAGTAAAGAATACTGCTCTATACTTCGTCAAATCAATGAAGCTCTGCGATAGTAGAGCAGGAGTGCCTCAAGTTCAGTTTTGGGACCTACCCTATTCATATTATATCGGATGTGCCGGATACAGAGTCAGTGATGAAAGGAAGTGCGGCTAAATCCAATCATATAACGTTTACCTTAGAACGTAAGGACTGCCCACCCGTAAAACTTGTAAGTGACTTCTCTCATAACACGGTGGTAAAGTACATGGGATCTCATCTAGACAGAAGACAAACATGGAAAGCACATATACAAAAGAAACGTGGTGAACTAAACAATAAATTTCAGTCCTCACAACGGCTTTCGAGCAAACATGAAAACAGACTCGCCTCGAGTCTTCTCGTACCACTCCCCACAAGACGCTTAAAAAAGAAACCACACATGGGACCTAACACAATAAGTGTTACCCATGCATATAAGGGCAAACCGACAATGGAATAGGACGCCTGAAACGCCAATCTTCATACAAAAAAAAAACTGTTAATGGTCGTAATACCGATCGGAAGCTAGAAAAGATGAAAAAAAATATCAACTTAAGACCTTTAATAGCGGTCCAATAAGTCTGGATGTACAATAAAGAATTCCCTATCTCTCTGCTACCCACTTGCCATGCCTGACTACGGAACCGAGTGGTATGTCGTACTCCTTGCACTGCTTTGTCGTGATATTTATTCTCCAGAGAAGAAGAACAAGAACGGACAGCATCCTCGTTATCAAGCGACTCTGAAACCAATCAATTAGGTTATTGGATAATTTGAACCACACATCATATAAAACATGAATCAACTTGCAAGAAACTGGGCTAGCTAGCACAAATTCGGTAATTTACAATATTATTTTCTAACTGGTAGATAAGTATCATTAAGCTAGCCTTAATTTTTTTTATGAAGCCTATATAGGTTCTCAGTGAGAGAGAGAGGGTTGGCCACCGCGGATTGGCAACTTCAATCGCTGAAGTTTCAGGTTTCCTCATGATGTTGTCCTTCCCAGATAATAATAATACCTTTTTAATTAAAAGTTTTTATATCAGAGCGGAATCTGGTCGGAGTGCGGAGAAATATTCAAAATCGCGAAAAAATAATTTGCTGTTACAAACATTTTAATGAGTTCGATATTTTCTGCAGATTAAAAGTTGTTTGTGCAAGGAGAATGCCCCAATTTCCGTAGTTTTTTTCTATACTGAGCACTTACATTAATAATATTCGTAATATTACTTACCTTGATTGAACAATAAGATTGGTATTTTAATAGGCCAAGTTTGTTTATCTTTCAACCTAGGCTTTACTGACCGTTTCTTCGAAGCTCGTTTTAGCTTATTTGCTGTTCGGATACGTTTACGTTTTCTGTCGCTGTTGCATTCAAACCTGGACGGTACGCAGTGTGGTTTCATTCGTACCCTGTCAACCGAGCCCCTTATTTTATACTGCATATAATTTTCCATGTCATTCTCGAGCTGAAATTTGTTTTTAATATTTTAACCTCCACGCAACACAATCACTTGTCTTGATCACAAAGCAGAATGTACTTTGTTACGGTAACCAGGACACCACAAACTTGGAAATGCACCCAGACTGAGGCCATATTTATGTGGAAACCAAGTATGCCCGCCACCAGTGGGAATCGAACCTTCGACCTCCGTTCGGCAGTTAAGCGTGAGAACAACGAGCCAGGTGGAGTGTTTTCCCTCCAAATTCGGAGGTTTTTTTTAGGGGCGAATTTTGGAGGGAGAAGTTCTTTGGGGGGAACTCTGGAGGGAAAAAAATGAAGTTCAGAGTTTTATGGAGGTTAGTCTTTTACCTCCAAGATAAGGAAGCACACGATTGAACGATAACACTTTCACACAAAGAATCTCATAGGTACGGGCTTTTCCTATAATTTTAATGGTTACCCCGTGACACTCATTTGTGATATAACTCATTCATTCATACGAATTACAATCTACTTTTCGCTGATTGTGAAAAAGGCAACGACAAATTCCAATTTTGTCGCTGCCATTTTCCAATGCGGTTGTTGAGAGAGCCTTTTCTCAATCAATCAAAGATAAATTGCGCAATTGGCTGTCGATTTTAACTGTAGAGGAAATTCTTAGAATTCGTTACTCAATAGATTCGGTTATTTTTTGTGTGTGTGCTTTTGTGGCAATTTAAATAAATGGTTTCTTTCTTTCTTTCAATGCCTAAAGCATATAGCATGTTGGTTGCGTATTTTGTTCCGTCTCTACAAATGTTTACTTTAGAAAAAAATACGGAATTGAAAGGACATGCTTGAAGATGTTTTAGAAGATAAATGTATCGTTTTCTAAAATAAAACCTACCTTTTTCTGTTTTTATTCCTTAAATAAAAGTAAACAATACTTTGTGGTTTTTCTATTGAGAATGGCAATATTCACGGAAATTTCATTCAGATTGGGGGAGGGGGGGGGGGAAAAATCAAAGGGCGATCTGGCAACACTGCATGAGGCAGTTGATTTTACTCTTTGATTTGGTAGGTATGACAAGACATAACCTGAAAACTTTGACTTTTTAAAGTGAAGACAATAAAATGAATGACTTCATCAGGTACTTACATCAAAGTGATCTTCGCAAAAATAAATTGAAGATGTTGCTGATAAGGATAATGGATCTCTCTTAGCAGCACTTAGCCAGGCTTTGCGTATGTTTTTATCAGTTGGTACGCTAATCCATATTTTTCCTGGAGTCTTTATAGACGTATTTTTGCATTCGCGTACGATACAGAAATGATAATTACTATATCTTCCGTGCAATTTAGTAGGATACATTGTTTTAATTACAAACTAAGAGAGTTTGTGTCACTTGTTTACAGATGATTTGACGTACCTAATGCACAGACTAAGACGGAGTTTACAAGTTCAGTCTGGCGTCAGTCAATTCTATCAATGGATGTAATATTCTATCAATTGCCGGCAAACTGATCGTCTACACATTCAAGACTTGTATGTGTTATCAGTCTCGCATAGAGTTGTAAAAAACAGTTTTTTGTCTGAAAAGAAAAAAAAAACCTTTATAAAAACCATGAAAAGAACTGTTTTTTTTGGAGTAGGTTTTTTTCAAGAGTGCGAAAACCAAAATAAAATTAGGTAGATTGTTCTCGTTAAATATAAGTTATCAACGCATTTAACGACAATTCAACTACTTCAAATGCAATATCACATTTTTCCTTAAATTTTGAAACATTATTCTTGTTTCTTATGACGCGAATGCGAATCGCTTTCTGATAACACTCACTGATGTTTGCATTTACGGACCGGTAATCAGCAATCCTTGCTTGCTGATCTAAAAGTGATACAGTCTGTGGAGTGGGTTGTTGAGTGTTGGCCAATTGAGTGTGAGTTTGACTATAGTGTAAAGTGAACATTAAATCGTGGCGTGCTAGTTAGCAAGTACCTACAGTAAAGTTGTATATACCTATGCCGAAACGAGTTGGTCCGGATCGAAAGACAATAGGTAGCCGTGGCAAATCTTTTTAACAATGTGGTTTCTACAAAGTAGAATGTAACAAAAATTGTGACAAAAAATGGCACGAGAATGTCAAAACATATGGGTAAAATTAAAGTTAAATTAATAATTAAAGAAGAAACTGGAAAAGGGGGCAATATTACGTCAGGATGTGAAAAGATATATTATAACGTAAATCAGGAACTCATAAGTGACCCACCTGAAATAAGCAATTATTTTAATTTGTTCTTCGTTAACGTCGCTCGCAATATAACAAGTAAAATAGAGTCATCAGAACAAAAAGCGGTAGAATTAATAATTAAATACATACCACGTCAAACGTTCAGCCTAAAACTCAAGCCCTTAACTTTACGAAGAGTAATAAAAATTATTCGAAATATGAAATCGAAAAGCTCTAATGATGTTTGGTACGTGTCTCCTATCCTACTAAAATTACTGGAAAAAGAACTTGCTTGTCCTCTTGTAACGGTAATCAATAATTGTATTAGCGATTGTTATTTCCCTGACGAAATGAAAATAGCAAAAGTAGTTCCAATATACAAGAAAGGCGAAAGCACAGATGTCAATAATTACCGCCCGGTTTCTGTTCTACCAGTTTTAAGTAAGGTCTATGAAAAATATATTGCAGAAGAATTGGTTAATTTTATGGTGGAAAACAATTTATTTAATGCTAAACAATTTGGTTTTCAAAAAGGCAAATCAACAAGACACGCTATTATAACGCTGGTTCAGAGCATTCTAATGAGTTTGGATAAATCATGTAAAACCTATGGAATATTCTACGATCTGTCCAAGGCCTTTGATTGTGTCTGCCACAAAACCCACCTAAAATTGGAGCACTATGGGATAAGACATGACATACTAAAATATTACAGTCTTACCTCCAAAATTGGACATAAGTAGTAGAATTAAATGGACACAGATTGAACGAAGAAAAAGTTACGCTTGGGGTTGGTTCCTATCCTAGGACCCATTTTATTTTCAATTTACATAAATGACATTTCTATTTCAATTGACAAAGACATAGACATTATTTTATTTGCTGACGATACTAGTTTAGTTATTAAAGATAAAGATGACATTAATATTGTAAATAAATTAAATGAATCAATTGATAATTTGATGGAGTGGTTTGCCGTTAATAATATGCTGCTTAATGTGGAGAAGACACATACTATCCGCTTTGCGCTAGGCTCAAGATTTAATGAAGTGCCTGAGCTCGTCCAATTAGCTATTAAAGCACTTAATGTAAGTCCTGTAGACGAAGTAAAATTTTAGGTGATTTGAATGTATGACTGACAGAAAACCCTTCTTTACAGAATTGTCCAGCATCGCAAGTACGTCTACACCGAAAAAAGTTGAAAACACAAGGAATTGCAGCTTTTGTGGACAGCATGGATCCAAAAAATCAAGACAAGGCAGATGAGCTTCTCAGCAGGGCATTTTTTGCGGGCAGAGCACCTCTCAGTATGCTGGAAAATCCTTATTGGGGGGATATTTTTTCGTTTCTTCGGCCAGCATATACCTTCTAGATGGGGTCCTGCTGTTTGACCAAAAGTCATTTGTCAAAATTACACTTGACAAACAATGTTTGCCAAAAAATGCTTTCGCCAATTGATCATTTTACTACTAATCATTTTACAAATGACTCACTTATCCAAATGATCAACACTTAAATTTACATTTTACAAATAATTATTTTACTTAATGAACATTTAACAACTGAGTTATCATACAAAACTACTATTGGTCTAAAAACGTTTGATAAAATGTATTATTTGACAAATGTTTCGTTTATTAAAAAATAGGTAAATTTGGTTAGGTTAGGTTAGAACAGTGACCACAAAACGCGCGAGCCGAGCGAGCGAAGCGAGCGTGCCGCGGCAGCGGCCGGCGAAGCGCCAGAAAATACTACTGTGGATTTATGTATGGCCAATTTTTGTAGACGAATAAAGAAATTGAGGAAAATAAATAAAAAAAAGTAAAATAGTTTAAGTATTAGTTGATATATTTTATCTAGACAGAATGGAAAAAACATAGGTACCAAAAAACTTAGACAAATTTTGGTTAGGTTAGGTTAGAACAGTGACCACAAAACGCGCGAGCCGAGCGAGCGAAGCGAGCGTGCCGCGGCAGCGGCCGGCGAAGCGCCAGAAAATACTACTGTTGATTTATGTATGGCCAATATTTTTAGATTATTAATGATGAACATTAATTTAAATTCATGATGATGACGATTCAATTAAAAATTAATTGAATGCCTATCTAATCTTGTAGCTTACCTGTAAATATAAAATGATACCAAATAATGCATTTATCCTCAAATGTCAGTGCAACAAATTCATGCTCACGGCGATACGCGGGTAGCGGAATAATTTACCCAACAGACTAAATCGTAATGTTGAAAAAAGAAGTGCAATTTTATAAAATAACATTTTGTTAAATGACATTTGGACAAATGCTTCATTTGCGAAACATATTATTTGGTGAAATTAAAAAAGGTCAATTGACATTTTAATATTCAAAACATTTAACAAATACAGTGTTTGCTAATGGATCATTTGCTAAGTGAGTTTTTGTAAGATGATACTTTTGTCAAATGTCTCGTTTGGCAAATGAACATTTGGTTAAACGTTGTTTGTCGAATGACCATTTGTCAATAATTTTTTGGTCAACCATTAGTAATCCCTTCTAGATACATGTTGTCAGGTCCGTTTTAGGAAAAGTAGTACAAGAGTGTATCAGCGCTGGTGCAGAGGCCGTTGCCGCTGCTCATTATGTTGGATTGGCTGCCGACGGCTGGAGTAACATCCGGAATGAACCCATCGTAAGTTTTGTAATCACGACGCCAAAAGCTTTTCTTTACAAGGTCTTACCGACAGGAAAATTATCTCACACTGCAGTATTTATTGCTCAAGAAATGTCATGTGTTATTGATGAAATAGGGCCTCAAAAGTTATTTGGCGTCGTGACCCACAATGCTGCTAATATGAAGGCAGCTTGGAGACTACTCGAGACGACGTACGCAAGGACAAATCTATTTACTTACGGGTGCCTGGCACATTCTTTCCAATTGATATTTACATGAAAGCTTTGCCAACGTTAAAGATCCTGACAGACGATGCAACAGCTTGTATCAAAGATTTAAAGAACTCTCACAAGCTTAACACAGCTTTCATAGAAAAGCAATTGACCACCGGCGACAGGATAAGTCTTAAACTTCCAGTAAAAAGCCCCTGGTTTCTTGTTTAGAGGGTTTGAAGGAAAAGAGACAAATCATTAAAACCATGGCGATCGATGAGAGTCTTTCAGATGTTATAAATAAAGTGCACACATTGAAAGTAAATATGTTGAGGGATAACTTTTGGGATAAAGTTACTGGATTCTACAATTTACTGAAACCCATATCAGACACTATTACTATTGTAGAAAGTGACACTCCACAGATGTCTCACGTTCTAGGTTTGCACAGAAAAATTGAAAACAGAGTAGACCAGAGTCCTCTGTTAAAAACAGAGGAAAAAATATAAGAGAAATACTCAAGGGTCGAAAGATATTCGCTACGACGTTCATAAAATTGCAAACCTTTTCGACCCCCCGTTTTAAATTATACGACCTGGCCCCGGAGGAAGAATCCATTGCTACAGAACAAATTTATAGCCCTTCTGTAAAGGTAGGTTTATTCACATTTGTTGGCGACACTATCACATTCGTTATTATTGTCCTCAACACCTTTTTAAGTCTTTCCTTTTCCTCCTTTAGGGTGTTATCCGAGTTGTGTGCAAATAAATCTTCCGTGCTTCGCTCGACGTCCCTCAGGATATAATTTTAATTTCTCAAGATGTTTATCTACAGTGCCAAGGGGCACCTAATTATATTGTGATGGTAGGTGCGTACTATTCTTTTCGTTCTGTTTTAATACTTTCGATAACAATAAAATTTGTTTCGCAGTGAAACAAGTACGTAGTTTTATTTGGGGAATTGTCAGAAACTACTTTCGAATCTTGGAAAGCTTCAGGCACGCAATGTTTGGATTCATCAGCACTGCATGTGTCTTCAGCATAGTCCATTGTGCCTGGCGGATGCTCCACAATATCGATTTCGTCGATCTCTCGCTTTATCTCTATATCGATCGTCACGTAATTCTCAAATGGCATTTGAGTGCCAATTTCTTCGGAGATTATCCCAAACGCTCTCTCCTCAGTTGAATTAAACAGCCTGTGTATGCAAGCGTAATTATGATCGTAATGATTGGCATTTGGCACTGTAAACTGAAACAAGTAACCAATATATTAATGGGGGAGTTCGTCCACAGCTGTTTGTTACAAGCTGAAGTCTAGGAAAGGCGCGGTTATGTAATTAGTAATTCAAAATGCCAACTATTTACACCATTACTTTTAAGAACAGGCAAAATAAAAACAAAATGAATTGTGAAATATTATTGAAAAAAAAAAATTCGCCGCCGCCGTTCCGTCCATCAGAACAATTACCCCCGGACTCGCGGCGCGCACGCTGCACTCTGGCTGGCTACCAATGGTTCTCATAGATTCGAGTTTATGTCGAGATATTTTTCGCAAGTGGCTTTAAAAAAAAAAAACCGGCCAAGTGCGAGTCGGACTCGCGCACCGAGGGTTCCGTACAAACCTGCAATGTCAACAACATTTTTTCACGGGTTAAAGGCAATTAGATCTAAGTATTTGATATGAATTTCAACTTGATAGCTCTACGCGTTCATGAGGAAAAAAGTAATAAGTTTATATTTATTAAAAAATATATATTTTCTAATGTAACTAAAAATTTAAGGTTTTCGGAATTTTTCCTTTATGTGTGCTATAAAACGTTGCTTCATGCCAAATTTCAAGATTCTAGGTCGACTGGAAGTACCCTTTAGGTTTTGATTCCCTTGCGAGTACTTGCGAGTTTCAAAATATGCAGCCTAAATTGCTGTTTCTTTTGATTGCGTTGACATAGAAGTTAGATTTTGTTACGGCTTAAAGGTATTATAGACCTGAGTATTTGGTATGAATTTCAATTTAATACCTCTACGCGTTTATGAGGAAATGGGTAGTAAGTTTAAAATTATTAAAAAAAAATATATTATGTGATGTAACTAAAAATTTATGGTTTTCGTAATTTTTCCTTTATCTATGCTATAAGACGTTGCTTCGTACCAAATTTCAAGATTCTGAGTTCACGAGAAGCACCCTGTAGGTTTTGATTCCCTTGCAAGTGTCGAAAATTTGCGGCATAAACGGCTGTATCTTTTGATTGCGTTGGCTTAGAAGTTTGATTTTTTCACAGCTTCAAGGGACAGTAGACCTGAGTAATTGATATAAATTTCAGCTTCATACCTCCACGCGTTCCTGAGAAAAAGGGTCTTGACAGACGGACGGACGGACGGACAGACGGACAACAAAGTGATCCTATAAGGGTTCCGTTTTTTCCTTTTGAGGTACGGAACCCTAAAAACGAACTCGCGTATTCGATAGCGAATTGTTAAGGCACGTTCGTTTTGACTTTCAAACCAAATTCATGTTGTATAGCCTAAAACGTCTCAACTTTTGCCATTTGAGCGCATCAAAAGGCGCGATTCGCCACGTTTCAACCTGGAGACCGTTATACGTACTAAATGTTCAAATTCTTCGGCGCTCCGCGTTTCTTCATCATCATCATCCAAGGTGTCTCGCGCAAGCTCCGTAACTCCGAATCCGTCCGACTCCCGTTTTATTGGAAGGTAATGCGATCTCGTTTCCTGATTTGGCCCTTGAGTGCCTCTTTCCTCGGAGATTATTCCAAACGCTCTTGCTTCGGTTTCACTTATCAAATCGAGCTTTTTAGCGTACGTGTGATCGTGTCTCGTACTAAGAATGGCTTTCGACTGAAACAATAAAATACAGCTCTAACATGCGCGATTCCTGAACACTACGAAAAACTGTTACTATGGAGAAAACTTCGAAATCGTGAAAGAAGTATTAGCTGTTCCTTTTAATGTGATAGTTGTTTGTATAACGCGATGACAGCGCAGCGGCAGAACGCCGGCCTCACATTCCGGAGGTTGTGGCTCGAATCCCGGCATGCACCAATGACTTTGTTTTATAAGTTCGTGAAGTTGTAGAAGCAATACCAATCCCTAACCGTGCAACCGTGTCTGAGGTGTTCGCATACCTCATTACTTGAAATTGCCAATCCGCGGCGGGCACGGGTGGTAATTAAACCCTGCTCTCTCTCTGAAAGGCCTGTGCCCAGCTTTGGGACGTATATTGGGACATTTAAAGGGAGGGAGAGATGGAATGCAGGAGGGGCAGCCTTTGCTATGCAGTAGGACACAAAAAATGGGGGAAGTAAAAAAAATGCAAATACACGCTGAAATCTAGGTGGTTTGAAAGCCGTGGTTATATAATTAGTAAACTAGGGGGTGAACCCCCTTATTTTTCTCTCTCATTTTCATCTTTGTTTAAAATTTTGTACTAAAAGTCTATTTTCAGTACAAATTCTCCATATAAAATTTTTTCATTTTCAATCGTCGATATCTCGGCCGCCATCTTGAAAATCTTTTGGATTGGAGTCCGATTTTTCTCATATACCCGATGCACGGGCACGTCTCCAGCATATGCCCAGTTGGCTGCCGACTTTTTTGCGCAGAGGTCGATTTTTCGGCCGGCCATATTCTCGCCCCTATTTCGAACGTTTAAATTTTTTTTTCAAAATTAGATCACGAACCTAACGCCTGTTTCAAATTTCATCCAAATCGGCCGGTAAACAAAAAAGTTAGCCCATTTGTATAGGAGAACGCGTTCGAAATTAAAAAATCGGCTTCATCGGATGGCTGTAATTCATACATTTCCTACAACTTTTTCATACATCATTTTCGTCTAAAACTTGTCATTTCCGAGAAAACGTATGGATGAGTCAGTCAGTGAGTATACCGGATTGTAGCTATATATATTAGTAATATTTATAATATATATAATAAATGACAACTTTTGAAATATAATTTTTAAGTACATATTTACTAGCTAGCACTACCCTTTTCTCTATCCACATCACCCATGGTTAGCAGGAAGAAAATATTTTTAAGTATTAAGCTCGCCTTTGTGCAGACGTATCTCTTGTACAATAAACAATTTACAAATCAAATTAAATCAACGTATAGACGTAAAATTCTCGACATTGCGCCGCTCGCTGCTTTCCTCTCGTCGCTCGCGCGCTCCACCGCTCCCACACAACTAGCACGTTAGCATCTGATCGAGAGGCGGCGTTTTGACTTTTCAGTACTGCCGAATCGCCGCGTGTGATTATTCGAATGTTACGTGTATTGTGTGATATTATCGGATCTATCATCTATCGGATCTATCGGATCTATCTATCTATCTATCTATCTATCTATCTATCTATCTATCTATCTATCTATCTATCTATCTATCTATCTATCTATCTATCTATCTATCTGTCGGATCTATCTATCTATCGGATCTATCTATCTATCTATCTATCTATCTATCTATCTATCTATCTATCTATCTATCTATCTATCGGATCTATCTATCGGATCTATCTATCGGATCTATCTATCGGATCTATCTATCGGATCTATCTATCTATCTATCTATCTATCTATCGGATCTATCTATCTATCTATCTATCGGATCTATCGGATCTATCGAATCTATCGAATCTATCGGTCGGATCGCTCGTAGCCGTATTCCGGTTCTTCTATGGCCACGCCTGTAAGCGCCATCTATGAAAGTGCCTTTTTTATAAAACACTAGCTGACTCGGCAAACGTTGTTTTGCCATATTAATTCGCCTACGAACTATTCTCGGACCTACCAAATATACACCAAATATACCTCGCTTGGAACTCGATATTTTCATTTCGAGTTCCAAGCGAGGTAGCACAAAATGGGTTTTACAGGCACGTCGGGCTAAGGAAATACTAATAAAATATCTCATTTTGCTAAAAAAAGTGTCGGATTTTCCAGGCGCAGTGACGATATGGAATGCATACTGGACAATGTACAATGTATACAAATGTATAACTTTGTACTCACGTGTACTGACAGTGTTGGCAATGCAAATTTTCTCAAGAAAACCTTCCCAGCTTTCGTTTTGAAATATTTAGCCTCAAAGTGCTCAGAACACATGCGGGCGCCCCCCTTTGGTGGAACCCAGTTCTTTCGCCCAGTAAATTTGATCCACGCGTCGCGGACGACGGCGTCTTTTGGAAATCTAGAAAATATCTGGGTATACAAAAATCCGACCAAGTGCGAGTCGAGCTCGCGCACGAAGGATTCCGTACCATTAAACAACAACATTAAACAAAGATCGAATTTGAGAACAGCGCCATCTATAGAAACCAACAAGGAGCGTTTAGCATTGACATCGGCGCTGTGGAGGTTACATAGATGGCCACTAGATGGCGAGCGCTGTCTTTAGACAACGTTTGTTGTATGGGAGCCCTTAAGTATTTATTAAGAACCCTCAAATATTTATTTTATTCTGTTTTTAGACGTTGTTGTCATAGCAGCAACAGAAATAGATCATATGTGAAAATTTCAAATGCCTAGCGTCACGGTTCATGAGATACAGCCTGGTGACAGGCAGACAGACAGACGGACAGTGAAGTCTTAGTAATAGGGTCCCGTTTAGCACCCTTCGGGTACGGAACCCTAAAAAAGTACCCGGAACCGTGCGTATACAATACAAATACAAAATGTTTATTTTAACCACAAAAACACAGCGTTATCTTAACAAGTTACACGGAGTACACAAGCAAAAGGTATTATGAAGATGTTACAGTTTTTATGGCAGACTTTAGTACGAATTTAGTAATGTTTTATCGATGGTACGAATGTAATTTACTGTGGTCTTAACACTAGGTTACACCTGTATCGTGGAGGCCGATTGCTTTACCATTTGGTTTTATCCAGTCGTAGAAGGTACGTACTTAGGTAAATAGGTATATTATTTTCAAAAGTTTGTGACTTTTGGGCACCGACTGGGCCCCGACTACAAATTATACTTCTACAATACCTACATGTATAGGTACATACATAGTTACTAGGTATTCTTTTGCATTATTTCTAAATTTTTAGTGCTGTAGTGTAGTGAAGTCGGTTTTTATTTAATGTTTTTTTTATTTTTCAATTTCTTACAATTTTTCATTTTGACTTTGCCATATTAATTAGCCTACGACATATTCTCAGACCTATCAAATATAAGTACCTACACAAAAAATGTCATAAAAATCGGTGAAGCCGTTTCGGAGGAGTTTAATAACACGAGATTTTTATATTTTAGTCGATTGACTCTTCTATCACGTAGCTGTTCACTGAGTTGACCATTTTGACGATTCCAAAGTGTATTTGACAGTTCTAAGTAGGTTAAATCGGAAAACTCCATACAGTGGGGGAGATGTCGCTCAACTGCCATTATATCACGCGCACCAAAACCGGAGCGATTCCTATAATGTAGGTAACTGCATAATGTATAAATGTGATTTGGTGTGTAAATAAAATATTATCTTATCTGTCAAATTAGTATAGAATTTAGCCGCTGCCAGCAGTATGGCTCAGACCAAAGGGGGTTTATTCGTCGCGTCGCATAGATAGCTCAGCCACAACGGTTTTAAAAAAAAAGTTATTAAAAAAAATTAAAGTCGATTCCCAAAAAGTGAATTTTTCAAAACCATGATGCAAAAGCTACCGCCATCGAACCGCAGAAAGCTGCGCGGCCATGGAGATCTTTACAATAGCGTAGCCGAAAGCTGTTTATTTTGTAGACAGACAATATTTGTAAAAAAATTGGAAATAAAAAAGGTTTATATTTCCGGGCACGCGTAGTGATTGAGTACATACTCTCTCTCTGAGAGAAGGCCTGTGCCCTACGGTGGGACGTATATAGGCTGCCTATGATGAGACCAGGGGCCTGATTACGCGCACCAAATCCCGAGCGATTCCAATCGTCTAACTGTCAAATTCCATACTAATTTGACAGTTAGACGATTGGAATCGCTGAGGATTTGGTGCGCGTAATATAGGGGCAGAACAACGTGGCCGCGTAGTTGAAACGGTGGAAAATACGCGGTCGCCGCTAAAATACTTAAAAAGCTTCGTAAAGGTCTGAAATATTTTGTAAAACTCAGATCTGGATTGTCAAAAACTTTAAATTTTATTTTATTATTTTTATAGTAGTATTTTTAATGATTCGCGATGCTCACACACAGTTATACATCAAACGGGTCTAATCGCGATTTAAGAATCTGAACAAAAAAGAAGAACAAAATCGGGAATTAAGGTAAGCACTCACGTATTCTATCGAATACTTTTGTTACACACAAAATTGCACTATGTTTATATTTCAGGCGCCTTGAGACTAAAACCCGGTGGCCGCAACCGAATTGGAACGGTGAAAAACACGAAATCGCCGGCAGTTACCATTATTCTAGTCTTCTCTAAAATGTATGTATGTATGTAGCCTATAGTAGTCTAAAACTTCAATCATCATCATCAACCCATTATGTCCCCACCGAGGGGCACGGGTCTCTTCCCCGAGGAAGGTATAGGCCATACTCCACCTCCACTACGGGGGCCAAGTCCGGATTGGTGGAGGCTTGTAGACTAGTGGCTCGCCTACTGTCAGAAGTTGTCAAGCCGCCCTAAGGCCTCTGACTTGGCTTAACGACTGCCATCTATCGACGGCAGCCGGCGCCAACAGCTTAACGTGCCTTGCGAAGCACGGAACCTCTCGGAAAAATGCCACTAGCGTTAGGCATAGACGGCGACCCATCCATGCACTGAACGCGCCCTGTGTTGCTTAACCTTCGTGATCGTTTAAGATCACTCAGGCAGCCGCAGCCGGGGCTACGAGCGATTAAAAAAAAAAAAAAACTTCAATGTATCTATGATATAGTGTATAATGTAGTATATAATATAGTGGAAATAAATATTTGATTTCTCTTCGGCGAACTTTTAGGGTACATTAAGGGGCTAAAAATTTGCAAAAAAAACACCACATGATTCTAGGTACATTGTTATGTCCCCTAAAAGTTCGCCGAAGAGTTCGTAATCAGAAATCAAATATTTATTTCCACTTTTGTTGAATGTCAATGTACCTACAATGTTAGTCGCTATGTAAATACTTACACGGTTCAATTTAGGTGCAATATTACTTTCAACGCTGCATTAATTTTCATTACTTCAATCGAATTGAAACGTCAACACGTTTCAATTTCGGTTCAATATTGCTTTCAATTTTATTGCTTCAATAGCATTGAAACGTCTAAATACACTGCAATGTCATTGCGCAATTTCATTCAACGCTAAATCTCGGCGAACGCTTTCAATGCGATTAACGCAGACAATCATTCAATGCGATTGAGTGTAAAACACGGAGATTGAACGATCGCATTTTTCAATGTTCAATGGTATTGCTTCAATGTGATTGATCCGTGTGAATAGGTCAAGTCGTTCAATGTCCAATGTTCAATGCCTTTCAATGGCATTGTTTCAATGTGATCGAACCGTGTAATATCGCTTCTACACATCGACGGGGAAGAAGCAAATACTTCTATCTTACACAGACCTAACTTTACAGGAGGAGGAAAAAACTGAATAAAATTTTTGTTTATAATTTTAGCGCGACCTCATGTTCTGAAGGTTGTTTTATTATTTCAATAGCCTTTTTTTTAAACTAATGTTAATTTAGTAGACATAGAAGATTCAAAGTTAGTGTAAGATTTGATTATTGATTTCTGTGTTATGTTGAAAGTTTTGACGTTAGGCGGTATTTTAACTTGTAAATATTTCTTCTAGTACCTATTAATTGCTTTATTTCTCTTTGTAAACTATTCTCTGTAGCATCAGAAAACTATTATTAATTTAGAATTTAAAACAACAAGTACTGAATAACATGATTTTGTAAGATAGTAGGTATTGCTTTAAACGAATTTCAAATTGAGTTCAAGTTAGGAGATATTATAAAGGAATGGGGCAAGATTTACAAAACATGCAATAAATTAACAAAATATTCGTAATTTATTAAGAAAATAATGAAATTATTCAAATAAAACTACATTTTTGCATTTACAAATTCTTAATCTAACATAATAAAGTAGGTACCACCTTTAGGTAGGTTTCAAAAAATTTACTATAAAGTAAGAATAACAAAAACAAATACTCTCCGGCTTTACTGCTGGTAGACTTACCCCCTGTTTCTAGAACACTAAAATATGTTAATCTTCTATTAACAGCTGCTGGACGATTCAAAGATTGTTCGTGTACGAGAAACCGCTAGTTAAGCTGAGAGTGTAGCGTAGGCGCTGGGAAAGCCTACCTCGTTATGTTAAGAATAAATTATATGCTTTGAAAGCCATCTTGATTTTTAAAAGCTGGAAGTGTAAAAATCTTCTTTTTGTTTGTTTATTTTTGCGATGGTGGACACATCTATTTTAGAGATTGTAAATCCAGATACATTTTGGACCGTATTTTTTAAATCTGCGTGAGTTTGTGGACAGAAAGGTGGAATACAATTGACTTGACAAATACAGAGATTAGTTTCCTTTTGTATAACATAATATTAGGGGTTAAAGTATGAAATTGCCGTTGTATTGCAATAGGTTCTTTGAATTGACATAGAATCTTCATGGTTTGAGGTTTTCGAATGAAACTTTTTTCAAATGGTTTCTACGATGTTCTTTTTTTAAAAAATGTGAAACATTTGAATATCGACTTTCAATTGTTTTTGTTATTCAATTTAGACAAGAAAGATGGATACTGCGAAAATTCGAGTGTTTATGAGGCACCCATTTTTCGTATTTTTTTATTTTATTGATTTGACGCAAGTGAGTCAATATTGTGGGTAAGGTAACGTTAAACCATGCCGCTAATTCCTGGGTAGTTTGACTAGGGTCGGCTTCCACTATCTCTCTTAATTCATCGTTATTCACCTGTGTGGGCGGTCTTCCTCGTGGCTCGTTCTTTAAGTCGCCATCACGAAAGCGTTTAAACCAAAATCGCACGGTGCGTTCATTAGTAGACCCCTCTCCAAACGCAGCATTGATATTGCGGGCTGTTTCTGCCGCGTTAGTTCCGCGTCGGAACTCTTATTCAAAAATCACTCAAATTTTCGCAGTATCCATCTTTCTTGTCTAAATTGAATAACAAAAACAATTGAAAGGCGATATTCAAATGTTTCACATTTTTTAAAAAAAGAACATCATAGAAACCATTTGAAAAAAGTTTCATTCGAAAACCTCAAACCATGAAGATTCTATGTCAATTCAAAGAACCTATTGCAATAAAACGGCAATTTCATACTTTAACCCCTATTATTAGCCTTGTCCTAGTAACGTTTCACTTGAATTTTTCTCTGGAGTGTTTGCTCCAGAATGCTCGAGTAAACAACACGCTTCATGGCGAAAATAGGAGCTATTGTCAGAAAAAAACACGCGCGAACGAGATAGGAGTAATTTCTTTTCGTAGAAAGGAGATATTTTCATTAAAATTATTACAACATATTAAAGCTTTATTTTAAGAGCTATTTCTATACATTAAAAATCTCCCTAAAACTGGGAAATATAGATAGGAGATCTTTCCAGCTAACGTTAAATTTAATTTTGCATCCAACTACATCTAAAAGTCAATTTGCCCAAAAATGTAAGATAGAAGTATTTGCTTCTTCCCCGTCGACATGTTTTTGTTGCATGCGGTTACTACCGAACTCAAGTGGTTATATTCTCTTTGACCGAACTGAAAGACATTTCACTTCAAATATAAATAGACAACTTTGCTGTTTGAAACTGAGAACAACATGTCTGTTTTCAAGTCACTGTGTCTTAATTTAGAAAGAAATAAGCTTGATTTAATAAACTATTACTGAAGTACAACATTTAGAGAACTGTCCAAATAATGTACTTACGCGTGGAAGGATATTTTATATTTTCTCTCCGACCTGCTTCTGCAGCCCTTTACGCTACAATTGACCATTATGCCACTTAGTTTCTAACAGTAAATTCACCTAACAAATAGGTACCCTGCACTACAAAGCTCCCAGACCCAAACATAGGTAGGTACCTACTTTATTTGCCCTAACCTGAATTATTGAGGCCAACAATGTCCTTAGCCACAGACAGATGAGACAGACGATATTGGGTCCTTAGCTCTCTACTTCTCCTACATATTGATATTGATAATCATATTATTGAGCTATCTCTTTCTAAAGAACCTTTTTTTTTTTTTTTGCTGGTTCACAGACTATACCTATAATAAAGTTAACTCCGCTGTCTCCACACGATGGGTGAAGATGCTTGTGAAGGTTAGAACATTATTCTTACTCTACTTTCTAGAGCTTACGAGCCTACACGGGTGTGTTCAATGCGATGTTTACCTCATGTCAGGGCAGAGTTTTTTAAAACTACAAATCGTAGTTTATGAACCCTGCGTAGCAGAGGCTTCCTACTAGTTAATCTATGGATTAATCAACTTTCAAATTTTCATTGAATTGCCATAGCAAACCATGAATTGTAGTTCTATGAAACCGGCCCCAGGGGCCTACTTATGCCTTCCATATCCTGAGCGAAACCAATCGTCGGACTATCAAATTAAATACTAATTTGGACGTTCGGATTGTGCGTAATATAGGAGAGGTGCTACGAATAAAAAACCAACTACCTACCTATCACTTTTAACTATCATACTCCTTAGCAGTACAAAACAGCTTGAAAGGCTCTAATAGGCTAGGTATAGAAATAAACGAGTTCATTCAACTGCATGCATGTTGGATTGTTGGCCCATTGCGTAGAAACAGCAAAGTGACAGCTAACAGCAGTTGGAATTAGACATGTGTCAATCATGTTTAGACGGAGGCTGCCAGATGAGGCGATTTATCGTCATTTGGGCTATTTTGGAAGGTGCAATAGCGATGATAGCCTAGTTGGTAGAACATTGAACTCTGAAGCGGGAGACCCAGGTTCGATTCCCAGTGCGGGCATGTACCTATGACTTTTCTTTCTAAGTTATGTACATTTGTGAAGTTATAGTAGCAATACCACTCGCTAACGGTGAAGGAAAACATCGTGAGGAAACCTGGGTGTCTGGGCTATTTACATACCTCAGCGCTTGAAATCGCCAATCCGCGGTGGGCACGCGTGGTGATTAAGCCCATACTCTCTGAGAGAAGCCCTGTGCCCTACAGTGGGGCGTATATAGGGTGCTTATGAATAGCGATGAAATATTGCAATCTGTGACCGGTCTTCATCTCAATTTTTTTTCCGGTAATTATGTTTTTATTTGCTTATCGTTTTATTTTCTCTGTTCTGTGGTTTTCATGTGTTTTTTAGGGTCCCGTACCCGAAGGGTGCCAAACGGGACCCTATTACTAAGACTTCACTGTCCGTTTGTCTGTCTGTCTGTCACCAGGCTATGAACCGTGACAGCTAGACAGTTGAAATTTTCACAGATGATGTATTTCTGTTGCCGCTACAACAACAAATACTAAAAACAGAATAAAATAAATATTTAAGGGGGGCTCCCATATAACCAACATATTTTCTTGCGGTTTTTTGCTCGATATTAATAAAGGCAACAGGTAGACGCTAGAAATACTCAGAGAATATTTAGTTCTATATTCGCTTCAAAAATAAATAATTAAATTAAAAAAATATTTAAGGGGGCTCCCATACAACAAATGTGATTTTTTGCCATTTTTTCTCGATCTTTGTGTCTAAGATGCATAAGAATAATAAATAATGTATACAAAATGGAAAGCTGTAGAGAACATTTCATTAAACTCAAAATCCCTACACTTGCCTCTTTGTATATATTTAAAATTTGTAAATTTGTTAGCAGCAGCTCCATCGAGACTTGGCTAGTTTTTTTCAGAATGTTTTTGGTGGGATTTCACTTCTTTTTGTAGAACGTGGGCATATTGATTTATTTTATTAGATTTTCTTATTTGACACAGTTTTTTTTCTTTTTAGGAGTAGTTAAAGTAGTTTTATTATTGGTACAAATGTTTCTTTTCGTTTTTTCCGGTTCTGATTCTTGTACAGTAGCAACAGATTTACGTATAGCATACGTTGTCAAGCGCAGTGGAGGAATGTGCCGCTGTGACGGCACATCTTGTATCCAAAGACACTCACTCGATTGTATGTCGTATGAGCTAGGATACAAGTGGTGAGCCAGATATGATACAGATATTGTGTGTCCCGTTGAGCAAAGATATGGGATATAACAACTCCCTCTAAGGACACTCTTTGTGCAAGTCTATCTAAGGACCACTAAACCGACATCGTGAGCGACCCACCTCGGTGCCGAGGAGGGCGTCGCCCGTTTGCCACTTCGCCATATATAGGGTTATCGGAAAAACAAACGTAAGCGCGTTTTAAAATACAGTCAGCGCCATCTAGCGACGTGTGCGAGTATCACCGCCACTTTTAGTCCAATGCAATATTTTAGTGTAATTTGTTTATTTAATTTGTGTAATGTTCGTATAGAATAACGTTAATCGTTCGATTATTTCTTCTTTTAAACTTGTAAGTAGGTATAAGTATGAAATCCAGTCTAGTCTTATCCAGAGTTTTCCTTTAATTTTATTTATATGCGTATTAAAAGCAGAAGGGGAGGCATTCGCCCAGCAGTGGGACGCTATAGGCTAGATTAAATTAGAAGATGTGTCCCACTACGCTGGGTTTTTGCAAGGACAGTCGATTTTTTTATGTACTAATAGTAGAAGGGGCATTACCATATCTCTAATACAGCTGAGGGTTCTTCATCAGATACTTCATAGACCTTCGATTTTTGACATCAAATGACGCGGCCCACAAAGTTGAATATTTTTTATAAAGGCGGTATGTCGATCTCTAATAGTTTGGTTGGGCTCTTATGTTTTCTAATCAGGGTCACCAGGTACTCCAGATCTTCGATTATCCTAGTTTTTATAGTTTTCTCTTCATGTGACCATTAAACCCTAACTCTGTACCAAATTTCAGCTCTCTGAGTTTATGGGAGGTGAGTGAGTGTCATAAATGCGAAACTTTGCTTTCGCTTAACTTCGGAACTAAATGACCTACAGACTTGAAATTTTGGATTTTAAGTATGTGATTATAGCTTACTGGATGACGAAAATTTCTGGTTTTGGTACTATCCAGAGGTTCTCCAATAGGGGCCTGAAAATGCGGCGAAATGGTTCCAGTAAAGGATGGCTGTTTTGCTTCGCGCTCGACTTGGCGGGGGCACTGTCGTGCCCCCCCCGATACAATTTGCATTCTATTCTTTGGTCTTTCTTATCTTATGCCTAAAATTCGCCTTTCTGAAGTTTTTTCTATTGTAACAGTTGCATTGATAAGTAAAACTGCCAGTTTTGGACACATATATGGGTATTTGTTGTACATTTCCAATTGTCATTATGTTTTCTTGTGGAAAAAGGTGTGAAATCTAATCAAAGCTGCAAAGAAAAAAATAATACACTACAGCATTTATTCTCATATAATAAACAATATAAACACTAATTGATCTTTTCTACAGATTTCTCTGGCAATCCCAGTAACTTTCGGACTGCTGAGTCGTATTTTTCAATAACTACACCACTCTCTCCATTATTGAAGTAGCTCGACACAGCTTCCTTATACTGTTCAGCATTAGCAATAGCCGATACGTCAAACGTTTTAAACGTTTCCTCAGATAAATCTGTGTCACGCCTTTCAGATTTGAGATACCATTTTATGAGGCTTTTCTTAGACACATTGTTCTCCCAGTTGTAATACTCCATATCGTCCTCTGTCTTTTCTGACTCCCAGTCTTCAAAGTTCCACGATTCGTGGTAACAGGCTGTGAGTAGATAGTTAACGTAATCAAGGTTCTGTTTCCGGGCTGGGCAGCTATCGGCGGTGAATGTTACCATGTCAGTTTCCTCGTTGTGTCTGTCGCCGACCAGACGTAGGAACTTGTCGCGAGCATGTTTGTTTAGGTTTAAATCTGATAGTTTAACTCGTAGAGTGACAATTCTGGCCAGTGGATTACGAATCGAAGGGCTAGCATGACAGTAGTCGGAAGTGATTGTTTCTATAGGGTAGTGTTTTTCTATAGCATCTTCTGAGTTAAGCAGTTGAGGCCATGGTGTGCAGAACTGTTTCAAGGCTTCACACTGTGTTTTGATCACTGGTGGTGTAAGATGTAGGAAGTTGGGTATCTTCATCAGCTCGGCATTTGCCTTCTTTCCTGGAGGAGCTTGGCCCTTGGGGACGTAACCCTGGCGCAGCGGCAGCGGGACGGAGGAGGGGTGAAACGTTTTTGGGCCAGGCCAAACGTTGCCCCATTTCTGGAATATAAAAATATTTCTGTAAACATTGTTCAATTCATTTCACTTATATATAAACGTTTTCACAATGTCATGTGTTAGACATATCTATAACATAAGATGATTATACAATAATATAAGTGAACTAATACACTATATAAATTTGAGAATCCCTGGTTTCTTATGGAATTGGAATGTCAAAATGTCAACCAGTAAGTGTGCCATGAAATGAAGAAGTTTGGGAACGCTTGCCCATCATAAGGAAATAAGGCCCAGTGTAAATTTAGAAGCAAGCTAATTGCGGTTAATAAGGATCACATTTATAAGCCCACGTCTGAAATTGCATGAAAATGTACTGTCTTCAATATAAAAAGTTGACTCCACTATGGTGATGGCAGGATTTCCTCTTACAAACTGGCTTTAACTCCATCTTAAGTGTTTTAGTGGATTCCACTAAAACTATAAAGAAGACCGATAGGTTTTATCATGAAAACACTTCAGAGGTAACTAACAGAACAAGCTAATCAGGTCGGATATTTCAATAATATTGTAGTTACCTGATCGGCAGGCATGCTGTCCGTCCTGTCAGGCTGAATATCGGTTCTTTTCATAGAACGCCTTTGAAATCTTTGCTTTTTCTTCAAAATGTCCAGGACACGAAATTCTTCGTCACCGTCGTCCTTTTTCGAAGGAATTTCGGCCGCTGTGGAGCTGTGTCGCCATAGTTTAGCGTTTGCGATGAAAGGCAGGTTCGTGGCTTTGTAATGTTTTATAAGTACACTCATTTTCAAAGCGTTTTCCGCGATAAGATCGCTCTGTATCAACAAAGCATTTTTGTGGTGGAGACTTGGAGAGGTTATTTTCAGATTTTTCACTTTCCTTCCTGACAGATTTTTTTTTAAAGTTGCGTTTCGTTCAGAAAATCATCAAAACTTCTTGATTTTGTTAACCCTCAAACACAAAACAATCTTTGTCGAACAAAATATGTCTCGTATAACGAGCATCATAGCTACTGTTATGTAAATACGTAGGTATTTTAGGGTTCCGTACACCGTATAAAAAAAACGGAGCCCTTATAGGATTACCCTTGTGTCTGTCTGTCCCAGCCAATTTGCTCCGAATCTACTGGACGAAATCAGGTGAAATTTGGTAGGATGGATGGTGTAATCCTATGACCCAATCACAAAGATGACATGTGCAAAGTTAATATTTTTTTTAAAACGTATCGGTAATTTTCGGGGGACAAATTTGCAATAAAAAAAAGTTATGCGAACCTTACTGTATCAAATGAAAGGGCTCGTTATGAGGATCTCAATTATATTTTTAGTATTATTGTAAAAGAAAGAGTTTTGATTTTATTGATGAAAGAAAGCGAAAATTGACCATTCCCCCCCTGATCTCCGAAACTACTGAGCCTTTGATAAAAACACAAAATATAGGTCATTGCTTGTAGATTACAGGAAACCCTAAAAGAATTCTGTCAATTGAAAATAAAGTGGTAAACTCAATATAATACGTTCATTTACGGAAAATAGTTCACTGAAATACGACTATATAGCGCTTGTAGTAGTTAACTCTCGTCTCTTACTGTGAGGAATTTAAATGTGATACCACAATTGAATAAAAACATTTGACTTTGGCATTGTACGGAACCCTCTCCACGCGATTTCAACTCGCACTTGGCTGGTTTTTTAATTTCCTACAGCCCATTTTTATTTGCTCCAGTAAAAAAAGCTAATTCAATTTCACCGATAAGGCGAAAATGAGTAGGTAACCATAAAATAAAGCTACAAAAAGTAAATTGAATTTCCGGAAGCCTTTTTTATTATTAACCCCTTCGACAATCATGTTGGAGCGATGGAAATTACTCGCGTTAATTCTTTGCCAGCAATTTTCAACATTTACCGCCTCTCTTGCAGGCGATGCAGCGCCGCAGACTTTGTCTAAAGCAATTTATAATCATGACGATGGTAAGAAACGATTTTCTTTTAAGAAACTATGTAGGTATTACTAAGGACTAAGGAGCACTACTTGGTAATACGGTAACTTTCGACAGATACGCACACATGAAGCTCCTTATTTATTTGACAGGAAACCATAGGCGAAAAATGCAACAATTCATATACACCTTTATTTTTTAACAATAGCGACGTATTTTCTACAATATTATAACGAGTAGATTATATAGCTAAGACTATAGATACGTTGATTTTCTATAAAAAAAATTAAACCCATTTTATTACAAAGATCTATGCTATAAGAAATTAGGTGTAAATATTATAAAACAAATTAATATGAAAACTCGTTCGGTAGTTTTCAGTTTATCACGCTCAGATAGACAAACTATAAAAATAAAATAGTAATGCAATCAATCGACTAAAACTTCAACATAATTGAAATCGATTATCATACAAATCGAATCGGTAACTTCATAGAACATCACTAAATTGGGCTGTCAAAAGTTAAATAAACGGTTGGACTGACAATTTGTCTGCTGACGCTTTCATCTGTTTCATTTACACTTCCGTTTCCCCCAAAGTCAAAATTCACCGTGAAGTTGTGTGGTCAAACTCGATATAAGCCTAAAATAAATTCAATTCAATGGTACTTATTAGAAAGGCTTAGGTAGGTACCCTAGGTTCTTATTTATTTTGGTTTTGTTTCAGTGCTTACGCCGAAGAGCTTTGCTATTTGGCCAAATGGCTCGGTACCATTCTATATCAACGACTCGCATTTCGGTAAGTTAGCGCATTTTAATATCAGCGCCATCTGAACAAATAATCAAGGTACTAAAAAGTAACTCTATTCGACGCTAGATGACATTGTTTCAACGCCATCCGGGGGGGGGGGGGGGGGGGGGTGTATTTTAATTCGCGCAAGTAAAAATTGCATGATAAAAATTTCCATGATGGTCGTGTTCCTAATGCCTTCGCAGATGGAAGAGTATGATGATTTTCTGATGGACCCCTTAGTCAAATTTATATGGGGCCACCTCTGAGGTAGGTAGGAAATCCGACAATGTAAAAGAAAATGAAAAATGTTTATTGAGCTGATAAAGTAACTCTGAAACCCAAACTAAATTAAATTGTATTTTGAAGCACAGTGATCCATTCATGTGTAAATGTGGTAAGGAATTATCGCTGATACGTAAAAGTATGAAGACCAACTGAGAAAATCTTCCTTCAAGTCGGTTCAAAAGGTCGGTTAGGTCTGGGAGTACCCAACACTAGCGCCACCGAGGAAAAAAAACCGGCCAAGTGCGGGTCAGACTCCCGCACGAAGGGTTCCGTACCATAATCTATACAGCATTTGAATATTTCAAGCGTCTACCTGTTGCCGTTATTAATATCGAGCAAAAAGCTGCAAAAAAACACGCTCGTTGTATGGGAGCCTCCCTTAAATATTTATTTTATTCTGTTTTTGGTATTTGTTGTTATAGCAGCAACAGAAACACAACATCTGTGAAAATTTCAACTGTCTATTTATCACGGTTCATCACATACAGCCTGGTGACAGACGGACGGACGAGCAGCGGGGTCTTTGATCCTTTGGGTACGGAACCCTAAAAATCATATCTTTTAAAAAATCATATGCCATCGAACCACCACAACAATGGTTTTTAAATTGTTTTGTTTCAAAGTCATAATCTAACAGGTTAATCACGTTATAATAGTGAATACCTTCCTCAGGGAAGAGACCCGTGCCCCTCGGTGGGGACATAATGGGTTGATGATGATGATGAATAGTGATTTTAGTACAACGGACGTTTTTGGCACAAATGCTATCTACAGGGTGACTGAATTCGTTCACCGTATTTTAAGGGGACATTCTAACTCATTAACCATGATTTGGAAATATGTGGTGCTAGTTTTGAAAAAAATTACGCGTAAAAAAAATTTTTGTAGCCAAAATTACTTCACTTGCTTAACATAAACGAACAATATCAGGACGAAAAGTAATAAAAATCCAAACAAACTATTATATTCCCCTATGCCTACTATACGCACTATGTAGGTCCACCTCTTGGATAGCCCTTAATACATTTTCTTAACACATTTCTGTGCGGTGCCGGATTAAGAATAGCGTCACTCCATTTCATTCCGTGGATGTTGTAGAAGGCGACTAAGGAAATAAATTACCAGGAGACGCGCAACAGCGTCTTCCTGAGATTCCAACCGCATACTGCGATCGCCAACCCGCCTGCCGAGCGTGGCGATTACGGCAAAGCCCTTCGTGGCTAGGGAAAACCACGAGGGAGGCCTATGTCCTGCAGTGGGCGTAAAATGGCTGATAATGATGATGATGACATTTTCACCCTCTATTCAGACCAGGAGCAGCAGCTGCAAATCATGAAGGTTCTCTCCGACTTCGCCTTCAAGACATGCCTCAAATTCAAGCCGCTGCTGATGCCGCCTGACTCGCAGCACGCGCTGGTTTTCCAGAACCCCGACGGGTTGAAGCAGTGCGCGTTCGTTGACAGCGGTCACAGTCGCAGCGAGCCGCACGTGAGTTGTCGTGGTGCCACCCTCGGACACACAGGAGGGGCTTGGGGCAAGGGGGCACGGAAAAGCCGCGTCGTCTTTCCAATTAATTTTCATACAAAATGTAGTGAAGGGGCGGGACGAAGCCTACACAGAAGAGACGGGCTGAGGACGCGAACTCTATACAACGCTTCGCGTCTTTTCCGCGCTTTTGCCCGACGTCCTTCCTGTGTCTCTCACGCCTAAATACAAATACAGATACAAAATAGTTTTTTGTGGAATGTAGGTGGATATATAAGTTAGCATATAAAAAACATACAAATATTTTCATTACCTACAATCTAACATGCAAAAGGTACTAGATCAAAATGTCTATCAAGAAATCAAAAGTCACTATCAAAGTTTATCAATTTTATCATATCGTGGACAATAATTCTTGCCATTTTTGCCTGAGGAGAAATGTCCAATATTAAAACAACAGACAAATAGGTTAGGTACAATAAGTTAAGTGAGCAAGCGCCTATTATTTTATCATACATAGGTAGTCAAAGTGGCTCAAAAGTTATTTGCAGAATTCTTTGTCATTTAAATAGTCAACAATAGAGTACCATGAATAAGCCAATAAGTCGTTTGAATCATATGTCCCCATAGTAAGGTGCTACACAGTGCTCTTGAAACCGCGAGAATCTTCTTTGGATCGCGGACCTGGGACTAGAGAACTCAGCTAACATGTCAGGTAGTAACCAACGCTGGTTTTCAGCAAGAGTTAAGGCAGATAGGCACACGTTAAATATAAAATTATATAAAAAAAAAATATGCATTAACTAAACATTAACAATTAGCAGCCTCATTTATAAAATTAGAACCCGCTCTTTAGGGCTTAAATAAACTAAAACTTATGTGCTGGTCATGAAACTGGGCACCGACTACAAAATTATACTTCTACAATACCTAGATGTATACATACTTCTAATTATTTAAATTATTTCTAACTTTTTAGTACTGTAGTGTTCCGAAGTTGGTTTTTATTTTTTATTTTGAAACATACGGATATTACTAAAGGATGGGCCCCATTAGGGCTTATTTGCTGCTGTCCATTGAAGAGTTCCGTTCTCCATCTCTGAAAGTATTGTAGATAGTGAATACTAATTCTTCTCGCTTCTAATCACTTCTCGTTATTGTAGACTAGGTACCTATTTTTAAGTTAAACTCTTTTTATACTGACGTGTTCTGTATGTTTAATTTTTTGATTTATGTACATATTCTTTTCTCCTTAGTTACCAATTACTTGATTATAAACACTTCAACAGACATCTTTTTACTGAATATCCCAATAATTAGAACATAATACTTTAAATTCCCCGCGCCTCCAACAGAAAGTCTCCATCAGATCTTCACCAAATTAAAATGGGACCAATGGGACGTTATACCTGTTCGAACAAAAAAGAATTGTCGAAATCGGTTAAGATTTGACGGAGTTATGGACAAACATAGCAAAAAAAAAAAAAAAACATACCCTCCTTTCTTGAAGTCTGTTAAAAAATAGATAAATAATGCATTAACTAAACATTAACAATTAGCAGCCTCATTTATAAAATTAAAACCCACTCTTTAAGGCTTAAATAAACTTAATGAGTGTGTTTGTGTGCGTGTGTATGTCACGGTACTTATCTGTCCCTCGTTTTGTAATATTGTAACACGTAAAAAGTAGTAAGCAAGTTTATTTTCCGAAGAACAAGCCAACTGAGATATCACGCGAATTTTTTTCTTTGAACACGCGATTTCTAAACCGAGCGGTGCGTGACCTTGACTCGCCGTTGCTAGGCAACGAATTCCTCGTGATTTTTTTTAAGATACTTTTTATAAAAAAAAATACACGTGACTTTGGGTAGGGGGAGAGGGATAGTCTAAAATCTCACCACGTATCACCATGGGGGAGGGCATTGAGTTAAGGGGGAGGGTGGTTAAAAAGTTGCTAAAAAACATCACGTAATTAATGGACGGCCCTATATCCAAGACATTTTGTTACTCCCTGTATATCCAAGATATTTTGTTACTCCCTGTATATCCAAGACATTTTGTTACTCCCTGTATATCCAAGATATTTTGTTACTCCCTGTATATCCAAGACATTTTGTTACTCCCTGTATATCCAAGACATTTTGTTACTCCCTGTATATCCAAGACATTTTGTTACTCCCTGTATATCCAAGACATTTTGTTACTCCCTGTATATCCAAGATATTTTGTTACTCCCTGTATATCCAAGACATTTTGTTACTCGCTGTATATCCAACACATTTTGTTACTCCCTGCATACCCAAGACATTTTGTTACTCCCTGTATATCCAAGACATTTTGTTACTCCCTGTATATCCAAGACATTTTGTTACTCCCTGGATATTCAAGATATTTTGTTACCCTCTGTAATAAAAATGCAGCCTATATAATGTCTCACTTAATCACCACGTGATATACTCCCTGTATGTCCAAGAGATTATTTTACCCACCCCCTGTATAGCCAAGAGAATTTGGATACCTCTTTTTATCCCAGAGATTATCTTACTTACTAACGTTAGCCCTTGTCCTCAGTACGTGACGCTCGGTTACAAGTGCCTGTCTTCGCCCAACATTGACATGATGCTGATGAGGGCTCTGGGATTCCCCTTCGAGCACAACCGAGTCATCAGGGACCTCTACATCGATGTACAGCACGAGAACACTCAAGCAGGTACTCGTACAGTCATCATCATCAGCCATTTGACGCCCACTACAGGACATAGGCGTCCCTCATGGTTTTCCTAACCATGAAGGGTTTTGCCATAATCGCCACGCTCGGCAGGCGGGTTGGCGATCGCAGTATGTGGTTGGAATCTCAGAAAGACGCTGCTGCCCGTCTCCTGGTAATGTATTTCCTTAGAAGGAAATGGAGTGACGCTATTCTTAGTCCAGCGCCACACAGTCATATCAAAATCCAATCAAAAATGTTTGTTTGGTAGAACAACACTAACATGCTCTTACACACACACACACACACACACGCACGCACGCACGCACGCACGCACGCACGCACTCACGCACGCACGCACGCACGCACGCACGCACGCACGCACGCACGCACGCACGCACGCACGCACGCACGCACGCACGCACGCACGCACGCACACACACACACACACACACCCATACATATACGCACGCACGCACGCACGCACGCACTTACGCACGCACGCACGCACCCACAAACACGGACCTCTACATCGATCACACACACCATTGTCGATACTCTTCTCATATAAATATTATAGTACGAATAAATTGTACAGGTAGGTATTTAAGTATATGAAAACATAATAAAGAATTATCGAGCAGACCCTCCTTATCAGACAAATCCTGTTTCCAAGCCTGCGATACCTTGGATATATCTTAGGTCCGTTTCACTATCTTTAAAAACACGGTGTCAATAATTATAACAACAGATAGATAAGTCGTTCAATTGAATAATCTATAAAACAGCGATTAGGAATCGTTATATCCCTCAGTTGAACCTTCGCTTTAAAGAAAAACGCGCGCGCGCGAATAATAACAAAAACAAAGAAAATGGTGGATTTGAAACTGTACGAAAACATCTTCATAGAGACCAACCTGCTCTCCCCAAATTACGATGGCGTAATACTAATCCTCTACCCAGAAGAAAAAAACGTGAAACTGCCGCAGCACATTCGAAGTTTCATTGACGAAGTTCTGAAACTAGACAAGCATGTCAATGAAGTGGCTACGGTGTGGAATTGTGACTACGTGTCTGGTCGACGACTAATTTTAGCGCCAACGGGAATAATCACCCCTTACCACGACGCGAGAGTCCTGTACCAGACAGTTAAGAAAGGCGTCCAACGTGCGATAGATGCTGGCGTCAAAAAACCACTCGTTGTTGTACAAAACGTTGTGGACTATCCGGACGGACAACTGGTCTGCATCCTTGGTGCATTAGAAGCGTATTATAGTCCAATTCAAATGAGAGAACGCGCACCAGAGAAATGCAAGAGATTCTACAGACTAGGCCTGCACGCTGAGGAGGTTCAGACAGAATATTTCGAGAGAACTGTCCGAAACGCAATCGCTTTGGAGAAATCTAGGATACTGACGCGAGACATCGCCGGCGGCGACCCCGAGCGCATGGCTCCAAGTAAAATCGTCGACTATTTGAAAGAAAAATTCGACGGCGATAAAAATATCACGATGAAAGTAATCGAAGACCAGGATGTCCTAGCTAAGGAGTATCCTCTGCTACACGCGGTGTCCAGAGCTGCAAACACTGTACAGAGGCATAAAACCAGAGTGGTAGAGATCCTGTACAAACCATCTGACATCTCTAGAGTGACCGAGACTCTAATGCTAGTAGGGAAAGGAGTAACGTACGATACTGGAGGAGCTGACATCAAAATCAACGGAAAGATGGCTGGCATGTCACGTGACAAATGCGGTGCTGCCGCCGTCGCAGGGTTCCTCAAAGCCTGTTCCATACTGAAGCCACCCCATTTGAAAGTTGTGGGGGTTTTGTGTCTTTGCAGGAACTCCGTAGGCTCCGAATCTTACGTTGCTGACGAGCTCTTGCTGTCTAGAAGCGGTAAAACCGTAAGGGTATCTAATACGGACGCCGAAGGACGCCTAGCGATGGCCGACGCCCTATTTCACCTGACCGAACAAGCAAAGAACGAGCTCAATCCACATTTATACACAATAGCCACACTTACTGGCCACGCGAGAGTATCCTACGGACCTTACACGGCGGCTATGGATAACCACAGCGCTCGAAACACCAGCCATTCGACCCGGCTCCAGTTTTCCAGTACAAGAATAGCAGAGGCTGTAGAAGTGTCTTTCATAAGACCAGAAGACCTTGAGGCGAACGTGGGAAAGAGCAAAGGAGATGACCTTGTACAAGTGGACATGAAGAGGACGGGGCGTCATCATCAGTTGGCTGCCGGGTTCTTGATGAAGGTTGCTGGTTTGGACGAGAGGAACGTGAAATATACGCATCTGGATATCGCGGGGGCGGCTGGCGCGCCGCCCGCCGAACCGACTGCCGTGCCAATATTGACTCTGTGCCATGCTCATAAGGTTCTGGTTTAATTTAGCAGTGTGGAATTTAGGGGGGGCTGATACTAAAGAGCATCCCAATCAGGATTGGTCGATGACACTGCAGTGTGCCCTGATTGGCTTGAAACACGTGGATTAGTTTGTGTTTGCGAACGAGTTTGTGTTTTGTTCAGAGTAGAGGTTTGGCCTCTAATGTGGTAAATTCTGCAAGAGTTAATTATTTCTTAAATTAATGAGATGAATGAATAACGCTTCCCGTATTTTTAACCATTTCCAACGGTTTGTTTGCATGTAGTACAAAACTGAATGTAATGAAATACGTACCGAAATATGTTATTATTAATATTATATTGTAAAGCAAAGTAATAAATAAAGAAATATTTTAACATTGTGTGCTGGCTTGTGTAAGGCTGAGTAAAAGCCTTATAATTTTTTGCCTCTCAAAAGTCTTGACAAAGAGTAACATAATATAAACTCACGCCTGTACTCCGGAGGGGTAGGCAGAGACCAGGGTCTGCCACTTGCCACGATCTTGCCTGCTAGAAGATCTCTTTCGCTTCATTAACATTCCTTAGTCGTTGCATGCACGTTGCACGCACGCCAGTTTCGGTTACTTTTGCCCTTTGCTATACATCCCCTATATGGTCGAAGTAAGTCTGCCCGGGATGTACCTTACCAGCCCTTCCACCCACATTCGCTCGATATATTTCTTTCGTCAATCTTTCTTCCTTCATACATACATACATAAACTCACGCCTGTGTCCCAGGGGGTAGGCAGAGACCAGGAACGGCTACTTGCCACGATTCTGGCAGATCACTTTCGCTCCCTCAACATTCATTAGTCGTCGTTTTTCCTTCATCCTCTCCATTATGTCCAAAATGAAAATAAGTCAACGGAAAATAGGTACCCCATGAATTTTGATTCCCTATATAGGTACGTATTTTTGCGGCATTATCTTTTTTTACGTTAACTTAGAAGTTTGATTTTTTTTACAACTTCAAGGGACTGAAGACCTGAGTACATGCTTTTAACTCGATACCTCCACGCGTTCCCGAGATAAAGGGTCTTGACAGACAGACGGACGGACGGAAGGACGGACGGACAACAAAGTGAGCCTATAAGGGTTCCCTTTTTTTCTTTTGAGGTACGGAACCCTAAAAAAAACTAGCGTATTCGATATCTATTGTAACGGCACGGTTATTTTCTTTTGACTCCAAAATTCATGGTGTATTTATTACTGGACCGAGAAGAAAGCTTGAGGTACACACAAGGTACACAGTACACTACGTGAGTTGAGTATGCAAGATGCATCGCACAGACTCGGCTGCGCAATGTATATCGAATTCTCATAATACACTATGAATTGTACTTTTATGAAACACTCGTCCCTAGGAGACGCTCAGTCCAGCAGGAGGCAATGAGTATCGGAACAAATATGGATGAACTTGAATTGAAGGCACAAAATGGGCTCTAAGGAAATCTGTTTTGCGAGCCCTGTATCCCTGAAGAGGGATAATAAGAACTAATGACTTTGATGGTGTAAAGTACTCATGAATCGGCCTACTTTGTTCTAGGTTACAACTACCTGTTCACCAAGGACATGAAGCTGCCCTTAGAGCTTCGAAGTCTTCCGTATGACGTCAACAGCGTCCTGCACTTCGGCGAGCGAGAGTTCAGCAAAAACGGCCATCGGACTATCATTATTAAGGTAAGTTTTAAAAGTCAGTGGGCTGGTCACATATGCTGAAGAACCGATGGTCGATGGGGTGCAAAGGTTCTCGAGTGGAGACCACGAGCTGGCAAACTCAGCTGCGGACACCCACCAGGCTGCTAGATTTCCTCTTCCAGCTCAATTAGCTTTTCGTCTGTCCTCAATGCCAGGGCCAGTCGTTTTCGTTGTTGGGGGTGGTAGCCGGATCTCTGCCGGAGATTCTTAGCACCCCTTGCTCCGCCGTTACCGTGGCCGCTACCGTAGCCAGGAATAGCGGAGCTGCCGGGGACTGGGGGCCTGGTTTTTTCATTTACTGCCATGAGGGTATTTGCCATACTCGCCACGCTTGGCATGCGGGTTGGCGAGCGCAGTATATGGCATTTCCGTAGTAGGCGCTGCTGCCCACCTCCTGGTAATGTGGAATGGAGTGAATGAGGAATCCACGGGAAGAGATGGGGGGGGGGGTACTATTCTAAAGCCGTTGTCCCACGGTAAAGCCGGCACCCGACGGTAAATGGATGGGCAGATGGATGTAGTAAATTTAAAGGTCCTTATATCACGAGGAAAAGGCCTCTAAGGCTGGTTTCTCCGAGCGCACGGATTTGTATGGAACTTATTGCGCTGCGCGAGCGAAAAGTTGGGGGAAGTAGCCATTTTTGAAATTACAGAAATACAAATCCTATTAATAGAATTTTAGCGGCCGACGCGATGTCACTAACACCATTCAGTGATAGTCATTTTGGTATATTTTTACTGTCCATAACTCAGTAGGTACCGCTCAAATAAAATCATATCAGTGATAATCTAGACTTAGGCACGCGATGTTTTTTGATGCTTTTATTACAAAATGATACAAATAATTTCCGACGGCCCTAGATAGGACATTGAAAATGAAAGAATAACATGTTTTTTAAAACACGGAATTTCCGGGTAATGTCGGAGACACCAGCCTTAAACGAAGGCGTAAATCTGCAAGGCTTGTAGACTAACGCCTGCGTTATCTTCACAGAACCCAAACACGAAACAGAAGCGTCACAGTCTGACTAACTTGGACTTACGGCGGATAGAGATAGTCTACGGACCTGAGTGCTTGAAAAGGGAACGCGACGCGAAGCTTGCGGCATGCCTGCCTTACGACGCCCAGCCTTATCCCAGGTGAGTTGTAAACTTGTGATGTCCAAAAATTTTAAATAAAAAATATAAACCGATTTCGAAACACTACAGCACTGAAAGTTAGAAATAATTTAAATAATTAGAAGTATGTATACATGTAGGTATTGTAGAAGTATAATTTGGATAACTTTTTAGTGTTTCGAAGTCTTTTTTATTTAAAAATTTTTACTTTTCAATTTTTTGTGGGGGAGTGGGAGAAAAATAAACAAGCCCCTTACAACCATAATTTACCTTGCTTTAAAATTTGATGTTCTCAATTTCCATATCCGAAAGTCATATCAGAACATCACCAAATTAACTTGGAACAATTTTTATGCTATTTTATGAAACATCCGTATGTATTACTAAAGGTTGGGCCCCATTAGGCCTTATTTACTGCTGTCCATTGAAGAGTTCCGTTCTCCATCTCTGAAAGTCTTCATCAGATCTTCGCCAAATTAAAATGGGACCAATAGAACGTTATATCTATTCGAACAATTTTGAAGTCGGTTAAAAATCTTTTAAGTTTATAAATAAACGTCCTCCCAAATCACTTACACCAGCAGGGCTATAGCCACTATAGCTGAGGGCCTCAAACGGCGTAAATACCACAGAACAAAAAAAAGAGTAGAAGTAGTGACATGATCTATTAGTATGAAAACCAGTGTGACCAAACTCACACATATAAACCAAACGCACACTATGAATACCAAGCTGCCATTGGTAAATAAAGCAATGCCGAAAAGGTCTACATCACAAAAGTTCCAAGAAAAATATGAACCTTTCGATCATATAAACAATGATCAAAATCAAATGATAATAATGAAATTAAGTTTGACACTCAGTCTTTGTATTGTAGTACCGCTACTCTACACTAGATGGAACTAGCCCCCCGTCTGACCGTCGAGAAGTTTTACGTAATAGGCCATAAAGTCGAAAACTGAAAAACAAGTATCTGCTATGTTGCTACTCAGCCAAGGATGGGACGTATTGCGAGTTCTAGTTTGTTTGTCGAAACGAAGCCCAGAAAACTTATCGTGTACAGAGTTAATTTTTTAACATATTTATTTACATTGTCGATTGCATGCTTACGCTTCGCTTATGTATGGAGATGACATTTGCCAACGAAAGTCATGTGACTTCCCATACATTTTAATCCCTGACAAGCGGGTGAGGAGGAGCTATATCGCGAATCTAGCTGTGCTCATGTCTTCTGAAATAGGTATAAAATAACAACAATTATTTTTCCAAAGTACCTTTTTAGACTAAGGTACCTACTCTTAAGTACCGATAATTGTCTATGACTGATAAGTCATATATAATTATCGATAGATTTTTATCATGTTCCCATCTCTAATTAAGACGCATTCAAATGTTGACAGAAGTTTCTTGTAAAAGTAGACAAACTTCGATGAATATTGAACTTTACAGTCCAGTAAATAAAGGAGGTTTCACTTTCTCACTTTCAGATTAGATTCCTTGTTCATGTCATACAAATTTAATTAAAAATACAATGAAATACTACTTACCGATGAAAAGTTACAGCATGCTCGGTACATATTGGTCCCCAACTTTAATTTTTGCACTCTAACACAGCACAATAAGGCATTTTAGTAGAGTTTTTACAATTGTTTACTTTACTAGGAGCGCACGGCAACTGAGGTAAGAAAAACTGTCAAAGACTACGCATAGGCAATACAATGCTAATGTGAGGCACGCGGGCACCGCCCACTTACGACTTCTACTCTTTTTTTTGTTCTGTGGTAAATACCATAGAAAATAAAAAACCATAAAAGTATTTCTTCTTACAAAATTCACATTAAAAAACCGGCCAAATGCGTGTCGGGCTACGCACTGTGTAGGGTTTCGTAGGAAGAGGGGGTTTCATCTGCTTTACATAACTAACAACTTCATCAACGTAATTATATTAATCAAATAAACCTTTCGAACCAAAATGTTAACCACTACAATGGCAGCCCACGATTCAGGCTTGCCTAGTGTGGGGCCGCAGTGCGAAATGTATCGCTGAATATTGTAAACATCTACATTAAGGACTGTTTCTTATGATCCTTTAAAATGTCTCACTTATGGCTAAATAAAATTTTCATTTCATTCAATTTTCAATGGATTTTGTACGAAGTTTTCCTTTTATATGTTGCTCGCCTATTGCTCGTTAACTTGTAAAGTCTACTCAGCGGTAATAGTTTCCTTTTTAAGTTCATTATTTTGCTACTATTCAATATTGGGTTTCAGTAACAGCGGTGAGTAGTGTAGCGCCCTAGTTCAATTAAACAGATTATTAGCAAATAATAACTTTTATTATTCTAGTTTTTCAATATCTCATCGATATCCTAGCCTACCCAGTCATCGACTGACACCTCAAAGAAAACGTAACGATTTCCCTTCAATCAATTCAAAATCTAACCAGACGGCTGTGTCGGCTACAGTAGGACTGACTTCTGGTTTTTACCGGACTGCGGCGGAGCCCATCATCATCATCATCATCCAGCCACAAGAAGTCCACTGGTGGACATAGGCCTCCTCCATGGATTTCCAAAAAGACCGGTTGGAAGCGGCCTGCATCCAGCGCCTTCCTGCCACTTGGATTAGGTCATCTGTCTATCTTGTGGCTGGAGTGGAGCCCAAAAGGAAAGTAATTTGTTTATTTCGTATGTATGTATGTTTGTATGTATGTATGTACGTAAAAAGTATGCCCGATTCTATATTCCCTCATAACTCCTTAACCAATGGTCAGATTTTGACAAATGAGGTCTCAATCGATTCGTCACCCCTGCCGAAGTGTCATAGGCTGTATAAAAGCGGAATAAATAGAACAGAAAAGTCACAAAAAATAAAATTCGCTATTAAGCTACGTTAAAGTACCACATTGAGTCACTAGATGACGCTGCTACATTTAATTTATTCTATTCAGATCCTTAGAATAAATTAAATATAGCTGCTATTGAGTAACGTTATAGTACAACCATCAGTAACTAGATGGCGCTGTTACATTTTATTTATTATGCTCGGATCTTAGATCATCAGCCAATCACGTGTGATGCATGCAAAACACCAGTCCGCGGGTGTCACAGGCTATAGATACCTATATAAATCAGCATTAAAAAATCACAAAAGAGACAAAAATAAAAAACTGAATTAAAAAATAACCAACAACTGGAGTGCTGCTGACCAACCCAAGGAGTTGTATTGCTGAATTTGGGTCCCGTCTGCTTAGTAGTTAATGCTCGGCAGTCGGGTTGTTGGTTATTTTTTATTTCAGTTTTTTATTTTAGCAGTGTATTCTAGTGACCTCTGCTTAAAATTCAATGATTGATCTCAAAAAATCTCGCTCCAGAACCAGACGGAAACGGGATGCCCCGGAGCCGTCCAGTGTGGGTCCCAGCCAGAGCCTGCGCGTGAACCCTGACATAACGCCACCACCGACCCTGGTCCCTGCTGCAGAAGCCGGCGGGCTCCCTGAAGAACTGTCAACAAGGCTGAAGGAGCTGGGGATTGAGGAGCAAGTGCAGGTTGGAGAACTAGTCGAGTTCAACCTTTGAAATACTTGATTGAAACTTTGAACTACGTGAGGCAACTTTGAAATACTTAATTCAACCATGTTGTAACTTTCACGGAATATGTGTTATATTGTGGTGGATTGACCAACAGATATTACAAAAACCGGACAAGTGCGAGTCGGACTCGCCCACGGAGGGTTCCGTGCAAATTTGTAGTCTCGCAGTTTAGAAACTTCAGAGACAATTTTTTTATGATTTAATTACAAATGTATAGCTTTGAGATTTTTCCCCGTACCTATTACTTGCCAAATTTCATAGTTTGGGTCAACTCTATGACAGACAGACGTACGGACGGACGAACAACAAAGTGATCCTATAAGGGTTGCGTTTTTCCTTTTGAGGTATGGAACCCTAAAAAGTAAATAAATGAGAGAAAGCCGTGTTAGAAACGTGATTTTTTAAATCTTTTTTTTCTATTTTGATCCACCGTAAAACGGTAATACGTAGAAAAAATACCGGTGTCAAACTTGGTATATGTCGGATTAAACTTTATCAGATAAAACAAACAAATAACAAATAATTACCCTGAGTAACAAAAAAAAAATTGTTGGTATGGATCCCACGGTGCACGGGTCCGACTCGCACTTGGCCGGTTTTGTTGCTAGTGCAAGAATTAATCATATTATGATCAAAACTCCATCGCCCACACGTCGTCAATCGAGCTAAGGATGACAAAAAACACTTTATCTACACTAATGTTGTAACATTCTACTTATGTTTTCAATACTTGACTTATAATTACTACTGTTATAGCGCAGACAACAAAACACTCAATTTAAGCAATTTCACATGATGGTATAATATTCACATCGATATCGTAAAATCTCATTATAACATCAATAAAACGCGACCAACTTGATTGCAGGGCCAATCAGGTTGGTCGCGTTTTATTGAAGCGCGCAGCTGCGCTCTCATTGGCTAAATTTTAATGGCGGCAAAATCACTAGTGCATTAGTGAAGATAAAGTAGTGTATGCAACTGCATATAACACGGGTATTAAAACACTCGTTACTATTATGAAACTCGCTGCGCTCGTTTCATAAACTCACACTCGTGTTTTAATACCCTTCATTATATGACAGTTGCATAATAGTAGATTATGTACTAAGGGAATAAAACCATGTATTATGTCATGGGCGGCATATTGAACCCTGAGCGGAGCGAAGGACTCCGAGTTAACTCGCGAGCGCAGCGAGGGAGTTAAATTTTAACTCCTGAGCGAAGCGAGGGAGTTATGTAGAGTCCTGAGTGAAGCGAGGGGTTCATACCGCCCGAGACTAAGACATGTTTTATTCCAGAGGTGAATACTCTACTTTTCACACCATCTGGGAGACAATAAAAAGACAGGGCTGCATAAGTTGAAAATATGTATTAAAACCTGAAATTAAATATAAAGTCCACACTCTTTTACGGCTTAGCAACTTAAATTGAATATAACTTTTAAATTCGTATTTGCAATTCGCGCCTTTTTTTCTTTTTTTTGTTGGTGTTTCGCGCGGTCACAGGACACAGTATTTCAGAAAAAAAAGAAAAAAAAGAGGTGAGTTTCGAACAACAATTCGAATTTCGAATTGCAATGCGGGGCTTCTCCATAGTTTTCATGCGAATTTTGACATTCTAAATTCAAATCACTTTATTCCCTAGGGAAATTCTTCATTATTATTGCCCTCGAGAGACAAGGCCATGCTTTACGATGATATTTGACGGTACGTAATAAGGCATTGTCGAGCAGGAGGTGTGAAAACTACTATTATTCCACAGGCAATAGTGGACAAAGTCCATCAACTGTCCGCCAAAGCTCTGACCGACGCCAGAGAAAACTACTGCAATAAAACTGAGAAGGCCCAAGACATTGGAGCTTCAAGGAGAGTGACCCTGCTCGACATACTAAAGGTAGTAGCCTCCTACGCGGATTCTATGGTAAACCACGCCGTGCAAAACCTGACCATGTTCTGTGAGGCCGCAGACCCAGTAGCCTTCTACCAGAGAGCTTGGTGTCAGTTCGACAACCCCCGCTGCGTGCAGACCTACTTCAAGTCAACCCACCTGTGGCACAAAGGCAGCACGCAGTACAGGCCTGCTATAATCCAATCAACGAAGAACTGGAGCCGAAAAGGGAATCAATACATGAGGTCTCAAAACGATACAGACGATGACAGCGCCACTGCCAGCCCTGCAACTGCTAGTCCTCTAGCCTCTGCAAAGGTCAGGAGGAAACGCGAGGCAGTTTCTGAAATAACGAGGACTACGGACATAAATGACGACGTGGTCACGCCACGATATCGCGTGGTACACTCTCGTGGCACGGCGAGATCTCGTAAGCCGTTCACTGGTGAACCGAGAGAAATGCACAAGAGACAGGATTCCGACGAGGACGATTCGGACGAGGGTATCAGAGTGACCGCTTTGCACTTCGAATCCGATGACGAAGCGAAAAGGGACGACGATTGGGAACAAGACAGAATAAAAACCAAGGAGACTACAATGAGACACGCTAAAGAATCAAAGGCGAAGTCTCATAAAGTCAAGGTCATAGAATACGCGCCGTTAAGCGATGAAAATGAAGATAAAGATGTGCAACACAAATGGAAGAACGACAAAGAATTGGTGCCTCTCAAAATGGAGAATCCATTGGGAACGTCAGAGGAAGACTCGAAGTACGTGAACGTGATACATCCGAAGCCTAAGAAGGTGAACCGCAATAATAATATGGAGAAGAAGAAGGTGCACCTCCCGAAGACTGTTAACTTGTCGAAGATGAACGAAGAGTTCTATGACGCCAGGCGCTGGCGGGATGGTGTAGTTCGCTACATTATTTCTGAACAAGGAGGGAAATGTAAGTAAAATGTCCTACATATGCATAGTTAATACTATCTCAAAGCTGTTGTGCTGGGAGTACATTTCATTCATTGTCATTTCATCATCATCAGCCTATGCTTGTCCACTGCTGGACATAGGCCTCTCCTATAGCACGCCACTGAGCACGGTCCTCGGCTACTCTCATCCAGCTCTCGCCAGCCGCCCTGCGAAGATCATCGCTCCACCGAGTCTGAGGACGTCCCACACTACGTTTACCGATCCGCGGTCATTTATCTCAAGATAACAATTAAAGAAAGAAAGAATGTAATTTATTGGGACCAATTAACACATCACAAGAAAGAAAAGGCATAACAAGTAACATAAGTAAAGAGGAAAAACAAGTCACATAAATAATAATATTAACTTCCACACGAATACAATCACTTGACCTGGTCCGAAACTAGGATACCCTGTGCCATGGTAAACAGGCAAGGACGTCACAAACATGAAAATGCACCCAGACTGAGGCCATTTGTACAAATGTACGGCGGACCCCAGTGGGAATCGAACCCACGACCGTCTGTTTTGGTAGCTAAGTCCCTTAACGGCTAGACCAACGAGGCAGTCAAGGTAGGACAAGGCAAAGTCAGAACGAATTCATTTATCATCATCATCATCATCAGCCATTTCACGCCCACTGCGGGACATAGGTCTCCTTCATGGTTTTCCAAGCTTCCCGGTGTTGTACCGCCCGTATCCAGCGACTCCCCGCCACCGTAACCAGGTCGTCGGACCATCTGGTGGGGGGCCTGCTCACGCTGGGTCGTCTGGTCCGTGGTCGCCAGCTCAGAAATTTTCCGCCCCAACCATCAGCGATCAGGCTCTATATTACGCGCACCAAATCCTGAGCGATTCCAATCGTCTAACTGTCAAATTAGTATGACATTTGACAGTTAGACGATTGGAATCGCTCAGGATTTGGTGCGCATAATTAGGCCCCAGTTCTCATCATCAAATCTCAAGGGTAATTATTATTAATCTACAGTTTTACTCCACTACCAACAATATCATCATCATCATCATCATCATTAGCCATTTGGCGCCCACTGCAGGATATAGGTAGGCCTCCCTCATGGTTTTCCAAGCTAACCAAAAATATGAATAGTTAGAACTACAGTAGAGCTTTTAATAGAGAAAAATGTAGATGAACAGCTTATACAAAATATTTATTTAGCACAACGATCGCAAAATACAAACAGAAAGAAAAATACGATAACTGTCATGGCGGTCGACAAATGAGTTCCGTTCACAAGTCTTGCTTAATGTGTCCGTTTTAACAAAACTGAAAGATATGTTTGAGCACATATTATGTAAGCTTTAAATCATATTTACTGTTAAGCATAATATTATTTTATGACAAAGCCATACCAACCTTATTTTTAACCGACTTCTAAAAAGGTGGAGGCTATCAATTCGACGCGTATATTTTTTATGTTTTTTTGCTATGTTCTTGCATAACTCCGTGATAAATGTAACGTTCCATAAGTCCCATTTTAATTTGGTGAAGATCTGATGATAACTTTCAGAGATGGAGAACGGAACTCTTCAATGGACAGCAGTAAATAAGGCCTAATGGGGCCCATCCTTTAGTAATATGCGTATGTTTAATAAAATAGCGTAAAAGTAGGTAGTCCCAAAGTAATTTGGTGATGTTCTGGTGAAGACTTTCGGAGATGGAAATTGAGAACGTCAAATTTTAAAGAGACGAATTATTCGTAATCATTCATAACAAATTTGTTAATTTGTGTGTAAAGGTGAAGGAAAAATATTGACAGATTTTTTATTACTTTTAATTTTTTTGTGAATAATTAACATAATATATGAATAATTAACTGTTATGGAGAGGATGAAGGAAAAAGATCGACAAAAGAAATATATTGAGCGAATTTGGGTGGAAGGGCCGGTAAATGTCGCCCCAGGTGGACATCATCATCATCTGCGTGGTTTTCATAACCATGAGGGGTTTTGCCATAGTCCCACGCTATGTAGACGGGTTGGCGATCGCAGTATGCGGTTGGAATCTCAGGAAGTCACTGCTGCCCGTCTCCTGGTGAGGTGGACATACATCGACCAAATCGGGGATGAATTAGCAAAGGGCAAGATTAAAAATACTCGAAACCGGCTAATGAATTTTGATGAAGCGAAAGTAGCAGACCCTTGCCTCTGCCTATTTCGGGATACATGCGTGAGTTTATTATACATCCGTATGTGTAAACAAACAAACCGGTTTTCCTCAACCCAAGATGACCTGGACGACATGCGCCGAAGACTAGACGAGGTCAACCAGATCCTGAGGCAGAAGACTTGTGTGAGGATTCAGGAGATCACCGAGAATGAGGCGCCCAAGTATGAAGACTACTTGGTGTTGGACACCAGCCCTGATTACGTCACTGGCAAAGTTGGCGGGAGACAGGTTCGTGTACAAGACATGGAGTAAGTAGCGCCACCGACGAATAAAAATCATATCTTCCTTTGCAGATAGTATTTGCAAAAAGTGTCTGTAGAATCTCTCAATCATGTTGACAGTGATTTTTAGGACCCACGACAAAGAACCTATGATCACGAACCTGGGACTCGATAGCATCATCATTCATCATTCAGCCACAAGAAGTCCACTGCTGGACATAGGCCTCCTCCATGGATTTCCAAAAAGACCGGTCGGAAGCGGCCTGCATCCAGCGTCTTCCTGCCACTTGGATGAGGTCATCTGTCCATCTTGTGGCTGGTCGTCCTACGCTGCGCTTGCCGATATGTGGTCTCCATTCGAGAACTTTTCGGCCCCATCGGCCATCAGTTCTGCGTGCTATGTGCCCCATATGTGTACTTGATAGCATTTATGCCAAAAACGGCCGTTTCTGGCGTTAATGCCGTCTAGTCCTGGGTTCTTAGGTTCAGAGCCATGGGCCCTAAAAATCACTATTAACATGATTGAGAGATTGTACTGACACTTTTTGCAAATTTTATCTGTAAAAAAAGATATGATTTTTATTCCTCGGTGGCGCTGGTGTTGCTCCCTGGAGCCCCTTAATGATTGATAACTTCCACCCTTGTCCTCTGTTTACTGTGACAATTCGCTGTACATTGCTAAGTCGATCAATCCACACAGTTTAATAAGGAGGAAGACTCGGCTGCGCTGTGTACATCGAACTTTCATAATAAACCATGAATTGTAGTTCTATGAAACAGGCCCCTGGTCCTAAACTAGGCTACCCTGTGCTATGGTAACCAGGCAAGGACATCACAAACATGGAAATATACACCGAGACTGAATTTGTACGAATCAAGTATGCTGGCCTCTAGCGGGAATCGAACCCACGGCCTCTGTTTTAGTGATGTATTGTTTTTATGGTCTATTAAGAAATTGCGGACATGAAATTCGGGGGTGGCACCTTTGGTGATTCGGGAAAAACGGATTAGAATTTCTTTGTAGTGGACAGCAGGTACACTAATAAATACCTATAATTGCTTCTATAAAATTTTCTTATTTAGCAATGGCAACAAATATTACGTTTACCTAATTTCAAAGAAATTTTTACCATCATAGGCCTCCGGATAAAGACAAATAACCGGCCAAGTGCGAGTCGGGATGCCGCACGAAGGGTTCTAAACAACATTAGACACAAAGATGGGGAAAAACGGCAAAAAATCACGTTTGTTGTATGGGAGCCCCCCTTAATGTTTATTTTATTTTAATTTAACCTATTATTTTTTAAGCGAACACAGAACTAAATATTCTGTGAATATTTCAATTGTGTGCCTGTTGCCGTTATTAATATCGAGCAAAAAACGGCAAAAAAAATTGTTTGTTGTATGGGAGCTCTTATTTTATTGTTTTTAGTATTTGTTGTTACAGCGGCAACAAAAATACATCATCTGTGAAAATTTCAACTGTCTAGCTATCACGGTTCATGAGATCAGACAGACAGACAGACGACAGACAGACGACAGACAGACAGACGACAGACAGACAGTGAAGTCTTAGTAATAGGGTCCGTTTGGCACCCTTCGGGTACGGAACCCTAAAAAAGACATTATGTTTGCAAAACGTGATGTAATTCTGCATGTTTGGTATGTTGTATGGGTCTGCTAGGGTAGTGTGAATTCAAGTATGCAACTTCGAAAAACCTGCACAAACTGAGAAAATTGAGAAAAACTTCGAAATTTTCGGACTTCTTTCAATATTGCTCTCTAGGACCAAAACTGAATTTTTACAAACAATGTTTTCTATACTTATACTGTATTATATTCATCATCATCAACCCATTATGTCCCCACCGAGGGGCACGGGTCTCTTCCCTGAGGAAGGTATAGGCCATACTCCACCACGGGGGCCAAGTCCGGATTGGTGGAGGCTTGTAGACTAGTGGCTCGTCTACTGTCAGAAGTTGTCAAGCCGCCCTAAGGCCTCTGACTTGGCTTAACGACTGCCATCTATCGACGGCAGCCGGCACCAACAGCTTAACGTGCCTTGCGAAGCACGGAACCGCTCGGAAAAATGCCACTAGCTAAGTATTATATTACCTACTTACAATTTGAGGCCAATCAAAGCTCTATTGACCCCATAGGAGCCAAGCTATGGCACTTCGAAGATGACCTAACTTCCCTTTCATTTTTACGAACTTACTTCGCGAATAAGTTCGTTCTTTATCCGACGGCAAATCAACAACACTAATATTAACAATAATAACAAAAGTTGTGTCAAGAAACAACAAATATAATGTCTAACTGTATAGTGATTCTAAACACTTACGGCCTTATTTATATAAACACGATTCCTCGAAAGCACTCCTAAGAGGCAATTTATTTAATCTGTGGCTACGACTTTTCCTTGTAAAATCTTCACCACAGACAATAGACAATATTAAAATATTAATCGGCGTTTTAAGGAATCGTATTTTTATAAATAAGAACGTAAGTATCTATTTTATTTAGGTACATTAATATTATGCGGTGGTAGCTTAGGGGGTAGAACATTGGATTCTGAAGCGGGAGACCCAGGTTCGATTCCCAGTGCGGGCATGTACCTATGACTTTGTTTTCTAAGTTATGTACATTTGTGAAGTTATAGTAGCAATACCACTCGCTAACGGTGAAGGAAAACATCGTGAGGAAACCTGAGTGTCTGAGCTATTCATATACCTCATCGCTTGAAATCGCCAATCCGCGGTGGGCACGCGTGGTGATTAAGCCCATACTCTCTCCCTGAGAGAAGGCCTGTGCCCTACAGTGGGACGTATATAGGCTGTTTGGACCGTTTAAGACTTCTGACTGTAACATATATAAATACTGTAACTGACATAATTATCTACTTTCATAGTGAACGAGAGCAAATATTATAAAATCTAATTTCACGGGGATTCTTTTCAACAGAACTTCGGCTCAATCGAGTTATTCGTGGGCGGTCAACACAGACAGCACGCCGCCATGATGGTGATGGCGATGTTAGGGTTCTACTTCGAAGTATCGCGCCATGACAGGGACAAGTACATCGTGGTGCACCCGCGGAACATACGCCCGGGTGAGTGACAGACAGAAAGAGAAAATTTAAGGAGACATTTTTAGATTAAAAAATGTTACGAAATAACAAATAACCAACGATCCGACTGTTGAGCATTAACTACTAAGCAGTCAGGTCCAACCTAAGTATATTGTTATATTTTGATTCCGCCTGCTTTAGTTTAATGCTCAGCAGTCGGGTTGTTGGTTATATTTCGTTTTTTTTTTATCTTTTTCTTTACAGTGACTTATTATTTTTTTGTGGGATCCATGCTGGCGTCTATGACACTCGCGCAAACACGAAGAATCGATTGAGATCTTATTTCACAAAATCTGCCCGTCCTTTTAGGCTCCACCGCAGTCGGGTAAATAATTATTATGCTGGCACTGCACTCAGGGTTTCCTGTTATGTAAGTAAGTATGTCCGATTCCACGTTCCCCTTTAACTCCTTCACCAACGGTCAAATTTTGACGAATGAGATCGCAATCGATTCGTCGTATTTGCGCGAGTGTCATAGGCCATATGAAATCAGCATAAATATAAGAAAAATAAAAAACCGGCCAAGTGTGAGTCGGACTCGCGCACGAAGAGTTCCGTACCATTATCTATACAACATTAGACAAAGATCTAATTTGAGAACAGCGCCACCTATAGAAACCAACAAGAAGCGTTTAACATTGACATTTAACGACATGACATCGGCGCTGTGACGGTTACGTAGATGGCCGCTAGATGGCGAGCGCTGTCGTTAGACAACGTTTGTTGTATGGGAGCACCGCTTAAATATTTATTTTATTCTGCTTTTAGTATTTGTTACATCATCTGTGAAAATTTCAACTGCCTAGCTATCACGGTTCATGGGATATAGCCTGGTGACAGACAGACTGACGGACAGTGAAGACTTAGTAATAGGATCCCGTTTGGCACCCTCGAGTTCAGAACCCTAAAAACGATTCTCAATGAACTGCCTCGACTTCGATGTCTGCCTTGTGGCATCCACTCGATGGCGAGTCTCACCCACCCGCCCATCCGGGTGCATTCTACTGACACAATAAAACGAAATTAAATTCACAGTTTCACTTCGCCATCTGGGGGGTAATGGTTTTGGACACGTTCTATTAGGTAAGCATAATAATCTTACAAAACAGATGCCAATTCAAGCTCGTCCATATTTGCCCCGATACTGGTTACTTCCTGTTCCTGCTGCATGAGCTTCTCCAGCTCTTGAGAGAGTTATGACCCTGTTGAGGGATAACTGGAACTGAGGACCATAATGATAATGTATTAGCTTCGTTTTTCTCACGTTCCCCAGACAAACTGCACCACTTCGAGATGCTACGAGAAGACGCGACCCTGGCAGTCCCATACGACTACGACAGCGCCACCCACCCCAACTGGCAGTTCTGGCGGAAGCTCGGCAAAACTGGCATCGCTACAGTCGCCACTTATAAGGAGATGGTAATAGTACAACTTCCACACAACACAATCCAGGGCCGGATTTAGGGGAGGGCAGGTGGTGGACCCACAATAGACTAATATGTACTATCTTTAAACTCTAATATTTTACAAGTATCACATCATCATCAGCCATTCTACGCCCACTGCAGAACATAGGCCTCCCTCATGGTTTTCCCTAACCATGAAGGGGTTTGCCATAATCGCCATCCCAAGTCATCCCCAAGTCAAAAATGTTTTAAAACCTCAACCCTATTGTGAAAATATCATATATTTTATCTACCCATCCGCTTGTTACAGGATCCAGATGGCAAAATAATGAAAATACTCGGGCAACACCCTCGCTTGCTGTCCGAAATTGACATAGTGAAAATAAACAGCGTCTACGGTGCTAAATGCCTTGGAGGGAAAGGAGCGAAGCGATCGGCAACCAAACGCGATCGAAGCCAAACTTTCATTTAGAAAACAACAGAAGAATACTTAGACGATTCTCTGTATATTTCTTATAGGGAAGGAATAGCAAATTGTAGAATGTCACAAAAAAAAAACCGTAGGTTAAGTAAAGTTTTTAAACGCAGCAGTCGTGCTTTTGAAAAGTAAAAACAAGCAACATTAGAAAAAAAATAAAGAAGAAAAGAAATTAAAATAAGACCAGGCGGTATGGGCTTAAGCTCTTAGCCTTTTCCATAAAGGAAAAAAAATTAAAAAAGTTGTGTGTAAAGAGGAAGGATAATAATGTTAAATAGATCGTAACATAGTTTAATTTTTAAAAAGCATTGTGATAAGTTTATTAAATGACGGTTATTAAAAAAAGCATGCATTATTACTTGAAAGCTGTCAATCAGAAGGTTTTTGTGTAATAGCTTAATGTTGGCAATAATCGATACCCCGTATTTCAAACAACTGTGATAGTGAACCATTCGCACTCACGTTTACTCCTATAAATTACTTCAGAGGGAAGAAAGTGACAGTTCCATACCGAGATTATGGCATTTGCGCCACGAGCTTGCGAGGGGCGCAAACCATTTGAGGTATGGAACTGTACTTTATCCTGAGGTATGTATAGTGCTTTTTATTACACCTACGAGGAAAATTATAGACATAAATGCATAGAAATGTTTATATTTAGTTAAAAGTATATTCGCCCGTTTCTGGAGTAGGCTAAGATCATAAGGTCATGCAGGCACTTCTTCCGTGATTCCGCGCGTTTTATATACAAAAATAATTTCGTTTTTAATTGTATGCACCAAGGAGGTTGGTAACTGGTAAAAAAAAAACTGTATGTGGCCAGTAACAATTTACTTGAAATTTAATTTGTAGACAGTTAAAGTCTCTTTGCAGTATGACTGCTGACAAATTAAAAAAAAACCGGGTATGTAATGGAATTTCATACATACTTCCCAGGAAGACTTCGATACTCGATAACCATTTTATCGAACAGAAATAAAGGACAAGCTATAAAAAATCTATAACTTTTCCCGTAGACGAGTAAGATCATTGAGGAATAGGCAGTGATAATTAAAAAAATACATGTCCAACTAGCGCTAAAAAATTAACCCACGTTCATTAAAATTGTGACATGTCGGGCGGGGCTTGTCAAATGTGTTACCAATCGGAGCGAGTTCAGTACTAGTTACCCGGCAAAATACCTATCCTATGCACCTGCCACCGTCGTCAGACTCCGCCATCCTGCGAGGTACCTAGATATTTCGACGGGTTGTACATCATGAAGCAATTCTTGTCATGAAGTCAATGCTTTGACGTTTTTGTATAAAACCAATCATAAGTTACGCTGTCATTTACAATTGCCCAATCAACGTTCGCGTCGTCACGCATGCCGCACAGAATGCACCAATCACAGTGATTCACTCTACAGCACATCTTGCGCTCATTTCATTGGCACAGACTTATCGAGAGGACAGGGGCCGTTTTCGAGTGTGAATTTTGAAGGATGAAATACTTTTATGGTTTTTTTTATTCGTGTAGGGACAGGTACCAAGACAACCAATGAAATCTTTTAGGAGTCACCATCTTTATCTGCAACATTATTAGTCTGTTTCGAGTTACTATTAATCTGTTTCGAGTTACTATTAGTCTGTTTCGAGTTACTATTAATCTGTTTCGAGTTACTATTAATCTGTTTCGAGTTACTATTAATAGTCAAATTATTCTTCGAAGCATCCGTAAGATCAGCCGAAGATTTCGGCCGACTGGCCTTCAGAGCATTCACCATATCAGTCTGTGAAGTATAAGTCAAGTCGCTTCTTGAGGAATCGGCTTGATTAGTTATTGATGTGTTCGATTCCTTCTTTAGTAAGCTAATGTCGCTCTTGCTTAGTAGATCATAGAATACGATGGAATGTGGGTAGCGCCTGCGTCGCATCACGCATTTATCGGTGTATAGCATGACGCAGATAGCTGAAATTGACATTTTCTTTATAGGGGATGGTAAGATAAGATATGTAGGGTACTTTGTTGCACACGAAAAACACACTACAGGATATATTACTTAAGAAAGGTACTATAAGATGGTCCTCGTAAAAAAGCTATTGCCTGATACCATCAAATAGTCCGGCAGAAAGGTAAAGATGACTATTCAAAAAATAGTCCAGTCACAATAGATATTGAGTTTACATTAATTCCCGACGAGCTGAATTTTTTTATAGGTCATTTTAACTTTTTCTTACAAAGCTCGGTTCTCGAGTTATCACAATTTCAGACTGTAGGAAAGTCGTACAATTACATGTTATACCTATTCTTTTTGTTGCACTAGCCCGTGCTGAGGACAATTTTAAAAACCTATTTAGAGGCTATTAAGAGGCGGGTTCAAGTCGGGACTTGGGGCATGGGTGAATTTTTAGCATCTAAATAGGTTTTTATAATTACATATTATGTTCACACTTCCGTGCCACTTCTGAGGTAGTGTACTCGGCGCTATTTATTCCGCAGTCAACAAGGAACCCTCATAGTTTCGCCATGTCCGTCCGTCAGTCGGTATGTCTATAACTCAGAACAGGTCTATAATGTCTGTCCGCTGAACCTCCGGCTGAGATCCGGCTGCCAAACCACATTGACCCCGGCTACTTTTAACACAAGGAGTTTATGAGATAACCTGAGAGCTAGAGAATAACCTGTGACGTAGTAGGGCTCAGAGGTGAGACGCCAAGGTGAAGATCTTGTAAGGCTCTCTGGAGAACTATTTTCACAGAAAATCTCTGTTCTGTGACTATTTTACTACAAAGGAGTATATGATTCAACCTCCGCGGCCTAGCTCAGAGACTATTATATAGAATACATAGAAAGAAAGAACTACTACATAGAAAGCTTAAATTTGTCAAAAATATACAATTAATCACAGTAAAACAGTACATAAAACAAATTGTTAAAAAAAATTGTGCAGGAAGCACTATAGTAGAGCGATTTTTTTTCTCGTGTATCCCACGCTAATCAATGAATTGGACGTTTAAAAAAATAGCAGGTGCACGAAAATAATTTTTTTATTCAGGAAGCCGTCCACGAAATAGTTTCAAAGCGCAAATTTTTGTTAGAGTAGAAATCACGATAAATGGAAGTTTTGTTTGACATAGCATTTTGTCGTGACCACCGTGACACAGGTAGGTATTTATGTCATAACCAAAAATCCACCTTGTTGGGAATTAATTCTAACCCAGCGCTTTTTTTCGTCTATTTTGACAGGACTAAAACCAAAGCGTGGTAAATAAAGAAAGTGTAAAATCTGGATATTCTGTAAAAGGTTCATTAAAAACTTCATTATCGGTTTTACATCATTTTGCCAAGCTAACGTGGAGCGTCGAGCGGACGTGCCCCGTGCGTCGAGTAAACCTTATAAGTCATTAACTTTATTTGTATTTTATGTAATTTTATTAATTTATTTAATCATCTATTCATTCATTTATTTAACTATATTATTATTGTTATGCACTGCACCGCACCCTAGCATATTTGTGAGACGGACAGGCACTGGCTGAAAATCAGCGCTTTGGGTGAATACCCTCAGCACAATGCTGAGCCAGCTGCCTTTTCCAGCAACAGGGACACGCCGCAACTTATGTTAATACAAAGTGTTTTATTGTTTTTTTCTCTTTTCTTTTTTACCTTTTGTATTGTGATTTAATATTTTATGTTGTAACTTGTTAATGTATGTGTGTGTTTCTGTTGTTGAAATAAATGGTGTTCTTCTTCTAAACTTCTCTGTGTAAACGCACCTATACCAAGTGGTAAATAGTCTGTAAAAATCTCAGCGTAAAACTTTCCTTAAAAAACCGGTCAAGTGCGTGTAGGGCCACGCGTAATGTAGGGTTCCGTAGAAAGAGACTTTTTTATCTGCTTTACATAACTAACAAAATCATCGAAGTCATTTTTAATGGATTTTGTACGAAATTATACTTTCATAAGTTGGTTGGTGGTTACTCGTTAACTAGTAAAGCCTACTTAGCCGTGATAGTTTTCCTTTTAAGTTCATTTTTCCACGTTTCTAGAATCAACCGGAGAGGGGGGGACGCCCTACTCGGACAAAAAATTGCTGTTTAAACCTTAATGTTTCGCGAACAGAACCCTAAATCAAAAAATGGTCTTCCTACACTCACAATATTTTTTAACGGCCAATCCAACGTATGGAACGTACACGATATGGTGTAGGCGAGAAAAAAAAATTGCATCCCTAATGTGAGTGTAGGGGAGGTGTACCCTAAAAATTTTTTTTTTTCGAGGTTTTATTCTGCTTTCTTTTACAGTTTTGTCGGCGTTATAAATATGTAAGCCTTTCAGCTCTCTAGTACTTACTGTCTCTGTGCTAAGCCACGGATGGACAGACAGACAGACAGACGGAGGTACATGGCGAAACTATGAGGAAACTATAATCCTTGTCCACTTCGGAACCCTAAAACAACGTTTAGGTTTACTATCGGTTTCTACATTATTTTGCCGAGCTGATGTGTTGTGTAAACGTCTCTGTGTAAACGCACCTATGGCAAAGTGAATGTACCTACCTACTTGTTTTCGTGCCGACTGCCAATTTAACGTTCTAGCTAAAAATACTAAATAAGGTCAGGTGTACAATAGTATGTTAGACCTTCCCTCCAGGTGTTTAGAATACTCACCAGGCCGGTCGCTTCTGATAACATTCATAGTTTCAATTTTGTGCTCTTCTTTCCAATGAAAAAACATTCTCTTTATGATAGCTAGCAGTAAAGCTATCATAAATATGCTTAGTCCGAATAATATTGTGTAGAGCGCCATTACAACATTTTCTGGGATTCATTTTGTGTTAGAAAGGGCAATTTTACTGAATATTTTCTTGAAACTATCATGATCAACATAAAATAAATATTATACACAAAATGACATCGTTTTAAAACTATAAAATGTCAAAAAAAATATTTCAATGTTGGCTGAATACGAAAAGTCAAATAGCAGTCGTTTCTGTCACAAAAAAAAAAATACAATCAGCCCGCGACTTTTGGATGTGCTAGTCACGCACAGTACAAGTGCCATACAAAACAAGAATATATATATAATATTGAAAGTACCTAATCGTTGGATTTATCGCAAAATTGAAATTGTAATAGTGTAATACATTCACAATGAGTTCCAACGACTACGGTGGGTACCTAATAAAATTCAACATTTATTTTATTTTACTTTATTAGGAACAACAGCGTAATCTGAAAATTACTTTGTCTAACACCTTCTTTTTGTCCGCAGTCCGCCACATAACGCTAAAATACAGCCTCGCTACAGCCATAGCTGTTTTAAAGAGTAAACCAGAACACCTAACGACAGAGGAATACCTAACAACACTACGAAACAAACTAAAACCTGACGAAATGGCATCTGACTTCGAAATCACAAGTTTGGCAAGTGACGATTTTGACATACCAGACCAAGAAGCGTCAGAACCCGATCGAGTCAAGTCTCAGACAGAACTTTTACGAAGCGTCGATAGCGCGACGATTTTGAGGGATTTCCGGCCAGATGAATCCTTACTCGGGAATAATGAAGGAAATTGGCAATTTGCATCTTATTCTATTGATGAAGCGCTGGAATTGCTTGATGATATGGGGATGGAAGTGTCGAACGGTGGTCGAAATGTAAGTAAAGTTGGCTTAGATTTGCTGTTTCAGCTACTTGCTGCGTAGAATTCTTCAGACGTTTTAATCAAAATTGGTCTTATTTATAAAAACACGATTCCTTAAAACACTTTACAGGCAGTTTATATAATCTGTGCTAAAGGAAAAGACGTAACTACAGATTATTTAAACTGCCTCTGGGGAGTGTTTTAGACTAATCATGTCACAGAACAAGTGAATCATGTTTTTAGAACATAACACCGAAATAATTTTTTGCTCTTAGGTGTCCATCCCAAACTCATTATGACTGCGCGGATTTTCGGTCGAGTTATCTGCCGGGAATTATACTTAACAAGCACAAATTAACAAGGTTGAATTTTGCTTAGCAGACGGGTTATTTTTATTTACATTTTTAATTTTTGTCAGCGCCATCTAGCGATGAGTAGCAAGACTTACGTCCTGGATGTTGTAGATTTTGTTACACATCGTAGTGTATTTAGGCTTTTTTTTATTATTATATTTCTATTTGAACTAAGGGCGCCATTCCTTGAAAACTCATACCTACGGTCTTATTTGAAAAAACACACTTAGGCGCGAGACACACAGATGGGACGTAGGGGGGGTCGAGGGCGCGGACCAAGAGCGACCGGCAAGGACTGTGTGTGACTCAGATACCGCGCTCTCGCCCCACATCCACATCCCATCTATGTGTCTCGCGCCTTAAAACACTAAACGTCAATTAAAATAGTCTGTGGTGGAGAGTTTACAAGGAAAAGGTAAAAGATGTAACCATAGATTAAACAAACTTCATCTGAAGAGTTTTAGAGGAATCGCGTTTTTATAATTAAGGGGGTTAGTGTGACTTTAGCGCGATCCTGTACAATTTAAATAGCGGTTAACTAGTTCCTAAAAAAACATTCTTGTTTTACAAATGGTTTTTGGAAAAAGTGTCAGATCAATCTCTCATCATGTCAATACGGTATTTGACACGATCAACAATAATTTATTTCATATGCTCGATTAAAGCAAAACTTGCAAAATATCTCGGAAAATGTATCTCTTTTAGTCAATTACTAGTTATTACAATTTTTAAATAGATTAAACATAAAAAGAGTGCTCTGAAATTTGACGTCATAAGCCAGTATTTTCATACAAAATTCCGTTTTAAAAGTAACTCATTTGATATTTTGTCAAATACCCAATTGTTATTATTAGGACCACAGCCTAAAATAGATAGCCCAAGACAAATAACTCTTTGAAGGAAAACATCGTGAGGAAACCTGAGTGTCTGAGCTATTCATATACCGAGTAACCCACTTTGCAGTTAGGTTTTTACATCGAAATGATATCGCTGTACCTGATTATATTTTTTTGGAACTGCAACAAAAAGAATAGCCAGAGGTCGCGGGTTCAAGTCCCGGCATGGGTCGAATTTTTAACCTCTGTACCTTGTTTTAAAAACTGTACCTTGTCAGGCATCAAGAAGTCAAAATTGTTTGTTCTCTAGTCTTTAAGATTTTACACTTGTTCCTTGTGCTAATAAGAAACCTTATAACTTACTTCTAATAATTCCGTGGAAATCTATAACTGGCCTTACTATAAGTACCTTTGTATGTAATATTTTGTTTAGTTTCGCTGTTGATTTCCCTATCAAAAAATAAAATAAACAAAAAATAAAATAAACCTCTAAATAGGTTTTAAATATCTTTTCACTTCTCATGCTCTAAAAGTTCGTCTTTATGTCGTGCGTAGGCGACATAAAGTCGCTTTTTATGCTCTAGAGCATAAAGTAAAATCTTCGTCGAAGACCAAGGCAATCGCTGCAACAGCCACACGAACATCTTTAACTTCATACAACAACCTCTTTATTTTATTATGGAGAAGCCCCGCATTGCAATTCGAAATTCGAATTGTTGTTCGAAACTCACCTCTTTTTTTTCTTTTTTTTCTGAAATACTGTGTCCTGTGACCGCGCGAAACACCAACAAAAAAAAGAAAAAAAGGCGCGAATTGCAAATACGAATTTAAAAGTTATATTCAATTTAAGTTGCTAAGCCGTAAAAGAGTGTGGACTTCTATATTTACATGTTGCTGTTTCATTTCCTCGCAATCGAAGTGAAAAGTAGAGTGTACAACTCGTCCATAAAACCCATTTTACACTCGACTTTATATCTATCCTCGCTCGCAAGCTCGCTCGGATGGATAAACGTCTCGAGTAAAATGGTGCGTTTTATGCACTTGTTGTACAATCTACTATTTCTTACAGATCAAATCTGCAAAAAGTGTCAGTACAATCTCTCAATCAAGTTAACAGTGATTTTTAGGACCCACCACAAAGAACCTAGGATCACGAACCTGGGACTCGATAGCATCATCATCATCATCATCATCATTCAGCCACAAGAAGTCCACTGTTGGACATAGGCCTCCTCCATGGATTTCCAAAAAGACCGGTTGGAAGCGGCTTGCATCCAGCGTCTTCCTGCCACTTGGATGAGGTCATCTGTCCATCTTGTGGCTGGTCGTCCTACGCTGCGCTTGCCGATAAGTGGTCTCCATTCGAGAACTTTTCGGCCCCATCGGCCATCAGTTCTGCGTGCTATGTGCCCCATATGTGTACTTGATAGCATTTATGCCAAAAACGGCCGTTTCTGGCGTATCCTAACAATCAACTAATAGAGCCTCTTAACCAACCGTCAATCGAAAGCTTAATGTTAAGATAAAAACATTATTTACAGAGGACCTGAACAAGTAATCTTGTCTCACAATAATGTTTTTTTTTTAAATTTAATAATAATTCTAATAATATACTTACACACATACAACACTGAACAGGACATTAGGACATTTTAATTTATTTTATACCTACGTGAAATGTCTTCCAGTTCAGTAGTAGGGGGTCACTGCCAATGCGGAGCGGTAGTGTAGAGCAAATTTAACTTACAAATAAACAAACGCAGCAAACTTGCGGAGAGCAATGTAGCCGTTACTCAGATCTTCACGACTCGCGCCGCTAGATGGCGCCCCAGTGCCTTGTGACACTGCGCAGTTTGAGCTAAAAATTAACGCTTATAGACGTTTCACGTTAAACCAACGGCCGTGTAACCCGACACAGCCCCACCCGCTTTATAGGGTTCCGTAGACCGACAAGGAACCCTTATAGTTTCGCCATGTCCGTCTGTCTGTCTGTCGGTCCGCGGCCTAGCGCAAAGGCCGGTGGTACTAGAAAGCTGTAATGTGGGGTGTGTATACATATTTATCAAATTGGATTTTTTTTTTACTGTATTAACATGCTAAGTGGGGATGATTTTTTTTTTGTCGTCTACCCCATCATGTGGGGTCTTACTGGTTTGGTTGTTGTAAAATATTGTGGGTGTAAGAAGACCATTATTAGATTTAGGGTTAAGCTTTAAAGCGCAAATTTTGGTCCGAGTAGGGTGTCCCCCCCTCCTGGCTAAACGGTTGATTGTAGAAACGTGAAAAATTTCTAGGTAGTAGCACATATAATGAAAATGAAAAGTATCACGGCTATGTAGGCTTTACTAGTTAACGAGTAATAGGCAACCAACTTATTAAAGTAAAATTTCGTACAAAATCCATTGAAAATGACTTCGATGAAGTTGTTAGTTCTGTAAAGCAGATAAAAAGACCCTGTTTCTACGGAACCCTACGTTGCGCGTGGCCCGACACGCACTTGGCCGGTTTTTATTTTCGTTTCATGGTCACTAATTAAGCATGATGTAAGTTACTGAGTTAATAACAATTGAATCTTTTCAGTTATCACAATCTGTTCAAACCCACACTCAAGAAACACCCACGGAGCTGACTTGTTTGGATGGCTCCCAAGCCACAAAGAAAATCCACGGCATCAAAGAAAATATCACAAAGTTTATCATAAACGTTGAAATGGAAACTGTTGCTTATGATAAAAAAATTGTTGACAACACATTAAACGGAAAAACAATAGAAAAGACACTCAAAACTAATGCTGCGATGAATTTACCCAAAGAAGAAACTAGTAGACCCTTAGAGAAGCAAAAACCTGGAGTAAAAAATGCAGATATAGACACTCAAGAGACCCAGCTGTACTCAATATCTGAGTACACTCAAAACTCACACATCAGTCAATCCCAAACTGAGGACAAGCGTTTTGACACACACAAATACCTTACGAGTAAGCCGAATAACAAAAGAAAAAGCACAGAAAATCCCGTGGAAATCGACAAAATGTGCAAAACTACCGAAGACAAGGGATTTGATAATACACTGGATTATTTAGACACTGATTTTGAAATAGGTCCAATTAAAGAGATTAAACTTTCCAAAGTGGGACACAACACAGTGACAGCAATAGATGCACAAAACTTAACACAGACAGAGAAAATAAGTGAGACCACAACAAAAACAGCAAACAACACAAAAACAGAAATACGAGCAGATTTTCACGAAAACATAAACCCAACACAAACATCACAAAACGTAGAGTTTCCATCTCAAAACGACTCCGAAGATGAAATATTTGATTCGCAATCAGAAACGACCATTCCTTTTAAGGTTATAGAAGAACTTAACAGGGTGAAGTCTACGTTTAACAGGAGAGAAAGGAAAAGTAGCGAGAGAGTTTCTTCAGATTCTGGATACATGAGTGAGTCTCAAATCAAGTCTTCAAGAAGTGGTAGCCGGCAATGAAAAAAAAAACTATATCTTCTTGATTTTTTTTTATTTTGATGATTGGTGTTTTTTTTTTAGTCCCGGTTCGTGATCCTAGATATTTTGTCGTGGGTCGTAAAGATCACTGTTAACGTAATTGAGAGATTGTACAAACACTTTTTGCAAATTCGATCTGTAAAAGAAGATATGATTTTTTTTATTGGTAGTGATCCCCTTAAGGTGCTCCAGGGAGAACCACGGCGCCACCGAGGAAAAAAAATCTTCTTTTTACGTATACCTATTGATTATAGTAGGATTTTTATTAATAGTATGATTTTTTATTTATAGTATGATTTTTTATTTATAGTATGATTTTTATTTATAGTACGATTTTTATTTATAGTATGATTTTTAAACACCTATTTAGAGGCTAAAAATTCCACCCATGCCGGGACTTGAACCCGCGACCTCCGGCTCACCGTGCCAGCGCTCTCCCAACTGAGCTAATGGGCAAGTGCGAGCATCGATGAAATTTCGAGCCTCTTTACAAACTTCTCTGTATTACGTACAGGCAGCGACATCTGTCCGAAGCGATTTCATTCCAATGTAAAAACCTAACTGCAAAGTGGGTTACTTGGGGCTGCAAGTGATGTAAATAGGCATATGGCCACCGCGGCTTCGAACACAGGCTATTTCACTTTTCTCAAAATTGTCGATGACATTTTGACAAAGATGTGGCTCTATCTAACCGACGCCGCGTTGGATCTCGGCCTCGGGCTCTGGAATTGTTTGCGGTTTATCCACGTAGACCTGAAATTTAAAAAAAGACCCTAAGAAAGAAATCGCAAGGCGTTAAATCGCCCGGTCGCGGAGGCCAACTGATTCGGCTGGAAATCGTTGCTCCAATAAATCGATTGTTTCATGCGCGGCGTGGCTGGTGGCGACTTCTGCTGAAACCATGATTACGTCGTATAGATCCATCCCATCCAGTTTAATCCATCCAGAATTTACATTTGAGGCCGTCAGCACAAAAGTGGCCCAACCCACGATGTTTGATATTCGTACTTATCTATTGCAATTTATATCATCACAGGACACAGGACACGGGGTTTTGCCATAATCGCCACGCTTGGCAGGTGGGTTGGCGATCGCAGTATGCGGTTGGAATGTCAGGGAGACGCTGCTGCCCGTCTCCTGGTTATTAATTTCCTTAGTCGCCTTCTACGACATCCACGGGAGGAAATGGAGTGACGCTATTCTTAATCCGGCGCCACACGGTGCTATATAAAACACAATAAATTTTGATGCAAAACCGGCCTATACCTACTTTCACCCATGGATAACAGATGGCGTTGTAAACATTCTTATTGCGCGTATTGTCTTTGGCTGCGACGCAGACTATTCAATTTAAATTCGTGAAAATTTATAACTCAGTATCTCCATATTAACTTAGGCCACTATTGCGCTGACGGCCTGAATTAACTGTCACCCAAGCCACTGCGTTTTCGGCCTCATTTTTAAAATAACGCGTTGGTAAATCGTGTTGCGCTGCATTTCTAATAATCGGAACAATCGTGGATGCCCTCTGTTAAATTATGGAGCTGTAACGTGCAAAGAAAAATAATGGCGTCAAATTTAAATCTTATTGGGACACCCTTTAGTTCTGGCATCTCACTCGCACATTTTAACATTTTCAATTATTGTACACTAAGCTTTTGAGTTGAGGTAAAACAAAGGAAAACGTTCTCGCCTAAACCCGACAGTCGGTTTTCATTTTTCAAATCAAATAACACAGAAACTTTACAAGTAAAACTAGGTGTCCATTGCAAAATCTAGATCATTTCGTTAAAATACTACCCGCAGGTCTACACCGTTCAGGAAACTGGGTGAACCAATCCGCGCACACCCTGTACGACTATCTCCTCAGCTGCCCACTGACGCCCAACACCGCTGAAATCGTAAAGGAAATCTCTCAGGTATAGATCCTTTGATTCAAATTTTTTGTAACGGTCTTGTGTCCTCAACTACTTTCCAAATTCGACTTTGCGGTTCCGCGTCGCGGTTCCAGGGTCGTTGCTTACCGTCCATTTTATCTTCGCTCAGCAAGAACCAATATTGGTAAATACTCAATAATTAACAGATCATGTAGGCAGCACAATCAACTTTTTGCAAAAGATCCTCAGAAATTTGTTTGCTTGTACGCTTAGTAAATTCAGATCAAACTTGATCCAGTTAGTTTCAACGTCATCCTAAACTTAATTCTAATATATTTTTCACTTCTCATGCTCTAAAAGTTCGTCTTTATGTCGTGCGTAGGCGACATAAAGTCGCTTTTTATGCTCTAGAGCATAAAGTAAAATCTTCGTCGAAGACCAAGGCAATCGCTGCAACAGCCACACGAACATCTTTAACTTCATACAACAACCTCTTTATTTTATTTCGTTTCGTTCGTATTCTAAGACCAAGGCAAAGATACCAACAGCCAAAGTACACAATAAAACTTCATGAAATAAACTTATAATTTGTATTTCGTCTCATTTATTATTTTTTATATTTGTTTATTTTTCAATTTAGTAGATCAGTATAGTATTTAAGCCATAACAACAACTTATCATAGTTATAAAAAGAAAATGTTTTTATAACTGAGCAGTATGTAACGACCTTAAGTCAGGTGTCACGTCCCTACAGAAAAAAAAAGAAAAAAAAGTTAATTGGCGGGAACCATAATTATTTTTACATGTTGCTGTTTCATTTCCTCGCAATCGAAGTGAAAAGTAGAGTGTACAACTCGTCCATAAAACCCATTTTACACTCGACTTTATATCTATCCTCGCTCGCAAGCTCGCTCGGATGGATAAACGTCTCGAGTAAAATGGTGCGTTTTATGCACTTGTTGTACAATCTACTATTTCACCTCACTAGCTCGTAAAAGCTCTGTTTATCATTCGAAATCTGCGTGGAAAATCACACTTTATCCGCTAGCGTGGAAAGTGTTTTTAAAATTCGAATATTTTTATTCAATAAAGGTTTCGTACAATAAATTACATATATATATAGAACCTCATTGGTTGCGTAATAGTTTATATTCTCTGCAGCCAGTTCAATGATGATTGAAATGCAAATACTTATTTCATGGCATGCGCCAGCCTCATTTAAAGAATCGCACTGGCCGGCAAGAAAATTTGATTTAAAAAAAAAAATTTACTTTCAATATTACCAATTGTAGTAATTTTACTTTTAATTTTTGAAATAAATAAACAGTAATTTAATATTTATTAAAACTGTTTTTCTTGCACCTAACATTTTCCTCGCTTTAGTGAGGTGAAAAGTTGTGTGTTGCGCTCGGCAGCAAAGTTATTTAGCGTCTCGTACCTTTGAAACCCTCGCTACGCTCAGGATTCTATATTTGAACCACTCGCTTCACTCGTGGCTCAATCCTAGAATCCTTCGCTTGCTCAGGTTTCAATACAAGGTACTCGCGCCAAAAATTAACTTTGCAGCCTTGCATAACAAATAACTATTATTGTCACTTTAGTTCAATAAATGCCAGCTTGTAGCATTTAAGTCTTACATGATATGTGTCGTAAATGCTGTGTTTTTCAGTAATTGGATTCACACTGTGGCTTGACTCATCGTGAATAATTGTTTTTTCATCCCCCCATCTCGGAAAGAGTATTTTTGCTCTTCGATATCTGAGTGCAAAAGCCGTTTTTATCCGCTAGAGGATAAAGTAAGTTGAATTTAGAACATCGAGTGCACTAAGTTTGAAAATTCAAAACATCATTAAACCTATTTACTTCTACCTCCATGGTGCCGAATTTATTATACTACTTTTTTTAATTTGTTAAAAACTCAGACTCGGAACCTCCTTTGTGTTTTTTTGCATTTAGTCATTTCCTCGCTGAGGTGGGATGAGAAGTTACGTGTTGCACTCGAGTGCAAAGATTTTTCACCTCGTGCTCTTTTGATTCCCTCGCTAACGCTCAGGATTCTAATTTATGAATCACTCGCTGCGCTCGTGATTCAATTTTAGAATCCTTCGCTTGCTCGGTCATCAAAGTTGAGCACGCGGCTAAAAAGCAACTTTGCTCTCTTGTATAACAAATAACTATTATATTTGTGTAGCGTGCGTCTGTTGAAAAACCTAATAAATAAATAAATTTGGTTCTAGTTTCAAAGGTTTTGCACTTAAGAAGAAGAAAACCATTTATTTCAACAACAGAAACACACACATACATTAACAAGTTACAACATAAAATATTAAATCTCAATACAAAAGGTAAAAAAGAAAAGAAAAAAGAAACAACAAAACACTTTGTATTAACATAAGTTGCGGTGTGTCCCTGTTGCTGGAAAAGGCAGCTGGCTCAGCATTGTGCTGAGGGTATTCACCCAAAGCGCTGATTTTCAGCCAGTGCCTGTCCGTCTCGCAAATATACGTATAGTAGGTTGCGGTGCAGTGCATAACAATAATAACATAGTTAAATAAATGAATGAATAGATGATTAAATAAATAAGTAAATGAATAAAATTATATAAAATACAAATAAAGTTAATGACTGACAAGGTTAATGATTATGATGCGATCACATTGTCAGTCAATTGCGGCGAGAAGTTGGGACAGGATGGGAAAGTCTCTGCTGCTCAAGTAAATATGCCCTGAGCTTGCGCCCAAAGGCAACTTTATGTTTTTGTGTTCCAAACTAAGGTGACTGACATAACCTATAAGATTAGCAAGCTGAAGTGGCAGTGGGCTGGGCATATTTGACGAAGAACCGATGGTCGTTGGGGTGCAAAGGTTCTCGAGCGGAGACCACGGTCTGGCAAACGCAGCTGCGGACGTCCACCGGCTCGCTGGACCGACGATTTGAGACAGGTTGCTGGCAGCGGCTGGATCGCCCATCCTGGGCGAGGACAGAAGGAAGTGGCCCATGTCCAGCAGTGGACGAGTAGATACGGGCTGATTGATTGTTTCGAATTGCGCCACATCATCATCATCATCAGCCATTTGACGGCCACTGCAGGACATAGGCCTCCCTCATCGTTTTCATAACCATGATGGGTTTTGCCATAATCGCCACGCTCGGCAGGCGGGTTGGCGATTGCAGTATGCGGTTGGAATCTCAGGAAGACGCTGCTGCCCGTCTCCTGGTAATTGATTTCCTTAGTCGCCTTCTACGACATTCACGGGAGGAGATGGAGTGACGCTATTCTTAATCCGGCGCCACACGGTCATTGCGCCATAATTAAGGGGATTTTCCCGAAGAACCGACGCGGTACCTTTGTACGGGTGGAGACCGCCAACTGGCAAGTCCTCAGCCATCCTCATCCAGCCTCTGCCGGTAATCTGCCTCAGATCGTCGGCCCAGCTAGCTGGTGGGCGTCCTACGCTGCGTTTGCCAGTTCGTGGTCTCGGTTCTTCGGCATATCATCATCATCGTCAGCCATTTGACGCCCACTGCGGGACATAGGCCTCCCCCATCCTCCCTCCTTCGGCATATGCGACCAGCCAACTGCCACTTCAGCTTGCTAAGCTTCTGGGCTGAAGATATTATCAAAAACATCCGATTATTATTTTATCTTTATAGAAAGAAAGATTCACGAAAGAAATATATCGAGCGATATTTGAAGGTAACATGTTATTCTTCAGATGAAAATCTTATTTGTTTTTCTTAAAGCTTACTTTTTTAACAGGATAAAGTCCTAATACAATAGTGACACATAAAAACAAGAATAATAAAACAATTATAAACGATACACACTACTCACAGCACTTTACTTGTAGCATAAAATAAAAAGATATGTTATTTTACACCCATAAATGCATGATATGCATTTTGACTGACACATGTTTGAGCAAATAAATTGATTTGATTTGATTTGAAAAGAGTAGATAGTCTTTGTGAACTCATTCAGAGAACAACAGAAGATGTACATATTGTTTCACTGACGGAATTGAGTAATGTTGTTATATACCCTACTCTTTTCATAATAAACTTTTATACTTTATACCATAATGTGGTTGGAGGGGCCGGTAAGGGACTTCCCAGGCGGACATACGTCGACCAAATAGAGGATGTGTTAGCGGAGGGCAAGATAAAAAATACCCGAAACCGGCGTGCGTGCATGCAACGACAATCTGTCAGGATCGTGGCAAGTGGTGGACCCTGCCCGTCCGGGATACAGGCGTGAGTTTATGTTGTGTTTCTTATCTTTACCAGGTTCTCGGAGATTTGATAGACAAACTACACACTGAAGAGAGCTACCCATCGTTTCTGGACGAGATGCTCGGATCGGTTGAAGCTTTGCTGGACCAACTCAGCGCGGGGAGTTGCGAGGCACAAGCGGTAAAATATAGACCTCCTAACTGACCTGGCAAAAGTTGTTTTGCCATATTAATTAGCCTACGACCTACTCTCAGACCTACCAAATATACACAAAAAATTTCATAAAAATCGGTGAAGCCGTTTCCGAGGAGTTTGATGACGAACATTGACACCAGATTTTCTCTTCCGTTTTGGACTTTTCGCAAACCTCTTCGACGGTTCAGTTTGCTTTTGCACCGAAAATAGTAGAAAAACTTGGCTTAATTAAAGTTATGCCTCACTTTCAATCCCTTCCCGCTGTAAGATTGATAGATTGACCTTGAATATGCTATATTTTAATACTGACAACACTTGTTAGTGTTACCATAATTTTCTTCTCTCTCTTCGTCTTCCGGCCACCATAATAATGACCGGCTGTGTGACAAATTGTTAAGCCTTAATAATCCGTTTTAATCTACGCCAATACAAAGTGTTTTTTAATAATATTATCGACCAATGGTGATTATATTTTGAGTTTATCAAAACCACCACACTCCGCTCACATCCCGAACACACGCAAATATGACTCAATAACGCTTTTGCCGCAGCAGCACATTTGCCGCAGCAGCACCGTGCGGCTGTCATACTTTTATGCGAGTAACAAGCATAATATTGTATGTATCTTTATTCCTTAATTCTCTTTATTCCTTAAGACCTTTTCCACAAATATGGCAAACAATCAGGGAAGGGCGCGCACTATGCGCCCTCGTGTGTTGCTGCAAGGCTATTCTTTTTTCTCTTACCATGTATTTTTAACTTAAACTCATTAAAGTTCTTCCCGTAAATATGAAACACTGTAAAAGTACGGGAAGTAGGTAGATACGGCAGGGTAGGTAATTTAGTCACACTATTACCGTATCAAGCGCTTTATTCGATAACAAACGCTGTGACTCCAGATTTTTGTATATTAGAAGATTATTTTCATTTTCAGATGGCCTCAAAAGACGAGAGCATTCAACGAATCTTACTTCTGAACACCTCAGTCCATATAATCACCTCCACTGTCGAAAAAATAACGACAAAACTCGAGCGTCTGCACGAAAAAATCACCAGAGAAGCGGAAATCTACGAACTTACTCACATAAGAGACGTAGAGAATACAGTATACGTATTTCACACTCTAGAGGTGCTTTTGCAAAGATACGTTAAGAAAAAATCTATTTTGTCGAGTCAAGCTAGCTCACAAAAGTCGGAGGATGAGAAAATGCCTAGGCGAAGTTCCATAGCGGATATTTGGAAACAGAAATGGGACCCAGAGTTCAAGAAAAAAGATAAGATTATGAATTTGGACTCCAACGTGAAATGTGTAGATATGAAAATAGGAGAGGTCCTTAACAAATTAGTCATAGGTTGTATGGAAGGTTATAGTTTGGTATCATTTGCGGCCTTACAATGTTTTAATGTATTGCAATCTTAAGGTCGTTAATTGGACCGTGTTACGCAGAAACATTCCAACCCACAAGACGAAATTTGCGAGGAAAGGCGTTTTTAGATTTTTTTATTCCTTGTTAATCTGATACATAAAAACCCAAGAGCGTGTTGGGCCACGCGCAGTGTAGGGTTCCGTAGAAAGAGGGGGTTTTATGTGTTGTACAGATGTAACAACTTCATGATAGTAATTTTCAATGGATTTTGTACGTTTTATAACTTGTAAAGGCTACTTGGCCGTGATAGTTTTTCTTTTAAGTTCATTATATGTGCTACTGCCTTGAATTTTTTCACGTTTCTATTAGCCGGGAGAGGGGGGGGGGGGGGGGGGGGGGTTTGACACCCTACTTGGACAAAAATTTGCGCTTTAAAGCTTAATATTTCGCAAATGGAACCCTGAATAAAAAAAATGGTCTTCCTACAACCACAATATTTTTCAACGACCAATCCAACGATATCCCACACTATGGTGTAGGCGAGAAAAATATTGCTTGCATCCCTAATTTGGGTTTAGTTACCCTAAAAATATTTTTTAAAGTTTTTATTTTACCGTTTTGTCGGCCAAATTTCAGCTTTTCATTACTAATCGTGTCTGAGCTAGGCCGCGGACAGACAGACGAAAAGGCGGCGGACATGGCGAAACTACCTATAAATGAAAAAATTAAAATGAAAAAAAAAATAAAAAAATGTAAAGTGTTCCTTGTCGACTACGGAGCCCTAAAAAGCGTTTTCCGCGCAAGATACGCATTGTGGCTTGGAATGTTTCTGCGAAACATGGTCCAATTCATGTTCACGCCATTTGGCGTGACTATTGTGATATATTATATAAAATATGAAGCAGCAAATTTGATTCACACTTTAACTGGTAGAGCTGTATAAACTTTTCATTGGTTTTGGACTTTATTTCAAAGTAATAAGGTTCAATTTGGGGTGGCAACTAAGTATATATCAATGTCTGTTAAAGCGAATACGCATTAAGTGTACGAAGATTGTTTTATTTGTAGTTCATTCATAAAAGCGATTATTAATAATCCTTGATTCATAAAAAAACATTTCGTTTTGGGAACGTTAGCGACCAATGGTTAAGGGGGTCCAGGGAGTAACACGGGCTCCATCGAGGACAAACACATCATATCTTCTCTCATATGTAATTCCTGGTGTACATACAATAAAGAACATTCTATCTATCTATCTGTCTATCTTTTTTACAGATCAAATTTGCAAAAAGTGTCAGTACGATCTCTCAACGATCATCTCTCTGTCGTGTTAACAGTGATTCTTAGGACCCACGACAAAGAACCTAGGATCACGAACCTGGGACTTGATAGCGTTTATTATTATTATTATGGGGGGATAAAAAAGATGATAGTCTCGTCTGACCAAAATGGCCAGACGGACACCCTCCGGCTGAGGAGTCCAAGCGGCCGGAGGTCAGGGCGACAACGAGAGAGCGTCGGACTATCCGGGCTATATCAAACAGCACCGCCTTCTGCATTATAGCCGGAAGAAGCGTGCCCACACGGAGTTCCAACCGCCTCAGATGGTCAGCGAGACTGGTTGGAATTAACCCGTTCGCGGATAGGACTGTAGGAACGATTTCGGTGGACACCACATTATTATTATTATTTAACTTTCAACTTGGCTACAATGGCCCACATATGAAACTCATCTTAAAAACTAAAAATAAAAAATCGGCCAAGTGCGAGTCGGACTCGCGCACAAAGGGTTCCGTACCATTATCTATACAACATTAGACACAAAGATACAAAAAACAGCAAAAAAATTACGTTTGTTGTATGGGAGCCCCCCTTAAACATTTATTTTCATCATCATCATCATCATCATCATCAGCCATGATCTTCGTGGTTCTCATAACCATGAGGGAGGGGTTTCGCTATAATCGCCACGCTTGGCAGGCGGGTTGGCGATCGCAGTATGCGCTTGGAATCTCAGGAAGACGCTGCTGCCCGTCTCCTGGTATTTGATTTCCTTAGTCAACTTCTACGACATCCACGGAAGGAAATGGAGTGACGCTATTCTCAATCCGGCGCCACACGGAATCACGGAACCACCGACACCAATACTTGTGTGAAAAAATGCGTTGCGACGCGTTTCGCCTCTAACACGAGGCATCCTCCGGCTACGATGATGCTTGTGGGATTTTGGCGGAGTTTAGCAGAGTAATTTTCACGTTTTAATGCTATTATGGATTTCCGTAAAGTAACGCCTGATTACATACAATATCCAAAAAAAGATATGATTTTTGTTCCTCGGTAGGGCGCTAGTGTTAGGTACTCCTTGGACCCCCTTAAGCTAAAATGGAATGTAGATTACGCTTGATGTAGGCTGGCATACCTACATTCGTTTTCCTAATGCGGAATACTGATACGCATTTCCGTGAGCCTAGCGCAGACGTTAGTTTTTTCTTCATTTTCAAGTTATCACAGATTTTCCGTACGAAAAAAAAAACGTGTGTATGCGGTAGTCAACGCGTTTCACATAGATTCGGAAGCATTCGAGAACCCGAATACGGAAAACGAATGCGGAAAACGTGTGCGGAAAACGCACGTATGCGCCCGGCCTTATAAAAACACGATCATAGGCGCGAGTCACACAGATGGGGCGAGGGCGCGGTAGGGTGTATAGAGTCACAGACCACGAGTGACCACAGAGCAAGCAATGTGGTCTGTGACTCTATCCCCCGGTTTCTCGTACTCTAACAAGCTGTTAATCCACTGTTAACAGCTGTTAGTGGTTCTTTTTGCACGCACTTTGGTCAATTGACAGCTGTTAACAGTAGATTAACAGTGTGTTAGCGTACGAGAAAACTGGAGGTATACATCTTACCGCGCCCTCGCCCCACATCCCATCATCTGTGTGTCACGCGCCTTAACTCCTCAGAGGGTTTAAATAATCTGTGGTTGCGTCTTTCCGTTTACCACAGACTACCTACCTAATTAAACTGACTCTGAGGAATGTTTGCCGTTAAGGGTCGTCCCCAGGCGGACATACTTCGACCAAATAGAGGATGTATTAGCAAAGGGCAAGATAAAAAGTACCCGAAACCGGCGTGCGTGCATGCAACGATTAATGAACGTTGAGGAAGCGAAAGTGATCCGTCAGGATCGTGGCAAGTGGCAGTCCCTGGTCTCTGCCTACCCCTCTGGGATACAGGCGTGAGTTTATGTATGTATGTATGAAAGATCATAAGAATTTACAACAGATTATTTAAACTAGGTACATTTGAGGAGTGTTTTAGAGGAATCGTGTGTTTTTATTATTGCTCACGAAACATAAAAACCGGACAAGTGCGAGTCGGACTCGCCCACCGAGGGTTCCGTACAAATTTGTAGATACTTAACTACTAAGTATAAATAGTTGAGGAATAGTCTCGCAGTTTTTTTCGACCTTTTCATGACATTATTGTATAATGAATGACTTAGTACCTGGACGGTTTCTTTTGTTAATCTTGTTTTTTTGAAAAATAATAATAGTAATTGGTCGCGCCAAACTTTTAGTTTTCTCTTAGATTAAGTGGACTGTATTTTTTGGTACGTACAATTGAACAAGGGGATGAGGAATATAAAGGTGAGAACAGGAACACGCAGCACATACCTCGCAAAGCAGCATCCAGGAAGACGAGATCCCTCCAGATAAGGCAGCAGCTGCTGCGGTGGGCCCACCACTCACACAAACAGTAATTTAAGATATTTCACAATCGAATCCTTTTCAGTAGCACTCGCGGAGGGCGCGACACACTTTACAGGGGGTGGTTTAATACCAAAAAGCGTCAATTAAGCGGTAATCAACGATTTTAGCGCATTGCTAGAACCGCGGCGGTTAAGGTTCAAATGTGAATTGAACTGTAGTCCTTCGCCGCTTGGTGGCGCTGGCAGCGCGTAGCGACGACGTCATGCATACGTGTTTAAGGTGCAGGAAAAAATATGGAAAAGGAACGTACCATAGAATATTTAATTTAGACTAAGTAATTTGGCGTCACCATTTCCACCCGCCCTTAAAGGGTCACCTTTAAAACCCAATCATAAGGTGAGAATTTAAAAAAAGTTGATGACTGTAGGATGAGCGCTCAAGCGCGGGGATATTAGGCAAAAAATTGGCGGAATGAAAATTCCGTAGAGTCTTGGATATAAGCGGGAATATAGATTAATGAAATTAATGACTTACAGATAAAGCGATTTGACATACTTTTACATTGTACATTTAATTTGATTTAATTGCGGAGTGAAATATTTATTGTTTTGGAAGAGGACATAATCTCACGGCCGGACGCAGGTAAGATCCCTTCGCGGTTCTCACTGTAGCCATGCGCACGACGCCATCTTTGGAAGGATGGACTATGTCGACAATGGCTAATGGCCAAGCCAGGGGCGGCGCTCCATCATTCATCATAACCACGACTGTTCCCGGAGTGATGGGTGTAGATGGAGTGTTCCACTTCTGCCTAACCTGCAAACCGTGCAGATATTCTATTCTCCAGCGGTCCCAAAATGATTGGACTAGTTTGTCTAGTAACGAATGTCTATGGAGCAAATTCACTCGGTTGGACTCTACTTCAGGCGCAGGTAAAGAAAGTAAAGGAGCCGTGTGTAGAAAATGACTCGGAGTTAGAGCCGTGGGCTCTGCGGGGTCGGAACTCAATACTGTGAGAGGGCGAGAATTGAGTAAGCACTCGACCTGAGTGAGAGTAGTATTCAATTCCTCATATGTCAGGACTTGTTGACCAATAATTTTGAAAAGTACTGACTTCAGGACACGTATCATAGATTCCCATGCCCCCCCCTTGGTGTGGAGAATTAGGACAAATAAATTTCCACGTTATGCGACTCTCAGCGTACTCTTCCTCTAGCCTTTGACGGTAAACGCTATTAAGAAATTTGTATAGATCTCGGAGATACGAGTTGGCACCTTTGAAATTCGTTCCGTTGTCGGAATACATGAATTGAACGGGCCCTCGTCGAGAAAGAAAACGTTTTAGCGCGGCGAGGAAACTCTGCGTGCTGAGATCTGTGGCGACTTCTACGTGTACAGCGCGTGTCGTAAGGCACGTGAAAAGACACAGGTATGCCTTCTCGCTGCGTACGCCACGGCGGCGCACTGGGGTGTAGGCGATAGGGCCGGCATAATCGCAGCCAGTATGCGTGAATGCTTTGACGACTGGAAGCGTGCGACAATCAGGTAAGTCAGCCATAAGGGGGTAACTTGGGCGCGGTTTAAGTCTGAAGCAGGTATTGCACATGTGGACTCTCTGTCTCACGATGCGGCGTGCGGACAGGATCCAGAATTTTTGACGGAGAAGCGACGTTAACAATTCTGGGCCGGCGTGTAAATATTTAACATGGTAATAATCTATGATCATGTTCACTACATGACCCTTGCGTGGTAAAATAACTGGATGCATATGTGCATAGTCCAGCGCGGAATTAACAAGGCGACCGCCAACGCGGATCAGACCGTTGTCAATGAAAGGTCTCAAACGATTGAATGCCGGAGAACAAGTATTATTTTTCTTAATATTATTATATTCCTCTGCAAAGTGCTGGCGTTGCAAGGCGATGAGCATCATAATTTCAGAAAAATTAATATCGTCGGTAGTCACCGCAGTGGTGCTGCGGCGGGGCAGTAGATTTGCGAACTTACAAACGTACGTAATTATACGAAGAAGTTTACTCCAAGAGGAGATGCGGAGAGAGAGCTCATATAAAGCGCAATGCTTTACAGGCGTGCACACAGTGTGCGTTAAAACCTTCCGTTCGGGGATGTCTACAATAGACTGTCCGTCAAGGCTCTTAAGAGGCCACTGTGACGGATCCAATGAAGCCCATCGAGGCCCGTGGAGCCAAAGTGGGTGTGAAACTAATTTGTGCGGAGTGATTCCGCGCGACAGAATATCTGCGGGATTTTCACTGCCAGCAACATGGAAGAAGTTGTCAGGTGGAATATTATCTGTGATCTGAACAACGCGGTTTGCAACAAAAATTTGCCACTTATGTGGCGAACTCTTTATCCAGTATAACGCGACTTTAGAGTCGACGAAAGCGTAAGTCTTGACTGGAAAGCTACGCGAAAAATTATCAAGTACTGTGCGAAGTAGCTTGGATAATAAAACTGCTCCACAAAGCTCGAGACGAGCGATAGAAAGCGGCTTAGTTGGAGCGACCCGAGTTTTGGCACAAACCAGCTGGACAGTGATACCATAGGCGGTACTTACGTGAGCATAAACCACGGCCCCGAAGGCGCTTTGACTGGCGTCAGAAAAACCGAGGAGTGTAACATCACAGTCCTTAGTCACACCCACGTGACGCGGAATGCGTAAGTTGTTAAGAGCAGGCAACTCAGAGCAGAATTGCTTCCACATTTGAATTATGTGCAACGGCGGCGTATCGTCCCAATCGAGATTTAGTTCCCAAAGCTGTTTTATCAGTAGCTTTGCGTAAACCACTGTGGGAGAAACGAAGCCCATTATATCCCACAGACGGGCAACGGTTGATAAGATGGAACGCTTGGTGCACGTCACATCAGCGGGAGTGGAAATTTTAAAGTAGAAGACATCATCATCAGTACACCAATGCAGGCCTAATATTTTATGCTGCATAGATTTATCAAACTCCACCTCAGAGGGAAGTTTGTGCGAGGAGGGGATATTATCCAAAACGGATCGACAATTACTGTTCCACTTAACGAGGTCCCACTGTGCACCTTTAAATAGGTCAATCAGTTGCTGGGATGCGGAGACTGCTTCTTGTTCGCTGGGTAGCGAGAAGGCGAGATCGTCCATATACAGCGATGTAGACGCAATATTACTCGCGAGCGGGTACTTCGCGCCGTCATCTTCTATGAGCTGTCTCACCGTGCGCAATGCATGGTATGGACTGGAAGACAGACCGAAGCACACACGATTGAACTGGTACAATACGAGCGGGTCTTCTGGACGAAACCGGTACAAGAAACACTGGTAACGCCGATCACACTCTCGAACGACAATTTGGAGAAACTGCTGGCGACAGTCCGCGGTCATTGCGATCGCGTGTAAGCGGAAGTTCAAAATTATTTGAAATAAGTCGCCCTGCAGATTCGGCCCTGAGTGCAGAATGTCGTTAAGTGAACGATGATGAACGCCAGATCGGGTACTTGCATCCAGAACGATGCGGAGACGAGTCGATGTCCTATCCTCGCGCACAACTCCATGGTGCGGTATAACATAAATCGGAGTAGGGTCATGGGGGTCGTACTGAGGCGCGGGGGCAATATATTCCTTAGCTAGATAATCTTTGATGACGTCATCATAAGCTGATCTCAATTTAGGTGAAGATTCTAATTTTCTTTCGAGGCACATGAAACGTTTGCGAGCGGGTTCGTAGGAATTTCCGAGAGTATAAACATCCTCATTAAATGGTAGGCTGACAACGTATCTACCAGTAACTGGATCGCGGGTTGTGGTTAATTTATAAAATTCTTCGCATTCAACATCAGCGGGATGAAGAACGGGCGGAGCGGACGGAAGCTCTTCGAGCTCCCAGAAGCGCCTGACTAAAGAGTCAATAGCAGCAGGTTGTTGAATGTGACAGCAAGTCAAAACCTGATGAGTATGAGGTGAGGGTATCGTAGGTACGGAACCCATGATAACATAACCGAACACCGTTCGTAACGCGGGGGGTGCCTGTGATTCACGAGGCGCATGAACAACATCGGGAAGGAGCAGATACGGGAAGAGAGAAGCGCCTATCAACGCATCAATTTTATTAGGTGCCCCATAGTTTTCATCTGCAAGAGAAATTCCTTCCAAGTGTGATAAGACAGAGGTGTCTACCATAGCCGTGGGCAATAAGTCGGTGACTTGGTCAACGACGAGCGGTGAAATATTAAAGTTAATTTTATCATCAAAGCGCGAATGTACCGTTAAATCGATCGAGTTGGTTTCTATAATATTCTCAGATCCACCGAACCCCTTGACAATGGTGCGTTCTACATCGTGAAGCTGGATACCTAATCGATCGCAGCACTCTTTAGTAATGAAGTGGCTTTGTGACGCGGAATCCAACAGCGCGCGGATGATGTGTCGATCGCCGTTTATATCGTAAACGACAACTTGCGCTGTGGATAATAAAATAGTAGATTGCCTACTATGCGCGGGCGCAGTGCGAGCGGGTGAGTCATTGTTATCTACAGACGTATATGTAGCAGTGGCGCACAGTGCTACGTCCGAACGGGCGTTCGGAACGAGAGCCGGCTGCGTTAGCAGTTTGTGCGCAGGCTGCGTGTGGGACGCGTCGTCGCTGCCACGTGACGGTGGCGGCGGCGGCGGCGGCGACGGCGGCAGCGGCGGCGACCGAGAGGGTGCGCCTGCTGGTGCAGCGGAGTGACCTGTTGGCGCCTCCACACGTTTGAAGTCTAACAATGTGTGGTGATTTAGACCGCATAGGCGACATTTAGACTTAGATGAGCAATTAGAAACTCGATGATTCAAGCTAAGACAGTTCACACACGCATTGTTATCCTTCACGCATCTAAAGCGTTCTTGTGGAGTCATCTTATTAAATTCAGCACATTTAAACAAATGCTGATGCGTTATATTAGTGCAAAGACATTTGCGCGCGGAGGTATCGACCGTCGTACTAACATAAGTTTGATACTTCGGCGGCGGAGGGGCGTTATTAGAATTAGAACGCCGGTTATTATTACTATTATTTTGGCGAGTAATAATTGCCTTTGAATTGGGCTCAGTTCGTTGCAAAACCTTAGCGCGGGTTTGAATGAAGTCGACCAAGTCGTCAAATGTAGGTATTTTAGAACTACAACTCAACTCGAAGGCGTGGACGGTTTCCGAATCAATCTTCTTAAGCGCAATATGGAGCAAAATCAAGTCGGCGAGATTATCTATTTTTAGATTTTTTAAGGCGCGGACTGCACTTGTAAAATTGTCTGTAAATAAATCAAAGTTGGCTGCGGAGGCGGAATGCAAAGGTTTAAAGTCAAACATTTGATTTAAATACGCGGAACTGAGCATTCTTTTGTCTTCATATTTATCAATCAGCGTTTGCAAGAACGATTGATAATTCTCGGCACTAGGGGTTATACCTGCGCATGTAGACAGAGCTTTGCCTTTCAGTTTGCCTAATAAGTAATACAACTTTTCGGCGTCTGTGAGTGAGGAATTTTTATGTACGGTAGACTGGAAACTGGCGAAGAAAAGTGGCCATGAGCGAATGTCGCCCGAAAAGTCCATTAATTGAATGGGCGGTAATGTTGGCCGACCCTTATGCGGTGCGGCATCCCGTGAGTCCCGCGGGTTTGATTGCGAATACTGCGATTGCAGTCGTTTAATCCTGCCATACAAGGCCTCGAATGCAACGAGACTATGATAGTCGGGCTTCGCAGTAGGATTATTTAATAGCAAGTGAGAATTATAATCATCCAAAATATTTTCAAATTTATCGCGGAGTAAGTCGATCTGGGAAGACTCGTCAAGGAATCTTTCCTGCTTCGCGGCGTCATTATGTAAATTTGAAGATAGATCATAGATCTTTTGCACAATTTCAAAGATAGCATCGCGCTTACCCAAAATCATTAAAAGCTTAGGATCCTGCCTTTCTGATGACTCGTCATTACTATCAGCTGCGGTACGCTTTTTAGAAGCCATATTGAATGTGACAAGGTAACAAAGAAATTAGGTCAAGTAGGTGCAACGCGGTAGAATTATGTAGGTCACAATATTAAACGAGCGGTTGGCGTTGCGCGGGAGTTTGCTATGTAGTCGTATTTTACGGAACGGTATGGAACGTTGGCCGCGCGAACTATGGGCTGTGTAATGGGGGTAGGAAAATATCACAATGACCTTTCACGAAATTCTCATTGAATTGATATTATGTGCATAAGTTATCAAGTTAATTCAATAAGCAAGTAGGTATATATTAAGCGGGAAAACACGTAACTTGTTACGGCCGGGAATAGCGAATAAGTATAGACAATGAAAGTAGATGATGCAATATCGATCTACCTTCGCGGAATTGGATATTTCTCTTATTAGGACCTATAAAGTATGCTAATAAGGGCGGATGGATATAGAAGATTAATTAACGATAAGAAGCTACCGGATCCGGCTCGAAGGACCACTAAAATGGTCGCGCCAAACTTTTAGTTTTCTCTTAGATTAAGTGGACTGTATTTTTTGGTACGTACAATTGAACAAGGGGATGAGGAATATAAAGGTGAGAACAGGAACACGCAGCACATACCTCGCAAAGCAGCATCCAGGAAGACGAGATCCCTCCAGATAAGGCAGCAGCTGCTGCGGTGGGCCCACCACTCACACAAACAGTAATTTAAGATATTTCACAATCGAATCCTTTTCAGTAGCACTCGCGGAGGGCGCGACACACTTTACAGGGGGTGGTTTAATACCAAAAAGCGTCAATTAAGCGGTAATCAACGATTTTAGCGCATTGCTAGAACCGCGGCGGTTAAGGTTCAAATGTGAATTGAACTGTAGTCCTTCGCCGCTTGGTGGCGCTGGCAGCGCGTAGCGACGACGTCATGCATACGTGTTTAAGGTGCAGGAAAAAATATGGAAAAGGAACGTACCATAGAATATTTAATTTAGACTAAGTAATTTGGCGTCACCAGTAATAATAACTTCCACACAACACAATCACTTGTCCAGGTCCCAGACTAGGATACCCTGTGCTACAGTAACCAGGCAAGGACATCACAAACATGGAAATGCACCCAGTCTGAGACCATTTGTACAAATCTACGGCGGCGCCCATCATTGCAGACACGATGAAAAGAAAGGGGGAAAAAATAATCGGACACTGAACTCGAACCGAAGCAGTGGTAGCCTAGTGCGTAGAACATTGGACTCGGAAGCGGGAGACCCAGGTTCGATTCCCAGTGCGGGCATATACCTATGACTTTATTTTCTAAGTTACGTACATTTGTGAAGTTATAGTAGCAAAACCACTCGCTAACTGTGAAGGAAAACATCGTGAGGAAACCTGAGTGTCTGAGCTATTCACATACCTCAGCGCTTGAAATCGTCAATCCGCGGTGGGCACGCGTGGTGATGAAGCCCGTAATCTCTCTCTAAGAGAAGGCCTGTGCTCTACAGTGGGACGTATATAGGCTGCTTATGAACTCGAACCGGGGTCTTCTGGTTTCGGGACCGCCTGACTTTCCACCTGAACTATTACAACTTTGTAGACCGTGGCGAAATGTACCTTCGTATTCTAATGATATTGTAGCAATTCTTCATTGCCTGTTAACACGGATAAAGCAACGTTTTCTAAAAAATTAACTTAGCTAGATCGATTTATCGCCCCCGGAAACCCCCTGCGTACTATAAATTTAGTGAAAATCGTTGGAACCCGACATTCAGATTATATATTATTTCTTATGATTTTTTCACAGCGCTACTGTAGACCTGAGACGGACGGACAACAAAGTGATCCTTTATGGGTTACGTTTTTTCCTTTTGAGGTAGGGAACCCTAAAACGGTTATTAAACAAGCTAGAACATCTACAAAGTCGAGCTCAGAGATAACTTCGAGGAAACCTTGAAAACCAGGACTATAATCATGCGTAAAATAAACTAAGATTTTGCAATTCATTGATTTTAATGAAATGAAAAACATGTCTTACAGATAAACCAATTAATTGGACTAACACAGTAACGACTTCTGATTGGCTAACCGAACCACCATTCTACTCGCAATACATTCTGATTGGCTGCACAATCTCAAGTGCTTACAATTGGTGACCTCGTTCCTTTTAACCTCATTTTGACGCCATAATTCCACCTCTTTTCTCTACGTGCCCACAGCTGCTTGAATCTGCTCCAGAACGGATTCCTGCTCGTAGAATGTCGCCAATTCCTCTTCTATTTTGGCCTTCTCGCAAACCTCTCTCACGTGACGATTCAGCTTGCTTTTGCACTGAAAATAGTAGAAAAACTTGACTCAATTATAGTTACAAATCACTTTGAATCCCTTCCGGCAAATATTATGACTCGATAACGCTAGGGCGCGCACAGTGCGCCCTCATTTGCCGCAGCAGCACCGTGCGGCTGTGGGGAGAATCACGATACACATGCAATTACCTGTCACTGTCATACTTTTATGCGAGTAACAAGCATAATATTATCGTATGTGACGACCTCGTGGCGCAGCGGTAGTGCATCTGCATACCATGCGAGAGGTCCCGGGTCCGAATCCCGGCTGGGGACAAAAACAAAAACCCCAGGTCTTGGATGTTTACATGTCTGTGATGTCGTTGTTTCTGGTTCCCTCGACACATGGTATCCTAGTGTGGGGCCATAAGCAATGTATGTGTCTGTATGTAAATGTTTATGTTTATGTATTTATTCCTTGAAACCTTTTCCACAAATATGGCAAACAATCAGGGAAGGGCGCGCACTGTGCGCCCTCGTGTGTTGCTGCGAGGGTATTCTTTTTTCTCTTGCCAGGTGTATTTTTAACCTAAACTCATTATAGTTATAACTCAGTTTGAAACTCTTCCCGTAAAACTGACACACTGTAAAAGTAGGGGAGATAGGTAGATACGTCAGGGTAGGTAATTTAGTCACAGTATTACCCTATCAAGCGTTTTATTTGTACCTTGAAACCTTTCTCGCAAAATGACACACCATAACGCTAGAGCGCGCACTGTGCACCCTCGTATGACACAGCAGCGTCGCGGCAGCGCTCTTCTAAATACTAAAAAATAAAAACTGAAGACAGATAAGAAATTTATTTGCACTAGCTATAACTCACCTTGAGTCAATTTCCACATATATAGCAAACAATTAGGGAAGGGCGCGGCACTGTGCGCTCTCGTACGGCGCAACAATGTCGCTCGACTGCAGCAGCGTGCGCCACAGAGAGCGCAGTCTTAATTTTTTTTTTTTTCAAATATAGCTCTTGACTGCTTCTAAAAGAGTCACTCACCTTGAACCCCTTCCCTTCTGTCCACAACGTCCTCTAATCACACTCATCATCATCAGCCATTTGACGCCCACTGCAGGACACAGGCCTCCCTCATGGTTCTCATAACCACGAGGGGTTTTGCCATAATCGCCACGCTCGGCAGGCGGGTCGACGATCGCAGTGTGCGGTCGGAATCTCAGGAAGACGCCGCTGCCCGTCTTCGCCTTCTACGACATCCGCGGAAGGAAATGGAGTGACGCTATTCCTAATCCGGCGCCGCACGGAACTAATCGCACTACTGCCTGGTATTTATCGTTACCTTAAAACCTTTCCCGCAAATATGGCAGACGATCAGGGTGGGGCGCGCCCGGTGCGCCCCCTTGTGCCGCAGCAGCGCGGCCTGGCTGCGACAGCGCGCGCCGCAGAGCGCGCAGTCGCGCGACGCGGGCGCGTGGCCGGCGGCGTGGCGGCGCAGCGTGTGCGCCGTCGGGAACTTGCGCGGGCACAGGGCGCACTCAAAACTGGGGCGAGAGGTCAGGGCGTATGGCGAGTGCTCGCAATGATTCCAATCCTCTGACTGTCTTTGTATTTGTACTAATCGCTATTCGAAATGCTATCAGCGGTGGTAGCCTAGTGGGTAGAACATTGGACTCGGAAGCGGGAGAGCCAGGTTCGATTCCCGGTGCGGGCGTGTACCTATGACTTTGTTTTCTAAGTTATGTACATTTGTGAAGTTATAGTAGCGATACCACTCGCTAACGGTGAAGGAAAACCTCGTGAGGAAACCTGAGTGTCTGAGCAATTCATATGCTATCTTCAGCGTTTGAAATCGCCAATCCGCGGTGGGCACGCGTGGTGATTAAGCCCATACTCTCTTCCTGAGAGAAGGCCTGTGCCCTACAGTGGGACGTATACATGTATGCTTATGCTATCACAAACGTCAGGATTCCGACGGGATTTGGTGAGCAAAATTAGGGCCCTGAGACGGATTGCTTGGCCGCATTTGGTAAACCTACGATTTGATTTGATTTAAAAATTCTTTCATCATCATCATCAGCCATTCGACGCCCACTGCAGGACACAGGCCTCCCTCATGTTTTTCATAACCATGAGGGGTTTCGCCATAATCGCCACGCTCGGCAGGCGGGTTGGCGATCGCAGTATGCGGTTGGAATCTCAGGAAGACGCTGCTGCCCGTCTCCTGGTAATTGATTTCCTTAGTCGCCTTCTACGACACCTACAGATGGAAATGGAGTGACGCTATTTTTAATCCAGTGACACACGGAATTGTACTTTATTGTACACCAGAAATTACAATTAAAGCTTAAAAAATACTACATTACAGTACGATGGGCATTTAAAAAAAAAAAGTGTGTCTTATTTTTTTTTTTTTCGAGAAAATAGCTTTTGTTGAGACCCTGGCGGGGAAGCTTGGAAAACCATGAGGGTCAACCTATGTCCTGCAATGGGCGTCGAATGGCTGATGATGATGATGTATAATGATAACTACCACACAACACAATCACTTGTCCTGTACTCTGTGCTACGGTAACCAGCCGAGGTCATCGGAAACACACCCAGACTGAGGTCATTTGTACAAACGCACGGCGGCGCCCAGCGGGAATCGAACCCACGACCTCTGGCATGGTAATCAGACGTGATACCGCTGGGCCGACGAGGCGGCCTAATATCATCGTTCTTACCTTCTCTGCTGATGTCTCAGCGTGTTCTTCAGATGCGCGTCGAGACTCTTCTTCGATTCGTAGCTGGTACCGCACGCGGCGCAATGGAACGCGTCCGGCAGCGCACGTCCGGCGTCCGGCGCGTGCCGCCGCCGGTGCTGGCTCAGCGTGTAGGGACTCGTGAAGGAGGCCGGACACTCGGGGCAGGAGAACCGGCCGCTTATGTGCTTGCTGGGGACATCGCGACGGCTCATAGAGAGGTAGAAAGTCGGCCCGCGGCGCTAGAATGTCACTAGACGAAGTCGGCCTGCGGCGCTAGAATGTCACTAGAGAAAGAGTTGTACTGCGGCGCTAGAATGTCACTAGAGTTGTACTGCGGCGCTAGAATGTCACTAGAGTTGTACTGCGGCGCTAGAATGTCACTAGAGTTGTACTGCGGCGCTAGAATGTCACTAGAGTTGTACTGCGGCGCTAGAATGTCACTAGAGTTGTACTGCGGCGCTAGAATGTCACTAGACGAAGTCGGCCTGCGGCGCTAGAATGTCACTAGAGAAAGAGTTGTACTGCGGCGCTAGAATGTCACTAGAGTTGTACTGCGGCGCTAGAATGTCACTAGAGTTGTACTGCGGCGCTAGAATGTCACTAGAGTTGTACTGCGGCGCTAGAATGTCACTAGAGTTGTACTGCGGCGCTAGAATGTCACTAGAGTTGTACTGCGGCGCTAGAATGTCACTAGACGAAGTCGGCCTGCGGCGCTAGAATGTCACTAGAGAAAGAGTTGTACTGCGGCGCTAGAATGTCACTAGAGTTGTACTGCGGCGCTAGAATGTCACTAGAGTTGTACTGCGGCGCTAGAATGTCACTAGAGTTGTACTGCGGCGCTAGAATGTCACTAGAGTTGTACTGCGGCGCTAGAATGTCACTAGAGTTGTACTGCGGCGCTAGAATGTCACTAGAGTTGTACTGCGGCGCTAGAATGTCACTAGAGTTGTACTGCGGCGCTAGAATGTCACTAGACGAAGTCGGCCTGCGGCGCTAGAATGTCACTAGAGAAAGAGTTGTACTGCGGCGCTAGAATGTCACTAGAGTTGTACTGCGGCGCTAGAATGTCACTAGAGTTGTACTGCGGCGCTAGAATGTCACTAGAGTTGTACTGCGGCGCTAGAATGTCACTAGAGAAAGAGTTGTACTGCGGCGCTAGAATGTCACTAGAGTTGTACTGCGGCGCTAGAATGTCACTAGAGTTGTACTGCGGCGCTAGAATGTCACTAGAGTTGTACTGCGGCGCTAGAATGTCACTAGAGTTGTACTGCGGCGCTAGAATGTCACTAGACGAAGTCGGCCTGCGGCGCTAGAATGTCACTAGAGAAAGAGTTGTACTGCGGCGCTAGAATGTCACTAGAGTTGTACTGCGGCGCTAGAATGTCACTAGAGTTGTACTGCGGCGCTAGAATGTCACTAGAGTTGTACTGCGGCGCTAGAATGTCACTAGAGTTGTACTGCGGCGCTAGAATGTCACTAGAGTTGTACTGCGGCGCTAGAATGTCACTAGAGTTGTACTGCGGCGCTAGAATGTCACTAGAGTTGTACTGCGGCGCTAGAATGTCACTAGAGAAAGAGTTGTACTGCGGCGCTAGAATGTCACTAGAAAAAGAGTTGTACTGCGGCGCTAGAATGTCACTAGAGTTGTACTGCGGCGCTAGAATGTCACTAGAGTTGTACTGCGGCGCTAGAATGTCACTAGAGTTGTACTGCGGCGCTAGAATGTCACTAGAGTTGTACTGCGGCGCTAGAATGTCACTAGAGTTGTACTGCGGCGCTAGAATGTCACTAGAGTTGTACTGCGGCGCTAGAATGTCACTAGAGTTGTACTGCGGCGCTAGAATGTCACTAGAGTTGTACTGCGGCGCTAGAATGTCACTAGACGAAGTCGGCCTGCGGCGCTAGAATGTCACTAGAGAAAGAGTTGTACTGCGGCGCTAGAATGTCACTAGAGTTGTACTGCGGCGCTAGAATGTCACTAGAGTTGTACTGCGGCGCTAGAATGTCACTAGAGTTGTACTGCGGCGCTAGAATGTCACTAGAGTTGTACTGCGGCGCTAGAATGTCACTAGAGTTGTACTGCGGCGCTAGAATGTCACTAGAGTTGTACTGCGGCGCTAGAATGTCACTAGAGTTGTACTGCGGCGCTAGAATGTCACTAGAGAAAGAGTTGTACTGCGGCGCTAGAATGTCACTAGAAAAAGAGTTGTACTGCGGCGCTAGAATGTCACTAGAGTTGTACTGCGGCGCTAGAATGTCACTAGAGTTGTACTGCGGCGCTAGAATGTCACTAGAGTTGTACTGCGGCGCTAGAATGTCACTAGAGTTGTACTGCGGCGCTAGAATGTCACTAGACGAAGTCGGCCTGCGGCGCTAGAATGTCACTAGAGAAAGAGTTGTACTGCGGCGCTAGAATGTCACTAGAGTTGTACTGCGGCGCTAGAATGTCACTAGACGAAGTCGGCCTGCGGCGCTAGAATGTCACTAGAGAAAGAGTTGTACTGCGGCGCTAGAATGTCACTAGAGAAAGAGTTGTACTGCGGCGCTAGAATGTCACTAGAGTTGTACTGCGGCGCTAGAATGTCACTAGAGTTGTACTGCGGCGCTAGAATGTCACTAGAGTTGTACTGCGGCGCTAGAATGTCACTAGAGTTGTACTGCGGCGCTAGAATGTCACTAGAGTTGTACTGCGGCGCTAGAATGTCACTAGAGTTGTACTGCGGCGCTAGAATGTCACTAGAGTTGTACTGCGGCGCTAGAATGTCACTAGAGTTGTACTGCGGCGCTAGAATGTCACTAGAGTTGTACTGCGGCGCTAGAATGTCACTAGAGTTGTACTGCGGCACTAGAATGTCACTAGAGTTGTACTGCGGCGCTAGAATGTCACTAGACGAAGTCGGCCTGCGGCGCTAGAATGTCACTAGAGAAAGAGTTGTACTGCGGCGCTAGAATGTCACTAGAGTTGTACTGCGGCGCTAGAATGTCACTAGAGTTGTACTGCGGCGCTAGAATGTCACTAGAGTTGTACTGCGGCGCTAGAATGTCACTAGAGAAAGAGTTGTACTGCGGCGCTAGAATGTCACTAGAGTTGTACTGCGGCGCTAGAATGTCACTAGAGTTGTACTGCGGCGCTAGAATGTCACTAGAGTTGTACTGCGGCGCTAGAATGTCACTAGAGTTGTACTGCGGCGCTAGAATGTCACTAGACGAAGTCGGCCTGCGGCACTAGAATGTCACTAGAGAAAGAGTTGTACTGCGGCGCTAGAATGTCACTAGAGTTGTACTGCGGCGCTAGAATGTCACTAGAGTTGTACTGCGGCGCTAGAATGTCACTAGAGTTGTACTGCGGCGCTAGAATGTCACTAGAGAAAGAGTTGTACTGCGGCGCTAGAATGTCACTAGAGTTGTACTGCGGCGCTAGAATGTCACTAGAGTTGTACTGCGGCGCTAGAATGTCACTAGAGTTGTACTGCGGCGCTAGAATGTCACTAGAGTTGTACTGCGGCGCTAGAATGTCACTAGACGAAGTCGGCCTGCGGCGCTAGAATGTCACTAGAGAAAGAGTTGTACTGCGGCGCTAGAATGTCACTAGAGTTGTACTGCGGCGCTAGAATGTCACTAGACGAAGTCGGCCTGCGGCGCTAGAATGTCACTAGAGAAAGAGTTGTACTGCGGCGCTAGAATGTCACTAGAGAAAGAGTTGTACTGCGGCGCTAGAATGTCACTAGAGTTGTACTGCGGCGCTAGAATGTCACTAGAGTTGTACTGCGGCGCTAGAATGTCACTAGAGTTGTACTGCGGCGCTAGAATGTCACTAGACGAAGTCGGCCTGCGGCGCTAGAATGTCACTAGAGAAAGAGTTGTACTGCGGCGCTAGAATGTCACTAGAGAAAGAGTTGTACTGCGGCGCTAGAATGTCACTAGAGTTGTACTGCGGCGCTAGAATGTCACTAGAGTTGTACTGCGGCGCTAGAATGTCACTAGAGTTGTACTGCGGCGCTAGAATGTCACTAGAGTTGTACTGCGGCGCTAGAATGTCACTAGAGTTGTACTGCGGCGCTAGAATGTCACTAGAGTTGTACTGCGGCGCTAGAATGTCACTAGAGTTGTACTGCGGCGCTAGAATGTCACTAGAGTTGTACTGCGGCGCTAGAATGTCACTAGAGTTGTACTGCGGCGCTAGAATGTCACTAGAGTTGTACTGCGGCGCTAGAATGTCACTAGAGTTGTACTGCGGCGCTAGAATGTCACTAGAGTTGTACTGCGGCGCTAGAATGTCACTAGAGTTGTACTGCGGCGCTAGAATAAAGAGAGTTGGAATATGGCGTCGGAATGCCATTAGACGATTCCTTCTCAGGCCGCAGGCCATCTCTCTCTTTAGTGACAGAATGTAACAAGACAGAGTCGGCCTATCATACGAACTAGCTATTTTTCTTGTGACATTCTGGCCGACGGGACTCTTTCTGCAGTGACACGCCGCAAGCCGTCTCACTCCCTCTTATCTATCTCTCTTTGTCTTCACTTACATAATGTGCGTCCTCAGCACGCCGGGGTCAGGGTAGGTCTTGCCGCAAACGCTGCACGGGTATACTCGGCTGCTGCTCTTCGCCGCGTGGAACCGCCTTAAGTGCTGCTGGAGACAGTTGGCATCTCTGTGCAGGAGAATACAGGGTGCTTGTTTGTGATGAGACAGTCACGGGAATCCCCGTTCTATCGACCTCAATTCTGAAAACTTGAGTTACAATGGAGAACTCGCATAGAAAATGTTTTATGGTGAAAAATATTTTTCTCTACGATTGATTGATAAAGAAATATTGACGAAAGAAATATATTTTCAGGAATAAGAATCTGAGAAAATCTTATAGGACAAGAGTTGTGGCCAAATTCTGATCTCCTGACTTAAAACTGTGAAACTTTCTGTGTATTTTCCTTTTTTATGTCTCTACACTATAAAAAACCGGCCAAGTGCGTGTTGGGCCACGCGCAATGTAGGGTTCCGTAGAAAGAAGATTTTTTTTTTATCTGCTTTACAGAACTAATAACTTCATCGAAGTCATTTTCAATGGATTCTGTACGAAATACTCCGATCGGTCGGTCTAGCGAACTGGTGGGCATCCGCGGCTGCGTAATCAATTTAATCACTCGCTATCATTATTAAAAAATATATATTCAAAGTAACACAGAAACTGGAACTTAACGTTAACTTTGAACGTTACAAGTAAAACTCGGTGCCCGTTTCAAAATCTAGATAATTTTTAAGAAAAATGGACAGTAAAACTCCAAACTTAGTCTTTTCAAACAAGTTCCTTAATTATAGTTGTCGAAATGTAAGAAGCCCGTTTTGACAGCTACACAAAAATGCATTTTACATTGGATTTACTCAAACAAATACATAAAAAGACACATACTCTGGCATATTATTCAACGCTCGAAAGAAAAACATACATATTTTGTAGCCCGAAAAGTTACTCATAGCTTAGATTTTTAATGTTTTTGATCTCAAACTAGGTTAGATTCTATGGTTTTTGTAGCTGTCCAAACAGGCTTCTTACATTTTGACGACTTTAAAAGAGTTTATCATGCCTAAACTTCGTGAACATCATGAGGAAACCTGAATGTCTGAGATGTCACACCTCAGCGCTTGAAATCGCCAATCCACGATGGGCACGTGAATAGCTTATATATATATATATATATGAATAGGTATGTGAATAGGTCAGACACCTCAGGCTCCGGAAATATTACTATTAAATTGACTGCTTTGACTTGCAATTGAGTGCGTTTATTTAAATTTAGTCACCCTGTAGTATTTCGAACTTTCGTAAGCCACTACAAATGATTAACTCAATACCGGATAAACTTACCACTTGCGAATCAGAGCGAAACCTGGGTCTAGATTCTGTTAATGCATTGTAGTATCATGACAACTGCATGAACATGGCGATTTCATTTCCATGGCTGCTTTAAGTCTACGCGGGCACGCGTGTCAAACCTTCTAGGCGCCAATGGTATGAAAAAACACGTCACGTGACCCGACAGTGTATCTGTCATTATACTACAATACACTAACAGAATCGAGGCCCAGGTCGGACTCTTCCGACAAACAACCAAGTAAGTTTATCCGGTATTAAGTTAATAACTCCGGGTGGCGTCGCGCCGGATTGAGAATACCGTCACTCCATTTCCTTCCGTGGATGTCGCAGAAGGCGACTAAGGAAATCAATTACCAGGAGACGGGCAGCAGCGTCTTCCTGAGATTCCAACCGCATACTGCGATCGCCAACCCGCCTGCCAAGCGTGGCGATTATGGCAAAACCCCTCGTGGTTATGAAAACCACGAAGGGGACCCATGTCCTGCAGTGGGCGTCGAAGTCGAAAGTCAATAATACTCTGCAGTACGAGAAAGACACAGAACGCATTCGACAGGCCTGTAGGAATGGAGCAAAATGTTTACCTGAACTCTTTCCCGCAGAGATGGCAGCTGGCCGTGTCGACAGCGCGCCAACAGTCGCGGCTGTGACGGTTGCGATGCGGTCGCTTGACCTCGGCTGAACACTTGTTACACCTGAGGAACGGTGACGGAGTTCGAATGATTCAAATTAGAATCATCTCGGGTGTGACCATCATACCAGGTTATAATTGATTTTTTGGGGTTCCGTACACAAAAGGGCAATGGATCCTATTACTAAGACTCACTGTCTGTCTGTCTGCCTGTCTGTCGCCAGGCTGTATCTCATGAAGCGTGATAGCTAGACAGTTGAACACAAAATCGGAACATTCACTAAAAGCATCGTGATGTAAAGGGGCACGAAAAAGAAAAAAAAATTTACAAACACAAAACTAAATACTAAAGGATTTTTGTATGGAAACCCCTCTTAAATGTTTTATTTTAGCTTAAATATTTATTTGTGAAGTTATGACTTTGTTTTCTAAGTTATGTACAAATGTGAAGTTATAGTAGCAATACCACTCGCTAACGGTGAAGGAAAACATCGTGAGGAAACCTGAGTGTCTGAGCTATTCATATACCTCAGCGCTTGAAATCGCCAATCCGCGATGGGCACGCGTGGTGATTAAGCCCATACTCTCTCCCTGAGAGAAGGCCTGTGCCCTACAGTGGGACGTATATAGGCTGCTTAGGTAATCAAAATTTATAGGGTACTTTCCGTTGACCTAGAATATATGAAAAATCTAAAAAGTACACATTTGTAATTAACTTATGAAAAAAATTGTCTTTGAAGTTCGAGAAAAGCTCGGACAAAACTAAGAGACTCGATTGCTACACCATTTATAGTATGTCAGTACCTACACACTTGTACGGAACCCTCGGTGGGCGAGTCCGACTCGCACTTCGCGTTTTTGTTTTCTCAAATTTTTATAACATTTTATTCAGTTATTGATTATTTTAATACGTCCATACTAACTTGTATATCTCGGCGTGCAAGTTGACGTGCATTGCGCGCGCGTTCTGTGTCGCGAAGCGAAGACCGCAGACATTGCAGTTGAACTGGCCGTTGGACTGAAAACATCACACCATTACTGCACAAATTAACTCAGCGTAAGGCCCGGCGTCCACTAGGCGGATCGGCCCGGGGCGCATCGCAACGCAAATGAATCGTGTGATTTTAAAACAACACAAGTCACATGTGTGTTTAAAATAACACTTGTCCAATTTTTTTTTATTAAATTATTTACACCTACCTATTGATTTACATTAGAAAAAAAATTGTAGTTTATTCATACAGAAATCAATATAATATGCTAAAATATTGCTGTTGTAGATATTAGTATTTGAATAAAACAGTTTTTTCTATTTCCTGCAAAGTTGTAATGAAAGGACATGTGTCGTTTTAAAATCACACGATTCAAATATCCGCCTGAACAGTTTGAGCCCGTTTGGTATGGCGTACCTCGCGACTACAATTACTTTTCGAAAAGTCATATTACGAAAAGTACTAGTCGGAGAGAATAATAGTTATTTAAGATACACGTGCGGAAAGTAAGGTTTTATACGCATTCGGATAAAAACCTTTTACGCTCAAGTATCTTACAACATTTTTCAATGCATTTTGCGAGGAAATACAACAAAAAAAAAAGTATAATAAAGAAAATTTATTATAAATACCAAATTAATTGTTGAAATTTTTTTGGACAGCAAAACCTCCTTGCATCTTTGTAATTGTTTGCATTGCACCATGCACCACAGAGTCAAAAACTTAAAAACAATACTTTATTTCACGCGTAACAAAATTATGTGGAAACCGACTCTTTATTTCACGCGTAAAATAAAGGATTTCAGTGCTGTTTTATTTCACGCGTGAAATAAAGAGTCGGTTTCCGCATAATTTTGTTACACAAAAGAGAAAACTTTACGAGCAACTGCATTGAAAAATTAATTATGTTCGTTTGTCTTTCAACATGGCCTGTCCAATGAGTTTACAAAATATCTTCATGCAAGTGCGCGGTTGTTTAGTTTGTATTGATGCATAGTAAGCTCTTGATTTCAAGTAAGTAAATTTATTTATATAATATTCTTTTCGTTGCACTAACCCGTGCTGAGGACAATTTTAAAAACCTATTTAGAGGCTAAAAATTTCACCCATGCCACGGAAAGAGGCTCGAAATTACGCCGATGCCTGCACTTGCCCATTAGCTCAGCTGGGAGAGCGCTGGCACGGTTAGCCAGAGGTCGCGGGTTCAAGTATCGGCGTGTGTGGAATGCTTAGCCTCTAAATAGGTTTTTGAATTTATTTATTTCCAAAAACGCTCGGAAAAAACTGCGTCACTCGATTCCTGAATTATTTATGAGCAATCAAAAACATAACTTGTAAAAAAACCAAGTCTCGCAACTCAGTTCTTCTACCGTAGAAAGTTGTGAGCTCCATGTAATACCAAGTCGGTTAATTTATTCAGTCCCTTCTTAATGGTCCTTCTGTTTTAAATAATTACGTAATTAGCTAACCTAACAACATCTTACAGTGTTTTAAATAAATTGATTGATTTGGCCATCGCATGAAAACACAATCTATCTCACAAGCAATACATATTATATTAAATTAGATTGTTCACTGCGACCGCCAAGTCAATCTAAGAGTATTTATGACGTCGGGCATCAAAGTTAATTAAATTTTGCCTAATAAATAATCGCGGTTAGACCCGTTAAACATATTACTATCTGTGTAAGTACCTACAGTACGGAACCCTCGGTGGGCGAGTCCGACTCGCACTTGTCCGGTTTTTTCAATTTAGTATAGTATAGTTACCTCTTTGCAAGACTTCTCTGTATTACGTTTGTAAACAGGTTCGAAATTTCACCAACGCCTGCACTTGCCCATTAGTTCAGTTGGGAGAGCGCTGGCACGGTTAGCCAGAGGTCGCGGGTTCAAGTCCCGGGATGGGTGGAATTTTGAGCCTCTAAATAGGTTTTTAAAATTATCCTCAGCACGGATTAGTGCAACAAAAAGAATATAATTATTTATATCTTACCAACTTAACTATGTACCGCTTTTCGTGAAAATAAACTACTTATTTCATTTCATATACATACCTCCTCGTGCCTAACCATGTGAGATTGGTAGGTGTCTTGAAACAGGAATCCGAGAGCACAGCTGTGACACTTGTACGTGGCTTCCAAGTACTTCTTCTCCTTCCGCTGTGCTTTCAGTACCGCCTTCTGCTCTTGGAAGGTCAGCACGATCCTTTCGAAGCTTTTCTTCTTCGGCTTCTTTTTGGATGTCGAAGGCGGTTCTTCTTGGGTGGTCGTGTCTTCTAGAACAGTATGGCCACTGAACTAGAAGCGGTTTTGTTTTGGCTCAACTTTGATAGAATGTTTATGAAAATAGCAGTTTATTTTTTATTTTTGGCTATAGCAGCGCCATCTGGCGATGAGTAGCAAGACTACATTTAGCGCCATCTATGGGCTTTGAAGCGAATTAGCAAAATAGTAAGAAAAGGTAACAACATTCTTTAAAATGGTTTCATAGTGATTTTTTTTATGTTTTTTATACTGTTTTCTGTTGGATGCATGCTGATTTAATATAGCTAAGATCACCTGCACATTTATGATTACGAGGGAATATAGAATCGGACATATTTACATACATACGAACTAAACACGTTACCCTAATAGTCTCTGCAGCAGTCGGGGGAAAAAATATTGGCTATTTTATTTCTTCACTGACATTCTGTGAATATTCAGCTGCACATGAATATTGTCATTAAAGTTATTACCTTGCGCTTCGAACTGTTCCAAGATGTCATCAGGTACTTCTTTTATAACTTTGGACTCAATATTAGTTTCGGTCTCTCCAGTTAAATCTGGCGACACCCTACTCTCTTCATCAGACCCATTTGTGGATCTTTCATAATAATCCCCATCATTATCACTGTCGTAGCAGCTCGCTTGATTTTCATCACCTTGATTATCCGTGTCATTCACCTGTTCTCCATTAAAGTAACTAATTTCTCCATCTGTATCCTTTTTAATCTGTTCTAAGTCTACATACTGATTTTGTTCTGTACTTTTGTCATCATTTAAGTAATTAGGTTGTCCATCTGTGTCATTATCATTGTGTTCTGAGTCCACATACTGATATTGTTCTATACTTTTATCACCTACGCCCTTATTGCCACTTCCACTATGTTCCCAATTGTCTTGAATTTCAGTGGCCCTATTTGTTATGTCATTTACCAATTCATCATTGAAATGATTAGTTTGCATTTTAATGTTAATTGTACGGTCATTTAGTTCTAAGTCCACATACTGATTATGTCCTGTACTGCTTTCGTCGATATGTGTATTATCTTCGTGACTATGCTTCTGTTTCAGATGATAAAGCTTGGAATTCATATAGAAGTTTGTCATGGGAAATTCTGGTGGCTGACATTCTTCTGCCGGGCATAAGGCTACTGATTCTAGGTGGTTCTTCTGTAGGTTCAATGTGCCTCTTTCCCTGCACATGTAAAGAAAATTAAATTTTTACTATTAATATTTACAATTCAGACATTCAGATATTTATAAATAGACAATATTTAAACCCTAGTTTTTTTACATTCAAATTTTGTTCAATTAGATAGACATTAAAAACATCTGAACAAAAACAAGAAAAAACAATAATGTGGTACTTAAAAAAGCGTTTTTCTCGATAGTTTCTTATTGTGGATTAGAATGTTTCAGTGTTACATGGTACAATTCATTAAACAAAATTTGTAGGTCCTAAGATTCATTTATTCACCTAATATGATTCATTTATTCACATAAGATTTACCAAAAAGCTCGGAGAGGCCTAGGCCAAATTGCCAACCTGTCTCTTTATGTTTTCTTTTCCATCCCCTCAACATTTATTCTCCCTGTCGGGGTTAACTTGCGCCTTCTGAAGAGACAAAACATCGCTGTTTTGCTACATTTTTGGAGGCTCTCCTAGCATACAATTTAGTAAATGCCTGCTGGACTGACAACGTGAGGCAGATTGCTGGCAGCGGCTGGATGGCTGAGAAAGATGTGGAGAGAAGTGGAGTGCCTATAGAGCAGCGGGTGATTAGTTCTGTTTAGAGGCTGTGTTAGTCAGTTGTTAGCCGTTGACCAGCAAGTATGGACGAACCTCAAGAAGCTCAAAACACAAGTAAGCGTTTGACGCTAAATGCTAAACACCAACCTCCTGCTGTCCACATGTGTTTAGTGGCATGCACTCTGTGAGTTAAGCTTACTAATCTATCGCCATCCACACGTGTTTACTCCTAATAACTAAGCACATTATTAACTTAACACCGGATAAACTTACTTGGTTTCTGTTAGAAGAGTCCGACCAGATCTTTGCTCTCATTTGCAAAGCTTAATCATGCAGAGTAGAGACAGAGCTTGCGTCGTCAGTTGCTCGTCTCTGACTGCGCCCGCGCGGTGTGGGGTGCGGGGGGGACGGGCGCCGGCGACTGCTGCGAGGGACTCCCGCGCATGCCCGCCTCTATGAGCTCCGTCTCTACTCTCCATGCTTAAGCTCTGCTAGTCAGAGCGAAACCTGGTCGGACTCTTCCGACGAAAAACCAAGTAAGTTTATCCGGTGTTAAGTTAATAATGTGTACTGCTTACGAAAGTTTTAGTTTGAAAACTAAGCACCCGTACTAAACACTAATCAAAGTGAATTAGACTAACCTGAACAGCACTGGATACTCGAGGCTCCGTTTGAGACATGTCGCACGAAAGTGGTACAGCTTGCGCACCATGTGACAGCATACGTGACACAAATGCGGGCTGATCTGTGAAAATTTTGATTTGATTTTATAGATTTTGTAGATTCTTGTATTGTGGATTCTTTAGGGGTTCTGCGAATGACTCAATAAACTGCATTGCAGGGCTGGTCTGAGGACCTGGTTAGGGTGGCGGGTAGTCGCTGGATGCGGGCGGCACAAGACCGGGAAGCTTGGAAAACCATGAGGGCCTATGTCCTGCAGTGGGCGTCTAATGGCTGATAATGGGTCAGGGTATAGCAAAGGGGGCGCAACCATATGTAAGTGTTGGGGGGGGGGGGGGGAGAGGGTGTGGAAGGGGGCGGGGGTGGGTGGGGGAGTTTTCGGTCTTACATGTTCAACCTAACATGCTCCTACGCGCTCCGCTGCGCTACGCGCTACGTCGCACCCCTATATTTTTGTTGCCCGCTATTCTACAATCCGTCATTTATCTCGGTAATTATGAAGTTTAGAGAAAAGTTGCCCATACAAAACATGTTTATAATGACACCACCCCCATCAAAAATTTTCTAAGTCCCGCGCCCCCGCAACCCCAACCCTGATGATGATGATAATGATGACAGTGCTGGAAGTGTATAATCAAGGGGCAGAAACCTACTCACATGCATTCCAACAATGTCTTTGAATTTGTCCCGGATGTCTTCACTCGTTTCAGAGTTTACCGTGCTGTGGCAGAGAAAACACAAAGATGAAGACATCTTGGCAGTCCTGAGCTCTTAATGATTGTTAAATAACACAGCTGTGGATAAATATTCTAGTAAGATTGAGAATAAATTCGAGTAAAACAACCATGAAAACAAAGATCACAGACTAATAAAAGATCTAGCTGTCACGTAAATGTCACATCACATAACTATAATGAGGTCATTTTAAAAAAAAAAACGTTTATTGGCTATTGGATACAGAGTCCTTAAACCTAGCTTAGTTAAGCTACATATCAATTTATACATACCTATTATCATTTGCATCAAGAAAACAGATTAATTAACGTTTCATTACATGACATGCTCGCAAGCTAACTAGGGCTCGTACAAACTAGGATTAGGAGTATAGGAGGACTTTTCTGGCATGGAGACCGATGACCGAGACTGCAACAAAACACAAACATTGTCTATGCCGAAGAACGACGTTTCTGGCACTGGCACTATTATTCTATCAGTCAAAATTTATCTTGTCTTTGACGGCGGAGCGATCATCACGTCGAGACAGTTTTGTGTCCACTGTGCCGATTTTAACAATAAATTTTTCTTTTATCGCCCTCAATCGACGTCGTGCGCACCGAATCACGCGACAGTAGGCGCCCCTGGCCATTATGAAATAGACTTTTCGCACCCCACTGCACTGCGCTGGCTCGCCGTACTGTTATTTACATGGACTCTTTCGGAGCTCGTAAAAAAGAATCTATTTGGAAAGGAAAACCGTGTGCAATCTTTGTTTGCGTCGCCCCATCTCTTCCGCGCGCCGCTGCCGTCGGACTTTCATAAATATTTACGCTGAAACTATTGTGAACAAGTGACCTTTGGTACCCACTATTACTCAATTGAATTCCGCCGGTGCCACAGCGATTCTCTACGCGAGTGAGTGCGTTGCGTTTTATGTTCATGGACGAGGAGCGTAGGTCGCTGAAAAGTGTGGACTGTGAGTATAATTTCCCCCGGCCCCAACTTCGTTTCATCTTTAATTGGATAACCAAGGTTGCTAAATAATTGGTCTAATGACAGTGATCTCACATACTGTGCAATTACAAGTACAATAATAATTGATAGGTATGGGATCTTGATTTTGCAACTCTGAAGGCTTATTTACGGTTTCATAGAGCATAGAGCACTGGTAGTGCATCTGTGAGGTCTCGTGTTCAAATCCCAGTGCATAGGTACCAATGACTTTGTTTTCTAAGTTATATACTTTTGTGAAATCAGAGTAGAATTACGGAAAAATATCTGCTGTTCAATAAATTTCAATACTGCAATTATTTTTGCAATTTTGAAATTTCCACAAATTAAAAGTTTGTGTAGAGGTGTGGAACCCACCCATTTCTGGATGTGCCTATGAGGATTTTGTTCACCCTGTATATTGTAATATAGGCTTCAGTACTTGAGTTTTAAATGCAACATGACAAGAACAAGGAAAAGCAGTCCATATAACTTGATGTTGATATAATCTTTCCTCATTGTTTCTGCGTTGAGGTAGGTAATAAGATAGTGGTTTTTAATCCAATTATGCACCTACGTGCCCACACTGTAAGTGTGTAATGGTCCGTTATGTCATTCTATACTACGTTATGATGTCGCTGCATTATATGAGCCTGACTAGCTTCTACGCTCTTGGAATTCTGTCAGCTAATTTAGGAGTGGGATAGATCTATCATCAAATGAATGAAACAAATAATTATTAAAATAAAAAGAGCTAGTGACTGTTGAGGAAGCAAAAGTGATCTGTCAGAATGGTTGCGAGTGGCAGTCCCTGGTCTCTGCCTACCCCTCTGGGATAGAGGCGTGAGTTTATATATGTATGTATAAAAAGAGCCTTTATTTCGCTGACATAAATACATTGAATTGATTTAAATAAGCGGAACAGTTCTGACCTGGCGACCACGGACCGGACGACGCAGGCCCCCCACCAGATGGTCTGACAACCTGGTTGCACGGCAGGGAGTCGCTTGATATGGGCGGCACAATACCGGAAAGCTTTGAAAACCATGACGGAAGCCCTATGTCCTGCAGTGCGTGTTAAATGGCTGATGATGTTAGTTCTAGTACTAGTGAGAGCTGAGATTTCCGCACTTAGCCTCATAGTTGGGCCATTGTAAGTAGTTGGCTGATGATGATGAATTAAATTAACAACACAACTTCAAGCCTGTATCCCAGAGGGGTAAGCAGAGACCAGGGACTGCCACTTGCCACGATCCTGACAGATCACTTTTGCTTGATCAACATTTGTCAGTTTATGGACGGGATTATCTAATTGGCTATTCTTATTAGACTTCAAGAAAGGGCTTGTTCCGTGTGGAGAATAGCTTCACTCCATTTCCTTCCGTGGATGTCGTAGAAGGCGACTAAGAAAATCAATTACCAGGAGACAGACAGCAGCGTCTTCCTGAGATTCCAACTGCATACTGCGATCGCCAACCCGCCTGCCAAGCATGGCGATTATGGCAAAACCCCTCATGGTTATGAAAATCACACAGGAGACCTATGTCCTGCAGTGGGCGTCAAATGGCTGATGATGTTAAAGAAAGGGCTGAGGTTCTGATCCCATGGTCCCATAGAAATTTGTTCAAGACCTGTTGGTGAGTTCCATGACAGAATCATCATACCAACTGTCCCTAAGTATAAGCGCGTATCTTAAATGCACAAATTTTACAGGAGAGCCGTTAAGTTCTTTTTTGCACTAAAATGGACATAGCTCCTTCACTATTAGGCGCACAATTAAAAATTTTTATGTGTTATTATAACATTTGGGGTTCTTTTAGACAACATAAACATATTTTGTAGATATTGCCTTGTTTATTAGATATTTCAGAAAATCGTATGTGGCAGTTGCGGGCAGTCATGTGGGAATTTGAGAAATCTGAAAAAGGTAACTGCCATTTAAGTACGATGTTTGACTTGAGAAAATAACTACTAGCCGTCTTATCTGTATAAAATATGTATTTTTGACTCATTATATTTAGTGTATTTAAAATTAAATTGTTAAGGTGATAACTGAGGCGTATAACTGAGTAAAAGTCACTTCCGCCCGATTCCCGCTCCCCACGTCCGGCGCATAAGCACGGAACTGGCAGATGCTTTTGAATTCGGGTACGGAGATTACGAAGATGGCCTAGACGTATCATCGCGTAACTGACACTTACGCGATTGTACTCAGGGACCGTCGATACTCTTCAATTTGCAAAGGCATTGTCTGCGCCACCTAGTGTTAAAATTAGCGAACTATAGTGTACAGAAGTATAGTGAATATTTTTAGGGTTCCGTACCTCGAAAGGAAAAAAACGGAACCCTTACAATGGACAACAAAGTGATCCTATCACTAAAATGGGCAAACAAGGCAAGGTAACGACAACAAGGTGATCCTATCACTTGGTTGTCCATCCGTCCGTCTGTCAAGACCTTTTATCTCGAGAACGCGTGGAGGTTTCGAGTTGTAATTAAAACCATATACTCACGTCTACAGTACCTTGAAGATGTGAAAAAAAAATTCAAACTTCTATGTTATCGTAAAAAAACGTTATGGCCGTTTATGCTGCAAAAAATGTGTATTTCGACACTAGAAGGAATCAATATTTATTTATATGGTACTTGCCGTTGACCTAGAACTATGTCGTCTTATACAACAGGTACAGGAAAAAATCTGAAAACTATACATTTGTAATAAATCATAAAAAAATAGTGCAACTCGCACTTGGCCGGTATTTCTTTATTGAATCAATAAACCTAAGTCCTTACTAACATTGTACGTTGCAACAAAATAAACAGTGCAGATCAAAGCAACTCAAGCGTAAAAAGCTATAACCATGCTGCGACTTTGATATTCTGCCAAACTTGCAATATTGCTATAAAACTGTAATAATCCGATTTTATCACCTAAATATTATTGTGATCTATTATATATTTATTTTCATTTATTTATTAGATACACAAAACAGTGTTACGGACATAAATTACAAACATTAAACGACATGAAAACGCTCAAATCAGACCATAACACCAAAACATGTGCATGCAGCATGATAAATTACGTCACAATTACATATTTAATAAAAGGAAGTACAAATACAATTACGATTTTAGTTACATTTACAATTTTTTATGTATACAATTGTAAATGTAACTAAAATCGTAATTGTATTTGTACTTCCTTTTATTAAATATGTAATTGTGACGTAATTTATAATTTATATATATATATATATATATATTGAATTTAGTTAATTTTGATCGGAGGCAAGGATACTTGCCATTTTGAATTTAAAAGATGCGAGGTAGTCATGATGGATGTCAGCCACGCTCTCCGGATTACTCAAAATGATGTTATTTTAAGTAGAACACATGCGTCGAATCGGGTTATTAGCAGTCATATTTAGCCGGCAAGGTGGGATAGCAAAAAGCCGCTATCTATCTAAATATCTAGAGATGTGTTGAAAACGATATTGAAAAACCCGGTCAAGTGCGAGTTGAACTCGCGCACTGAGGGTTCTATCCCTGATTATTACCATTATTAACTTCCACACAACACAGTCACTTGTGTTAACCAAGTTAAGTACATTTTTTCAGAACAGTATGTAGCCGAATATCTTCCGTGTGGCGCCGGATTAAGAATAGCGTCACTCCATTTCCTTCCGTGCATGTCGTAGAAGGCGACTAAGGAAATCAATTACCAGGAAACGGTCCAGCAGCGTCTTCCTGAGATTCCAACCGCGTACTGCGTTCGCCAACTCGCCTGCCAAGCGTGGCGATTATGGCAAAACCCTTCATGGTTAGAAAACCATGAGGGAGGCCTGTGTCCTGCAGTGGACGTCAAATGGCTGATGATGATGATGATGTAGATGTAGCCGAGAGCACGTGCATGCAACATCAGCCTACTATAAAACGTCTTGCTTTTTTAAATTGTTTGTGTTTTGGTAATAAACGATTTCTATTCTATTATATTCTATTCTATTCTATTCTATTCTATTCTATTCTATTCTATTCTATTCTATTCTATTCTATTCTATTCTATTCTATTCTATTCTATTCTATTCTATTCTATTCTATTCTATTCTATTCTATTCTATTCTATTCTATTCTATTCTATTCTATTCTATTCTATTCTATTCTATTCTATTCTATTCTATTCTATTCTATTCTATTCTATTCTATTCTATTCTATTCTATTCTATTCTATTCTATTCTATTCTATTCTATTCTTTATGAGGTCCACAACCGCTCTGCCAAGAGTGTATCAACAAAGAAGAAGTTCAGACAGTCGGACATTGTAGGCATAGTGATAGGGTCTCATTTGCAATCGTCTGGTACAAAACCATCAAAATTGGTATAACAAGGTGATAACTTGACTGTCTGAGGTGTCTGAAACCTAAAATAACAGAAGAATGTTCTTGAATATTCCTTTACCAGAGCACAAACATCTTCTTACGTTTTCTAGGGTTCCATACCCGAAGGGTGACAAACGGGACCCTATTACTAAGACTTTACTGTCCGTCTGTTTGTCTGTCTGCTGTCTGTCACCAGGTTGTACCTCATGATCCATGATAGCTAGGCAGTTGAAATTTTCACAGATGATGTATTTCTGATGCCGCTATAACAATAAATACTCAAAACAGAACAAAATAAATATTTAAGGGGGACTCCCATACATTAAACGTTGTCTAAAGACAGCGCTCGCCATCTAGCGGCCATCTATGTAACCTTCACAGCGCCGATGTCATGTCGTTAAATGTCAATGTTAAACGCTTCCTGTTGGTTTCTATAGATGGCGCTGTTCTCAAATTCGACCTTTGTCTAATGTTGTATAGATAGTGGTCCCTTCGTGCGCGAGGCCGACTCGCACTTGGCCGGTTTTTTTAAATAAATAAGACTCCAATAGTTCTTACTATCACTGCAACTACGTACATAGTGAAGTTTTATCACACAAATTTAGTCATTCGACATTGAATGATGATACTTCGGTTTCACTGGAGGCCTGATATCTCTTTGATAAAATGCCTCATCGATGATTGATATGATAAGTAAGCTTTGATACTTATCTTTCCTTTTTAAACGACTTCAAAAAAGGAGGAGGTTATCAATTCGACGCGTCCTCTCACACGTGCCCAGTTTCATGATTTCCAAATTATACTACTACAATACCTACATGTATACATTGTATACTTCTAATTATTTAAATTATTTCTAACTTTTTAGTGCTGTAGTGTTTCGAAGTCGGTTTTTTTTTTTTTTTTTACAGCTCCGTGTCAAACAGGCCTCTAATAATATTCCTACGACGTCTGCTTGTCTCTCTGTCTGATATATACAAGGCTTTCGGTCTAAATTTATGAAAAACCGGATAAGTGCGCGTCGGACTCGCCCACCGAGGGTTCCGTACAAATTTGTAGGTACTTCATCATCATCAGCCATTTGACGCCCACTGCAGGACCTAGGCCCCCTGGTTTTCATAACCATGAGGGGTTTTGCCAAAATCGCCACGCTTGGCAGGCGGGTTGGCGATCGCAGGATGCGGTTGGAATCTCAGGAAGACGCTGCTGCCCGTCTCCTGGTAATTGATTTCCTTAGTCGCCTTCTACGACATCCACGGAAATGGAGTGACGCTATTCTTAATCCGGCGCCACACGGAAAGGTACTTACAGATTATAAATAGTTCAGGAACCGAGTATGGCAGTTTTTTCCGAGCTCTTGGCAGACAGACGGACGGACTGACCGACAACAAAGTTGCAACGAAGTGATAAGGTACAGTTTTTTTCCTATTTAGGCAAGGGAAGCCCCTAAAATGATTCCGCTGAAACTGTCCTCAGTTAGACTTTTAATTTGTTGATAAATTTTTAATTTGTTTGTATGCAGACATCCCATTATAACGAAAGTAAATAAAAACTCTCCCTCTCTCTCTGAGAGAAGGCCTGTGCCCTACAGTGGGACGTATATAGGCTGCTTATGAAATAAAAACCGGCCAAGTGCGAGTCGGACTCGCGCACCGAGGGTTCCGTACAAACCTGCAATGTCAACAACATTTTTTCACGGGTTAAAGGCAATTAGATCTAAGTATTTAATATGAATTTCAACTTGATAGCTCTACGCGTTCATGAGGAAAAAAGTAATAAGTTTATATTTATTAAAAAATATATATTTTGTAATGTAACTAAAAATTTAAGGTTTTCGGAATTTTTCCTTTATGTGTGCTATAAAACGTTGCTTCATGCCAAATTTCAAGATTCTAGGTCGACTGGAAGTACCCTTTAGGTTTTGATTCCCTTGCGAGTACTTGCGAGTTTCAAAATATGCAGCTTAAATTGCTGTTTCTTTTGATTGCGTTGACATAGAAGTTAGATTTTGTTACAGCTTAAAGGTATTATAGACCTGAGTATTTGGTATGAATTTCAATTTAATACCTCTACGCGTTTATGAGGAAATGGGTAGTAAGTTTAAAATTATTAAAAAAAAATATATTATGTGATGTAACTAAAAATTTATGGTTTTCGTAATTTTTCCTTTATCTATGCTATAAGACGTTGCTTCGTACCAAATTTCAAGATTCTGAGTTCACGGGAAGCACCCTGTAGGTTTTGATTCCCTTGCAAGTGTCGAAAATTTGCGGCATAAACGGCTGTATCTTTTGATTGCGTTGGCTTAGAAGTTTGATTTTTTTACAGCTTCAAGGGACAGTAGACCTGAGTAATTGATATAAATTTCAGCTTCATACCTCCACGCGTTCCTGAGAAAAAGGGTCTTGACAGACGGACGGACGGACGGACAGACGGACAACAAAGTGATCCTATAAGGGTTCCGTTTTTTCCTTTTGAGGTACGGAACCCTAAAAACGTCCACACAACCACTTATCCTGGTCCCAAACTAGGATACGCTGTGCTATGGTAACCAGGCAAGGACATCACTAACATAGTAATACGCCCGGACTGAGGCCATTTGTCGTCTCCGGCGGGAATCGAACTCACGACCTCTGTGTTGGTAGTCAAGCGCGTCAGCCGCTAGACCACCGTGGCAGGCGTTTAATAATTTTTGTGTCATCTACCGTAATCAAGAGGTCCCTAATAAACCAGCGTTTCGATATTTTTAACGAACAAATGTTTACATTAGTTCAGCGCACTTGCCTTGACCCGATAATTGATCGATGTTCTTTCACGGTCGTCGTTAACTCGTTGCGACAGAGACTATTTTCGTTTGGCACGTGACCGTGTTGACAGCGAATGTACTCTAATTTTAGTCCGCTATCATATTGACAACTGGCTTTGAGCGTAACATTGATTAGAATTATCCTATCGGTTTTTATAGCAACCGCACTCTTGTTACTTTTATTTAATTTCATTAAAATGGTGGAAACTAGTGCCACGTTTTTAGGGTTCCGTAGTCCGACGAGAGAAGTCCGTGTCCGTCAGACAGACGTCTGTCTGTCCGTCCGCTGCCTAGCGCAAAGACCGGTTGTACTAGAAAGGTGTAATTTGGTATGTGTGTACATATTTATCACGCCGACAAAGTTAAAGAATGAATTGTTGAAAATGTTTTTTTTTCTGTACCTCCCCCTAACGTGAAAAGTGGGGATGATTTTTTTTCTCGTCTACCCCGTCATGTGGGGCATCGTTGGATTGTTCGTTGAAAATATTGTGGGTGTAAGAAGACCATTTTTTTTATTTAGGGTTCAGTTTGCGAAATAATAGCTTTAAAGCGCAAATTTTTGTCCGAGTAGGACGTCCCCCAGTAGAGGGCTAAACGGTTGGTTGTATTGTAGAACCGTAACAAAATTCACGGTAGTAGCACATATAAAAAACTTTAAAGAAAAACGTATCACGGCTAAGTAGGCTTTAAGTACTAGTTAACGAGTAATAGGCAACCAACTTATAAAAGTAAAATTTCGTACAAAATCCATTGAAAATGACTTCGATGAAGTTGTTAGTTCTGTAAAGCGGAAAAAAACCCTCTTTCTACGGAACCCTACATTGCGCGTGGCCCGACACGCACTTGGCCGGTTTTATAGAAGTACGATCCACAGTTTATTATGACAATTCGACGTGCATTGCTTAGCAGTCTTCCTAATTTTTAAATGCGGGCTAATTGTTCGATTCATAAATCATGAATTTTAACACACAACATAAAATGAACTCACGCCCGTATCCCGGACGGGTAGGCAGAGACCAGGGTCTGCCACTTGCCACGATCCCGATAGATATCTGTCGCTTCATCAACATTCATTAGTCATTGCATGCGCGTGCGCCGGTTTCGGGTACCTATTATCTCTGGTACCCGATATCTATATGTATATCGGAACCTTTGCTAATACATCCTCAACCAATTTTGCGCACGAAGGGTTCCGTACCATTATATATACATTTGAATATTTCAAGCGTCTACCTGTTGCCGTTATTAATATCGAGCAAATAACGGCAAAAAAATCACGTTTATTGTAGGGGAGCCCTCCGTGAATATTTATTTTATGCTCTTTATAGTAATAGGGGTTAAAGTATGAAATTGCCGTTTTATTGCAATAGGTTCTTTGAATTGACATAGAATCTTCATGGTTTGAGGTTTTCGAATGAAACTTTTTTCAAATGGTTTCTATAATGTTCTTTTTTTAAAAAATGTGAAACATTTGAATATCGACTTTCAATTGTTTTTGTTATTCAATTTAGACAAGAAAGATGGATACTGCGAAAATTCGAGTGATTATGAGGCACCCATTTTTCGTATTTTTTTATTTTATCGATTTGACGCAAGTGAGTCAATATTGTGGGTAAGGTAACGTTAAACCATGCCGCTAATTCCTGGGTATTTTGACTAGGGTCGGCTTCCACTATCTCTTTTAATTCATCGTTATTCACCTGTGTGGGCGGTCTTCCTCGTGGCTCGTTCTTTAAGTCGAAATTTCCATCACGAAAGCGTTTAAACCAAAATCGCACGGTGCGTTCATTAGTAGACCCCTCTCCAAACGCAGCATTGATATTGCGGGCTGTTTCTGCCGCGTTAGTTCCGCGTCGGAACTCATATTCACAAATCACTCGAATTTTCGCAGTATCCATCTTTCTTGTCTAAATTGAATAACAAAAACAAGTGAAAGTCGATATTCAAATGTTTCACATTTTTAAAAAAAAGAACATCATAGAAACCATTTGAAAAAAGTTTCATTCGAAAACCTCAAACCATGAAGATTCTATGTCAATTCAAAGAACCTATTGCAATAAAACGGCAATTTCATACTTTAGTCCCAAGGTAATTTGGTGATGTTCTGGTGAAGACTTTTGGCTATGGAAATTGTGAACGTAAAATTTTAAAGTAACGAATTAAGTAGGGTAAATTATGCTTTTAAGGGACTCGTATATTATTCTCCCGCTAAAAATTGAAAAATAAAAGATTTTAAATAAGAAATAAAAACAGACTTCGAAACACTAAAAAGTTAGAAATAGTTTAAATAATTAGAAGTATGTATACATGTAGGTATTCATCATCATCATCAGCCATTTGACGCCCACTGCGGGACATAGGTCTCCCTCATGGTTTTCTAACCATGAAGGGTTTTGCCATAATCGCCACGCTTGGCAGGCGAGTTGGCGATCGCAGTATGCGGTTGGAATCCCAGGAAGACGCTGCTGCCCGTATCCTGGTGATTTATTTCCTTAGTCTTCTCCTACGACATCCACGGAAGGAAATGGAGTGACGCTATTCTTAATCCGGCGCCACACGGTAGGTATTGTAGAAGTATAATTTGTAGTTGGTGCCCAGTTTCATGACCAGCACATATATTTTGAGCACCGACTCCAAATTATACTTCTACAATACCTACATGTATACATACTTCTCATTATTTAAATTATTTCTAACTTTTTAGTGCTGTCGTGTTTCGAAGACGGTTTTTATTTTTTTTATTAAAAAACAAATATCCGTATTACAGTTATAAAAAATATCGAACGAAATGCGGCAACCATTTATTTACATTTATTTATTATATTAAGGATCCTTGTTATGAAAAAAATTAAATTAACCATGTATTTTTCTGTTCCACAGGACTCCCCACCTTCCATTCCCAAAACTGTGATTTTGCCATCCTCATCCATTCCACCTTTTTTTTTGTTCCCAAAACACTTCCATTCTAGACTAACTGTACATTCCAATAGAACTGTGCCAAGAAGAACAGAAAGGCTTAATAAGCAATATAGTAGCAATATACTTAACTTGTAGCCTTTTTATGAAATGCCTTAGAATACGAGCGATATTGTAGAAAAAAAAACACTGCTATTTCGCAAGCACAGTATTCTAATCTAATCTAACCTAACCGGTAATGAATAATTCGTTCTCGACTCAAAACTACCCGCATAAAATGTGCTGCAAGCGATTCTAAGCCTTATAGTCTAGCCAGTGAGTGTCAAAATGAGTTCCTCCCCAGCCGCCGAGCCAAGTCACCCCATACCACCAGCCTCCACCCCCGTCCCCTCCTCGCCCGCCCTCCGGTCGCCCGAGTTTGTGACGCTTCATGCGTCTACGCCGAATTATACAGCTAAGGTGAGATCCCAGTTAACATTATAATTATAACGTCTAACAAAATGTTTAAATCTAATTCAATTCAAATATTTTTAGTCATTGTGAAAACAGAATGTTTACTTAATGAACGTCAAAGTTGTTAGTTTCACAATTAATGGATTATGTGGAGAAGAAGCTAACAAAGAAACTCCACATTTTTTTTTTAAAAACACGTTTTAACTTAATTATCAGAGTTTTCTACTTAAAATATTAGTCATGAGTGTGTTGAACACTAGTCACAATCGTCCTTTAAATAATATTAATCTACTGTTTAATGCCAAACATCTTTGTCTTCTAAATAATCCTTGATGTTATAGTAAGCCTTTTTGCACAGAATGTGCTTAACACATTTTTTAAATCGCGTTGGAGGTAACTCTAATATATCTTGAGGAATTTTGTTGTAGAACCTTATACAGTGCCCCATAAAGGATGTGTTAACTTTTGCAAGTCTAAATAGTGGAAATGACAATTTATGTTTATTTCTAGTATTAACATTATGGTGGCCACCAACATTTTCGAAGTCTTTGATATTTTTTCTAACGTACATAATATTTTCATAAATGTATTGACATGCAACTGTTAAGATGTTGGTTTCTTTGAAGAAATCTCTTAGCGAATCTAATATACAAAAATCTCGCGTCACAGTGTCTTGTCATTTTTGTGTAGGCATATTAGCCCCGGCTGCCTGAGTGATCTTAAACGATCACGAAGGTTAAGCAACACAGGGCGCGTTCAGTGCATGGATGGGTCGCCGTCTATGCCTAACGCTAGTGGCATTTTTCCGAGCGGTTCCGTGCTTCGCAAGGCACGTTAAGCTGTTGGTGCCGGCTGCCGTCGATAGATGGCAGTCGTTGAGCCAAGTCAGAGGCCTTAGGGCGGCTTGACAACTTCTGACAGTAGACGAGCCACTAGTCTACAAGCCTCCACCAATCCGGACTCGGCCCCCGTGGTGGAGTATGGCCTATACCTTCCTCAGGGAAGAGACCCGTGCCCCTCGGTGGGGACGTAATGGGTTGATGATGACATATTTGGCAGGTCCGTATTGTAAACCGTATTGTATTGTAGCACCAGCTCGCTGGACCGACGATCTGAGGCAGATTGCTGGCAGCGGCTGGATGAGGATGGGCGAGGACAACAGGAAGTGGCGTGCCTTGGGGAGGCTTACGTCCAGCAGTGGACGAAAACGGGGTGATTGATCGATCGATTGATTGATTGTTTGTGTTCACAGAAACATCAGCACGCGCCCCTGAACGTCACCCTCCCTGCGCCCGCGCCGACCACTCCCCCTACATACGGTGAGTGTGAGTCACATCGTTCTGTTTTAGTTACAAATAGATACACATCCACTCACATATTTACTCTCTACATAAGGTAAACTCACGCCTGTATCCCGGGGGGGTAGGCAAAGACCGACCTCTTTCGTTTTAACAATTAGTGGTTGCATGCGCGCACGCCGCTTTCGGTTACTTTGTATTTTGCCTCTCTCTCTGAGAGAAGACAAGTGCCCTATAGTGGGGCGTACATAGGCTGCATTATAAATTCGCATTGCACTCATCAAGTTACATCACATCATGTGCACATTAATATCATCCGACGTTATGATCGGATTTAATTGAATTTAAATAACAATAAACGTAGAAAGAAAGAAAGTAGGATTAATGCAGTAGAAATGAGGTCCTTGAGAAGTATTTCTGGCGTTACTTTGAATGACAGGACACGCAATAGTGTGATTAGAGAACGTTGTGGACTGAAAGAGGATGTAGTGACAAGAATTGAGAAAGGAATGTTGCGTTGGTTTGGACATGTGGAGAGGATGAAGGAAGAAAGATTGACAAAACAAATATATCGAGCGAATGTGGATGGAAGGGCCGGTAAGGGACGACCCAGACGGACATACTTCGACCAAATAGAGGATGTATTAACAAAGGGCAAGATAAAAAGTACCCGAAACTGGCGTGCGTGCATGCAACGACTAATTATAATCTTGAGGAAGCGAAAGTGATCTGTCAGGATCGTAGCAAGTGGCAGTCCCTGGTCTCTGCCTACCCCTCTGGGATACAGGCGTGAGTTTATGTTATGTTTATGTTAAACGTACATTTGTGAAGTTGCAATACCACTCGATAATGGTGAAGGGAAACATCCTGAGGAAACCTGAGGTGTTTTCACATACCTCAGCGCTTGAGATCGGCAATCCGCGGTGGGCGTGCTTGGTAATTAAGCTCATCCTCTCTCTCTGAGAGAGACGTATATACGTAAGTAATTAGTAATTAAACTGTCTGTACTTAAAATTAATAGTGTAAATAGTAGACATTTTTAATTACTAATTGCATGACCATCCGGAAATCAGCGTGTTTAATTGGAAAGGCATAGGAATAAGAAGAATTTTCGCGGCACTAAACGCCTTTCTCGTCCATTTCAGGCGAGCCGACCCTCACTCCGCCCCCGCGCTCTCCCGGGGGCGCCATCGCGTCGGGAGACTCCCGCACCCCGCACCCACCCGACGGGACCTCCTCCGACAAGGTATGTAAAACTGAGGTTTTATTGAACAATGCATCATAATTATATATTCTTTTTGTTGCACTCACCCGTACTGAGAACAATTTTTAAAAACCTATTTAGAGGCAAAAAATTCCACCCATGCCGGGACTTGAACCCGCGACCTCTGGCTCACCGTGCCAGCGCTCTCCCAACTGAGCTAATGGGCGAGTGCAAGCATCGATGAAATTTCGAGCCTCTTTACAAACTTCTCTGTATTACGTACAGGCAGCGACATCTGGCCGAAGCGATTTACATCACTTGCAGCCCCGAGCAACCCACTTTGCAGTTAGGTTTTTAAAAATTGTCCTCAGCACGTATATAATCATGTAGGTACAGCGATATCATTCCGATGTAAAAATAAGAGCACAATACTGAAATGTAAGATAGATACGAGCACAATACTGAAAACACAACATACAATACAACAACATAAAAACACAACATATAATACGACAAAATAAAAACACAAAATACAATACAACAACATAAAAACAACATATAATACGACAAAATAAAAACACAACATAAAATACAACAACATAAAAACACAACATATAATACGACAAAATAAAAACACAACATACAATACAACAACATAAAAACGCAAAATTATGAAATAAACAGAAAAAAATATAAATTTACTACCGTTTACATTTTCAAGTTCCGGTTTAAAGTATTGAGCCCGTGTTTGTGAAAACAAGAAAAATTGTGGAATACAGTAAGTTGGAGAATGGATGCCCAATAATACGAATGTGACGTGTTTTAGTGTGGTGTGTAATCTGTGGTGTGTGTGTGCAAGATTTAGAAGCGAAAAGTCTATATAAAATTAGGTGTTTCATTAATGGTGTTTTGCCGGTGATAACTGCGCCATTTTCGCCGAAGACTATCTTATTTTTATCTTAAGAATTAATTTTAATTTCACTTATCTACTTGCCTAATCCACACCTCTGTCTCCTCCAGTCATCGGAGACAGCAGTGGGCGTGCCGCGGACGCCCAACGCCGTTCTCTCTCGGAAGGAGAGCTACAAGGCTCAGAGACAGCACTACAGACGGGAGAAGAAGCGAGCCACCTCCGCTCTCTTGCATTCTATCGAAGATCCGGCTGTGGTCGTGTTAGCTGACTGGCTCAAGGTAATACGCTCTCTCTTGGCAGGAGATATACTAGACTAAGAGATAGTACTAAGTGGAGAAAAGAATTGGACCATCTCCGCTCTCTTAGTTAGTCTATCGAAGATCTGGATAGCGAACTGGCTTAAAGTAATACGGTCTCTCTCTTGGAAGGAGAGATACAAGGCTCGGAGTCAGCAAAGAAAAGAGCTCTTTTTAGTAGCCTATATACGCCCTACTGCAGGGCACAGGTCTTCTCTCAGAGAAAGAGCGGCTGGCGCTATTTCGCCAATCATCAACCCAATATGTCCCCACCGAGGGGCACGGGTCTTTTCCCTGAGGAAGGTATAGGCCAATACGCTGGCGTAATTTGGAACGCTGAGGTACGAACAACTTAGACACTCCTCACGATGTTTTTGTTCACAGTTATGTTAGCGAGTGGAAATGCCTGACTACTTTTTCGCTTGAAATCGTGAATCCGCGGTGGGCACGCGTGGTGATTAAGCCGATACTATCTCCCTGAGAGAAGGCCTGTGCCCTACAGTGGGACGTATATAGGCTGCTTAGATATCTTTAAAATCCCAGTGCTTTGTTTTATAGCAATTGCAGCCCGAATGATCCTGAGTCATAAAAGAATAGCATAAGCAGCCTATACAGGGCGTCCCAAAGTTATGGGCCATGAAGGGAAAGTACCTTAAATATCGTAGATAGGGTATTTTGCTGAAAGAAGACTTTATGTTATTTTTAAAAGTTAGTAATTCTGCATTCAAAGATTTTCTAAAAATTACTTGCCTTGTCTGGTAATCGAACCGACTTAAATGTAAAAAAAAACACCCCTAATTTTATGATGCCAATCGAAAGAATGGCCAAAAAATAATAACTCTTCTTAAGTAACATAGTATTTTAAAAGAAAGGAACAGCGTGAAATTAATTATTTTAATCAAATTAAAAACATACATGAAACTGCCGTAGTCGTAAGTGGGTATTTTTTTGTAAATTAATTAATTAAATGCTCAAAATTTAGGAACAACAAGCAAACAATTGCATAGACTGTTCCATTTTCAACAACATTTAAAAATTTGTCTTCTTTTTAAAATATCTTAAAAAGCATGCATTCAAACAAACGCTCCCATAAATTGTTACATTTTCAAATTTAACAAGAACATTATTTTTGTTTTAAACTTGGCTTGTGTCTAGCTTACCAAGGACGTATTGAAATAGGTACTAAATTTTATCATTTTATCTACACTTCCACTTATAATAAGGAAAACTATGCTATAAAGTAATAGGGGTTAAAGTATGAAATTGATGTTTTATTGCAACAGGTTCTTTGAATTGACATAGAATCTTCATGGTTTGAGGTTTTCGAATGAAACTTTTTTCAAATGGTTTTTATGATGTTCTTTTTTTAAAAAATGTGAAACATTTGAATATCGACTTTCAACTGTTTTTGTTATTCAATTTAGACAAGAAAGATGGATACTGCGAAAATTCGAGTGATTTTTGAATACGAGTTCCGACGCGGAACTAACGCTTCAGAAACAGCCCGCAATATCAATGCTGCGTTTGGAGAGGGGTCTACTAATGAACGCACCGTGCGATTTTGGTTTAAACGCTTTCGTGATGGAAATTTCGACTTAAAGAACGAGCCACGAGGAAGACCGCCCACACAGGTGAATAACGATGAATTAAGGGAGATAGTGGAAGCCGACCCTAGTCAAACTACCCAGGAATTAGCGGCATGGTTTAACGTTACCTTACCCACAATATTGACTCACTTGCGTCAAATCAATAAAATAAAAAAATACGAAAAATGGGTGCCTCATAATCACTCGAATTTTCGCAGTATCCATCTTTCTTGTCTAAATTGAATAACAAAAACAATTGAAAGTCGATATTCAAATGTTTCACATTTTTTAAAAAAAGAACATCATAGAAACCATTTGAAAAAAGTTTCATTCGAAAACCTCAAACCATGAAGATTCTATGTCAATTCAAAGAACCTATTGCAATAAAACGGCAATTTCATACTTTAACCCCTAATATTTTATGAAGTGGGTACTTATTTACGAATAATCAATGCTATCTATGGAATGATAATATCGCTACTTTTCGAACGTCGTCGTCGGCAATAAAAAACTTTCTTGAAATTTGACTCAAACATTTTACGTTGTTCCTTTCTTTTAAAATACTATATTACTTAAGAAGAGTTATTAGTTTTTGGCCATTATTTCGATTGGCATCATAAAAGTAGGGGTTTTTTTTTATTTAAGTCGGTTCGATTCCCAGACAAGGCAAGTATTTTTTAGAAAATCTTTGAATGCAGAATTACTAACTTTTAAAAATAACATAAAGTCTTCTTTCAGCAAAATACCCTATCTACGATATTTAAGGTACTTTCCCTTCATGGCCCATAACTTTGGGACGCCCTGTATACCTCCTACTGTAGGGCACAGGCCTTCTCTCAAGGAGAGAGTGTGGGCTTAATCACCACGCGAGCCCACCGCGGTTTGGCGATTTCAAGCGCCGAGGTATGTGAATAGCTCCGACACCCAGGTTTCCTCACGATGTTTTCCTTCACCGTTAGCTAGTGGTATTGCTACTATAACTTCACAAATGTACAAAACTTAGAAAGAAAAGTCACAGGTACAGGCCCGCACTGGGAATCGAACCTGGGTCTCCCGCTTCCGAGTCCAATGTTCTACCCACTAGGCTACCACCGCTCGTGGGTAGACATAAAAGAATACTATAAGGTATTCCGTTCGCAGGTTCGCGGCTCGTTGAAGTCTTGGACGAAGCTCTGGTGTGTTCTGAAGCCAGGTCTTCTGTTGCTGTACAAAAGTCCCAAAGCTAAAGTGAGTACTTGATTCTGTAAGACAATCCGAAACGCTGTCATATCATCTTTGATTTAATGACTTTTTTGCAAGATGTTGATATTTTTACAGTTAAATTAAACGAATTTAAAAAAGAGGCGGGTAGCCTATTACTTAAATAAAATTAAGTATTACTTAAATAAAATTAAGTTAAAATGATAAAAAGATAAGATAAAGATAAAAAAAATATTTAAACCACTTGCTAATAAATAAACATTTCCTCAATTACTTAAATTGGTATAGAAAATGGTTGCCATTGACAATAGAGAGGTTACCGTTATACCTCACACTAGACGGTAATCTGTATAGTGAGGACCTGGTTATAATAAGTTGACAGTGTTCAAAGTTGGCGACGGGAACAGAAATGGCTCATACCTTTATTTTACTGTACTAAGAATCAAAACTGGTTATGATCGCATGCTTATAATATTATAATTTTGTTTACTTAAGGGACCTCCAGATCTATTTTTGTTTACATAATACTTTTAATTTTTTTCTGTTTCACTGTTTGTGTCCTAAATTCGTTCAGGTGCAACTGCCTGATTGATTGATTGATTCATTAGTTCATTGATTGATTGCCTCGGCGAGGGCTGCTACTCTGTAACTACGTGTCGTGTGCAATTAATTTTTACGCCGTTGAGTAGAGCAAAGTAGCCGTTACTCAGATCCTCTTGACTCGCGCCGCTAGGTGGCGCCAGTGCCGCGTGACACTGCGCAGTTTGAGCTAAAAATTGACGCTTATAGACGTTTCACGTTATACCAAGGGCCGTTTAACCCGACACAACCCCACCTGCTTTCTTTGTGTACTAACGAAGCCCCTTGTCAGGGTCAAACCTCGATTCGTATTTTATTTTTTTTATTTTTATTTTTATTTATTGAAAGAAAACAAACAATTGTACAATATGGTTAAATTGGTATTGGAAAAGTTTCATTGCGATCATGGTACGTTGTTTGTGAATAAAAAAACCGGCCAAGTGCGAGTCGGACTCGCGCACGAAGGGTTCCGTACCGTTATCTTTAAACCATTAGAAACGAAGATCGAGAAAAAACGGCAAAAAAATCACGTTTTTGTATGGGAGCCCCCCAATTAACAGCCAATATGTTGCAATCATGTAAGTTCCTCTTTTGTTATGTAAACAGTATTTTTGTTAACTTCATTTTGTGCAACTTCATTTTAATAAACTATTCTATTCATTCTATTCTATTCTTAAATATCTATTTTATTTTAAAGTAATTATTTACCTTTAAAGTGAATATAAAACTAAATATTCTGTGAACATTCCTGTTGCCGTTATTAATATCGAGCAAAAAACGGCAAAAAAATTACGTTTGTTGCATGGGAGCCCCCCTTAAATATTTATTTTATTCTGTTTTTAGTATTTGTTGTTATGGCGGCAATCTGTGATAATTTAAACCGTCTAGCTATCAGGGTGACAGAGAGACATACGGACAGACTGACGGACAGTGAAGTCTTAGTAATAGGGTCCCTTCACCCTTAGGCTGCCTTTTTCTCCACTACAAATACGGCCCGAATGCAGCGGCTAACATAGTAACATAGTACATTGACATTCAGCAAACAGAATGTAAATTCTTTACGTTGAAATAAATTATTGATTTCTGATTTAGGTACGGAACCCTAAAAACCAAACTACGTTTGTATGGGAACCGCTTCGTGAGGGGCTGCATTAACGAATTAATATGTCTCATTCCAGAGCAGCCACTGGGTGGGAACTGTCCTACTGACCTCCTGCCAAGTCATCGAGCGGCCGAGTAAGAAGGACGGCTTCTGCTTCAAACTCTATCACCCTCTGGAGCAGAGCATCTGGGCGCCCAGGGGGCCTCACAACGAGACCATAGGTAAATATACACCCAAACCAATATCGTTACGAAATAGGTCCAATCATCATCAGCCATTTGACGCCCACTGCAGGACACAGGCCTCCCTCGTGGTTTTCATAACCATGAGGGGTTTTACCATAATCGCCACGCTCGGCAGGCGGGTTGGCGATCGCAGTATGCGATTGGAATCTCAGGAAGACGCTGCTGCCCGTCTCCTGTTAATTGGTCCAATATTGGTCCAAAAAAACGAACATTTTACCATAGTTACTTACACATCCATACCAATATCGTTACGAAATTTCTCCAATACTGGTCCCAAAATGACTAACATTTCGCCAAAATTTTATTCTAATATTGGTCTAAAATATAATGGCTGTAACATTGGTCCAGCATTATCGGAAAATTCGTCCAAATTGCTCTAATTTTGGCTGGACATTAATGCAGAATTGGTTCTAAATTGCTCCACGTTTGGTCCAACAATGGCTATAATGTTGATAAAAAATGAGCTCCGAAATTCGTCTAAAATTGGCCCAGAATTGACTCAATCTTTCTTCTACCTCCTGCGGTTGACTGTTAGAAAATGCTTATGGCATGAAGTCCGCCGAATTGTACATTAGGTTAAGTGCAATAAAAGTTTTAAATAATAATAATCTATATATATATATATATATAAATTAATTGCTGTTCGTTAGTCTCACTAAAACTCGAGAACGGCTGAACGGATTTATCTTATCTTAGTCTTGAAATGTTCGTGGAGGTCTAGGGAAGGTTTAAAAGGCGAGAAAAAACGAATAATTTCCGGGAAAACCCTAAAAACAGCCCTTTTCTATTTTTTTATTTACGTGGCGTTACGAAGTTCGCCGGGACAGCTAGATAAATAATATTAGTATTCATATATGACCTAAGAATGAACAGAGTTTGTCTCTATGATGGACAAATTTTGTCTCTAATATGGGTCTATAATTGACCCCTTGTATTGGTCTATAATTGGCTCTAATATTAGTTTAAAAAAATATTTTAATCAATCAATTATTTTATTTTTCAGCAAACAAGGTAGGTACATTTATGTTGTTAATATAAAAATGTACCTACCCTAGACCTAAATTTAGGACTTTTTCTCGTTTACCCCGTAGTGTAGAGTATCGTTGGATTGGTCGTTCAAAAATATTGTGGGTTTAGGAAGACCATTTTACGATTTAGGGATCCGTTTGCGAAATATTAAGCTTTGAAGCGCATTTTTTTTTTGTTTGAGTAGGGCGTACCTTTCTCCCGCCTAAACGGTTGATTGTAGAATCGTGATAAATTCAGGGTAGTAGCATATATTACGACAATAAAAGGAAAGCTATCACGGCTCATTTGGCTTTACCAGTTCAGTATACAGGCGACCAACTTATAAAAGAGATACTTCGTACAAAATTAATTGAAAATTGATTTAATGAAGCTGTAGAGCACATGATAAATGTATGTCGGATAATCTAGTGTTATTTAGTTCGAGCGCAGTCTCTTTGATTATATTTTATTAATTATCAGTGTGCACAGTGGCACGGACGATGACCCCCATAATGGCGGGAAATCGTACTACTGATTCATAGAATATAGGCACAGCTGTTAGCTGTCTGAGCCATCACAGATTAGCACTGGTCAGGCGTTTACACACAAAGGATTTCTCATCCCCCGACATGTACATACATACACGCCTGTATCCCAGAGGGGTAGACAGAGACCAGGGAAAATGTAAGTGAAATAAAATCCTTATTTCAATCTACGGAACCCTTCACTGCGCGTGGCCGGTTTTTCGCAGTAACTCTATCAAACTCCGCAGCCGATTAATGTGTGTTTTTGGCAAGCACGAATATTTGTTCATACTTGTGGCGCGCGCGCCTCGCCTTTCTAACCTTTATTACAAGCTCCGTGATACCAACCTTTGCCAACCTACATTTTGGGAATTTACTTTTATGTTTACATACATTACACAAACTCACACCTTTATCCCGGTAGCCTGCCGAGACCAGGGTTTGCCGCTTGCCACGATTCTGATAGATCTCTTCCCGTTCATAAACATTCATTTATTAGGGTTCCGTACCCGAAGGCTGCCTAACCGGTCCCTACAGGGCCGGATTTAGAGGAGGGCAGGCGGGGCTACTGCCCTGGGGCCTCCACAAGGAAAGGGCCCCCACAAAAGGCTAATATGCACTATCATTAAACGCTAATCTTTTATAAGTACTTTAACGTCTGTTTTCAAATAAAAAAAAAAATTCGTTGTTTTCATTGTAGTTTTTGTTTCGTATTTTTTATTTGGGAATAATTAGGGGCCTCCGCTCCTACGTTGCCCTAGGGCCTCCAGACCTCAAAATCCGGCTCTGGGTCCCTATTACTAAGACTACTGTCCGTCTGTCTGTCTGTCTGTCTGTCTGTCTGTCACCAGGTTGTGTCTCATGAACCGTGATAGCTTGACGTGAAAATTTTCACAGATGATGTATTTCTGTTTTTCCTATAAGAAAAAATACTAAAAACAGAATAAAATAAATATTTAAGGGGGGATCCCATACAACAATCGTATTTTTTTTGTCGTTTTTTGCTCGATATTAATAACGGCAACAGGTAGAAATATTCACAGAATATTTAGTTCTATATTCGCTACAAAAATAAATATGTCGGCGGCGTTGAAATACTGGCAACACCGGATACCCGATGGTGTCAATCAGTCGGCCAATCAGAGACGAGCGCGCGCAAAGAAGCACCGCGTGCTAGCGAAACGTTGAAGAGTGGGGAGAACGGCGATTGCCGGAACACGAGGGGCCGAGTGGAGCGCGGGTCCCTCGTCTCTCTCTCCACGCCACGACACTCAACGGATCGCTACGTTTCACTTTGGCTAGAATACTTTCGGTTCAGTAAATTCAGTGATTAACTTTAATTTAAATAATTCTTGATTGTAATTTTTGATTCGATTAATATTACAGAATAACTTGTGCGTGAACTGCTTGTTTCTATTGCTCGTACCCTCGTTTCCTTACTTGCTCACGATGTCTAAAGATGCACAGCCAGGCCGTCCGCCGATATCAGAAGTGGGATGTGAAGCGAATTCGCATGAGGGTCCGGGTAATGGTAATAGTTCTGATCGCGTTCCGTTGAGTGCTATGAGTGACACGGAAAATTTATTCACGCGCCTGCTGCAAACAATGGCCGGGACCAGCGGCCACGTGGTGGCTCCGCCGACAAATAATTAAACTAAAATAAAATAAATATTTAGGGAGGGCTCTCATACAACAAACGTGATTTTTTGCCGTTTTTTTCTCGATTTCTTTGTGTCTAATGTTGTGAAGATGAAGGTACGGACCCCTTCGTGCGCGAGTCCGACACGCACTTGGCCTGTTTTATTTTCAGAAATAACAAATCAATAATTTATTTCAACGTAAAGAATTTACATTCTATTTGTTGAATGACAATGTACTAATGTCCAATGTGTATGCTTATTTAAATTATTTACACTGTGGTTCGTATGTGTTGTCGTATTTTGCCTTTGTCGTAAATATTCTTATAATTATTGTCTGCAGGAGCCGTGGTCCAGCCTCTACCGACCGCGCATTTAATATTCCGCGCCCCCTCGCAGGCCGCCGGCCATTGTTGGCTGGATGGCCTAGAGTTGGCGCTCCGCTGTAGCAATGCTATGCTGAGGTGAGGAAGCGTTTGCGTTAACAAAATGGTATTATGTTTACTATGTTACACGCTACACCCCTATCACAGGGCAGTGGTAAAGACGACCCTAGCTGTACCCCTATCACAAGCCAACGGTAAAAATGGCCCTAGCTTTGTGGAAGAGACGACCCGAGCTGTACCCCTAACACAAGGCAGTAGTAAAGATGACCCTAGGGGTACCCCTATAACAAAGCAGCCATATAGCCGACCCCAGCTGTACCCCAACAACAAAGCAGCCATATAGCCGACCCCAGCTGTACCCCAACAACAAAGCAGCCATATAGCCGACCCCAGCTGTACCCCTGTAACAAGTGTCGCTTCCGGTCGCAGATGCAGCCGCAACCGGCAGTCGCACGCGGTCGCCGACGCGCCGACGACCCCGACGCACATATCCCACGAGGAGCTCGAGAAGCACTTTAATGAGCACGGTGAGTCCTCGGGCCTTGTTCACTGGCAGAGATTTGTTGTGAATGATAGGCCTTCTACGTACACCATGAATTTTGGGTGGTTTGAAAGCCGTGGCTAAACTGACTGTGGTGTGTGACTCTAAACGTCTTACCGCGCCCTCGCCCCGCGTCCCGTCCGTGTGTCTCGCGCCCTACGAAGCCGCGGAGTACAGTAAAATGTTCAACTATGAACTTAGGCTATTAGGTATATCGCAGTAGATAGATATATTCCGCACAGATCTTTTTGAGGTTAACGTGAACATGGTCACAGATCGTTTGCACATCGCTTACTGTCTTTACAGTGTATGTGTGAGTAATTTGACGTAGTGTGATGCGTAGTAAAATGCGTAGTAAATTACTATTAGTGAATAAAGTTTCAGTTTTACAAGTGGGTAATTAATCAAATTTACACATGTCAAAAATTACATTTTAAAAAAAAATCAATCAATTAGACTTAATAAGAAGTAAAAACAATGTCAAAATATAAAAAAACAAAATAAGTATAAAAGAAACAAAAAAAAAAACACACACACACACACACACACAAGTACAGTCAAATAAATAAACCGCCCCGAGACATGTCCGACCCATGACACTGGCAGCTGCGACCGCGCACAGCGAGGGATATCCTTTGCATCAAAAATGCCCCTGAGCGGTAGTCAAAGCAATTACTCACACATACACTGTAACGACAGTAAGCGATGTGCAAACGATCTGTGACTCTGTTCACGTTACCGCCAAAAAGATCTGTGCGGACTATAAATCATTTATTTGTGCTTAGAGACACACACGTAAAGCAAAAAGTACATACATATAAAAAAGTTGATGACATACGATAGGTACATGACTTATCCTACAAACTATCCTACAAATCTAGGTGATGTAAAAACATAAAGTTCTACTTCGCAAATACTTACTACGGAGCGGAGTCACGCTGTCCAATGCTAGCGTATTGCTTTCTGAAGAAGCCACTTTTCAAAAATATCTCGAAACAAACTCGAATATATGAGAACCATTAGTAGCCAGCCAGAGTGATGCGTGTCCGCGGCGGGGCCGCGGGTCATTGTTCTGATGGACCCGGAATATACACCCTGTATATTAATTGTTGGCATTTTTTTTTAATTGAAAGAAGATTTCCCAACTTAGAACAAGATTTCTCCACAATTTCTTAGGGTTCCGTACCTCCAAAGTCGAAACGGAACCCTTATAGGATCACTTTGTTGTCCGTCCTTCCGTCTGGCTATCAAGACCCTTTATCTCGGGAACGCGGTGAGTTATCGTGTTGAAATCAAAACCATATACTCAGGTCTACAGTCCCTTGAAGCTGTGAAAAAATCAAACTTCTAAGTTAACGTGTAAAAAAGTAACGGCCGTTTATGGCGCAATAAATGTATATATCGATAAGGGAATCAAGGGTACTTTCCGTTGACCTAGAACTAGACTAATAAATATGGCAATTAATATCCTCTTATACTACAAGTACAGGGAAAAATCTGAAAACTATACATTTGTAAACTTTACTTTCATATTTTATGTCTCTTGTTTTTTGTGTGCAATAAAGAATATTCTTATCTTATCTTGTAATTAAATCACAAAAAATAGTATTTGAAGTGCGGGAAAAGCTGGGAAAAACTGCGAGAAAAAAAATTTGTACGGAACCCTCTGTGGGGAGTCCGACTCGCTCTTGTCCGGTTTTTATTTTATTTAAGTCTGTACAAAAGTAATAGTCGTAAATAGAAGGCATTTTCAATTAACAATAAAAATAACTCACACAACACAATCACTTGACCTGGTCCCAAACTAGGATACCGTGTACTATGGTAACCAGGCAAGGACGTCACAAAATATGGAAATAAACCCAGACTTACTAATTAATGAATTACTAATTAGATAACCGGGGCTTTCAAACCACCTAAACTTCACCGTGTATAATCGGTTGAAATAAGGTTAACCACTTAACCCACGTATGCTACATATCTTTACGAACATTGTTTCCAAAGCCACCATGCCTGGGAAACCAGCGGCTTAGGAGATACAGATGTTTCAAGTTAGGAATAACTATCTACCTAAAAGGGTTCTTTTCTGCCAATTCATTTAGGGTCAAAGTCGCATTTCTTATTAAAATAGAAATGGTAAAAGGAGGGAACTGACCCAGTTTGCCCTAGGATAGGAGATAGGGACTCACGACTGCGTTAACCTAAAATATGTCTTATTGAAATGTAACATGTCTCATATTACCTACTTACTTGTTGCATATTTTTGCAGAAATTAATAGAGTATTTTATACCCAACATTTCTTCCCAAGAAATCTTGTTGAAGTCTATAAGCTTTATTTTATTTATAAGCACTAACCTACACTTCTAAGTGTTTCATAGACGCAGTAATCAATCTACAACCAAACAGGTACTCAATTGACTAACAAAAACTCCTTTAACCCTCCCGTATTTTTGCTAAAACCCAATCCTACTGCACATACATTAATGTAAATTTTCGGTACTGTAAAATGTGCTAAATTATTTTTAATGAAATTTGACCGTACTGTAAAACTATGCTACTGTTAAATTAAAAAAAAAACACGCCTCATTTAATCTGATCGCACTGTGTAAATTTCTACTACACGACATTACTTATAACTATCGTAAAACTATGCTATTTTAAAAAATTTGAACATTTCTGGTGTAACTTGACTGCTCTGTAAAATATCATACATCTACGCTAATTTAAAATTGGCTAAACTGTTTATAATATAACCCGACTGTACTACTACTAAAATACGCAATTATAATGTTTAAACGCCGTTTATAACGTAACTCGACTGCACTGTAAACTACGTTAATGTAAAATTTAATAAACTGTAATGGAACTCGACTGCACGGTACACTTCGCTAATGTAAAACTGACTAATCCGTTTGCATCGGAACTCAACGTTACTATCAAAACACACATGTCGCTAATAAATTTACTCTGTTGTAAAACTGACTAAACCATTCTTCACGTAGTTCTCAAACTATCCGAAGTGACCAACTGCAGATCGCCTACACCACTCATGTCTGTCAGTGACTACTCTCCAAAGAGACATAGTCCAAGCGACCGAAAAACGAAAAAGTTGTCCAAGTGGTCACAGTTTATGGACAACTTTGAACACTCTACTAAAGATACTATAGACGTCTCAACGGGGTCTCAAACTCCGGACAATGAAAAAAACGAGAAAAGTTTTTTAGATTTCCATTTCTTAAAAAACATCGACTTCTTCGAGAGGAACGTCCCATCAACGTCGTCCCTAAAAGTGCTAAACGAGGCTAAGCTAAAGAAAAATCCAGCCAGCAAGAGTTTGGCATCGAGCCCCAAAATGGACTTGAAAAAATCACCTCTATTGCGCTGCTTTGAAATACCAAAATCGCCTGTTTCGTTGGGAGAAAAATCCGCGAAAATCACCAAAGAGAAAATGTCGCCGGCGACTTTGATAGAAGAAAACATCACGAAGTTATTCCTAAAAAGGCGCAGCTCGACTCCTTGCGTTCTCAAAAGAGGTCTGGCACAAAAGAGGATCAGCGAACTGCGGGAGTCTGGCGCGAAAACGGATTCGGAGAACGATGACGGTCTACTTTTTAAAAAGCGGGAGTTCGAAAAGAGACAAAGGAGGTTGCGCTCGCAAGTAGTCTGTGATACTCCGGAAAATATACTGATAACGACCACCGCGCCCTCTGGTGAGGTTTATAGAAAGTATAGTTCGTCTTCGACGGACGATGTTGGCGACTTTAGCGTCCATAGGTGGGTTTCTTATGCAATGATTTTGTCAGTGGTTTTAGTTTTTATTTCGTAACAGCTTACGCGAAGGGGATTGCAATCTTACACAACTTGATCAAGCCCAAACTATCTCCCTGAGACACCTCTACCTAGCGGTGGAGCGAATATATGCCTATATTGGAAGCTCAAACTACGCCCCTTCGGAGCCATCCATAAATTAGGTCATACGTCGAGGAGGGGGGAGGGGGATCAACAAAGTGTGACATCGTGTGACTGGTGGGGAGGGGGGGGCTGCACAAAGTGAGATTGTGATTAGGGGGAGGGGCGTGTCTCAAAGTGAGATATCGTGTGACTGGTGGGGAGAGGGGGGATGAGATATCGTGTGATTAGGGGGAGGGGGGTGTCTCAAAGTGCGACTTCGTATGAATAGGTGGGGGGGGGGGGTGCACGAAGTGTGACGTCGTGTGACTAGGAGGTAGGAGGGGTGCACAAAGTGTCATCATCATCATCATCAACCCATTATGTCCCCACCGAGGGGCACGGAACTCTTCCCTGAGGAAGGTATAGGTTGTCAGAAGTTTTCAAGCCGCCCTAAGGCCTCTGACTTGGCTTAACGACTGCCATCTATCGACGGCAGCCGGCACCAACAGCTTAACGTGCCTTGCGAAGCACAAAGTGTGAAATGGTCCAAAATCAGTGTGACGTAATTTATGGACGACACCTTCTGTTGAAAACGACAAATTCTAGGCCATCGCCGTCCTACTACACCAGAGAACATCAAAGTCCGACCCCGGACAAGTTTGCTCTCATAGACTACCGCACCCTACCCTCCGCGGGGCTCAGCGCGATGCGCTGCGAGCGCCGGGATGAGCGGGTCTCCTCACAGAGCGTTTACGTCGCCGGCAAGATTGTGCAGACTGGTAAAGGCTGGCGCTGGAGTGAACGAACGGATGTCGTTTGTTCTTTCAGTAGCTGTCCTCCAAGCTATGACTTTCTACACTATGTGTATCTATGCTATTGTACTATATGTATGCTAGGCCATCCCCGTCCAGCTGCCCATCTCTGGCCATCTGCGTCCATACCATTGGCAATCACAACAGGAAGATTGTGGAGACTGGTAAAGGCTAGCCTTCTGCCTTAGGCATTTCTGGCTAGACCATCTTCATCCAGCCATCACCACTGGCAAGCTTGACTATTTTATGCTACACCATCCTCGTCCAGCCGCCATCAGTTGCAGTTCTCACACATACACATCAAATTCCAACGCGACCGAATTCGCTTGCAGCAGCTAGTGATGTTTGCTTTTAGGGTTCCGTGCCTCAAAAGGAAAAAAAAGGAACTCTTATAAAATCACTTTGTTTCCGTCCGTCCGTCCGTCTGTCTGTCAAGACCCTGTATCTCTGAACAGTGAACAGTGAACTCGTGAACAGTCCCTTGAAGCTGTGAAAAAATCAACTTCAAAGTTAACGTAAAAAAATGCCGCAATAAACGTAAATTTGGACACTTACGGGAATCAACATTTATAGGGTACTTTCCGTTGACCTAGAACTATGAAATTTGGTAAGTAATATCGTCTTATACTATAAGTACAGGGACAAATCTCAAAACTACACATTTGTAATTAAATCATTAAAAAAAAATGTCTTTGAAGTTCGGGAAAAGCTTGGAAAAAACTGCGAGACTCGATTCCTGAACTATTTATGAAAGTCAAAAGTAAAAAAAAAATATTCTATGTAACACAGAAACTGTGACTTATTAAACGTTACAAGAAAAACTAGGTGTCCGTTTCAAAATCTAGATCATTTGGAGAAAAACCGGACAAAAAAACTCCAAACTTAGTCTTTTCAAACATATTCCTTTATTAACAGAGTTTACGTGTCATCATCTTCTAAAAACTTAGTACTGCATTCATCCACATCCTGCATTCAACTGGCTTTAATTCCACACATCTTTGTCATCTAAATAATCCTTAATGCTATAGTAGCTCTTTTGGCATAAAGTGCGCTTTACACATTTTTTGAACCGCACTTCAGGCAAGCTTATTATATCTTCAGGAATCTTAGTGTAAAAAAACGTATTACGTACAATGCTCCATAACCTTTGCCAGCCTAAAACTTGGGAAAGAAAGTTTATGTTATGTAAGTACCTACAAATTTGTACGGAACCCTTGGTGGGCGAGTCCGACGCGCACTTGTCCGGTTTTTTTCCATCGCCAGCGCTTGTTAGCTCCAAGTCGCACCTTAACCTACAGTCACATCCCCAATTGAGAAACAAGCTGTGTTGGCCAAAAGTGTCAAAACAAACAGTAAACTTGTAATCTATGCGCTGACTCATCACCTTCGCGCAACCTGCCTTAGTATTACGTAGAATAGACGCAGTGTTGCCAGATGAGGCGGTTTGCCGCCGTTTGGGCTATCTCGGAAGGTGAAAAGGCGACAAAAAATTGCAATGTTTTTCGGATTTGTCGTGGCGCTCTGTAAAGGTTCGTTGATAACAAAAAGTGGCAGTTGACCATTTTACGTAAACAGTGTATTTTTGAGATTGATTTAGAGAATTTTAGAACACAGCTGCGTACAAAACTACAAAGTTCACTATGAAGAAAAGTAATTTGAGTGAGGCGGTTTTGAGCTACATGACTGAAAATTCAGGCGATTTGGGCTACGATAGATAGATAAAGAACACTTTATTGTACATAAAAAGGAAAATTACACAGATATGTCTTTTTAGGTTTTCATACCCGAAGGGTGCTAAACCGGCCCTATTACTCTGCCTCTGCTGTCTCTGTCTGTCCGTCCGACGTTTAAAGGGCTCTATCTGTGGAACCGTAATAGGTAGGCAGTTAAAATTTTCACAGAATATGAGGATATTGGATATTCTTTCGCCGATTTTAGGCGTACCTCAAAAAGAAAAAAACGGAACCCTTATGAGATCGCTTTGTTGTCCGTCCTTCCGTCCGCCCGGCCGCCCGCTCGTCCGTCTGTCTGTCAAGGCCCTTTATCTCGGGAACGCGGTTTTCCAATTTTGGCGAATTTGCCCGGCCAACGTCTGGCAACACTGTATAGACGGAGTCAGTTGGTAATCAACCGCATATCGGTCAAAACGCGTACGTGGTATCTCCAACGGGGAGATAGTGCTGCGAAACGTAATTCGAAACGCAATTAGCAAGCGATAAAAATGTGATGTGTGGGTGAAGTGTTTGTTTACGTTTTTGCTTTAAAGATGGTTTCAGTTCTTGAAGTGCGTACGGAAGAAACATAATAAAATAATTAGCGAGTCAGTGAAAAGTTATAGTAACAAAACGTTACGAATTTAATCTATCGATGCCCAGTGTATAAGAAGGATTGTCGGTTACCTGGGCTGCTACCCGTTTCCCTATACGAAAACAGAACTGGGTCCAGACCCCTGGAGGCAGTATCAATCAATCAATCAATATTATTTGTTTTACAACATGAAATGAGGTATTCACCTACCTCAGCGCTTGAAATTGCCAATCCGCGGTGGGCACGCGTGGTGATCAAGCCCATACTCTCTCTCTCTGAGAGAAGGCCTGTGCCCTACGGTGGGACGTTTATAGGCTGCATAAAAAAAAATGCACAATAGATCACCATAACTACTTGTCGAACTTAAAATACATACTAGCAAAAGTATCACGGTGTTATTTCTTCATCATCAGCCTATGCTTGTCCACTGCTGGACATAGGCCTCTCCTATAGCACGCCACTGAGCACGGTCCTCGGCTACTCTCATCCAGCTCTTGCCAGCCGCCCTGCGAAGATCATCGCTCCACCGGTCTGAGGACGTCCCACACTACGTTTACCGATCCGCGGTCTCCACTCGAGAACTCGTCTACCCCATCGGTTATCAGTTCTTCGGATAATATGGCCGGCCCACTGCCACTTCAGCATGCTAATTCGGTGGGCTATGTCGGTGACTTTGGTTCTCTGTCGGATCACCTGGTTTCCAATTCGATCTTTCAGAGAAACCCCGAGCATAGCCCTTTCCATAGCACGCTGAGCGACTTTAAGACGTCGGTGTTATTTATTTTATGAAAATATAATTCCCCTAAAACAGTACAGTTTAAATAATCTATCACGAGGGGAGAGATAAACTTAAACTGCATTTGAAGAGAGTTTAAGGAATCATGTTTTATAAGACTGTTATTTTTTTCACGTGAATCAGATAGAACATTTATTTAAGTAAAGATACTGAAAACACAACGTAAACATAAATCTACAGCAACTCGGGTATACCATATAATGATAACACTTAATTTAAAAATAAATAGGGAATTTGCTAGCGCACGGCAACAAAACAAGTGCCCGAAACCGGCGCACGCGCATGCATGCAAATGAATGATGATGAAACGAAAGAGATCTGTCGGTATCGTGGCAAGTGGCAGACCCTGGTATGTGCCTACCCCTCCGGAATACCGACGTGAGTTTATGCAATGTAATTTATGTGTTATAAATGCCTCAAAAATTTACACCGTAATTTCACGCTCAATGTAGGCATTAACTGTTACAGTTGGGCACTTGTAAAGAACCTGCGCCCCCTTATCAGTTAAGACCGGATAATTATATGATACATCTTCTGCACACTAGTTATTAAGCCTGCGATGTTGTCTGATCGAGATAACGTGGCAAGTTGAGAATATTAAGGCAGGAATATACAAAAACCGGCCAAGTGCGAGTCGGACTCGCGCACAAAGGGCTCTGTATATCTATACAACATTAGACACAAAGATCGAGAGCAAAAACGGCAAAAAAATCACGTTTGTTGTACGGGAGCCCCCCTTAAATATTTATTTTATTTTAATTTAAATATTTATTCTTGAAGTGAATATGCAACTAAATATTCTGTTAATATTTGAAGCGTCTACCTGTTGCCGTTATTAATATCGAGCAAAAAACGGCAGAAAAAAACACGTTTGTTGTATGGGAGCCCCCCTTAAATATTTATTTTATTTTCATTTAATTATTTATTCTTGAAGTGAATATGCAACTAAATATTCTGTTAATATTTGAAGCGTCTACCTGTTGCCGTTATTAATATCGAGCAAAAAACGGCAGAAAAAATCACGTTTGTTGTATGGGAGCCCCCCTTAAATATTTATTTTATTTTCATTTAATTATTTATTCTTAAAGTGAATATGCAACTAAATATTCTGTTAATATTTGAAGGGTGTACCTGTTGCCGTTATTAATATCGAGCAAAAAACGGCAGAAAAAAATCACGTTTGTTGTATGGGAGCCCCCTTAAATATTTATTTTATTCGGTTTTTAGTATTTGTTGTTCTAGCGGCAACAGAAATACATAATATGTGAAAATTTCAACTGTCTAACTATCACGGTTCATGAGATACCAGCCTGGTGACAGACGGACGGACGGATGGACGGACAGCGGAGTCTTAGTAATAGGGTCCCGTTTGGCACCCTTCGGATATGGAACCCTAAAAAGAAAAAAAAAAAAACAAATTAGCTCTCGTCGGAGAGGTCATGTTAAGAGATTAATAATCGTTATTTCATCGTGGTATCTATAGAAATAGGCTCACCTATGTACTCGTTTATATTGTGCTTATGTTTTGTGTAAATATTTCTTTCTTTGTGTACATCATCATCATCATCTTATGACGGCCACTGCAGGACATAGGCCTCCCTCATGGTTTTCCAAGCCTCCCGGTCTTGTACCGCCCGCATCCAGCGACTCCCCGCCAACGTAACCAGGTCGTCAGACCATCTGGTGGGGGGCCTGCCCGCGCTGCGTCCTCTTTGTGTACAATACATAAACTCACGCCTGTATCCCAGAGGGCTAGGCAGATACTAGGGACTGCCACTTGCCACGATCCTGACAGATCACTCCTCAACATTCATTAGTACCCGAATTTTGTAATTTCCCACCTTTTTATCACTGACTACCGCGTTGGTCTAGAGTTCTAGACGTTGAGGCGCTTAGCTGCCAAAACAGAGGTTGTGGGTTCGATTTCCACTGGGGGCCGCCGTAGATTTCGGTCTGGGTGTACTTTCGTTCTTGCTTGCTTACCATAGCACAGGGTAGCCTAGTTTGGGACCATTTCCAGTGATTGTATTGTGTGGAAGTTATTTATTTATTATTATGTTTGTACCACAAACATTTTTGATCTTGATTTTTCTCACTTCCTGTGGTAAGTAAATCAGGATATTTTAAATTTCTATGCAAGTAGCCTATATTCGTTGGCCTTTATTTGAACGGGTTATGTTACCATATTACTATTGAACAACTATTAATGCTATCCGTGTGGCGCCGGATTAAGAATAGCGTCACTCCATTTCCTTCCGTGGATGTCGTAGAAGGCGACTAAGGAAATCAATTACCAGGAGACGGGCAGCAGCGTCTTCCTGAGATTCCAACCGCATTCTGCGATCGCCAACCCGCCTGCCGAGCGTGGCGATTATGGCACAACCCTTCATGGTTAGGGAAAACAACTAAGGAGGCCTGTGTCCTGCAGTGGGCGTCAAGTGGCTGATGATGATGATGATGAACTATTGATATTAATGTAGGTACCCTTTTTCTATATAAAGGTGTTACTAGTAAATAAAAAAATGCACTTATAAATTAATGTATTGTGTGAATATGCTTAGTTCTGATTATCAGTGAAAACCTCTTATTGGCTCTGACTTTAATCGTCTCAATTTTGCAAATGTCCTTCTCGTAATAAGCTGTTGGTTTTCCGATCCTTACGAATATTATAAACGCGAAAGTTTGTATGTATGGACGGATGTTTGTTGCTCTTTCACGCAAAAACGGCCGAACGGATCCGGATGAAACTTGGCACAGAGATAGATTATAGTCTGGATTAGCGCATAGGCAATTTTTATCCCGGAAAAATACACATCAAAATTGCGACGCGAACGAAGAAAACAATAAAACAAAACAACTATGCACTTAAAAGACCCGCCCCCGGTGTATCTGCCTACCCCTCTAGGTAACAAGCGTGAGTTTATGAATGTATGTAGGAATAAATCACTTGTACTCGGATCAGTGACCTGTTTGCAGCATTATGATCGACTCTTGACTTTATAGAGCTATTTATAGACAGTTTTTTTTTTTTGCGTCACAGTACTGACCGACCATACCTACCGGCCGTTGAATAAGTGTTACGATAATCAAACAATCATTATGATAAATGGCGGTGGTGGCGCAGGACACCTGCCTCACATTCGGGAGGGTCATGTGTTCGAATCCCGACATTTAGCAATTTTCTTTCTAAGTTTGCAATTTGCTGTGAACTTTGTTTTCAACAGTTACGTACATTTGTGAAGTCGTAGTAGCAATACGACTCGCTGACGGGGCAAATTTATCCGTGTTTTTAGGCAATGAAAAACTGCTAAAATATCATTTGCAATAATAACAAGGTTGCAATAGCTCAGGTTGGAAATCGGGCGGTCCCGAAACCAGAAGACGCCGGTTCGAGCCTGTCCCCAGTCCGATTGTTTTTTTTCCTTTTTGTTCCCCCTTTCTTTTTTCATCTTATATAAATATAATAAAAAAAAAATAATGTCATCAGCCATTCGACGCCCACTGCAGGACATAGGCCTCCTTCGTGGTTTTCATAACCATGAGGGATTTTGCCATAATCGCCACGCTTGGAAGGCGGGTTGGCGATCGCAGTAGTGGTTTTAAAATATTAGGGGTTAAAGTATGAAATTGCCGTTTTATTGCAATAGGTTCTTTGAATTGACATAGAATCTTCATGGTTTGAGGTTTTCGAATGAAACTTGTTTCAAATGGTTTCTATGATGTTCTTTTTTAAAAAAATGTGAAACATTTGAATACCGACTTTCAATTGTTTTTGTTATTCAATTTAGACAAGAAAGATGGATACTGCGAAAATTCGAGTGATTATGAGGCACCCATTGCAATAAAACGGCAATTTCATACTTTAACCCCTATTAAATATTTTTCATGTTTATGTTTATGCGGTTAGAATCTCCTGGTAATAATCCGGCGCCACACGGAAAAAAAACCCTGTCATCCAGGTACTGTGTATTTAATCTAAGCACACAAAGTTTACAGTGGTAGAAAGAAATTAAATTACTCGTATTTGTATTTGTATTTGTATTTATTTATTCAGGAACAATGGACTCTACCTACCTACTTGGATAGATGGAAAACAATTTGTTGTACATAAAAATGGAAATTACACAGATGTTTCTTTTTCTCAAACATGCTTGGAAATTTGAGCATTATTTCGACAACCTTCGAGATAAATCGAAATTGCTGTACTGGCCAATTACACGCGAGCAGCGGCCGGAAAAACTTCTATGAAAATTCATAACTGTCTTGTTTTGCGGCCAAATAAATTACATACCTACCAAACTCATATCTGTCGTGTTATTTAAAAATGGAACGATCTTTTACTTCGAACAATGACAACCAAGGAGGTAACTTATCAGAGGTTTTATTTAAATTTCGAACTGGCTTGCGATAGAAAAAAAAAAACCTATTGAAAAAAAAGAACACTTTAACGCGGCAAAAATTATTGTTCGTTCGTGGTTCGTCTGATTTTGAAAGTTTATTGAATTTAACAGAATGAGTTCAAGTGATGAAAATGACTGCGATGAACTTATTTTAACGCCACCTGAAATTCAAGAGGCGGCAAGAGCCGTAATAGAAAACTTGTTACCGCCAAAATAGAAAGAAAAATATTATTCAAATAAAAAGTTCTGCCTTAGTTTTTAATTTCCGCGCATTATTTGAGAAAAATCATACACAAGCCTTGGCCACAACTAGGCATTGATGGACTCACGTGTGCCTCTTTTGCTGGCCCCTGCAGTAATGTACTATACCTGAGAGTACAGATGGCGGTCTTATCACTAAAAGGCCACTTAGAAAGTACTACCCAAGTAGGTAGTTGCTTACGAACGTGCAGGAAGCGAAAGTGATCTGTCAGGATCGTGGCAAGTGGCAGTCCCCGGTCTCTGCCCACCCCTCTGGGATACAGGCGTGAGTTTATGTCTGTGTGTATGTAGTTACTTACTTTGTTAACAGTTGGCGAACGCATAACAGTTTTGTTGCTATACAAACTGTTCCACGTAAATTGTGTATCAGCATAATTTCCACGCAGTTATCGTAAAAATACAAGGTCGCAAAGAAACAGACTTAATTTATCTCGTTGAAAACACAATAGCTTGTTTGAATTGCAGTTTTTGCCGGTTTGTGACAACAACGGCAGATAGAGTATTAGATAAAGAGTTTAAGGTGAAGAGAAAAGATATGATATTCGGATATCGGGTCGAAGTAATTACTGGAAAATTCGATTTTGTGCACGAGTGCACATATCCTGCATCCTGATGAATCGAACCCACGACCTCTGCACAATGCTTCGTCCTGGCAGCCATCTATATTATCTCACTGAATAAATAACACCTAAATGTGTGAAATAAACCTAAAAGCTTTAGAGATAAGGCGTATTTAACGGGACAGTTATTTTTACCTAGTATGCAATCATAACAGAACGTATTTGTTATCAGTAGGTGTGAGGAATACTTGTGACTAAAATACTCGTAATTTTTCATGCTTTCTAGGGTTCCGTACCCCAAGGGTAAAAACGGGACCCTATTACTAAGACTTCGCTGTCTGTCTGTCCGTCCGTCCGTCTGTCTGTCTGTCTGTCTGTCACCAGGCTGTATCTCACCGTGATAGCTAGAGAGTTGAAATTTTCACAGATAATGTATTTCTGTGGCCGCTATAACTACAAATACTAAAAACAAAAAAAAATTATAAACATAATACACACCAAAATAAATAAAAAGTAAATACATGCCCGACATTACGCAATGGTGGCCTATGATTTAGTTGATGCGATTACATAGTCGGTCATTTTACTAAATAGTAAAAGTAGAAGTAAAAGTAAATCAGAGTCAGAAGCGGCGAAAAATCGGGCGGGATAGTCTCTGCTGTTCAAGCAAATATACCTTGAGCTTGCGCCCAAAGGCATACCTACTGGAAGCGTCACGGACTGGGGGAGGTATATCATTCCAGCACTTGGACGAACTTGGACGTTGCATGCGCGCACGCCGATTTCGTTTGTTGTCCTTTGTTTTAAATATTATACATACTTTCCCTTTATCCCGATGAAGACCTCCGATAACAACCTGTTATTTTTAACAGGTATTAGAAACGATTATTTTTTGATGACGAGAACTATTTCCTCTACTCTATTTATAGAACTACCTTAACCTTAGGTTAGACGTTGAGTTCTTTTCCTTTTAGCTAGCAAATTAGGTTCAATGTGAACTTACCGGCAGAGATTTTTTGGAGAATTTTCTCGGTGTCTAATAAAGTATTCTTGACACGTGGTACGAGCGGTGGTAGCCTAGTAGGTAGAACATTAGACTTGGAAGCGACAGACCCAGGTTCGACTCCCACTGCGGGCATGTACCTATAACTTTATTTTCTAAGTTTATGTACGTTTGTGAAGTTATAGCAGCAATTCACCGTTAGCACTCGCTAACTTTATTGCATTTATTATTATTGTTTTTTTCCATAGATAGAATCTCTGACAGTCGGTCAGACGTTCGAAGAGTTCCTTTGGTACTCTTCGATGACGGAATTTTAATTTTTTTGATTTTGTCTATCTTACTTTTAAAGGAGCAGTTCTTGTATTATATATCTGTTCTGATATACGACCTCGTGGCGCAGCGGTAGTGCATCTGCATACCATGCGAGAGGTTCCGAATGGAGGAGGAGGGTTCGAATCCCGGCTGGGGACAAAAAAAAAACCCCAGGTCTTGGACGTTTACATGTTTGTGATGTCGTTGTTTCTGGTTCCCACGACACAGGGTATCCTAGTGTGGGGCCAGAAGCAATGTATGTGCCGGTATGTGTATATATTCTGAATCTCGGAAATGGCTCCCAACGATTTTCATGAAACTTAGTATTCAGAGGGTTTCGGGGATGATAAATCGATCTAGCTAGATTTCATTTTAGAAAACGTCGTTTTATCCGTGTTTTAGACAATGAAAAACTGCTAAAATGTCTATATTCTTTTTGTTGCACTAACCCGTGCCGAGGACAATTTTAAAAACCTATTTAGAGGCTAAAAATTCCACCCATGCCGGGACTTGAACCCGCGACCTTTGGCTAACCGTGTCAGCGCTCTCCCAACTGAGCTAATGGGCAAGTGCAGACATCAGCGAAATTTCAAGCCTCGTTACAAACTACTCTGTGTTACGTACAGGCAGCGACATCTGGCCGAAGCGATTTACATCACTTGCAGCCCCGAGTGACCCACTTTGCAGTTAGGTTACATCGGAATGATGTCGCTGTACCTACATGGTTATATTCCAAAAAACACAATTATAAACAATAAAATATAATTTCCAAATAACACAATTTACAAAACAAAAAAATCGTCCAGGCACTAAGCCAATTGTAATATCATTAATTAGGCATAAGAAATCATTTGTGATTCTTTCTTCTGGTTCGGCAATAAAGTCTTCTCGATCTATCTATCGAAGCAGAATAAATAACTACTGACACTTTTTTCCACCAATCGCTCCTCAGAAACAATAACGACAACAGAATTACGCTTTTGCAAAATGAGTTAAGTATGTCATAATGCTCCAAAAGTATAGTTAAGCCGGAAGAACCATCGAAAGAACTGAATTTCTGTTAATTTCACTCAAATGACGCTACTTGTCGCACTTGTATTCCGTACCGATCCATTGTAGTCTCTGTACAAGCGTCGACGAAGGGTTCTACGGTAAAATTTGCAAAAATGATTTTCGGCCGCCTTGCTAACTGGTGCTTCGTGACCATTGCGATCGAATATTATTTCATCCCTGTCCTTGTACGTAACCGGTCCGCGAAGAAACTGAACAAATAAAGTTCAATTATTCTATTTCTACAAAGTTTCGTTCGTAACTACGTGCAAGGATGAAAAGCACCAGTTACCTGGGCGGAATTAAGTAATCATGTCGTTGTTATTCCGGACGAGCGAAATGTCTGAGATTTTCCTTTTGGTTTGTGAGTTTTATTTAAATTAGTACCAACGTAGGTTGCAGTGTTGCCAGATGTATTCTTTGGAATTCTGTACGGCGAGACCAAAAAATCTGTAGAATTCCGTAAATTTGCGCTTACAAAATCCGTAGTTCTACAGACTTTTTCCAAAGCTTTTTTCTACTGTACCTGAAGCTTAAAATGTTATTGAAAGTTAGTAAATAGTGAAAGGAAACATACACTTAACTGAATTCACTCGACCATAGACAAAAATTAGCCAGAAAGTGGATTTTTGTATACTCTGCTGAGTTCTGTCTATGGTCGAATCAATTCACTGATAACTGGGCTAAATTCCGCTAAGAGTGTGTCACCTTAAATAGAAATATTCGCAATTTTGAACCTGCAAGTAAGTACACACGCGTGCGGTGCGCCCAAGAAAAGAAGGATAGAGATAGAACATACGCAACGCGACCAATCTGAAAATGCGTTTCTATATGGCCGACAGCATACCCGGTCGCAGCTAACATAATTTAGTCGGTTGGTACACAAAACCACAGTTGACACTTGACACTCTTGACAGTGACACTGACACTTCAGATCAGTTCAGCACTTCGCTCACCTCATTTCGAAGCGATAACGTTCCGTTTTAGTGTTGCGTGAAGTGGGTGAGCTGAGTCAGCTGCTCAGCTGTGTGTGTAACGAAACGCAGGTCGTATGAATAGTCCTCAAGTTATTTCTACGACGATTGCGTTTCGTTACTTACAGAAAAAGTGCATTCAATCCAATTAGTCAGAAATTCCGTAGATTCACTTATGATTTCCCTAGGTCTGTGTCACAAAGCCTAAATCCGTAGATCTCCGGATTTTTCCGTAGATCTGGCAACGCTGGTAGGTTGGTTCTTATCAAATGAGCATCGTAAATTTAAAGCCGTCTGTGTGTAGAGTAACTGCGTTATTTATGAAGGCACGTTTCGTCTGAAACACTGCTCAGATGTAGTTAAAATAGTCTTCGGTGATAGGAAAACCTAGCATTAGGAGACTTTCGACAGGCTTAAATAATGACGGAAGACGCAGCGTGGGCAGGCCCCCCACCAGATGGTCTGACGACCTGTTTACGGTGGCGGGGAGTCGCTGGATGCGGGCGGCACAACACCGGGAAGCCTGGAAAACCACGAGGGGGGCCTATGTCCTGCAGTGGGCGTCAAATGGCTGATGATGATGATGATGATGATGAGATACTGACCGATTGTTAATGAATAAATGAATGAGTAGATAAATAAATAGTAATTTATTACCATGCAAGGACTAGCTTAACTGCATTTGAGGAATTTCGGTAGGCTATTAACCGATTGTTTATGAATTAATGAATAAACGGGTGAATGAAAAATTGGTGTATGAATAAATAATAATTGAATGCCATGCAAAGATCACCTTAACTGCATTTGAGAACTTTCAGTAGGCTTAACTATTGATCGTTTGTTTATCAATGAATGAACTAATTAATTAATGAACGAATTAATGAATAAATAATAATTTATTGCCATGTATTGATCGATTGTTTATGAATGAATGAATGAACAAGTGAATGAATAAATAAATAGCAATTTATGGCCATGCAAGGTGAGAAACAGCCTTGAACACGGTGTGAAAAAAAAAATAGTTGAGAAATCTTACTTAAAAAAAATGTGCGGACAATTAGTACCGCCTCTCCGTCTAACAGTACCTACAATGACGCACGCACCGCTCTCGCTGGCGACTAATGGTTCTAATAGATTCGAGTTCGTGTCGAGATATTTATTGGAGAGCGCCTTTTTTAAAAACAAATTTTTATCCTTATCCAAAATTCATGGTGTACATTCCGTAAAACAATATTATATTTATTGTTTTACGGAACCCACGGTGCGCGAGTTCAATTCGCACCTGGTAATATTTCTGTAACTTGTTTCCTCAAATAAATAGGTGTATCTTTATTTCAGTGTCTCGGATGTGTTTCAAATCTTTCACGCCCTAACTCTAAACCGACCATGGCTATTTATCCCGTCAAATGCTACAAAACCGTAAACAATGAGACAGTATCGAGCGACCTTGTCACCGGCGACCTTAGTTAGACCACGTGCTCGCGACGTTACCGGCTCATTAACGTCAATTTGTCACACCTATGGCCCTGTCCACAGAAGGGACGTGGGGCGAGGGCGCGGAAAAGACGCGACGTGTTGTATTGTATAGAGTTCGCGCCTTCGCCCCGTCTCTTCTGTGTGGGCTTCGTCCCGTTCCTACAGCACAATTTGTGTGAAAGTGAATTGGAAAGACGACGCGTCTCTTCCGTGCCCTCGCCCCACGTCCCTTCTGTTTGGCCAGGGCCTATGACCGGCAGAACGGAAATACGTTATCATCAAGTGGTAATGTAAAAAAAAAACTGAAACGAAATGAAATCAAGTTTCTATTAAAAAATACCGAAAAAGTTTTTTTTTTTTCACAATCTCGCGAAGACATCAAATCCCATGGGACTAGGTTCGTTTTAAGATAAATTTTTGTCGCAAACTGATCGTTGAGCTGGATGAGAGTAGCCGAGGACCGTACTCAGTGGCGCGCAATAGGAGAGGCCTATGTGCAGCAGTGGACAAGCGTAGGCCGATGATGATGAAACTGATCGTAGATGAACTGAAACTGTGAATGTTTGTGTAGTTGTCATGCAATAACCATAAAAGGACCGTGCCTTGGATTGATCGTACGATACTTTTTAGCTGAAACCCTGACAAAAGAACAAAGTTAGAAGAATAGACACAAAATGTAAAAAAAAAACTTCAACAAATTTATTGATTGACTTGATTGTAACCTTGGTGCGTTAAAATAAAGTGAAGCTTAAATCAACACTTAGACATGTAAGCCGTTTAATGTATTTTGTTTTCTGGTGTGTACAATAAAGTGTTCTAATCTAATCTAATCTAAAACAAAAGGACTTAAACCAAAAAGTGAAGCTTTAAAAAATTTGGACACAACTGCAGTACTCCAAGAAAAAGTTTTCAAACTATCGTGAATTTGTGACTGAAACCAAAACAATGGACTTGGCAGCTTAGAAAGAATGTGAACCCCGAGAAAAGAAAAACAAAGATAAAAAAACAGCACATAAATATACGATGACTTTGGCATTGTAAAAAGTCTCCAACCGACGAAGAAACGAAAAAGGAAGAAAAACACAATTCAAAAATGGAATACGGCTCTCTGTTCACCTCGAAGCCGAAGTCGCACTCGGGCGAACGCCGCCGCTCGAGCATATTCTCTCTCCTCAAACGTCAGAAGAAACTCATTCGGCAATACTCGGAGCCTACTTCGGCTACCTTCGGGAGCGCACGGAAGTTCTCGGTCGACTCCGCCATCCAATCGGATTATAAGCTCCTGGATCCGAGGCTCAATGGCTACGAGTTGAGCAAATTCGGAAGTGAGAATTTGAGCGACGGAGTGCAACATAGAGGTAATAATAATGGGTTCGTCGCAGAATGTCCGAAAAATAGTCCTTCTGTAAATCTGTGTGCTTTTTGAAAACGTCCGTTTGCAAAAGTCCCAGCCCCCAAAAAATCCCAAACACCCCATCCCCTAAAAACTCCAAACGTCCCTTTCGTCCTATTCGCTAAATGTACAATTCTTGAAATGTCCCAAACGTCCCATTTGCTAAATATACAATTCTGAAAATGTCCCTAACGTTCCATTTGCTAAATATACAATTCTGAAAATGTCCCTAACGTTCCATTTGCAAAATATATCCAAATGCCCCCTCCCCAAAATGCCTCAAAGTCCCATTCGCAAAACGTCCCATTCTTATACATGACCACCTGTTCAATGGTTCTACCGAGGAGAGAGGCAAATAGAAGTATTTACGATTTTCGGGAAGTGTTAAGAACGAACGGCTATATTATTCTTAATTAACACTTCCGGATATGCGAGGCAATAGAGATCCGCCGGCATCCAAATTTCAATAGAGATCGTGGTTGGAACATAGCTACAGCATGGGAACCAGCGCTTAATTGCATGAGACCCCCTTGCTAGAAGTGTGATTGTAGATCATTTTAATTTCAATAACTTCTAGTCAATATTTTTGAGTTTATAGGGAAGAGCGGGTGATCGTGCTCTTCCACTATAAAGGGAAATTTCCCGCCAGGCAGATCGTATGCTTGGGGACGGGCCGGTCCGACTAATGTTCGTCGGACGTTATATTTATGGTATGTCATGTGAAACATTTGGCTTGCGCGATGCAGGAATGTTGGAGTTTATAGTGCGCGCGCAGAGTTGACATGTGCTCGCCACAAGTTTATACAAAATAATTGTTTTGTAGATTGAATTTTAACTTCAATAACTAATAATCAGTATTTTTGATTTTATATAAAATTATTGTAGTGCCAATTTAAATTTAAAAATTTGCCAAAATATTTTTGGAACTTAACTTAATCATTTTTGCTGAGGGTAGTAAACTAACAGTTAATGCTTTCAAAGAGACGCCCTATTACCTCAGTCTACCGAGACCACGGCACTTGCAAAAGTACACGAGTAAATATCCGTTAAAATTCAGTTTTATTATGTCTAGTGCTCGTGTTAACCTCAGAAAATACTATACTTCCCGATAGGGCGACAAATATCGCGGTTAAAATGGTGGCCAATATGGCAGCTAATATAGGAGCAAATATAGGGGATTTTAGGGGCGGTTATAGGCTAGAATGTATGTTGCTCCAATCACTACACATTCTCCAAGCGTAACTCGTTATGAGCTGGCTATGGAAGCTATAGATTGCCTCTACTACATAGCGCCTCAAACGGCTGCTACTCTCACCCCCAGTTTCTCGTACACTAACACGCTGTTAATCTACTGTTAATAGCTGTCAATTGACCAAAGTGCACCCAAAAAAAACCACTGACAGCTGTTAACAGTCGATTAACAGCTTGTTAGTGTACGAGAAACCGGGGGTCAGTAACCGATAGGAATGTTTCGTAACTCATCTGCCCATACCCTAGGATCATCATCATAATCAGCCTACATGCGTCCCACTGCAGGGCCAATTAGATTACATAAGCTAATTGGCATTACCTTACATTTTTATAAAAGGTCTACTAGTTAACGTCACGTTTACATTTACATTCCTTCCCATCCTACCGATCAATATAGCTAATAGCAGCTAATATGGCTTTTTTGGGCTAGCTAACTCTGTTAGATAATGACGACCACCTAGCACAAACAAACTTGGTACAAACTTCCTGTACGTCAATTAAAGTGACCGTAATATTGGTACCCATTATTATATTAATGAGAGATAATACATTTTTATTGCAAATAAATAATATTGCTTGCGTACGGAAGAGCGTTGGTAGCCTAGTGGGTAGAACATCGGACTCGGAAGCGAGAGATCCAGGTTCGATCCCAAGTGCGGGCATGTACCTATGACTTGGAATTCTAAGTTATGTACATTGTGAAGTTATAGTAGCAATACCACACGCTAACCGTGAAGGAAAACATCGTGAGGAAACCTGAGTGTCTGAGCAATTCACATACCTAAGCGCTTGAAATCGCCAATCCGCGGTGGGCACGCGTGGTGATTAAGCCCATACTCTCTCTTTGAGAGAAGGCCTGTGCCCTACAGTGGGACGAATATAGGCTGATTATGCTTATGCGTACGGAAGCTATTTTATTGAACTTCAGAGACCGAGGTGGACTTAGCTAGCGAGTTTTCGTTCACTTTTGGTTGCAGACATTTAGACAGATTTTATACTTAGAGGCTAGCTTGGTCGGCTGGGTACTGTTGAGCGGCAGAAATGGTTTTCTTGTACTATGTAGCCGTTTAAGCTATTTCAACAGCAGTAACTGCCGAACTGACTGAAACTCATCTAGCGCGCTATGATATTGGATTTAATTCACCGCTATTACACTGTGACTCATATATTTTGCACATCTGACCGCCTCCCCCCCCTGTCCTACCCACCAACAGAGCTAGCCGGAGCGGCGTCCGACACCGACAGCGATAACTCCCTGGGCGCGGCGCCACTGCCGCCGACGCTGGCGGCGAACTTGACGGCAAATATGGCGGCGAGCCGGGCGGCCAGTCCGGCGCGCGTGCTGGAGCTCATCGAGCGGTCCTATGTTGAAGACACGAATTGTGAGACTGGGGCTGTGAGTGTTTGTCAACTTCGACTTTGGCTTTCAAACTTCCCAAAATTCATAGTCTACTGTGTTGTTGTACTCGTAATATTGCTTCACCTTTGGCTCCAACAGCCAATACCCGCTCGCCGCTGGCCGTGTTGAATGGTCTTGTGTTGGCGTTGTGCTACAGCAATACTAGGTACAGCAGCGTCCGAGTGGTCTGTTCACCCGTCTACTGTGAGTGAAGGTGCCACTGGACGCTGTATGAATCATCTCATTACGTAGATGCAAAGGCCAAGTATGCTTAAGGGGCTCCATGGAGTAAGACTAGCGCTACCAGTGGAATAAATTCATATCTTTTTTAGCCGGTTATCGGAGGTTATCAATTCGACGCGTATGTATATATTTTTTGGATATGTTTTCGCATAACTCCGTCAAATCTTACCCGGTTGCGACAATTCTCTTTTTGTTCGAATGGATATAACGTCCCATTGGTCCCATTTTGATTTGGTGAAGATTTTCAGAGATGGAGAACAATTTATTACGGATCGTTTTTTTTTTTTTAAGTTTGAGATCCATCTCTCAAAGATGTTTATAGTGTTATTTTGGACTCGTAGCCCGTGAACGTAAGGCAAAAAAACCCAGGACTAGATAGCGTTAACGCCTGTTTTTGGCATAAATGCTATCTAGTCCCAGGTCATTGATCCTAGTTTCTCGGTCGTGAATCCGAAAATGTATTTATCTACACTCATATCATAATATTCAAATTAAGAATTCAAAGGTAAACACATATTGACAGGCTTTAAACAATTCATAACTTTAAAGAAAAATAAAAAAAAAAAGTGTAATATAAAGTTACATTAAAGGTCAGATTTTTCACTTTATGTTACAGTTATTTTTTTTAAAGTGTTGCTGTGATCACGGAACAAAACTTAACTTTTTTTTTTTATGTCAAAAGTTGACTCTATGAAAAACCTAATTTCATTTTCGTGGTACCAAAAGTGCAACTAAAAATAAATTTATAATTGAAAATTTTGTTTCATTTCGATATGAGTTTAGTTAATAACCGTAGATTTATGTATAGTACAAAGCTTGTCAAACGTGTTTTCCTTTGATTAAGGCATGAGTGTAGATAAAGTAGTGTATGAGACTGCACATAACTTGGTATTAAAACACTCGCGAATGCTATTAAAAACTCGCAAAGGCTCGTTTTTTAAAATCTCGCTCGTGTTTTAATAACCCTCAGTATGTGACAGTCACATAAACTACTATTATTTATTTATTTATATACTCCACCAATCCGGACTTGGCCCCCGTGGTGGAGTATGGCCTATACCTTCCTCAGGGAAAAGACCCGTGCCCCTCGGTGGTGACATAATGGGTTGATGATGATGATTTATTTATTTAAGGAGAAAAAACAGAATTGACAAACTTATAGCATAAAAAATATTAGAGTCAATATAGTACATTTTGCCAATTCCTCAGCATTTCCCACAGATATTCCCACTTAATATAATAAATAAGTAAGAGGCGCAATACAGGACTATTAACAGGATTGAGAGATTGGTCTGACACTGCAACGTTGGTCAAAATTTAAAATTCAGTTCGCAACATTGGCTACTTCGTAGTACATGACGTACGTAGTTTTATGGGACGTTTATAAGCCGCTTATTGGTATCCTCCTAAGACCCAGGGGCCTAACTACGCGCACCAAATCCTGAGCGATTCCAATCGTCTAACTGTCAAATTCCATACTAATTTGACAGTTACGCGATTAGAATCGCTCAGGATTCTGTGTGCGTAATCTAGAGGCTGACCATGAAAAGAACAACCGAAAACCTTTGTTATTTTCAAGGTCAGGACTTAGTCAACATAGATGCCTTACTAGTTACATATTCGGCATTATCTTTTGGGGTAATTCTACTGATAAGGACGTAGCTTTCAAAGCCCAGAAAAGGTGCATAAGGGCTATGTTTAAAATGAAAACCTGTGTTTGCTAAATACCGAATCCTAACACTTCCGTCACTTTACATTCTTGAAGTAGCTACATTTGTAAAAAGCAATCCTCAATCCTTTAAACGACCCGCTGATGCTGCAGCTAGAAATCGACGAGATCCAGACAGAATACAGATACATCCTGGACAAACAACATTTGTGAGAAAAAGCATTCTTGGTATGGCATCCTTAATATACAATAAAATTTCAGCGAGCTACAGAAAACTTGAGTCAGTTATGTTCAAAACCAAATTTAAGAAACTGTTAATTGAAAAATGCTATTACAATGTAAATGAATTCTTGAATGATAAACTTAACTAATTTGCTATTATTGAATTATAATGACATTTCAATATTTTTATTAATACTATTTCCTTTGTGACGTGAATTTAATTGTCTTTATGACATTAATTTAATTATCTTCAATTTAGTCTAATTTTAGTGACAATGTGCCACACACAACCATTTGCACACCGGTAATGTCGGTAAAGCATGTTGACCCAGCCTATGTTATTTTACACCCATAAATGCATGATATGTATTATGACTGACACATGTTTGAGCAAATAAATTGATTTGATTTGATTTGATTAGGTGGTTAAAAAGGTTAATTAATAATCTCAATCTCCCTTCAGGCTGGTGAGTTAGTGGAGGAAGTGGCGGAAGAGAACAAATCTCTTCTCTGGTTCCTGCTGAAGCAAGTGAGGCCTGGGATGGACCTCAGCAAGGTAACCTTGATCTTATTTATGTCTAAGGTTTCAAGATTAACATAGCAACGCATAACACATCACCATCGTTATCAGCCATTTGACCAGGACCGTAGGACATAGGCCTCCCTCGTGGTTTTCCAAGCTTCTCGGTGTTTAGCCGCCTGCATCCAGCGACTCCCCGCCACCGTCACCAGGTCGTCAGACTATCTGGTGGGGTGCCTGAAATCGTAACCACCAGGTCGTCAGACCATCTGGTGAGGGCCTGCCACCGTAACCAGGTCGTCAGACCATCTGGTGGGGGCCTGCTACCGTAACCAGATCGTCAGACCATCTGGTGGGGGCCTGCCCACACTGCCTCGTCCGGTCCGCAGTCGCCAGGTCAGAACTTTTCCGCCCCAACGGCCATCAGTTCTCCGAGCTATGTGCCCCGCCCACTGCCACTTTAACTGAGCAATTCTTCGAGCTATATTAGTAACTCTAACTGTGGCGCCGGATTAAGAATAGCGTCACTCCATTTCCTCTCCGTAGATGTCGTAGAAGGCGACTAAGGAAATAAATTACCAGGAGATGGGCAGCAGCGTCTTCCTGAGATTCAAACCGCATACTGCGATCGCCAACCCGCCTGCCGAGCGTGGCGATTATGGCAAAACCCCTCATGGTAATGAAAACCATGAGGGAGGCCTGTGTCGTGCGGTGGGCGTCAAATTGCTGATGATGACAATTTAACTTTTCCTTTCTCCTCAGGTGGTGTTACCGACGTTTATTCTGGAGCCGCGCTCATTTCTAGACAAACTCTCCGATAACTACTACCACGCGGACCTCCTGTCCAGGTGAGTACCGGCAATGTTGCCGAACGCCGGCAATGTTTTTTAATAACACCCATGTTGCTTTATACCGGCAATGTTCTTTAGTACCGGCAATGTGGCCTAATACGGGCAACGGGCAAGATTGCAGGTATCCGGAAATATTGCGGATTCTTAACGACATTGCCGATATTACACATTGCTGTCGGTATTCGGCATCATTGCCGGATTGTTAACGAATACCGTAATTTTTTACTTTTACTAATGTGTTAACCTTTGCCAGCTTAAACGTTGGGAACGAATATCTTTACTTTTAGTATTTATATTGGCTACCTACAGTAAAACTGTATTTTACTGATATTTTTCCTGACATACTTAATATTCTCTTAAATATAGTGACCAGCAATCGTCAGGATGTTAGTTTCTTTGAAGAAATCTCTTAACGAATCCCTCTTCAACGAATCAGACTAATGTAATCAATTACCAGTAGACGGGCAGCAGCGTCTTCCTACGATTCCAACCGCATACTGCGATCGCCAACCCGCCTGCCGAGCGTGGCGATTATGGCAAAACCCTTCATGGTTATGAAAACCACGAGGGAGGCCTATGTCCTGCAGTGGGCGTCAAATGGCTGATGATGATGATGCTGTTTACCTCGGGTAAACCATGCAGTTAGGTAAAAACAACCTCGAGAAAGAGGCCAATTGAAGAATACAGCTGGGCTGGGCAGCGTATGGGAAACTACGTCGAGTCTTCACATCGCCAATCCCACAGAGTCTAAAGACGAAAGTCTTCAATCAGTGCGTCCTACCCGTCATGACATATGGTGCCGAAACGTGGACACTCACGGTGGGGCTGGTCCACAAATCTAAAGTCGCTCAGCGTGCTATGGAAGGGCTATGCTCGGGGTTTCTCCGAAAGATCGAATTCGAAACGAGGTGATCCGACAGAGAACCTAAGTCACCGACATAGCCCACCGAATCAGCATGCTGAAGTGGCAGTGGGCCGGCCATCACCCGAAGAACTGATAACCGATGAGGTAGACGAGTCCTTGAGTGGAGACCGCGGATCGGTAAACCTAGTGTAGGACGTCCTTCGACTTGGAGGAGCGATGACCTCCGCAGGGCGGCTGGCAAGAGCTGGATGAGAGTAGCCGAGGACCGTGCTCAGTGGCGTGCAACAGGAGAGGCCTATGCCCAGCAGTGGACAAGCGTAGGCCGATGATGATGATGAACTTCCACGCAACACAGTCACCTGCCCTGGTCCCAAAATAGGTTACCCTGTGCTATGGTAACCAGGCAAGAACATCACAGTCATAGAAATACACCCAGACAAATCAAGTAAGGCGGTTTCCAGCGGGAATCGAACCCGGGGCTGCTTTGGCAGTCAAGCGTGTTGACCTCTAGACCAATGAGGCGATCCACTTATTGACACCCGATTCTGTTCCAGGGCGGTGCTGCTAGATGACCCATACCAGCGGTTCATGCAGGTTCTCCGCTGGTACCTGTCTGGTCTTTACCGGAAACCGAAGGGCCTCAAGAAGCCTTACAACCCGGTCCTTGGGGAGAGCTTCCGGTGTTGCTGGCGACATAAAGAGGATGACAGTTACACGTTTTACGTCTCCGAGCAGGTGATTCGGCAATATTGCCCTCTTTTGGAAATATTTTGCTTCGTCATGGCAATTGTGTAACTTACAATATTTTTGTTAATAATTATTAACGAGAATATTGTCACTTACCTGAAATTATATTCTTTTTTGTTGCACTAATCCGTGCGGAGGACAATTTTATGAACCTATTTAGAGGCTAAAAATTCCACCCATGCCGGGACTTGAACCCGCGACCTCTGGCTCACCGTGCCAGCGCTCTCCCAACTGAGCTAATGGGCGAGTGCAGGCATCGGCGAAATTTCGAACCTCTTTACAAACTTCTCTGTATTACGTACAGGCAGCGACATCTGGCTGAAGTAATTTACATCACTTCAGCTCGGGGCTGCACTGCACTTGCCCATTAGCTCAGTTGGGAGAGCACTGGCACGGTTAGCCAGAGGTCGCGGGTTCAAGTCCCGGCGTGGATGGAATTTTTATTTATTTATTTTATTTTTATTTATTGCATTACACAACAGATAAGTAACATTGCATGTTATAATATCATGATGAAAGCTTATAATTTAGTTACATATCCTTTAACGTGTGATGACAGCATGGTAGAATATGGACGAGAGCCAAAGCACATCAAGCCACACACAACCAAATACGAAATAATAGGTTTTTACCAGCAATTGTTATCGGCTGTATTGCCGCCCACCGGCTGTGATTGTCGGCAATATCGCCGCCTACCGGCAATATTGACACGTAGAGTCAATGGTTAACGGCAACGTTATCCCTGTCCTAAGGAAATCAATCACCAGGAGACGGGCAGCAGCGTCTTCCTGAGATTCTAACCGCATACTGCGATCGCCAACCCGCCTGCCGAGCGTGGCGATTATGGCAAAACCCCTCGTGGTTATGAAAACCACGAAGGAGGCCTGTGTCCTGCAGTGGGCGTCAAATGGCTGATGATGATGAACGTTATCCCTGTCCAAGGTGTGCCGTGCCCGGCAACGTCTTTAAACCCGGCAATTCCTTGGCAGGTGTCCCACCATCCGCCTGTGTCGGCGTTCTACGTGTCGAACCGGCGCGAGGGGTTCGTGGTGGAGGGCAGTCTGCTGGCGCGGTCCAAGTTTTATGGTGAGTGTAGAATTGATAATAAAAGACGTGAGACGTCTATTAGTAAGCGTCAATTTGCGGCTCGAACTGTGTTAGAAGAAGAAGAAGAAAGACTTTTCTAGTACAGTTCCTCAAGAAGTGGCGTATCCTTTCCCAACTGTCAAAATAATGTCTATTAAAAAGAAAAAAAACCAACCATGAAGTTTTTACTAAAAAAAATTCATAGAAGTTTTTATGATTCATGCAAATATTTCTAAAAAGAAGCTACTAATTTGTTTCAATATCAGATTTAATGATTCGATTCAATGAGTTAGGTTAGGTCTCATTTCATTTCATCTCATTAAATTTCATTTTCATTTCATATCAATAATTGTGAAACTAACAACTTTGACGTTCATTAAGTAAACATTCTGTTTTTACAGTGAATAAAAATATTTGAATTGAATTGAATAAAAAAATTCGTGTTTTAATACCCTTCATTATATGACAGTTGCATAAACTACTATTATTAAATTGCTTCATTTTTTCGCAACTGTATTAAAAATAGTTGTTCAGTACACGTGCGGACCGTCATTGCAACTTGTTCCGACTGTCAACCCTCACCTTCGACTGCGCCTCGGCTCGGGTAGACATTTGTCGGAACTCTTTGCAATGACAGACTTTCCGCACTCGTAATGAAACTCGTATACTATTCATCATCATTATCAACCCATTATGTCCCCACCGAGGGGCACGGGTCTCTTCCCTGAGGAAGGTATAGGCCATACTCCACCACGGGGGCCAAGTCCGGATTGGTGGAGGCTTGTAGACTAGTGGCTCGTCTACTGTCAGAAGTTGTCAAGCCGCCCTAAGGCCTCTGACTTGGCTTAACGACTGCCATCTATCGACGGCAGCCGGCACCAACAGCTTAACGTGCCTTGCGAAGCACGGAACCGCTCGAGAAAATGCCACTAGCGTTAGGCATAGACGGCGACCCATCCATGCACTGAACGCGCCCTGTGTTGCTTAACCTTCGTGATCGTTTAAGATCACTCAGGCAGCCGGGGCTACGAGCGATTACTATTATTATTGGTATACTATTAGTATACTATAATTGGGACAAATTAACACATCACAAGGAAAAGAGGCATAACAAGTAACATAAACTAGTACAAAGGAAAATCAAGTCACATAAATACAACATAATACAAGGCAAAGTTAGAGCCTCCGAGTGCATCCTGTGGTGTGTCAAAGTTGCCACAAAGCATTGTGCTGAGGGTGTGAGCCCTCAGCGCTGGTTTTCAGTCAGTGCCTTTGGTAATTGACGCGTATATTACACAAATTGTAGCTCGAACTGTCTCACGCGGCACTGGCGCCACCTAGCGGCGCGAGTCAAGAGGATCTGTCTGAGTAATGGCTACTTTGCTCTTCTCGACGAAATATAAATGAATTGCACACAACACGTAGTTACCGAGTTACGTCCCGCGCCGAGGCGACATGTTATCATAAGCAGTCTATATACGTCCCACTGTAGGGCACAGGCCTTCTCTCAGAGAGAGAGAGTAGGGGCTTAATCACCACGCGTGCCCACCGCGGATTTGCGATTTCAAGCGCTGAGGTATGTGAATAGCTCAAACACTCGGGTTTCCTCACGATGTTTTCCTTCACAGTTAGCGAGTGGTATCGCTACTATAACTTCACAACTGTACGTGACTTAGAAAACAGTCCCCGCACTGGGAATCGAATCTGGGTCTTAATACGAGTTAGTGCAACAAAAAGAATATAATCTTTTGTTGGTTGTTCGTTCCTCAGGTAATTCGACGTCGGCGATCTTAGAAGGCTGCGCCACGGTACATCTGTTGCCGCGTCATGAACGGTACATCACTACAGCGCCCTACGCGCATTGCAAGGGGATCGTCATAGGGACACTGAGCATGGAGCTGGGCGGGAAGGTGAGTCTATCGCTCACTCAATGAATAACTAAACTAATCAATCACTCAATAAATCAGTCGCTGAATCACTAATCAGTCAATGAATCTCTGAATCACTCAATGATTCACTAAAGTGAACTAAATATCACTCAGTAAATGACTCACTCGATGAACTACTATAAAGCAATCAAAATTACACTGAATGAATAAGTAAACGAATCACTATCAATTAAGACTCACTCAATTAATCACTATGAATAAATCCACGAATCACTCAATAAATCAGTCAATGAATCACAAACGGATCAGTCGCTCAATGACTCAATCAATGAGTGATCCTAAAGGGCTGGGCTACAATCCACCTGTTACCGCGTTTTGAACGATACATAATTATGACGCCCTCCGCGCATTGCAAGGGCATCGTCATAGGGACACTTAGCGTGGAGCTGGGTGGGAAGGTGGATCTATCACTCAGTCACTGGATCACTCCGTGAATCATTTAATAGTTCACTGAATCGCTCAATGCATCACTAATCACCACTAAATTGATCTCTAGTGATTTATTACTAATTTAATCAATGAATCAAACAATGACTTACAAAATGAATCAGTGAATCACTTAATTAGTGGTTCAGTAACTACTATGAGTAAATATATGTATCACTCAATGAATCACTATAAATAAATTCATGAATGAGGCAATAAATCAGTCGCTGAATAACTAATCAATACTGAATTAATAAATCAACCAGTCGCTCACTGAATCAATCAATGAGTCATCCTGGAGGGTCGTGTGAATTACTCGATGTTGCACTAGGGATCAATCAAGTTATCACTCGATGAATCACTAAATCACTCAATGAATCAGTGAATCAGTCACTAACTTTGGCCTTTGCATTTACGTAATGAGATGATTTAACCAGTGTCCAGTGGCACCTTCACTCACACTAGATTGGTGAAGGGACCACTCAGACGCAAACTAAACAGCCTAACTATGAAAAAATCGACGAATGACCAGTCCATATCCGTCCACAGTTGGTCATGGGCCTCGCAATATCCGACCTGTAAAATGTCAGCTATCTGGTTGAGAATTATTCAACGGCCATTGTTGGTTTCAGGTGCACGTTATATGCCCCGAGACTGGATACCAAGCTGATGTAGAGTTCAAATTAAGGGTAAGTGGAGTGACTTTTTTTAGGGTTCCGTACCCGAAGGGTGCCAAACGGGAACCTATTACTGAGACATCACTGTCCGTCTGTCTGTCTGCCTGTATCTCATGAACCGTGATAGCTAGGCAGTTGAAATTTTCACAGATGATGTATTTCTGTTGCCGCTTTAACAACAAATACTAAAAACAACATAAAATAAAAGTTTAAGGTGGGCTCCCATACAACAAACGTATTTTTTTTGCCTTTTTTTGCTCGATATTAATAACGGCAACAAGTAGACGCTTGAAATATTCACAGACTATAATTATAGTTGTATATTCGCTTCAAAAATAAATAATTAAAATAAAATAGATATTTAAGGGGGGCTCCCATACAGCAAACTCGATTTTTTGCCGTTTTTTCTCGATCTTTGTGTCTAATTTTGTATAGATAATGGTACGGAACCCTTCGTGCGTGAGTCCGACTCGCATTTGGCCGGTTTTTTTAATATAGCACAGGCCTTCTCTCAGAGAGAGAGAGTGGGCTTACTTACCACGCGTGCCCACCGCGGACTGGCAATTTTAAGCGCTGAGGTAGGTGATCACCTCAGACGCTCAGGTTTCCACACGATGTATTTCTTGGCGTTTCTGAGCTATTCACATATCTCAGCGCTTGAAATCGCCAATCCGCGGTGGGCACGCGTGCTGATCAAGCCCGGGCTCGTCAACCGGGTTGGCCGCTCTCATAGCGACGCGTGCATTTGCTTTGTTGATTTTTTTAATGGCATTGCAAAATGAAGTTGATTTGTAGGTTTGGGTAGGTTGTCGTATGTAAATATATTATAGTAGTTTATGCAACTGTCATATAATGAAGGGTATTAAAACACGAGTGTGAGTTTATGAAAATAGTAACGAGTGTTTTAATACCCGTGTTATATGCAGTTGCATACACTACTTTATCTTCACTAATGCAATTAAAAATTAAATTCACGCGTACGTGTATAATCACAGTGATTTTGCCGCCATTAAAATTTAACCAATGAGAGCGCAGCTGCGCGCTTCAATAAAACGCGACCAACCTGATTGGCCCTGCAATCAAGTTGGTCGCGTTTTATTGATGTTATAATGAGATTTTACGATATCGATGTGAATATTATACCATCATGTGAAATTGCTTAAATTGAGTGTTTTGTTGTCTGCGCTATAACAGTAGTAATTATAAGTCAAGTATTGAAAACATAAGTAGAATGTTACAACATTAGTGTAGATAAAATTATTTTTGCTCTTAAGTTCCTGTGCGTTTTTATTTGCAAATAATCTCTTTCCAGTCATTCCTGAGCAGCTCGTCCGACACTAACGCCATCACGGGCCGAATCAAGAAGGGCAAGGAGACGATAGCGACCGTGGACGGGTACTGGGACGGGCGGATTGACGTTAAGGATAAGAGGACTGGGGTAAGTTCCCCTATCTATATTAGGGTCAGTTTGCTTATTTACATTGGGGTAAGTGCGCTTATCTATATTGGGAAAGGTTCGCTTATCTGTATTGGGGTAAGTTAGCTTATCTATTGGGAAAGGTTCACTTATATACAGGGCGTCCCAAAGTTATGGGACATGAAGGGAAAGTACCTTAAATATCGTAGATAGGGTATTTTGCTGAAAGAAGACTTTACGTAATTTTTAAAAGTTAGTAATTCTGCATTCAAAGATTTTCTAGAAAATACTTGCTTCGTCTGGGAATCGAACCGACTTAAATTAAAAAAAAAAACACCCCTACTTTTATGATGCCTGGATAAGTATTTATCTATTTACTTATCCAGTGATTCGCTACGTTATCTCTCTCCATACAAAAACCTTTTCTCTCCCGAACGAAGAAACAATGCTCCTGGTTATTTGTCCATTTATCGCTGAATATTTTTTTATCTATGTACTTATTTAAAAACCTATTTAGAGGCTAAAAATTCCACCCGTGCCGGGACTTGAACCCGCGACCTCTGGCTAACCGTGCCAGCGCTCTCCCAACTGAGCTAATGGGCGAGTGCAGGCATCGGCGAAATTTTGAGCCTCTTTACACACTTCTCTGTATTACGTACCTTTAAATAGCCTCTAAATAGGTTTTTTAAAATTATCCTCAGGTTTTTAAAATTGTACTTATTTATCCAGAGATTTGGTGCAAGTCACCCTTAGTGTACTTGAAACTCAAACTCCCTACGTTACCCCTTCCCTTACAAAAAATACTATCACCCGCAGGAAGAAACGATGCTCCTTGACGTCTCCATACTGAAGGGTCAACGTCTCCCGCGGTACCTGATGAAGTTGGAGAATCAACAGGACTTCGAGTCGCAGAAACTGTGGCAGCACGTCTCCGCCGCCATCGCCAATGACGACCAGGTTAGATTAGATGAGATGAGATGAGAGTATCCGGTCTTGTATCCGTATCCGGTATCCTGGCAGCCACGATACGGGGTATCCTAGTGCGGGTGCCGCTGGAAAATGTACCTACTTTTGAGTTATGAACAATAAACAACTTTTTACTTTTACTTTTTACTGCTGTTAGCAGTAAGGCCACCCATTGTACTTTTTCATTGTAACTTTCATATTTTATGTCTCTCGTTTCTTGTGTGCAATAAAGAATATTCTTATCTTATCTTATGCTTTATTGAAGACCAGTACACGTGGGATAAAGAACCGGCCAGTTGCGAGGCGGACGCGCGCACGAAGGGTTCCGTACCATTATGTATACAACATTAAACACAAAGATCGAGAAGGACGGCAAAAAATCACGTTTTTTGTGTGGGAGCCCCCCTTAAATATTTATTTTATTTTAATTAAATTTTTTTTCAGCGAATATGGAACTAAATATTCTGTGAATATTTCAAGCGTACATTACCTGTTGCCGTTATTAATATGGAGCAAAGAACGGCAAAAAAAATACTTTAGTTGTATGGGAGCCCCCCTTAAATGTTTATTTTATTCAGTTTTTAGTATCTGTTGTTATAGCGGCAACAGCGAAGCTGCAAGTTTCCCAAACAAACAATAATAATAATAACTATCAACATTATATTATATCCACGTAATTCTACCATATGAATATTGAGTACGTCACGACGGTTTTATAACAAACATCATAGAAATAAACAGGGGTATATGAAGGTATTGCAGAAGATATTTTAACCAAATTAAAGAGAAGGTGGATGTTGTGACGTACCAGGCTGTGTGTGAAAGAACTGTTACATAAAGATTCATGCATTTTTTTTAATTTTTGTCTATTAAGTCCTTATACGTCCCACTGCAGGCCACAGGCCTTCCCTTAGAGTGAGAGTATGGGCTTGATCACCACGCGTGCCCAGCGCTGCGGTGTGTGAACACCTCGGCCACTCAGGTTTCCTCACGATGCTTATATAACTTGACAAACGTATAGAAAACAATGTCATTGGTACATGCCGGGACTCGAGCCTGCGACCACCCGAATGCGAGGCCGGCGATGTACCGCTCCGCTACCACCGCGTCCAACATTAAAATAGTAGATTGTTTACCGAGGGAGTAAAATACTATTTTTAAGGCGAGAGTGTTTCTTTGTTAAAAAGTACACCACTCGAGCTTAAAAATAGTTTTACTCCAGAGGTGGACACTCTAATTTTTATCACCCTCTATGAGAAAATAAGTGAACGCAACCATATTTTGAATAGTGTTATTTATTTTTGTATCATATTGTTATCGTCTGATACGATACACACCGGAGTTAATATTTCGTTATCACTGCTTGAAGACGCACTCATTTTGACTCTAGTAAAAATAACAATGACAATTAGAGAAACAAAAAGACAGAATGCATTAGGCGCCTTTTTTCAGTTTAATTTTGATCGCGCGCGGTTTTCTTTTAAACGGCCAGCAATTTGTGCAACATTGTTCGTGTTCGTGAACAATGTTGCGCTGTGAACTTAGCAACAATAGCAACATGCGCGTTCCAAATTCAAATCACTTTTATTCCCTCAGGGAATAAAAACGCGTTTTAGATGATACATGTGATAAAATCAAAATCAAAAATTTTTTATTCAAAGTAACACAGAAACTGTGACTTATTGAACGTTACAAGTTAAACTAGGTGTCCGTTTCAAAGTCTAGATCATTTGGAGAAAAACGGACAAAAAACTCCAAACTTAGTCTTTTTAAACATATTCCTTAATTAACAGAGTTTACATGTCATATCTTCTAAAAAGCTAGTACTAGGATGCATTGAACTGGCTTTAATTCCACACATCTTTGTCATCTAAATAATCCTTAATGCGATAATAGCCCTTTTGGCATAAAGTGCGCTTCACACATTTTTTGAACCGCACTTCAGGCAAGTTTATTATATCTTCAGGGATCTTATTGTAAAAACGTATACAATGCCCCATAAAGGATGTATTAACCTTTGCCAGCCTAAATCTTGGGAAAGAAAGTTTATGTTCACTTCTAGTATTTACATCGTGTTGGCTACCTACGGTTTTAGGTACTTATATTTTTCCTGACGTACATAATATTCTCATAGATATACTGTATATATATATTAACCATTTCTTTTGTTTAATTATCGTCCCAACTAGGTGGCCGCGACGGAGCAAAAGACGATAGTAGAAGAAGCCCAACGGGCGCGCGCTCGCGACCAAACGCTGGATCCGTGGACGCCGCGGTATTTCCGGAAGGACTTCGGCCTCGTCGTCGACGGTGAGTCCTGTTGCTTCGCAGTTAGAGCTCAAAATTGTATGGAAAGGCTTCGGATCCTGCATCGCGCAAGCGAAGTGTTCTTTGCAGTTAGTTTATATAGTTAATTTAGTTTAATTTAATTTCTTTTTGTTGCCACGGAGGCGCAATGTCCTAATTTTTTTTGTTAGATTCGTCATCATCATCACCATCATCATCATCATCACCACCATCTCACGCCATCTTTCGCAGTCTTCCGCCATTCGCATCCACGGGCCGGTTAGATTATTCTTTTTGTAATTAGGTATATAGATTCTGTAATGATTCATGTGTCTGCTTTTGTGGCAATGTAAATAAATGGTTACTTTCTTTCTATATAGAACGTCTGATTGATTTTGTGTAGATTGGCGTATGTGCTAGAAGACTGGCCTCGTCGTCGTCGACGGTGAGTCTTATTGCTTCACAGTTAGAGCTCAAAGTCGCATGAAAGGGTTTCGGATCCTGCATCGCGCAAGCGAAGTGTTTTTTTTTGAGTTAGTTTAAATAGAAAGTCTGACTGGTGTTGTGTAGATTGGCTTATGTGTTATAGCCTATAATAGCCTTTAATAGCCATAATAGCCTAAACACATAAACCCAATCTACACTATAACTTATAGCATTTCGGCCTCATAGTCGACGGTGAGTCTTATTGCTTCACAGTTAGAGCTCAAAGTCGCATGAAAAGGTTTCGGATCCTGCATCGCGCAAGCGAAGTGTTTTTTTTTGAGTTAGTTTAAATAGAAAGTCTGATTGGTGTTGTGTAGATTGGCTTATGTGTTATAGCCTATAATAGCCTTTAATAGTCATAGCACAAAAGCGAATCTACATCTTATAGCATTTCGGCCTCATCGTCGACGGTGAGTCTTATTGCTTCACAGTTAGAGCTCAAAGTTGCATGAGTTGCATGGAAGGGCTCCGGAGACTGTATCGCGCAAACGAAGTGCTTTTTGGAGTTTGTTTGTGTAGAACGTCTGACTGATGTCGCTTAGATGAGCATGTCATTACATAAAAATCTCGTGTCGAAGTGTTTGTTAGCGAACTCCTCCGAAACGGCTTCACCGATTTTTATGATTTCTTTTGTGTATATTTGGTAGGTCCGAGAAATCGGTCGTAGGCTAATTAATATGGCAAAACGACGTTTGCCAGGTCAGCTAGTAGGTACATACGTAGGGCACAAGCTTTCTTTCGGAGAGGGAGAGGGAGTAAGGGCTTAATCAGCACATGTGCCCACCGTAGAGTAGCAATTTCCTTTGAGAAATAGCCCCGGCTGCCTGAGTGATCTTAAACGATCACGAAGGTTAAGCAACACAGGGCGCGTTCAGTGCATGGATGGGTCGCCGTCTATGCCTAACGCTAGTGGCATTTTTCCGAGCGGTTCCGTGCTTCGCAAGGCACGTTAAGCTGTTGGTGCCGGCTGCCGTCGATAGATGGCAGTCGTTGAGCCAAGTCAGAGGCCTTAGGGCGGCTTGACAACTTCTGACAGTAGACGAGCCACTAGTCTACAAGCCTCCACCAATCCGGACTTGGCTCCCGTGGTGGAGTATGGCCTGTACCTTCCTCAGGGAAGAGACCCGTGCCCCTCGGTGGGGACATAATGGGTTGATGATGATTGTTTCTGCAAATCCTCTTGGGTTTGGCGGATTTCTCTGCGTAGAGTTAATATTGCTTTCAAATTCTCGATAATGACCGGCGTAGACTCGAGTTTTGTCTATGTTTGCACAAGATAACTTTATTGTGAAAGTGTTATCTCTAAGGCAGACAAAACGCCTGCTATGTTAGGCCGATAGAGGTCTTATAAGACTTGAAGGCATCGCATAATTTTGTAGACTTAAATTGATCATAATAAAAATTATTCATAAGGTTTTATTTACAATTAAATTACTCCTCCTAAGACCTAGCGTGCTAAGTTTAGTACGGAAACAATTGTTATTATCCAGGTCAGGACATCTCCTATGTCAGGTCAGGAGGTTAAATAAGTAATTAAAGCAAGAAAATTACATATATAAGTAATTAAAACAGTATAATTATTTCAGGTGTCATCGACCAAGGATGGCAGTACACATACGTCAATACCACGTAAGAAACCTTCACTTAATCTCATAAAACGTTTAAAATATATTTATCTTAACAACCATAAACCGAGAGACTAGTTTGAGAGTTCATTTGCACAAGTGTTGCTATAACCAGGCTAGTGCTGTTGTTATCGATATTTTAAAAATACGTCTGTGGTCGAAGACCTAATCAAATTAATTTAAAAAGTGCCACGTACGTACCATCGGGGAGGCGTTTGGCTACTGCAGGTGAAGTCTCCGGATTCTATAGACTAGAACTGGTGAGGGAGCAGGTGCGAAACTTGAATGACGAAACTTCCGAGAGAAACGTTTGTGTGTTTTCTGAAGTGTAAAGTGGACGTCTATAACAGTTTCAAATACGTTGTAACTGGTGTAGAGCTTGAAACTAACAGGGAAGTAAAGTGCCTACGAACGGACAAGAGAACAGATATTGTGAATCAGAAATTTGTTATTGTAAAAGTTTATATGCTTCTACAAAAAGGCTTCATAGAGAAAAACTCAAAAGAAAGTTTCCTTGTCCAACGTCAAGCGCTGTCGACGTGGCAACTGTATTTACATGAAAAAGATGATCTTTTCAAGATCTTTTATGGCACTTAAAGAAATCGTACAATGCGGCGGACTTAATGCCATAGGCATTTTCTACCAGTCAACCGCAGGAGGTGAATGAAAGAGATGGTATACAAAAATAAAAAAATTAAAAATAAATGAAAAATTTTACTTTATAATAATATCCTTTACCTTGTTAGCTTTGAGATAAGCTCATCAATTGGGTATTTGACAAAATATCAAATGAGTTACTTTTAAAACGGACTTTTGTATGAAAATACTGGCTTATGACGTCACATTTCAGAGCACTCTTTTTATGTTTAATCTATTTAAAAATTGTAATAACTAGCAATTGACTAAAAGAAATAAATTTTCTGAGATATTTTGTAATTCTTGTTTTAATCGAGCATTTTAAATAATTTATTGTTGATCGTGTCAAATACCGTATTTGCAAAGATGCGGAATTATGGACACGACCACATCACGATAAAGAATACCATCAGCGCCGTCTAGCGTTAAAATTAGAATTCTTTTTAATTTGACAAACGCACAGGGTCAATTGTGGTTGTCTGCATAATTATGTCACCACTATACCGCAATCGAGAATACCGTCAGCGCCATCTAGTGTTAAACTAAGCAAGCAATAGTTTCTTTTTAATTAATCCTATTTCTCATAATGTCAATCTTTCTCCTGGTTAAATCTATTTACGTCTAGTGCGGTAACGAACGCAAACCATGCTTTTCAATAAAACATTTTCCTCAGGTTTCTTGTACACTAAGAATCGGCTAATCTACTGTTAACAGCTGTCAGTAGTCCAAAAGTGCGTACAAAAAAAAAACAACTGACATTTGTTAACAGTAGATTAACCGACTGTTAGCGTTCAAGAAACCGGAGATTTGTATTTTTTGTGCAAAATCAAAATCAAAAATCAAAATGATTTTTTTTTATTCAAAGTAGCACAGAAACTGCGACTTAATGAACGTTACAAGTTAAACTAGGTGTCCATTTCAAAATCTAGATCAATTTGGAGAAAAAATGGACAAAAAAACTCCAAACTTAGTCTTTTCAAGTCCTTAATTTACAGGATTTATATAAATGTTCTAAAACTCATGCATTGAACTGGCTTTAATTCCAGACATCATTGTCATCTAAATAATCTTTAATGTTATAGTAGCTTTTTTGGCACAAAGTGCGCTTCACACATTTTTTGAACCGCGTTTCTGGCAAGCTTATTATATCCTCAGGGATCTTATTGTAGAAACGTATACAATGCCCCATAAAGGATGTATTAACCTTTGCCAGCCTAAATTTTGGGAACGAAAGTTTATGTCTATTTCTAGTATTTACATTGTGTTGGCTGCCTACAGTTTTAAAGTCACTGATATTTTTCCTAACATACATAATATTTTCATAGATATACTGACTAGCAACTGTTAGGATGTTAGTTTCTTTAAAGAAATCTCTTAACGAATCTCTATTGCCTAGCTTATATATGAATCTGATCGCTCTCTTCTGCAGGACGAAGATGGTCTCAATGTCTGCTGCCCGACCCCACAGTAGCGTATTTTAAAATCGTTTTTATTTTGTCCTAAAAACTTGTTTTTCACCCAACAGCCCCTGGGCGTCAGACGAGCTGATCGAATACGAGGATGACTTCGTGATACGCTCTCTGCGAACGGGAGATCGCTCGTCGCTCCGCTTAGACACCGCACGGGAGTTCTCCATGAGAGATATCTCCGGCAGAGAGCTCTCCGCGCGGGAGATGTCGGCGAGAGATATCGTGGCGAGCCGCGCTTCGGTTGTCTCCGAGACGGACAGCCAGGACGAGGGACCGAGGACTAAAACTACCGTCACGTGAGTGGATCAATCAATCTATTGCTCAATGACTCACTGACTCAGTAGTGAATCAATTAGAGACTCACTGACTCAATTATTCGACGACTGAGTGACTGAATAATGAATCGAACAAAGACTTACAGACTCAATTCTTCACTAAATTACTTATGAACCAGTCAATGACTGACTCATTGACTCATGTCATTTTTTCATTCTAACATTCATTCTAGCAAAACAAATCACATAGGCCCACTGTCGCAGTAGCTATCACGCAGACAAAATGGACCTCTCCTGACGTTGTTATTGGGTTCAAGTTCCTTTGTTCTAGCGGATTTCAAGTGTTCAATTTCTTTCTTTAATTCCATTAACTCTTCTGTAGTTGCATTAGTTCGATTCTTTTAAATACTTTTCCTGTATAGCCCGAAGTGCATTTATAACGATATCCTTCAACAGCCGTCTGACATCGATGTGATCGAAAGTCTTTGGGGGTAGTGTTTGAAGGTCTTTGGACACAAAAATCGGTACTTCTTATGGATCCGCTTGCTTTAAAAGACTTTTTATATCATCCATGTCTCGTTGCGGTTTACCTTCTCGTCTTCTTACAGTGTTTCGCTTCGACAGTGAGTCAAAAGGACGACTCTTTGCCCGGACTATTTAATTCTGTTTAAAGACACAATCGCACAATACTTTCTTCGTCCATTACATCGATTTTGGTCTGAACAAACGCCAGAATTTCATTGATTACAACATCACACGCGAGCAGACTTCAAAGTAAAGAAAAACTTAGCTTGCACCATCGAAGTTAACCACTGGGATCAATTTCGTTTGCTTAAGGGTACTTTTTCCTTCTAGACCCGAAACCCTATCCGCCTACTCCCCGCCAAATCGGCGTGATCCCGCCCAGACCCCGCCCGACCGCGTGACCGAGCCCGCCAAGCGTCCGCCCGAGTGGAGTGATTCCTCTAAACGGTGTGATTCCTGCGAGTGCCCACCAAAACAGAGTGATCACGCTCAGGGCCCGCCGAAACGGAGTGATTCTGCCCACGTCTCGCCTAAACTGAGTGATTCCTTTCAACGCCCGCCCAAAGAGACTGACTGTGCTCAGCGTCCGCCAGCACCGAGTAATTCTGACCAGCCTCCGCCCAACCAGAGTGATTCCGTTCAGGCCTCGTCCAAACGGAGTGATTCTTCTAAGCGCCTGTCAAAATGGAGTGACTCCTCCCAGCCCAAACGGAGTGATTCTGCCCAGCCTCTTCCCAACCGGAGCGATTCAGTTCAGCGGCCGCCCAAACGGAGTGATTCTGCCCAGCCTTCGCCCAAACGAAGTGATTCCTCCCGGTCCTTGCCCAAACGCAGTGATTCCGCCCAGCCTCCGCCCAACCGGAGTGAATCTGCCCGCGTTCCTTCGGCCCATCCCGACAGCTGCGAGCTTTTCTAGGGCGTAACATCCATTACGGAGCGAACCAAGAGAAATGGCGGTGGCGTAAGTGGAAAAGTTGAAAATATATGAAGTAATTGTAGCGAAAGGTCTTGTTATAGTTTAGAGAACGTGGTAGGACCAGTTTATCATCGATACGAACGGTTTTTACAAGAAAGCCCTAGTAAAAAAAGGGTGATTTCAATTCTGCTTTATTGACTCACTGCACTGATTGGCCAGTACAATGTCACGTGTTAAAGAAGACTATAGCCAATCACAAGCGAACAAGGCTCGGTCTGAATTTTGAACCAATCAGCTGTTTGTCGGAGGGTCTTGGAAGGCTTACCCCCAGTTTCTCGTTAATCTACTGTTAACAGCTGTCAGTTGACCAAAGTGCATACCAAAAAAACCACTGACAGCTGTTAACAGTAGAAGAAACCGGGGGTTAGTGTTCTTAAAGGGTAAGGTTTTCAGGTTTTATATAGGAATGTGATGTACACAAAAATGGCAAGACGTTGACGTCTCGGTGTTCGGTACAAAACCAAACATAATCTCTTCCTTTGTATTCTTTTTCTTGCACAAATCCGTGCTGAGGACAAAGACCTAAAGACCTATTTAGAGGCTATAATTTCCAGCCATGCCGGGACTTGAACCCGCGACCTCTGTCTGACCGTGCCAGCGCTCTCCCAACTGAGGTAACGGATCAGCACAGCAAAAAAAAAAAAAGTGGGTCACTCGGGGCTGCAAGTGATGTAAATTACTTCAGCCAGATGTCGCTGCCTGTACGTAACACAGAGAAGTTTGTAAAGAGGCTCAAAATTTTGCCGATGCCTGCACTCGCCCATTAGCTCAGTTGGGGGAGCGCTGGCACGGTGAGCCAGAGGTCGCCGGTTCAAGTCCCGGCGTGGGTGGAATTTTTAGCCTCTAAATAGGTTTTTAATAATCTCTTCTACGTTTGCACAGATTACGATTCTTATAAGGAACAGACACCGTGCGTTGGGATTCTTATACTAAAGTGACAGCAGAAAATATACCAGACCTTGTAATAATTTTTCTTTTGTAGGATCTCAGTCGATGACGTCCTTCCATGCAATGACGTACATCCGGTTTCCTAGGCTCAGATTCTTTCCGTCTCTCGGCTAAACGGTTGATTGTAGAAACGTGAAAAAATTTATGGCCTTAGCAAAGCGTGAGACTATTTATACGGCGCGTTGTGTTTTTTTTTGTGGCGAGATCCAAATGTTGGTTTGTCTCATAATTTCCGTTCCTTCTTCAAAAATCTACGTAAATATTACTATATAAACGTGAAAAAATTCAGGGTACATATTATAGCGAAATTGAAAGGTAAGCTATCACGGCTAATTGGGCTTCACAAGTTAACGAGCTGTGGTAGCCTAGTGGGTAGAACATTGGACTCGGAAGCGAGAGACCCAGGTTCGATTCCCAGTGCGGGCATGTACCTATGACTTTGTTTTCTAAGTTATGTACATTTGTGAAGTTATAGTAGCAATACCACTCGCTAACTTTGAAGGAAAACATCGTGAGGAAACCTGAGTGTCTGAGTTATTTACATACCTCAGCGCTCGAAATCGCCAATACGCGGTGGGCACGCGTGGTGATTAAGCCCATACTCTCTCTCTCTCTGAGAGAAGGCCTGTGCCCTACAGTGGGACGTATATAGGCTGCTTATGAAGTTAACGAGTAATGGGCGACCAACTTTTAAAAGGAAAACTTCGTACAAATTCCATTAAAAATTATTTAGATGAAGTCGTTAGTTCTGCAAAGCAGGTAAAAACCCCCTCCTTCTACGGAACCCTACTTGGCCTACTTTTTTGCCAATGCCCGTGCCTGAAACGACCCGATTAGAGTTTGTGTCTTACGAGAACTTTTTAGGGTTCCCTACCGAAAGGTAACCTATTACTAAGACTCCACTGTACGTCCGTCTGTCTGTCTGTCACCAGGCTGTATCTCATGAACCGTGATAGTTAGACAGTTTAAATTTTCACAGATGATGTATTTCCGTTGCCGCTATAACGACAAATACTAAAAGCAGAATAAAATAAATATTTAAGGGGGGCTTACACACAACAAACGTTGTTCAAAGACAGCGCTCGCCATCTAGCGGCCATCTATGTAACCTTCACAGCACCGATGTCATGTCGTTAAATGTCAATGTTCATCGCTTCTTGTTGGTTTCTATAGATGGCGCTGTTCGATCTTTGTCTGATGTTGTATAGATAATGGTACGGAACCCTTGGCCGGTTTTTTATGTGTTTTTTTTAGAGAATGGTTTGTCAACAGACGCACGCTAAAGCAGTCCCTGGTGGCGATAGACCAGGCTCTCAGAGAGCAGACGCAGGCCATAGAGCGACTCTCCAGGTCGGTGACGGCCATCGGCGAGAGTCAGGCGAGCTTGCGCAGGTATTTCAGGTATTCCATTCTTAAAAATAAATCATCATCATCATCATCGTCATTCAGCCACAAGAAGTCCACTGCTGGAAATAGATAAGATAAGATAAGATAAAAATATTCTTTATTGCACACAAGAAGCGAGACATAAAATATGAAAGTTACAATGAGAAAGTACAATGGGCGGCATTATTGCTAACAGCAATTTCTTCCAGACAACCTTGTGACGGAAAGGTTGCCGAAGGAGAAAGAGAGACGGGTAGTTGGTGCAAATACGAATAGTACATTTATACATACTTAAACTTAATAATAAACTTACATAAATGCATAGATTTACAAATAAATGCAAATATATAAATGTATTTCTGTCTTTCCTTCCGTCTTTACGTGCATTAAGTAAAATTCTGTTTTTATAATGAATAAAAATATTTGAATTGAATTTGTTTTCTTTACTACGCATTTAAGAGACTTCTCCTCCTGGACATGTGATTGTGACGTGTGGAAGTTAATTATTTCTTCTTATTTCAGGGAGAGCCGGACGGCGACGAATTCGTGGGACCTGTTCGGTGGTTTCATTCTGGCCTTAGTCCTTCAAGCTGTCCTCAACTGGGTCTTCACTCACAAGGTCTGAGGAAGAAGTCCTGCGGCTGTGTTGCTAGCCTTAAAAAACCGGGCCGGTGTTGCCCGCTGTGAAAATTCACCGTAAGAGAGTCGAAATGAGAAATGTCCAGTGTTATGTTTGTGTGACTTTGTCCGTTTATATTTTCGAGCCTAATGCGTAAAGAAAAGTTATTGTCAGGTATTGCGGTGTCTGACTCGTCACTTTACCTACATAGCAGTGTTTTTCAACCTTTTTAATGGCGCGACCCCCTTAGTTCGTAAAAATAAACCGGTATTTTATTATGTTACAAAATGTCAGGTACCATTTTATTAATAAACTTAATTGTTTTCGCCTTTACTTTTTTAAGGCTTCGCGACCCCACGCGACCGCCTTCTAGGGGCGTCGCGACCCACAGGTTGAAAGACACTGCTGTGTAGTGTAGGTAAAAGTTGCAGATAGATACCGCTTGGTCCGCAATAGATGCGAAGGCCTAGGTTGGTTTTACGTTAGAGGTACGTCAAAAATAACCTCTGACAAATATATTTTGCTGCGAGTAACAAAATCTCCATATACACCTTAAAATGGGTTTTACTCGTTAATACGAACAACTTTTTCTATGGGTAAAAATTTCGAAAAACCCGAACGGTATTAGGGGGTCATTTGTTGAAACAGCGCGCAACGAAAACATGTCGCCGCTGTAACATGTAACTCTGTAACTACGTGTCGTGTGCAATTCAATTCATGCCGTTGAGCAGAGCAAAGTAGCCATTACTCAGATCCTCTCGACTCGCGCCGCTAGGTGGCGCCAGTGCCGCGTGACACGTTGCGCAGTTTGAGCTAAAAATGAACGATTATAGACGTTTCACATTAAACTAACGGCCGTGTTTTTTTTTCGCAATTACAATGTTTTCTTCTGTAATAAAAGGTGTTTTTGATGACATCAATTTCCCGCCAATTTCGGGGCGTATTCGGAGGTATTGTTACAGGGTGTCTTTTAATTGTACCAACCAAATAAATACTATGCAGGGTGTTGCAGAAAGGTCTTGTGATACTTAAGGGGATCCAGTGAGCTAACTAGCGCCACCAATGAAGAAGATATGATATCTTCTTTTACAGATCGTATTTGCAAAAAGTGTCTGTAGAATCACACAATCATGTTAACAGTGATTTTATGGACCCACGACAAAGAACCTATGATCACGGACCAGATAGCATTTATGCCAAAAAACGGCCGTCTTTGGCGTTAATACTATCTATCTAGTCCTAGGTTTTTTGCCTTATGTTCTAAATATCACTATTAAACTGATTGAGAGATTGTACTGACACTTTTTTGCAAATTCGATCTGTAAGAAATAAATTATTTTTGCTAGGTGACGCTAGTGGTACTCCCTGGAGCCCCTTAGGGAGGAAAATTCTACACATCAATACAAAGAACTCTAAAATCCCGAAAAAAAAAACAGCTGTTCTGGCAGTATGTATGTATGATTAACATAAGCCGGTAAGGGACGACCCAGACGGCCATACTTCGACCAAATAGGGGATGTATTAGCAAAGGGCAAGATAAAAAGTACCCGAAATCGGCGTGCGTGCATGCAACGACTAATGAATGTTGAGGAAGCGAAAGTGACCTGTCAGGATCGTAGCAAGTGGCAGTCCCTGGTCTCTGCCTACCCCTCTGGGATACAGGCGTGAGTTTATGTTATGTTATGTTACATACATACGTACATAAACTTACGCCTGTACCCCAGAGAGGTAGGCAGAGACCAGGGACTGCCACTTGCCACGATCCTAACATGATGATTAATTCAGCTTAAAAAAAAAAACCTAAATACTAGTACATATTTTTCGCCAAAGCAGATTATTGGTGTATGACTCTGAGTCTATGCATTTTGGATGGTTTGAAAGCCAAAATGGAGAGGCGGTACTAATTGTTTGCGCATTTTCTTAAACAATATTTCTCAACTCGACAGTAGTTTTACTTGTAACGTTTATGAAGTCACAGTTTGTGTGCTATTTTGAATAAAAGCATTTTGCTAAACAGGATTTCTCAACTAATATTTTTATTAATTACCGTCACTACTTAAAAGTAATAGTCAAAATAGATGCCATTTTTAATTACTAATTACATAATAGTAATTAATAATTACATGATTACTAAGTACATTTGTACAAATGGCCTCAGTCTGGGTGTATTTTCATGTTTGTGACGTCCTTGCCTGGTTACCATAGCACAGGGTATCCTAGTTTGGGACCAGGTCAAGTGATATTTTATTTATTTCTTTATAAACACGGATTAGTTGAAGTGGCAGTGGGCGGTCCAAATAGCACGCAGAACTGATGGCCGATGGGGCCGAAAAGTTCTCGAATGGAGACCACATATCGGCAAGCGCAGCGTAGGACGACCAGCCACAAGATGGACAGATGACCTCATCCAAGTGGCAGGAAGACGCTGGATGCAGGACGCTTCCAACCGGTCTTTTTAGAAATCCATGGAGGAGGCCTATGTCCAGCAGCGGACTTCTTGTGGCTGAATGATGATGATGATGATGAAACGCGGCTTTCAAACCACCCAGATGTCAGCGTGTATGTGAACATTGAACAAGCTCATTTATTTTATTCGTGTTCAGAGTTGATCCCAATTTAAAAGTTATTTGCCTTGATGAGTAGAAAACCCTCTTTTAGTTTCCCCGGATCCTTTTTAAATACCCTGTATAAATTCACTAAAAAGTAGCAAAATTATCATTTCGCAGTGATCTTGATCGCCGTGGCATAGACCAAAAAAGGTTATTTAAAACAATCTTGTGTATGCCTTTTTAAATGTATAAAGTAAACGTCTTGCCCTATTTAAACGAAATCTTTAATATATTTTAATATTATTCGGTAAAAATTGCCATTTCCATTAAGATAAGATCTTATTTTTAATTAAAAATCGTACGTATTCTAAAGCGTGTTTTTAAGTGTAGTTCAATTAGATTTCTTTGCTGAGATAATTGTTGAGATATTTATTATGTCCTGTGTAAAAGATGTAAAACTAAAGTGCTGAGAACGTTCATTTTAAAGTAAACCTAAGGGTTTAGTTTAAAACGTTAGTAAGCCGTGTTCACACTGTAACCGATTGCGCGACGCGCCGCGCGTTTGCTACACCGCAACACTCGTATAGCGCTGTTCGTAAAATTTAATTATTGCGTCAAAATTACATAGGTTAGAAATTACGTTTTTAATCAGTGCGAGAAGCTCGCTAATTTCTTTCTTTAAAATTATTTTCAAAACAAACATTTGCAATCAAATCTTAGCCATTAGTCCGTATTCGTCTAGATGTAGTACCCCAAGGCACGTCCTCCTTTCTGTTCTCGGTCATCCTCATCCAGCCGCTGTCAGCAATCTGTCTCAGATCGAGGGTCCAACGAGCTGGTGGGCGTCCTGCGCTGCGTTCGCCATTTCGAGTACGAGTTCGTTCTTAAATGCAAACTTCGTAACGTGTCACTGTATTTTACCACGATTCATTGCAATCCTGCTTTTGGAAATGTGTGTGTAATTTTGACGCTAGAGCGCTGGTAGATGAAGTTATTACTGCGCAAAAGCAATTCAGCTTGCCAGGATAGTGCAGTACGTGCGTACAGTAAATGTGAATGCACCTTTGAAAAGTTACTGCAAAGTTGGTGAACATGCCGGCTTTGCTGGATAATTAAATTACGGCCATTTAAACTATACCTGCGTTTTGATTGCAAAAACTTGATAAAAACATCAATAATTTTGGAAAATCAAAGACTATAGGAAACCTAAAATCTATTAAAAATATCGGTCACTTTTTGATAAATATGGTCCAAGTCAGAACACATTTATCAAAAGTATACTTTTGTTTTGCAAACAAAACGGTCTTATAAAAACACGATTCCTTAAGACAGAATACGTAGGAAAAGACGTAACCACAGATGAAATGAACTGCCTCTGAGGAGTGCTTTAGAGGAATCGTGTTTTTACAAATAAGGCCGTAAAAGTGTTAGACTGTGCGAGCGAGATAGCGTGACAGACGTAGGGGCTCCAAAGAGTAACACTAGCGTCACCAAGGAAAAAATCTTTCTTCACAGATCGTTTTTGCAAAATATGTCTGTACAATCCCTCAATCATGGTAATACTGATTTTCGGACCCACGACCGAGATCCTAGGATCACGGACCAGCTAGAGGCGAACCACGCCACGATAAAAGTTTTATCCCATTACCGGCCACTTAAGCGACATGCCGCTACCCGATAATGGGATAAATTTCTATGTTGACCTTATGCTCCTCTAGCTGGGACTAGATAGCATTTGTGCCAGAAACGAAAAGTTCTCGAATGGAGACCACATATCGGCAAGCGCAGCGTAGGACGACCAGCCACAAGATGGACAGATGACCTCATCCAAGTGGCAGGAAGGCGCTGGATGCAGGCCGCTTCCGACCGGTCTTTTTGGAAATCCATGGAGGAGGCCTGTGTCCAGCAGTGGACTTCATGTGGCTGAATGATGATGATGATGATGATGTGCCAGAAACGGCCGTTTTTGGCGTTAATGCTATCTAGTCCTAGGTTGTTTGCCTTAATGTTCCCGGCCATAGGTCCAAAAATCACTATTAACACTTTTTGCAAAAACGACGTGTGAAAAAGATGCGATTTTTTTTTCCTTGTTTTTTCCATGGAGCCCCTTACGCGAGTACGCGCCACCGGGATGTCTGAACACAGCTTTACATGCTTAGATCATTTTATATTTGATAGTTTGATATTTCGGATAAACCTGGTATATAATGTAATAATAGTAAAATATTTCTAGTGTCCCGGCAAAGCTTTAAAAATTCGATATCTATTTTGCATGCTTATATGGACTCGTTTTGAATATAAAAACTATGGTTGAACTCTTTAAGCAGCCAGTGACTTATCGGTGTTGCCAGATTGGAATTATTAACTAATTTTAATAAGTAGGTGTTAGGAAGAAACGCCAAATTATTACACAAAAACGTGGAATCCCGATGGTATTTTTTGTAAAACTTTTCGATGGATTACCGTTGTTTGTTATCGTTTGATAAATTTTAAATGTTATCGGAACGGACGCCATTTTATTTTGTGTTTTGTTGTCTTAGTTATTTTACGAAGGTATTGTATATTATTATTGAACTTTATTTTAACGAAATGTATGTATTCGAGGCATTTAGATCTTTAGATTGTTGATGAGTCATATTTTTTTTTTTGTTAATTGAAAATACATATTTTTTTAAAGTAATTCAGTTCCTTTCATTTTTCTTTTCTTTTTACACAGTTCTCCTTGAATAGATCGTTGTGGCCATGTATTTTTCGTAATAGTTCTTAATAAACGTAAAGTGTAATTAATTTGGTCATTTATAGAAAAAATAATGCCACATTAAGTGAACTTATGAATTTGGTATTGGAACCGTAGCTTTTCGTATTATGAATAAAATATAACTTTAAAATTAAAATAAATCCTTCATTAGCTTGCAAACTCAACTCATTGCAGTTTCAACAACGTTTGTAACATTAGTATAGCAATATTTCATCTGTGGATTTGCAAAAACAATTTAACTGGAGGATTTTTTCACGTTTCATATTGTTTCAAAACATTATAAACCAAAAATTCTACATGTCTATCTAATCAGCCCATAAACAGAGCCCACTGTTGGGCATAAGCCTCTTCCCCTTCACGCCAACCCATCCGGTCCCGTGCCAGTCTCGTCCAATGTTTCCCAGCCGTTTTCACAATGTTATCGGCCCACCGGGCTAGTGGTCTGCCCATCATTCTATCATTCTAACCTATCCTTCAGTGGCTACCAACCAGTGTTAAACCATAACCGACTTATTGTTAGCCTCAGGGTCGGTTTCTGAATTGAGAATTTAACTAAGTAAAAACTTAAGTGACGTTCATCAAATTGTGAGCGTCGTCCACAACACAGTTACGCATAGTATGGAGTTCGCTGTGAACTCACAAATCAAACTTTTGCTGCCTACCCACCTTTTGTTATCAAACATTCATATAATGTCCGTGTGGCGCCGGATTAAGAATAGCGTCACTCCATTTTCTTCCGTGGATGTCGTAGAAGGCGACTAAGGAAATCAATTACAGGAGACGGGCAGCAGCGTCTTCCTGGGATTCCAACCGTACCTATACTGCGATCGCCAACCCGCCTGCCGAGCGTGGCGATTATGGCAAAACCCCTCATGGTTATGAAAACCGCGAAGGAGGCCTATTAGATGTCCTGCTGTGAGCGTCAAAGGGCTGATGATGATGATGAATCATAATGTTAGTTACTACTGTTTTATTTGTCTTATTTAGTTTATATCTCTTTTTGTTTGTACCGTATGTTATATCCTAAGGGCCAATTTTTTGGATGGATGGATGAAGCTTAACTTGGGATTAAACTACACAAGACCGTGACAGCATCGGTTTTGTTCTCGGGTGGGTTTTTTTTTGAGTATTGAAAAACCCGGTCTAAGCAAAGTAAGATTTTATGTGGCGGTTAAATAAAGATTTTTTTCATTTTCGTTCTGTCACGCTCTTAGAAATTCGAAGAGACAGCACTACAGTTAGGCAGCCATTTACTTTGGGAAATTCTCAATTCAGGAACTGACCATTACCGTGGCAGCACGTAGTGAGCCCTGCACTGAGTGGTGCTTCATGATACATCTATTGAACCTGTGACGCGCGGAGTAGTGTGGGGGGAATACAGATATCGCACTGCTCCCAATTACCCGCCGTTCTGAATTACCCCACTCTGCCCTAACCATTGTTTGGCATATCCACAGTTGATTTGAAATGTCTAAAAGGCTGTGAAAATTATTATAAGAAAAAATATTAATGCCTGTCAGTTTTATCGTAAAAAAACGATATAAGTACCTACCTAAGTAAAATGAATTTACTATGCCTTACGAAAATTAAAAAAATATATTATGCTGCTTGTCTAATGTTATGTCTTGGTTTGATGGATTCCAAAATATTTGTTACTAATGAGCCGTTTTCTTCACAAAGCACTTCATAGATGGCGCTTATAAGCGTGCACATACAAGAACAGGGATACGTCTGTCAAATGCTCAGCGCAGATAATTTTGACAGCCGCATTCCGGTTCTTCTATGGCCACGCCTGTAAGCGCCATCTATGAATTGCTTTGTGAATTTGTAATGAAAACGGCTCATTGTCCCGGCGAACTTCGTACCGCCACAGAGTCCGTTTATACGATTCTTGCACAACTCAATTCAATTCAATTCAAATATTTTTATTCATTGTAAAAACAGAATGTTTACTTAATGAACGTCAAAGTTGTTAGTTTCACAATTAATGGATTATGTGGAGAAGAAACTAACAAAGAAACTCCACATTTATTCTTTTCAAAACACGTTTTAACTTAATTAACAGAGTTTTCAACTTAAAATATTAGTCATTAATGTGTTGAACACTAGTCACAATCGTCCTTTAAATAATATTAATCTACTGTTTAATGCCAAACATCTATTTTTATAACACAACGTTCGCTCGCAAAACGCCATCTATTTTAAGCTTAAAATCAATATTATCCCACGGGAACGCATTATCGGGATATCAAGTATGCTATGTCTCAATTCAGGTCTTTGTCTATCTGTACGCTAAAATTCATGTAAATCCATTATTGCGTGATTGAGCAATAAAAATCCAAACATCTTCACAAACTTTCACATTTATAATACAAGTAGGATTTAAATTGCGCATAACCTGGCCAGCGTTTCATAAAACTACAATTCATAGTTTATTATGACACTTCGATGTACAACGGGGACCCTAAATCAAAACATAATCTTCCTACACCCACAATATAATATTTTTAAACGACCAGTCTAACGATAACGCATCCCTAATGGTGCCTTGACCAATTTTTTTTCGTGTTTATTTTACTGTTTTATCGGCGTGATTAATGAACCTACGTCCATGCCAAATTTCAGCTTTCTCGTACTAATCATCTCCGAGCTAGGCCGCGGACAGACAGACAGACGGACATGGCGAAACTTTAAGGGTTCCTTGTCGACTACAGAAGACAAAATGCCAATTGCTAAGTATCAACTACCCAAGAAGTATATTTTTGAAGAGTGAACTGAAATTACGAGATATACCTAGGTACAATACAAACTTTTGGACATCGCCGCAAAAGAAAAACACAACGCGCCGCATAAATAGTCTGTGGTAAAGACGTTACAAGGGAAGACTACACTGCGCTCATTGAGTGTTCTATTTGAAGGAATCTTGTTTGCACAAATAAATTCATTCCATCTATTCGGAAAGGACGACTTGGTTCACCTTTAAGTGCACCCAAAGGTGGTGTTTTCTATAAGAAACTTTTAGCGGGCATTAATGAGTTTTTAATCTGGAACATCTTAGTGTTGTCTTTGAATTTGGAACATCTTAGTGTTCAGCGCCAAAGAAATCGCGCAGCCGGCTGAATAAAAAAAAGAAATTAAATTGACAACGCGCGAACTACAGCCCGCGTTTTCGTAAAATTTCACGGATTGTTAGAAATTCACGGTTTTGATTTAAAAATGAGTTCTTCAAGTGACGGTGAAAGTATAGAATTAACTCCTGAAAGTATTAGAACTGACGCAAGAAATGCGATGGATGGATAAGAAATGGAGAAATATGAAAGCCTATGGTAATTTTATTGAATGGAGAAATGCAAGAGGCGCTTTTTATTTTCTCATAGTGGGTGATGAAAAGTAGTGTGTATCACCCGGGCGCAATAGTAGATTGTGTCTCTAGGGAGCAAAATGATATATTTACGGCGGGGGCGGTATATTGAATCCTGAGTGAAGCGAAAGATTCTACAATAGAATCCCGAGCGTAGCGAGGGATTCTAAAGTAGAATCTTGAGCGTAGCGAGGGATTCAAGTGTTTACGCCCAAGACGGAAATAATTTTGCTACCGAGTGACACATACTGCTTTTCACACCTGCTATAATGGATTGGTATTAAATTATTTATGTGCCGTGGAAGACAATTATGATCGATTGCAACAAAATAAAAATCGAATTGGAATTACATTTTGTGAAAATCTGCACACGGATCATGCTGATGGCAATAAAAAAAAACTAGAATATCAGGGAAGAAAAGTACAACTTTGATCCCTCATTTGAGGGAATCAAGGGATCTTTTCTGAATAGCAGGTGTGAAAAATATATTTTTGGCTCGGGCGACGTACTTTGAATCCCTTGCTACGTCCAGGATTCTAATAAAGAATCCCTCACTTCGCTCTGGATTCAAAAAAGCGCTCTCATCGTAAAAATATTATTTTGCTCCCGATACAATCTACTCCCCCCATCTTGGAAAGAGTATTTTTGCTCTTCGATATCTGAGTGCAAAAGCCGTTTTTAACCGCTAGAGGATAAAGTAAATTGAATTTAGAACATCGAGTGCACTAAGTTTGAAAATTGAAAACATCATTAAACCTATTTACTTCTACCTCCATGGTGGCGAATTTATCATACAACTTTTTTTAATTTGTTAAAAACTCAGACTCGGAACCTCCTCTGTATTTTTTTGCATTTAGTCATTTCCTCGCTGAGGTGGGATGAGAAGTTACGTGTTGCACTCGAGTGCAAAGATTTTTCACCTCGTGCTCTTTTGATTCCCTCGCTAACGCTCAGGATTCTAATTTTTTAATCTAAATCTAATTCCAAATTCAATTTTAGAATCCTTCGCTTGCTCGGTCATCAAAATTGAGCACGCGGTTAAAAAGCAACTGCACTTTTGTATAACAAATAACTATTTTCTGTCCACATTGTTATAGATATGAAAACGACCCTGTGTAAGAAGATACTATACATTACTAAAATCCCCATATGCTAAATTTTCTTTAACAAAATAAACAGAACCAGTTTCAAACTAACTATTTATTAAACCCACTAACATAGTTTTTAGCTCTAGTTTCGTTTTAGTTTTTAAGGCTACTTACTATGGATCTCTGTTTTATCCGAAATAAATGTCGTATTTATTATTAAACTGTATATGTATTAAAATGTATATACAGACGACTATTTTCAAAATTTCGAAGTCTTCCCTATCATAAAAGTTATTCGTTTCGATGGGTTCTTTTAAAACGTTCTTGGTTCTTTTTTATCGGATGTATGTGGCGGTTTTGCTGCGCCTTGTACGTATAATAATGAAATGCACAGAAAATAATATTCTTCAATTGCGATTTTTATGTCTTAAACTGTTTCAAAATCATGACCTAATTTAGATATTGTCATTGTAAGTACTTATTTATAGTCTACTGATAGTTATTATTATTATTGTAATAATTATAATATTGAACAGGTAGTCCATTATTGTACATAATAAGAGTTTGAGGATTTCATAAATAAACGTTATTTGAGTATTTGCTTGAATATTGAGTATTTTATTCCAAACAAGCGAATATAAGATAAAATAAGATTTTTTTTCTATCTTTTAGGGATTTTCAAACAAAAATCATTGGCCATGAGGTTATGTGATTATTTATTTTATTAAGATTTTGTGATTAAGCCTATACTCTCTCTCTCTGAGAGATGGCCTGTGCCTTGCGGTGGGATACGTATATGCAACGGATACGTATACGTATATATATCCCGGATATGCAACGATCCTGACAAACTTCTGTCGCTTCATGAACATTCATTGGTCGTTGCATGCAAGCGCGCTGCCAAGATTTAGGTCATTTTTTATCCTACATCCCGTGAAACTCCATTTTAACCCCACAAGAAAATAAATCATGTCTCAACATAAAATAATAAAACGTTTATTATACTTAACATTGCACAAACCGGTCTGAAAGTCATCGAAAAACTACCTGGACACCCAAGGGGCCGTGGTACCAGAGGGTGTCCAGCTCGGGCAAATCGCTCTCCGACCAGTGCCACCTTTTGGGCAGGAAGTGTGGCAGTCTGTAGCTTCGCTCACTGTCGAGGTATTTTCTGGCGTGAACTCTATGACGGTCTGAAAAGTGTTGCATTTTTACAGGGCGTTTTTTACTAAATAGACCGGGTTAGGGTTAGTTAAACTTGGTTCGAATCTCTTTAACCTTTTTACAAAAACGCACCCCTTAAGGGGCTGCCCGGTGCTAACTGGAGCCTATTTCATGACAATTTGACGTAAATTGCAAGGTCGATTAACACACAGTTTAACAAGTAGGAGGACTGCCTACGCAATGTACCTTAAATTATCATAATGAACTACGAATTGCAGTTTCAATAATGGAAAGAAATAACATCTCTTACAAAAAGTTAACATCATAAACAATAATGCTATTTTGATAGCCATTTTTAGAACCGAATTCTAGAGAACAGTCCAAGAACTTAGGATTCTATCTATATTTAAGTAATAAGAGATTTTGATTTCAGTGGTTGCGCTAGTTAGCTCTGGGTAGCCCCTTAAAGGTTGCAACCAATCGGAAAAAAGTGAATTACATTATAAATCTCAATGATGGTGATAGCTATTTTCAGAACCCACAGAGCCAGGACTTAAAACAATTTCCGCTAAAAACGACCGTTATTGGCAAAAATAATCTGTAGTTCTAAGATCGACTTTCTAAATAATCACTATAACCACGATTTATATTTTTAAAAACTAGAAACTATTTGCAAAAAATATATGCAATTGAAGACATTTTTGAGTAGCCCTTGGGTTAAAATGAGATTCGAACCCGCAGGATAATTTCTTTTACCACCATTGAAAAGCCTCAAATTCAATTCATTCAAATTTTTTCCAAATGAACTTCGGCTGTTAGCCAAAGAAGTTTCTACATTCTCTCGTAATATCTTTGTTGATACTTTTTGAAAATATTTTCTAGTTCTTCAACGTCAAAATAATCGAAAAGTTTTCCGTATCTACCTTTTGACACCCTAACTGGACGAAACTTCCGGTTGGTTTTTTTCAGGTGCGATTGGTTTACTGTAAATTGTTTTCCGTGTGTCGCTTTAATTTTTTTCCCATGCGCCACTTCATTTTTTTTTCCATTTTTGAAAGGTTTTTCGCGCTTTAGTGAATTTTTGGTTGTTCTTCGCGTAGTTTTGATTGCTTTCCTTTTAAGTGTGTTGTTTATAAACTTTATGTGCCTACGCAAAGTGGAGTTCGTACCGTGCCTTGTTAAGTATTTATCATCGTCGGATCTTGTGAGGTCTACAAATGCTTTTTCATTTTTCGCATTGACGTAGAACTCGGTTTTCGGTGGTAACTCCTCGAGAACGCTTCTCAACTTTCGCAGACAGTTTTCATATTTGTAATTGTATTCGTAACTCCGGTAGAACGGAAATGTTATGGCTTTTCCGCATCTTTTCAGGAGATCAGCCGCCGTTTCGTATCGGGTCATGTACTGCTCTATGGTTCTCTGGTCCTGTTTGTTTGAATCGTAATCTGTTTCCTGTTTGCTGGCGAATTCTGAGCTCTCCGCAAACATGCTTTTGAGTTTGGTAATGTCTTTCTGTAGGGCATCCAGAACGGAGTTTAGACTACTTTGTGATAGGGATCTAAATTTGATGCCGACATTACTTGCATCTGATTGGGTTAGTGCTGCTGGAAACAAAGTAATTATCATAAGGCGTAACGTAACGTTTTTAAACTTTTGGAGATGTTAAATAAGGAAGTAAATAACGGACTCGCCCGTAGCCCCGGCTGCCTGAGTGATCTTAAACGATCACGAAGGTTAAGCAACACAGGGCGCGTTCAGTGCATGGATGGGTCGCCGTTTATGCCTAACGCTAGTGGCATTTTTCCGAGCGGTTCCGTGCTTCGCAAGGCACGTTAAGCTGTTGGTGCCGGCTGCCGTCGATAGATGGCAGTCGTTAAGAGAAGTCAGAGGCCTTAGGGCGGCTTGACAACTTCTGACAGTAGACGAGCCACTAGTCTACAAGCCTCCACCAATCCGGACTTGGCCCCCGTGGTGGAGTATGGCCTATACCTTCCTCAGGGAAGAGACCCGTGCCCCTCGGTGGGGACATAATGGGTTGATGATGAAATAAGGAAGTTCTTGAAAGAATTTTTGACCATACCCTTACCCCCAATAACAAGAACGGCAACACAAAATTCATCGAGGTACATAATGCTTCCTTTCCTTATATTATATTGTCCGCACTTTGTAGGTAGGTACATTTTGTCGCCGTGAAAACGTTACAAAATTGCGAGGAATTACGCTGATAAGTCAGGCAGCGACTAATTTCAAGCTTAACTGAAATCAATTTATTTTTCTTGCGATAAGTATCTTTACTTATTTGTACGCGAAAGTGTGTTGGTTTGTCGAACTGGCAAATGCAGCGGCCGGATACTCGCACCGCTAGGCACGTCGGCCGGACGTTAGGTTTTTACGTCCGGACGCTAGGGATGTCCGTCCGGGTGCCAGGCACGTCAGTCTGGACGCTAGTGACTGTGCACGGCTTCTCGGCATCCGGCTAGCCAGATTTCTCTCAGACGTCCGATCGCTCCAAGAACACGTCCGCGACTTGCGACTGATAGCTTGCATAGTGTAGTGTTATTCTACTATCCAGATACATGCAAGCCGCGACTGTCGGCCGCGTCCGTCAGCCGCGTCCGATAATTTTTTCCAACTTTAGGACGTTGTCCGGACGCTCAGCATGACAATCCGGATGATAGTGACGTCGGGTCCAGACGCCCGGAACGTCCGTCCGGGCGCCCGGAATGTTCGTCCGTCCGTCCGTCCATCCATGTTACTAATTTTAAATGCTAAGTATTTAAGTTATTGATTTCGCTGTACGTTTCCCTGTCGTTAAATAAATAAAACGTCAAAATAGACATTTTCTTGAGAAGTTTATTACAAAAGCCTTTACAAAATTGTTTTTATTTACACATGGACTGCATAAGATAGCTTCGCGATCATACAAATAAATAATTGGGTATTTGACGAAATATCAAATGAGTTGCTTTTAAAACAGAATTTTGTATGAAAATACTGGCTTATGACGTCATATTTCAGCGCACTCTTTTTATGTTTAATCTATTTAAAAATTATAATAACTAGTAATTGACTAAAAGAGATACATTTTCCGAGATATTTTGTAATTTTCGTTTTAATCGAGCATATGAAATAATTTATTGTTGATCGTGTCAAATACCGTATTATATTAAATCGCAATCATTTAAGAAGGTGTATTTAAATAAATCAAAAAGGCCCGCACCCCACCAATGGATAAAAATCATATAGTTTTACCTACAGATCGTTTGTGCAAAAAGTGTCAGACCAATCTCTCAATGATGTTAATAATGATTTTGGGATCCATTGCTGTGAACCTAAGGCAAAAACCCAGGACATCAAAAAACATCTAGTCTTAGACAGACATGTAAGCCCTTTAATGTATTTTGTTTTCTAGTGCGTACAATAAAGTGTTCTGATCTAATCTAATCTAGTCCCAAGTCCGTGATCGTAGACTCTCGGTCGCGGGTCACTATTAACATTATTGGTCTGACTTTTGCCAGAATTATCTGTATCAAAAAGATTTCTCCATTGGTGGCGCCAGGGTTGCAGCATGGATTAACCTCTTTGATTATGACCTTGAAAAGAACAATTAAAAACCATCGTTATTTGGCCGATCGGTTCCTTTAGCATTGTACAGATTAAATTAATAAGTTAAGTAGATAAGTTATCTAAGTTTTGAGATAAAATTGTTTTTTTTTTTTTTTATAAAATATAATGTGTTACCACAAAAAGTATGGCACAAAATCTCACTAACTAAAGACAACTACAAGTAGATATCCATAACTAAACTTATGAGATAGAAAAAAGTTACAATTTGCTTTTTAACAAAAAATACAATTTATTTCACACCACACTTTTTTTTTCACTCAATCCCAATCAGTCACATAGAAAAAGACTTATGAGTTCCGTTCACAAATGAGTCACTAGAATTTTATCTAAAATGAGAACATGAGCTTTCAAATGGACTTTTCCTTTTAATTATTTTACATTTTATAAAAAAAAAATTGCTTTGTTTCCTCAAAATACTACATTTAAAAATAATTGAACGGAATATGACAGACAGAAATTTTTACACGTTCGAAAATAAAAATTGGGTATAATTTAAATTATTTTAAATATTAATACAATATTATTGTGTCAGTATATTATATAGAACCTAATGGGAGTGAAACATTATAAGTATTATACACTTGCGATGTTATCTATAAGACATGACTTCCTTAAAACACTCCATAATAGTAGTTTATGCAACTGTCATATAATGAAGGGTATTAAAACACGAGTGTGAGTTTATGAAACGAGCGCAGCGAGTTTCATAATAGTAACGAGTGTTTTAATACCCGTGTTATATGCAGTTGCATACACTACTTTATCTTCACTAATGCAATTAATCAAACAACAAATTTATTAAATTAAATTCACGCGTACGTGTATAATCACAGTGATTTTGCCGCCATTAAAATTTAACCAATGAGAGCACAGCTTCAATAAAACGCGACCAACCTGATTGGCCCTGCAATCAAGTTGGTCGCGTTTTATTGGCCCTGCAATCAAGTTGGTCGCGTTTTATTGATGTTATAATGAGATTTTACGATATCGATGTGAATATTATACCATCATGTGAAATTGCTTAAATTGAGTGTTTTGTTGTCTGCGCTATAACAGTAGTAATTATAAGTCAAGTATTGAAAACATAAGTAGAATGTTACAACATTAGTGTAGATAAACATATTAAAATAGTCTTTGGTAGTTTTTCCCTTGTAATGTCTCTACAACTGACATGTATGGACTACGGCACATATGGAGTCTTTTAAGGAATCGTGTTTTTATAATGACACCGTTATTGTGTAAGGCTGTAGCTACGTCTGGCTGGCTGTCTCACTCGCACAATCTTACATAATTGTAAAAAAAAAATTGTATTGTTGATAAATATGTCCTGAGAGTTTGATAGGTTACGGTATATTCAAGACATATTTTCTTAACATGTACCTACCTAGTTTTTGATTTAGACAATTGTAATCCAAAATAATGACTGTAACTCAATCGAAATCTAAGTAAAGGAAAACAAATACGTAATTTTATTACTTTTCAAATCCTCAAACCACATACAACAAAAGTATAGAATAAATTTTTACAATTAGAAATTTTATTAAAATTACAAAAATATTATTAGGGGTTAAAGTATGAAATTGCCGTTTTATTGCAATAGGTTCTTTGAATTGACATAGAATCTTCATGGTTTGAGGTTTTCGAATGAAACTTTTTTGAAATGGTTTCTATGATGTTCTTTTTTTAAAAAATGTGAAACATTTGAATATCGACTTTCAATTGTTTTTGTTATTCAATTTAGACAAGAAAGATGGATACTGCGAAAATTCGAGTGATTATGAGGCACCCATTTTTCGTATTTTTTTATTTTACTGATTTGACGCAAGTGAGTCAATATTGTGGGTAAGGTAACGTTAAATTGTCAAGTGTCAATTCAAAGAACCTATTGCAATAAAACGGCAATTTCATACTTTAACCCCTAATACTTTGTGCGTGCGAGACAGCATCCCCGAAGGAAAAGCGGCCGTAATATGTAGGGACAAAAACCTTTTTTAAAAACGTCCAGAAGTCAAATTACAAATTTACGTTACACCGTGCACAACCAATTTTGATACTAGCACTTTTTCGCTAATGGTCGGACTTGGTATGATTATGAGCTAAAATCGACGGTCTAGAAAACGTCCCAAAGGTATAAAAAGTGTTCAGTTGTATCTACAAAAATATATCTAAACATTTTTGGTCACAAGTAGAAAAATCTAGAAACGACTGACTTTTTTGAGATGATACTTTAAATGTTATATTTTTTTTACAAAAAACGTATGTAAAGCTACTGTATGGCCGACTTCTGAATTGGCTAGTACCGACTAAAATTGAGGCCGTCAGCGCAAAAGTGGCCTAAACCACAATTTTTCATATTGGTGTTTGTTTGTTTGTTTGTTTGTTACACTTTATTGCACAAAATACAAAATATAGCACTTAAAAAAACATGAATGTCTTAGACTGAGCAAGGGCGGACTTAATTCAAGAGAAATTTCTTCCAGCCAGCCTTGACGTTTAGGGTGTTAAACAGACAGGCGCTTATCTACTGCAATTTATTTAAAACACAATAAATTTTAATGCAAAACCGGCCTATACCTAGTTTCACCTATGTATAACAGATGGCGTTGTAGACATTATTTTTGCGCGTATTGTTTTCGCCTACGAAGCAGACTATGTATTCAATTTAAATTCATGAAAATGTATAGCTCATTATCTCCATACTAACTATGTTAAGCATAGGCCACTTTTACGCTGACGGCCTCAATTATGACACTACTTATGTAATTCAAATGTTACAATTTACTAGTATCAGAAATCGGTCCCCAGTCTACTGCGGACAGCTACTTTTATGGACAAAAATTTGTTAAAAAATCTTATACGTTCAGACACTTTTATGTAACAACTATTTTTATACTTTACAGAATATATACTTTTAATTAGGAGGTTATTGAGACGAATAAAGGCAGTAAATATATAGGGTGTCAAAAAAGGTTCTGTGTTAGTATATGGCGTAAAATTATTATTTTTTAGATTTGTAGATAGTAAAAAGAGAACCTTTTTAGACACTCTGTAAGTTATATAATGACTTTTGAATATATAAAATTATTTATGTGCGTTTTTAACTGTGACATATCTATAATGTATGTACTTAAAATACAATATGCTGATGAGATATTTCGCAAAAAATAGACTATACTAAGTGACAGTTTCACTTTAAAAGTTAAACTTGACTAGTCATTAAAACGAGAGTTCAGGTCTCAAAGAGTGAGTTCTAAACTCAGTTTCTCAAATCTCGTTTAAATTATAACGTGAAATTGGTACCTAAACATTCTTTGGCGAATTACGTTCCGATGTAATACTGAAGCTTTAAATACAATGTTGATTATGAAAATGGAAGTTACGAGGTACATGTTGTCTGTTATAGATCCAATGATCGTATTTTAACACTAAAATATATTTATGGACTGAATACATAATAGTTTAGGGCCAGTTTCTAAATTGAGAATTTCGCTAAGTAAATAGTTAACTGTAGTGCTCTCTTCGAATTTCTCAGAAACGAGCGTGACAGAACGTTACTTAAGTATTTACTTAGTGGGATTCTCAATTCAGAAACCGGCCCTTGGTGTCTCTGTTTACAGCTGTTGGTATCCGTTGTCTGGTGAGACTGAACCACATGGATGTAAATATTGGGTTTGCGCTTGGCTTTGAATCACGTAAAAAAATTTTTGTAACGAAAATTCCAATTTGAACTAATAATTATTCTTATGATTCAAAGCCAAACAACGCTTCATTCTACTTCCTCTGTTTAAGGGCGTGTATCTACATAGTGTGACTGGACAAAACGCAAGAGACTTAGTCCACCATAGCTTTAGAAACTACGCCATATTCAGAGTTATCGGATACCTGCCCTGCATTCTTATCGACGTCCAGATTATATTACAATTGAGTGCCGTTACCAGGTTATCGATAGATTTCTGGGTCCATACTCCATCTAGAAAATGATTGTCCATAACTTTACGCCTGGTAGGCTTCGGTTAGATAATTGGGTATTCTAACTTAGATACCTACAGAGCAGAGGATTTGGAGGAGAATGTTTGAAGGTTTGTGTCTAGTGTTACTGGACGAAACTGAAGTAGATGACTAAGTCCACCCCAGTTTTGGACATCCACAATGTCGCATTCAGGGATATTGTGTCAAGACCTGCCCCTATTAATAACGTCATTATGGTGTTACAATTGAGTGCTTACCAGGATTTTAGGCAGACAAGAATTTTATGTTAGAAACAATCACTCGGCTAATTTGTAGACATACACTTTCGGCTGTATCCCGGAGAGGTAGACAGAGGCAGATAAACGTGGGTGTTCCGGCTTACCCTGCGAGCCTAGGGTGAGGGCATCTAGTGTGACTGGACGACGTTGAAATAGGTGACTAAGTCCGCCTCAGCTTTGGAAACCCACGCTGTATTCAGAGCTATCGTATCGAGTGCTGCTTGCGCGCCGCGCGCTGTTCCGAAGAGGTCTTTGAACTGTAAACAAAAGTTAAATGACTGCCTTGTTGATTTTCCTGTATCACGTCTGATTACCATGCCGGCGGTTGTGGGTTCGATTCGCACTGGGGGGCGCCTTACATTTGTAAAAATGGCCTCAGTCTGTGTGTATTTCCATGTCTGTGATGTCTTTGCTTGGTAACCATAGGATCCTAGTTTCGGACCAGGACAAGTGATTGTGTTGTGTGAAAGTCATTATTATTATAAAATAGTGACATTCCAATCTAAGTTCAACGCAAGGCCACCATCTTAGAATCCGGTAAGATTGCATTCATCATCATCAGCCATTTGACGCCCACTGCAGGACATAGGCCTCCCTCATGGTTTTTAACCATGAAGGGTTTTGCCATAATCGCCACGCTCGGCAGGCGGGTTGGCGATCGCAGAATGCGGTTGGAATCTCAGGAAGACGTTGCTGCCCATCTCCTGGTAATTTATTATGCATTATCATAATTATTATGATAATTATTATATGTTATTTCTGCATGTCAGTTTTTTTGCAAAGTTCTCGACTTCGATTATGATTCGTTTCTTATCCGTATCATAACATTGATTTTTTTCGTAACTTATATTTTTAATCAAGCGTATAAGTTTAGAGTTATGGACTAGATCAAAGTAAGTTGTTGCCTTGTACTTCTTGGGTAATACCATCTGTAACCTGTTTCGTGTCAAACAGATAAAGAAAGAGATAAATGAATGAATGAATAAGGAACGAACAAATAAATAAATGAACGAATGAACGAACGAACAAATAAATATAATAGGTATCCGGGTGCACTCACCATGTAGTAGTCCTGCGGCTGGTGCAGGCAGCGCGCGCAGGCGTGCAGCGCGGCGGGGGGCAGCGCGCCGCTGCTGGCACGCAGCACGCGCCACGCGCCGCCCGCGCCGCGCCATCTGCCGGCGGGGGGGGGGGATTAGAGGTAAATGATTTGACGCTTGACTACCAAAACGGAGGTCGTGGGTTCGATTCCCACTGGGGGCCGCCGTACATTTATACAAATGGCCTTGGCTAATCGGGATACTATTGCCCAGCTGGAGTGGAATGATGTGAGCGAGACTTCTTGAATATAGGTATAATACAGAGTTTTAAAGAGAAAAATTGAAGGATCGATGCACACACGATTGCGGTCAAAAAAATGAGTAATAAAAAAGGTATATTGCGAAAAGTTGCGGCGACCCGCAACTGCGTCACACGCTGGAAAGCTTATGTGTGGGTGCGTATTTACGAACGCACACAGATGCTAGGCGTAACAGGCCTCAGCCTAGGTGTATTTCCATATTCGCGATGTCCTTGCCTGGTCACCATAGCACAGGGTATCCTAGTTTGGGACCAGATCCAGTAATTGTGTTGTGTGGAAGTTATTTTATTTTTATTTATTCACTTATTATAAAGGAATAATAAATTAAACGTAGTTTGTTTTTACTTTTTATTTTCCTTATGCGGATATCTGCTCGTACAGCCTGCATAGGCTGGTGCATATGTAATCATTGCGACCTGGGTGTGTAATTTGTACCGATGTACAAATTACAAATACGTACTATATTTGCATGTAAATCATGGGTTAACATCATACAAACTTACTTTTATAAAACACGAAACGCCAATGAAATCTTCTTAAATAGAAAGCCTACTTTTTAGAGTACCCAAAGGATTATTATTATTAAAATTCTTTATTGTACTAAAAAGAATTTTACAATTGGCGGGCTCAATATTAAATAGTATTCTGTTACATCGGGACTTCGAAACTATGTATGTAACAGTAAATCTACGCTTGCCGCGTCTCCGTCTGTGTTTCAATCAAACTTCCTAGTTTCCGCTCACAGCCCGCTAGCGGGACATTAGGAAGTTTAGTCACAATTTCAAGTTTATAAACATGAAATTTGAAACAAAAAAGTTTGATACAAACTTGTAGCAAGCCTATAAACTTGCTTACTGGGTTAGCTGGCCTACCTGCACCACTTTCTTAAATGTTGCTTAAACAGCATTTAACTAAAATTCTTCATACAAAATTCGATTTAAATGACGACTCAAGTGATTTTTAAGAAGTGATACAAGTCGGCCTAAGTCTTCTAATTTAACTATTTAACAAACTATTTATTTATTTTATATCGCAATAGGAGCTTACAGTAATGTGACAAATCACTCAACAAATAAAAAAAAACCCAAAAATGCAATACCAAGAAACCTATCGTATTTTTATAACGTTCCGGAGTAACTGTGTGACACCCTGTGTCGATCAGCAAACAGAGTGTTACCTGCATGCGCCGGCGCAGAGAGCCGTCGCCCAAACCCTCCACTCGCGGTTGCGCTGCGCCTCGGCCGACAGAACCGTCCACGCGAACCTGGAGACACGAAATATCGTTCTAAACTTTAACTAGGACTTTGAGGGCACCTTCATTGATTTATTAAATGTTAGCAGCTAATTAATATTAAATATTTAATTCGTAATATGTAATTATAAGTACTTATATTCTTGTAATCTTTCGCTATGCATGTTTTACTTCACATCCTTGCTAATATTATAAACGCGAAAGTTTGTATGTATGGATGGATATTTGTTACTCTTTCACGCAAAAACGGCTGAACGGATCCGGATGAAATTTTGCACAGAGATAGATTATAGTCTGGATTAGCACATAGGCTATTTTTATCCCGGAAAACGCATCGAAATTACCACACGAACGAAGTCACGGGCAACAGTTAGTACCATTATATTCCAGATCCCCCCATTTATGTACATCCATCTACCGACTATATTATTCCTGCGATCCGCTCCATCCAAAGGGTGTCTGGAAGAGATCGTTCTAAGCCAGTCTTCTCCAAAGTGGGCGATAACGCCCCCTTGTGGGCGCTGGAGGCCTAGAGGGGGGCGTTGAGGAGCCCAGAAGAAATTGGGGGTGTGATTTAAGAGGGCGATAGGTGATTTGTAACTTCAGCTACTTTATATTTTAAAATTCATTGAAATTAAAATCCTCCTAATACACAACATTCATTAGTTATATCCTATATCACATAGATACATTTATATCCTATTTTATTGTATAAATATAAAATAAAAATAAGTTAGGGAACCTCTGGTCTAAGCGATAAGACCGTCAATTGTATACCACTACTTGGATATAAGAAACTAGGTATGTGTAATTCTTTCACCTGGTTGTGCAATAAAGTGTTCTCTATCTCTATCTATCTATACTACAAACCATAAACCGAGAAACTAGTTTGATAACTAAGTGACAGAAAAAGGGTTACCAGGGTTAGACAAAATTAAATAGTGACGTAGTCGATATCGATAATCAATATCGACTAAACTATGTGGTTTGCTAAGCTGTAAAAATTGGCGAATGTTATAAAATTAATCCTTTCTCGATGAAGCCTTTTTGTAGCTGCATAATTATGAACATTTTCAACAACAAATTTCTGATTCACAATATCTGTACCTACTCTTGTCCCTCACTTTACTTTACTTCCCTGTTAGTTTCAAGCTCTACACCAGTTACAACGTATTTGAAACTGTTAAAGACTTCCACTTTAGACTTCAGAAAACACACAAACGTTTCTCTCGTAAATTTCGTTAATCCAAGTTTCTCACCTGCTCCCTCACCAGTTCTAGTCTGTAGAATCCAGAGACTTCACCTGCAGTAGCCAAACGCCTCCCCGAAGTATGGTACGTCCATGGCACTTTTTAAATTAATTTGATTAGGTCATCGACAAAAGTCGTATTTTTAAAATATCGATAACAACAGCACTAGCCTGACTATATCAACACTTGTGCAAATGAACTATCAAACTAGTCTCTTGGTTTATGGTCTTTAGTGTATCTGTCTAATGATGGTGATGATGTGGTATGATGCGGATACAGTTGGATGTGAATGACTGTAGACAGTAAAAAGTGGCGTGTTTTGGAGGAGGTCTATGTCCAGCAGTGGACGGGGACGGGCTGATTGATCGATTGGACCCCCTTTGAGGAAGTGTCTTAGCTTTGAAGGACACTGCTAGGAGAAGGAAACCCCTTTATCATAGATAGATTAGCGATTTATTTACACGAGGCATCACATATTGAATATTGATATTGACACACAGTGGTCGGTCGTCGTTGGGCGCGACCAATGACATCACTTGCGCCACGCGCTGCAACGAGCGAGTCGTCTGCGGTGCGGACGCTGGGATGACTTTTTGAACCTTGGAGGAAGTGTTTAAACAGCACAGGGCACAGCTGGGACGAGCGACCCCCTTTGAGGAAGTGTCTAAACAGTGAAGAAAACAGCCGGGACGAGCGACCCCCATTGAGAAATTGTCTAAACAGTGAAGGACACAACTGAGACGAGCAAACCCCTTGAGAAAGTGTCTAAACAGTGAAGAACACAGCTGGTACGAGCGACCCCCTTCGAGCAAGTATCCATGACCATCTGGAGGAAGTGTGTCAAAGAATATATAGTCAGATGATTTATTTATACAATACACACACGTATGCAAATTGAAGTTGGTATTGACATTGATGGAGGAGACGGGCAGCAGCGTCTTCCTGAGATTCCAACCGCATTCTGCGATCGCCAACCCGCCTGCCGAGCGTGGCGATTATGGCAAAACCCTTCATGGTTAAAAACCATGAGGGAGGCCTATGTCCTGCAGTGGGCGTCAAATGGCTGATGATGATGATGATTGACATTGATCGGTAGAAGAGCCAATCGGTAACCAATTACGCCACCAGCACTACGGCTGAGACGAGTCACATTTCCCCTTGATGAAATGTGTAGCGGAGACTCACCGGTAATAGAGCCAGCCGTCCTCAGGCGCGAACACTTAGCGGTCCGGCTAGCGAGGCGCAGCAGTGCCTTTGCTCGACCCTTTGTCTCTTGGAGGAAGTGTCTAAATAGTGAAATAGTGTACCGCAGTGCAGAGGAAGGAAGAAGTGAGAAAGAAGCGAGTGTCTCAACCGTTAAGGGCACCACTAGAACGGGGGACTCCTTGAGGAAATTTGTCAAATGATACAGTGTAATGAAATTTGTGTTGATAGACATATCATAAATGTACACAAGACAAACACGTACAAAAATTTAATACATTGATAATGATACTCATTGGTAGAAAAAAGAAAGAACACATTTATTCAAATTCGAAGAGTTCGCCACGTGCCGGGGTGCTTCTTTAAGGAAATGAGTAAGCCCTCGTTGAGGAAGTGTGTAGCGGAGACTCACCGGTAGAAGAGCCAGTCGTCCCCGGGCGCGGCCAGCGCGTGCAGCAGCGCGCGGGCGCCGAGCGGCGCGTGCGGCGCGTGCGGTGCGTGCGGCGCGTGCGGCGCGTGCGGTGCGGCCGACGCGGCTGGCGCGGGCAGCGCGGGCGGCGACCCCACGAGCGCGCGCCAGCACGCGAGCCAGGCGCGCGCGCCGTAGCGCCGCACGCCGCCCGTGAACGCCGCCTGGGGGCGGGGGTATTAGTAATAACGTCACACAATAAGGGGTACCAAGATGTAACAGGGGGGGGGGACAATCTGTGACGTTACATTTATATAAAATATATAAAATACATTAAATTTAAATTCTTCTTTGCACACCATATAAAAGTACTGTTATGAATTTTAAATTGGTATCTCTTTGTAATTTCTACCCCATAACCACGGCGATTATGGCGAGACCCTTCACGGTTATGAAAACCATGAGGGAGGCCTGTGTCCTGCAGTGGACGTCAAGGGGCTGATGATGAACCACGGCTACTGCGACGTTGTCGAAACGTCGAGAGAGAGAGAAGAAGAGAGAAGAGAGGGTGATTGTGCTCTTCCCGCCAGGCAGATCGTCGGACGATATATTTAAAGTATGTCATATGAAACATTTTGCTTGCGCGATGCAGGAATGTTTGAGTTTATAGTGCGCGTGCAGAGTTGACATGTGCTCGCCACATCACTCCCCTTCAAGACCGTAGCTACGCATAGCTAGGTCTGATAGGAATCGAAGTCTGCGCTCTAAAGCCTGCAAGTGCCAGGAGGCGCTGAGTCAGTGAGTCGACTAGCGGTTGAGGGTGTTCGGCGGCTAACAGTCACTTCACCGGCGACAGTACCATGGGGACCGCGCATGTGGTAGGAACCGGTGAAGGCTGCTGTACCACTGGCAACGTGTGCTGTTGCTGTGTGGCTACCGTGCCGACGGGTTGGGGGAGATCATCATCAGTACCAGTAGTCGGTGCGTTGACTGTAGTGGAACTGATGAGGTGAGAGGGAAGAGGATGCCGGCCTTGCTTTGCGACTGATTGTATGTGGGGTGCTGCGAGAGCGAAGGAAGGTTGACATTGTTCTGTCGAGGGTCACCACTATAGGGAAGAGCAGGTGATCGTGCTCTTCCACTATAAAGGAGAAAGTACGTAAGCACAAGCGATAGTTTAGCGAAATACGAGTAGTAATTCGAAGCGCGGGCGACACGGGTTACACGCAAAACTTATATCGGACGACTGGCTGGCTGCCTGCGCAGGAGTGGTGATCAGCGCGGAAGAACAATGGGAACCAGTCTCGCGCGGCAGGCACGCCACGCGGCCAGCGTGCGCTCAATGCGGTGAGCAGAGGCGTGGGTACAAAAACGTAATAAATAAACTAATAACATCATGTGTCTGTTGGACAAATTACAATGAATTTACACTGAACAAATATTATAAGCAAATAATATTTACAAATAGATAGATAAGTGTGATAAATATAGATACTCGTAGGTATGGTACACGGAACAGAAAAAAACAGTGGAAGTGGCATACGCCTGAATTACAATCGGAACCGCTGTCGCCAGTACTCACACTATCACATGGTTAACTACAAAGAAATCTTGAACATTATTGGCCGTGTCGTTTTACTTAAGATGAAATTATAAACCCCAGCATGTTGAAATATTTTAAACCTTATGACAGGGCCACGCTGTCGAAATTACGTTGTATTTGTCTGTTACTTACGATGTCTGAAAACAAAATCCAAAAATTGCATAGAAAGTGCTGTCATCTAGTGACAAGTAGCCGAACTACGACGCATCAACAAAACATGTAGTTCGGCCGCCCGGCAACAGATGTCCATCGATTGCACTAGTGATGTGCGTAGTGCGTAGCTTATGATATCGATAACAACTTTTACTATCATAATATCTGTGATTATGAATTTAAGCGAAAGTAAGACATTAATAGTATAGGATTTTCATTGTTTTTATCCTTATCTAAGATTTTAGTATTATTTACACAAAGGAGATTATTGTACTAGCTTGTACAGTAATCTCCTTTGTTCATATATCCATACTAATCCATATACATACTGTAAATGCAAGTGTGTCTGTGTTTCTGTACCGATCTGAACCGATTTAGATGGGGGATAGGATGATTTCTGGGATAAAAACTATCCATGTCCTTCCCGGGACCACTCAAACTATCTCCTTACCAAATTTCATCGCAATCAATTCAGCGGTTTAAGCTTGAAGAGGTAACAGACACATTATCACATTTGTAATATTAGTATGGATATATATATATAAATCGGCTCCGGGAAGCACATAGGATAGTTTTAACCCGGATATCATTCCCTAAGGAGGTGAAATGGGGGGGTGAATCGCGGGCAAAAGCTAGTATATATCTATGCATACTAATATTACAAATGCAATAGTTAAAGGATCAACTTTACTAAGAAAAAAAAAGGAACCAACCAACCAGTTTTTTATATAATTAATTAGTAACAAACAACGAAAAATACAAAGCTTAAAATATATCTTTACTGTCCTTTACTGTACTTGTCTTTGCTGGCATCCAATTTTGTCTCCCTGTCGCATCGATCCATTTTTCCTTCTGAAAAGGATCTTTAGGAAATCTGAAAAGCAGTGGGAATATATTTCAGTCTTTTATTCGAAGATTCGGAAATGATCATAAGACGTACACTTTTTACAAGAAGTTACGCGTACTATTACATGTAGGTACGTGGAAATAATATCATAAGTCAGCCTAGAATTAATTTAAAATTATTATTACATTCATTTTAATTTTTAACTCGATAACTAGGAAACAGTAGTAAAACCACTCAAACTCTGCACGAAACGAATATCGATAACTTTATCGACAACACCATCTCACTATTTTCGAGAGTTCAATGTACGATCGAGTAGCGAACATTCTAGAATCGCTCCATTTAATGACAAAGACAGAAATAGACCTTATTGCATTCATACAGAGTTCATTTTTGTATTTTGCATTGCTGTAAAATGCCTAACGGAATTGAAAATTGAGAAACTTATCAAAATTAAATGAAATGCTACTTACCGATGATACGAAATGCCACCATGGGTGATGTTTTTGGTGCGGCTATCGTTTTTGCACTCCAAAATGGAGCAATAAGGCATATTTACAGCGCAATCCTTTTTTTTCCGTTATGGTTGACACAACCAGCTTGAACAACACTCTGCGGCGAACTGGGCTAGGTTGCGCGGAACTCCGCATAACAGTGGCACACGCGACACGCCTACTTTACACTTCTACTGTTTTTATTGTTCTGTGGTATGGTATGTCATGTGACACATTTTGCTTGCGCGATGCAGGAATGTTGGAGTTTATAGTGCGCGCGCAGAGTTGACATGTGCTCGCCACAAATACCTTGTAACTTTCTGTGAAGTTTTTAAAAATTTGATTGTTTTAATCTATTCATTCGTAGTCCATGGTACCCAATGCATGTATACAGTAACTCAACATTCTGTCCGATGCTTATGATATACAATAACCCGGGCTTCCATCATACATGTACACAGCAATCCAACATCCCGCCCAATGCATATAAGCATGCAGTAACCCAACATTCTTCCCGATGCGAATGTGAAGAAACCCAATATCCTACTCACAGTAGGTATATATGCAAGAAACCAACCTCCACTCAATATGTACATATGGAAGTAAAGTCAAGGTCAAGGTGTCTTTAACACGCCCTCTTACCTCTTGATAAATCTCAGGGATCGACTGATTCTTCTCGAACCAGGCATCGAACAGGTCTACCGCTTGTTGCGTGACCGCCTCGTTCTCCCACTCCACCCCGGCGGTCAGGAGAGCGCCGCTTAGCCAGCTGGAAAAAGAAGATAAGATGAGATTAGACTAGATATTCTACACTCCGGATAAATTATTTATCTAGAGCAAGTCGGAAATATCTCCGTGATTACGTCTTTTAAGTACCTACAATAAAATGTTCTCTATCTAGGTATAAATGGAAACCCTTTATTATACATCATTATTATCTTTCAGCCACAAGAGGTCCACTGCTGGACATAGGCCTCCTCCATGGATTTCCAAAAATACCGGTTGGAAGCGGCCTGCATCCAGCGTCTTCCTGCCACTTGGATGAGGTCATCTGTCCATCTTGTGGCTGGTCGTCCTACGCTGCGCTTGCCGATATGTGGTCTCCATTCGAGAACTTTTCGGCCTTTTTATTATACTTAAGTCTATCTAAATCTAAGAATACAGACTACCTTTGTTAACCTAACCTAACAATTTGAGCAATGCTTAACTAACCTAACCCCAGTACTTGCTTCGGCAGTACATATACTAAAAAAAAAAAAAAAAACTAACCTAACCTAGTCGCAGTGGCTCGCGCCATAGAAGTTTATTATGCTTTCTATTTTACTAAGCCAACTTTAAAATAAGGGCCCAGTTTGTCTGACTTATTTGACATAGATTTACTTTATTGATCGGATTTTTAAACAAATCCTGTTGCACAAAAATTTCATACTTGCTCACGCGCAGTGACTCGCGCCACCGAGACAAGGGCTGCCGTACTTGTGACTAGCTAGCTCAAAATCAATCTAGCTAGCTACTTTTACCTAGGTACCTAGCTACATAAATCATTCTGTGTTATTTTGTGGTAACGGTCACGCGCAATAACCCGCACCACTACGACTGGGGCTACTGTACTGCCTTTTGTCTCATTATCATCATCATCATCAGCCACTTGACGCCCACTGCAGGACACAGGCCTCCTTCGTGGTTTTCATAACCATGAGGGGTTTTGCCATAATCGCCACGCTTGGCAGGCGGGTTGGCGATCGCAGTATGCGGTTGGAATCTCAGGAAGACGCTGCTGCCCGTCTCCTGGTGATTGATTTCCTTAGTCGCCTTCTACGACATCCACAGAAGGAAATGGATTGACGCTATTCTTAATCCGGCCACACGGCCTTTTGTCTAAATAGATCAAAAGCAAGCTAACTGCCCTACATACACCATACACACTGTAAACTACAAAACTCTGACTGGCTTACCTAACCTAAAAATGTAATAAGTATGCTTAGAAACTAATTTAACTTAGTCGTAATGGCTCGTGCCATAGAAGTTTATAATGCTATCTATTCCGACAACTTAATAATGCTTGTCTACGCCATCATAGAGGTTCTCGTCGATAGGCGGTTTCATTGTACTTTACATATAAATTTACATTGATTCTTCTTCTTTGTTCTTCTCCTATTGTCATTATATTTCTCTCGATGGTAAAACCCGAAAATTGAGCCTCGTATTTCACGCACGGCTTAAACTATAATAAACAGGACATCCTAAGTAATACAGTCCACTCTAACACCAACTCTAAACGAGCTAACCAACGGTAAACTCACATCAAATCCTCCTCCTTGCTCTCCTCATAGATGACTCGGTGGCTGTAGAGCGTGACCGCGCCCTCCGGATGCAGGCCGCGGAGGAGCCGCTGGAAGGGCGGGCCGGCCGCCGTCACGCGCAGCAGCTCGCGCCACCACGACACGTGTTTGAGGACCACGCGCCACGGCGCCCAGTGGCGCTCCTTGTGCAGACGCGCTGCGTGGGGCGATGCGACGTTCAGACTATGTTTGGAGCTTTTTTTGTGACTAACTTACTCTATGTGACTAACACACTCAGGTTTCCTCACTATGTTCAAGAAGTTTAGGCATGATAAATCCTGTTAATTAAGGTACATATTTGAGAAGACTAAGTTTGGAGTTTTTTGTCCATTTTTTTCTCCAAAATGATCTAGATTTTGAAATGGACATCTAGTTTAACTTGTCGCAGTTTCTGTGCTATTAAAAAAAAAAAGATTGTAGGTATTTGACTGCATTGTAGAATAAGAGATTCATCATTCAGAGCCGGACTTAGGACGGGGACAATCGACATGTGTGGAGAGAACCAAGAAAGTTAGGAGATGGATTTCACCGAAATAATTGACGATTTTGCGTCGAAAAAAGGTCACAGTATTCTATTAGTTAACGCTAAATAACCCCCGGTTTCTCGTACACTAACAAGCTGTTAATCTACTGTTAACAGCTGTCAGTAGTTTTTTTTTGTATGCACTTTGGTCAATTAACATCTGTTAACAACGTGTTAGTGTACGAGAAACTGGGGGTTTGTCTGTGATTAGTGCGTGTAGCGAGCGAGTGTTGTCGATTGACAAAGGTTTTTTCACTGCATTTGTGTCTGCCATCTGATAAGACCAGCCGCAATCACGCGCAACAGATCGCGTCACCACAAGTATTTGAGTTTGAGGACTCAACAGAGAGATTCGAGGACCCTACAGAGTACTGCAAAGCTTCTATGATACTCCCAAAGAGTACTGCGTTGCTTCTAACACTGGCTTGGTTTAAAGGAAGGAGAAATAATTTACCTAAGAGAGTTTGAATTTACCAGCAGATTCCGCGGCTCGCCTGGCGGGCAATCTCCCCGTTTTACTGAGTACGAAGTCGTCACGTCATCCAGATACAAGGCTCTCCCAGCGCTCAAATTTAATACTGCGATGCTTCTAATACAGATAGCCTAGTGGGTAGAACATTGGACTCGGAAGCGAGAGACCCAGATTCGATTCCCAGTACGGGCATGTACCTATGACTTCGTTTTCTAAGTTATGTACATTTGTGAAGTTATAGTTATATACCAGTTTCAATTTATTTTATTTTTTAAATAAAACATTAATAATAATATACAATGATAAAATATAATAATGCTAAAATAATGATTATAACGATCTATAATATTGAACAAAACAACTAAATAAATAAATATATTCATTCTATCTCAGTCTCAGTATGGCAGTCTATTAAATAGTGTGATATATTATATTTATATACTCAATCTTAATGTTATAAATTATTGTTATTTTATTTTAAAACAACATTCAACCACATAATATTATAAAGTATAATGCATTAACTTTTATTGGAAAAAGTTTTAAGCAGTAGAATAAATGGCTTTTTTATTTATTTTATTTTATTTTTATTTGTATACCACTCGCTAACGGCGAAGGAAAACATCGTGAGGAAACCTGAGTGTCTGAGCTACTCACATACCTTAGCGCTTGAAATCGCTAATCCGCGGTGGGCACGCGTGGTGATTAAGCCCGTACTCTCTCTCTCTCTAAGAGAAGGCCTGTGCCCTAAAATGGGACGTATATAGGCTGCTTATGTATGTCTAACACAGGCCTGGTTTATAAGAAAGTATGATAACCTAGCTTCTAAAAACCTGGCCCATAATAGTAGTTTATGCAACTGTCATATAATGAAGGGTATTAAAACACGAGTGTGAGTTTATGAAACGAGCGCAGCGAGTTTCATAATAGTAACGAGTGTTTTAATACCCGTGTTATATGCAGTTGCATACACTACTTTATCTTCACTAATGCAATTAAAAATTAAATTCACGCGTACGTGTATAATCACAGTGATTTTGCCGCCATTAAAATTTAACCAATGAGAGCGCAGCTGCGCGCTTCAATAAAACGCGACCAACCTGATTGGCCCTGCAATCGAGTTGGTCGCGTTTTATTGATGTTATAATGAGATTTTACGATATCGATGTGAATATTATACCATCATGTGAAATTGCTTAAATTGAGTGTTTTGTTGTCTGCGCTATAACAGTAGTAATTATAAGTCAAGTATTGAAAACATAAGTAGAATGTTACAACATTAGTGTAGATAAAAACTATATTGTTGCTCCTAGAAACCTGCCCCATAGAAAATGATGTGGCTGGCACATTTAAGTAGCTTATACCATTTCAGTTTCTTTATTTTTTTAGCGGATTTACTTTTCTGCTTTGTTTTTTTTTCTGGAGTTTCTCTAAGAGAATTTGAAGTTACCAGCAGCGGCCACGGCTCGCCGGGCGGGCAGTCTCCCCGCTCTGCTGAGTACGAAGGCGTCGTCCAGAGACAGCGCCCTCTCGGCCGGCGCCCCCACCGAGTACTGCGCCGCGGCGCGTGCTAGCGACGCCTCCGTCCACTGTCGGTGAAGACAGACTGTACTCTCCGAAGAGACTGAAAGCACTCAGAAATCAGAAATCAATAATTTATTTCAACGTAAAGAATTTACATTCTGTTTGCTGAATGTCAATGTACTATGTCACTATGTTAGCCGCTGCCTTCGGGCCGTATTTGTAGTGGAGAAAAAGGCAGCGGGAAAAAAAACTCCACTCTGACCATCTTTTCTCAAATCATCTTAAACTTATACATCAAAACCTATATGATATGATTCCGTGATAGCCACTAATAACTTTAAAAGCCAAAATAACATCTCTTACAAAAGTAGGAAAAACAGTAATGCTGCGGCCAGACACACGAACAGCGCCCGTTCACGAGCATAACGCAGGGGTCAGCCATCACCAGTCTCAACCATTTTAGAGGGAGATAGGTGACCCGGCCACCACGCCACCATTCGAATGACCTTTAGCAAACCTGCAGATTGAGTTCTTGTCAGCTATAAAATGTGTGCTATAGTTATTAATGTGCAATCACGTCGTCAGTACACGTTTTTAAAATTAAATAAATTATAATATTAATAGTTCAATAACAATGAAATCGCAGTGGAATTGGCTTACTACCAAGGGCTTATATCGTTCATATACTCGTCTATTCTATAATAGGCTTTTTTACATAGCGATTTTTTAATGAATGTTTTAAATTTATTTTCAGACAAGGATAGAACATGTTCTGGAATTCTGTTGTAAAAACGAACGCAATAGCCTACGAACGATGTATTTACCTTGGCTAAACGAAATTTAGAATAAGCAAGCTTATTTCTATTTCTAGTGTTTACGTTATGGACGTCCCTATTTAATTTGAACATTGTTATTTTCAATGTCAGGACTGAAAAGGTTAAACAGTTTGTGTGTGCATTACAAATGCATAAAAGTACAAGAAATCAAATTTCTTTCATGTTAGTTTCTTTTGTTGCTTCGTTCCTCTTTCAATCAAACCTTTCTACCTTCTATTCATCCGTTCTGCCTAATTTATATCCAACCTTTCTTACTTCTGTCCATCTTTTCTTCTTTCATCATCATCATCATCAGCCACCTAAAGTCCACTGCAGGACACAGGCCTCCCTCATGGTTTTCCCAACCGTGAGGCGTTTTACCATAATCGCCACGCTCGGCAGGCGGGTTGGCGATCGCAGTATGCGGTTGTAATCTCAGGAAGACGCTGCTGCCCGTCTCCTGGTAATTGATTTCCTTAGTCGCCTTCTACGACATCCACGGAAGGAAATGGAGTGACGCTATTCTTAATCCGGCGCCACACTGATATTCTTCTTCATATCCACCCTTTTTACCTTTTATTCATACCTACCACCTTCTATCCTTCCCTTTGTCTCCCCCTTCAAGTTGGGTAGAACCCTAATCATTTTACTTTCTATCCATTCTGTCTTCCCTTCTATTTTTCTATTTGATCATAGGAATGACACAAAGTGGCACCCACCTCTCCGTTGGCAGGGTGTTGGGGCGCGACCCGGTACAATCCGCGCGCGCCCACGTTGTACCGCACCCACTTGTGCTTGCCCAGGTCCGGGATCGTCACTGGGAAGGACAAAAGGTTGTGTGAACAGGATGCAAGGGCACTGCACGTGCTCTAAGGCCGATATTCAGAAACAATTTTGAGCGTGAGCTCAATGTGAGTCTGGGTCTTCCGACTGTCTAAATGAAAGTCTCAGGGATATTTTGTATTCACAGTTGAGTTTGAGATAACAAAAATTGAGCGCAAGCTAAGCTGAGATTGAGTAGTGGATTTCGGCGACTTAGCTCAGACTCAAGGTGGCAATGACGAAGAAAGTAGCGACACCTGTAGGCAATTCGAGAAATCTAACTAGCCTGTGGTGAAGTAACCTTTTTTATTCACAATTTGACATTTTGCATGCTCATTTTCCTTCGAAAAGTTAAATTGTGTTTTTAGAGTACCTAATGAGAAGTCAAAATAAAGTATAACCGCGCGTAAAAAGTTTCGACATTTGTTGCCATCTCATTCACTCCTGTGGATTATTGTATGCCTTTCATGTAGCGTTAACAGATAATATAAACCGGTAACGTCAAAAACTGTACCACAGATTACACGCTCGAGTAAGTTTAGCTTGAGCTGTGGCTTAGCTGAGTTCGAGTCGAGATATTGACTGTGAATACACAATTCTTGAGTCTTCGTTGAGATTGCTCAACCGATGCTCAGCTTAGTGCACGTTAAGTGTAGTTCAACGCTGTGTTTCTGAATGTCAACCTAAGACTATATAAGTACACGGTGAAATCTGGGTGGCTTGAAAGCGGCGATTATGTTACCAGTAATTGAAAAGCGGCCAGGGTTCCGTACCATTATCTACACAACATTAGACAAAGATCGAATTTGAGAACAGCACCATCTATATAGAAACTAACAAGAAGCGTTTAACATTGACATTTGACGACGTGACATCGGCGCTGTGAAGGTTACATAGATGGCAAGCGCTGTCTTTAGACAACATTTGTTGTATGGGAGCCCCCCTTAAATATTTATTTTATTTTGTTTTTAGTATTTGCTGTTATAGCGGCAACAGAAACACATAATCTGTGAAAATTTCAACTCTCTAGCTGTCACGGTTCTTGAGATACAGCCTGGTGACAGACAGACGGACGGACGGACGGACAGACAGACAGCGAAGTCCTAGTAATAGGGTCTCTTTTTTACCCTTTGCGTACGGAACCCTAAAAAATGAGCCGAGAAATCTGGTTTCGAGTTGGGAAACCTTATTTATTTATGTCGCCTCCGTAATATGGGTGTCCCACTGCAGGGCAAAGACCGCCCCCGTTACAGACCAAGATTTTCCGTCACTTACAACCTTTCCGGCAAGAATTTATCGTGATCATCCCACCATCGTCATCTCGGGCGCCCCCGTTACAAATTTTTATTTTATAAAGGAGAAAAAACAGAATTAACAACAATTACTTAAATAGAGAAAATGAGTTAGCTTAATACATTTTGTTAACTCCTAAACATTCCTCACCGATAGGTAAAAGCTTAATCTTAATAAATATCAAATTTAAAACATAAAACAATCTTTAAAAAAAATATCGCCAACAATTAGTGCCGTCTCTCCGTCTAACAGTACAATGACCCGCCGACCCGGCGCACGCGCCGCTCTGGCTGGCTACCAACGGTTCGAACAGATTCGAGTTTGTGTCGAGATATTATTGGCAAGTGCCTTTTAAAAAAAAACATAAACTAGCGTATTTTATTTTATTTTAGGTATTAATTTTACGAAGTCCACAGCACAAAGTTACAAAAGATAGGCAATTAATGTAGACCAAACATAGGCCAATTACGGACTAGTATTTTTTAAACTTATCTTATTTACAAAGCACAGTTAGAAATTATACAGCCAAGCATAAACAAAATAAAGCAAAACTAACGTAAATCTTGCAAAGTTTGGCGCGTGTGTGTGTGTGTGTGTGTAGTAGTGTGTGTATTCGATAGCTATTGTTAAGACACTTTCAAACCACCCAAAACCCATGGTGTATAAAGGGAAGATTCCCGGCAGGCAGATCGTACGCGTGGGGACGCCCGGTCCGGCTGTTCGTAGCGGGTGGAGAGTTGAACGTACACTTTCTGCGACGCAATGCACAGCTGAGACCTTTGGAAAAATGCAGAGGAATATTTCAAGACTCTCACTTTCCGAGTCGTTCATCCAGACGAGATGCGTGACGTTCTGGGCCCAGCGTGACACGTTGTGGGGGCGCGTCTCGTTGCCCACGTCATACCTGTATGGACCAAAGCAAATAATTATTAGAACTTACACGCCATACGATAGCGTACAAATAAAAAAAAATACAAAACACTAAAAAAAATACAAAAATATTTTATATTCATTTTGTTGCACTAACCCGTGCTGAGGACAATTTTAAAAACCTACTTAGAGGCTAAAAATTCCACCCATGCCGGGACTTGAACTGGCTCACCGTGCCAGCGCTCTCCCAACTGAGCTAATGGGCGAGTGCAGGCATCGGCGAAATTTCGAGCCTCTTTACAAACTTCTCTGTATTACGTACAGGCAGCGACATCTGGCTGAAGTAATTTACATCACTTGCAGCCCCGAGTAACACACTTTGCAGTTAGGTTTTTACATCGGAATGATATCGCTGTACCTACATAATTATATTCTTTTTGTTGCACTAACCCGTGAAACAAAATACAAATAGGTTTTTACAATAGTTATTTGTTATACAAGAGTGCAAAGTTGCTTTTTAACCGCGTGCTCAACTTTGATGACCGAGCAAGCGAAAGATTCTAAAATCTTAAAAGAAAAATTAGAATCCTGAGCGTTAGCGAGGGAATCAAAAGAGCACGAGGTAAAAAATCTTTGCACTCAAGTGCAACACGTAACTTTTCATTCCACCTCAGCGAGGAAAATGACTAAATGCAAAAAAAAAACACAGAGGAGGTTCCGAGTCTGAGTTTTTACCAAATTAAAAAATATTTTTTATGATAAATTCGCACCATGGATAAAGAAGTAAATAGGTTTAATGATTTGTTTTGAATTTACAAACTTAGTGCACACGATGTTCTAAATTCAATTTACTTTATCCTCTAGCGGATAAAAACGGCTTTTGCACTCAGATATCGAAGAGCAAAAATACTCTTTCCGAGATGGAGGGATGAAATAGTAGATTGTACAACAAGTGCATAAAACGCACCATTTTACTCGAGACGTTTATCCATCCGAGCGAGCTTGCGAGCGAGGATAGATATAAAGTCGAGTGTAAAATGGGTTTTATGGACGAGTTGTACACTCTACTTTTCACTTCGATTGCGAGGAAATGAAACAGCAACATGTAAATATAGAAGTCCACACTCTTTTACGGCTTAGCAACTTAAATTGAATATAACTTTTAAATTCGTATTTGCAATTCGCGCCTTTTTTTCTTTTTTTTGTTGGTGTTTCGCGCGGTCACAGGACACAGTATTTCAGAAAAAAAAGAAAAAAAAGAGGTGAGTTTCGAACAACAATTCGAATTTCGAATTGCAATGCGGGGCTTCTCCATAATAAAATAAAGAGGTTGTTGTATGAAGTTAAAGATGTTCGTGTGGCTGTTGCAGCGATTGCCTTGGTCTTCGACGAAGATTTTACTTTATGCTCTAGAGCATAAAAAGCGACTTTATGTCGCCTACGCACGACATAAAGACGAACTTTTAGAGCATGAGAAGTGAAAATGGGTTTTATGGACGAGTTGTACACTCTACTTTTCACTTCGATTGCGAGGAAATGAAACAGCAACATGTAAATATAGTAAATGCTAATTTAATTAAAATTGAAAGTTACATTAGAGCAATGAGAAATATTTAAAGCTGTTGGTATCTTTGCCTTGGTCTTAGAATACGAACGAAACGAAATAAAATAAAGAGGTTGTTGTATGAAGTTAAAGATGTTCGTGTGGCTGTTGCAGCGATTGCCTTGGTCTTCGACGAAGATTTTACTTTATGCTCTAGAGCATAAAAAGCGACTTTATGTCGCCTACGCACGACATAAAGACGAACTTTTAGAGCATGAGAAGTGAAAAAATACTTATTCAGTCCAGTAATGTTACAGCAAGTGGTGCAGATACCCACCACGTAAATCAAACCTGTGTCTGGTGGGTCCCGCTGTTTCATCAGGTCTTAAGACACAATCACCATCATCATCATCATCAAAGCCATTTGACGCCCACTGCAAGACATACGCCTCCTTCGTAGTTTTCATAACCATGAAGGGTTGTGCCATAATCGCCACGCTCGGCAGGCGGGTTGGCGATCGCAGTATGCGGTTGGAATCTCAGGAAGACGCTGCTGCCCGTCTCCTGGTAATTGATTACCTTAGTCGCCTTCTACGACATCCACACACAATACCAGTTGAAAAGTGGACACCAAATCTCATTACTGGACACCAATTACTACGTCAATCATTCACACATACACTGTAAAGACAGTAAGCGATGTGCAAACGATCTGCGACACCTAATGTAACAAAAGAATTATTTAAATCGGAAAACGTTTTAAAAAAATATATCGCTGAACATAGGTACATAATAGTAGTTTATGCAACTGTCATATAATGAAGGGCATTAAAACACGAGTGTGAGTTTATGAAACGAGCGCAGCGAGTTTCATAATAGTAACGAGTGTTTTAATACCCGTGTTATATGCAGTTGCATACACTACTTTATCTTTACTAATGCAATTAAAAATTAAATTCACGCGTACGTGTATAATCACAGTGGTTTTGCCGCCATTAAAATTTAACCAATGAGAGCGCAGCTTCAATAAAGCGCGACCAACCTGATTGGCCCTGCAATCAAGTTGGTCGCGTTTAATCGATGTTATAATGAGATTTTACGATATCGATGTGAATATTATACCATCATGTGAAATTGCTTAAATTGAGTGTTTTGTTGTCTGCGCTATAACAGTAGTAATTATAAGTCAAGTATTGAAAACATAAGTAGAATGTTACAACATTAGTGTAGATAAAAAAATATACACGTTTTGAAGTCGTTTAAAACTATCCAAGAAATGTCTACAGATTAAAAAACTCACCAAGTCCCATCATGCTGCAAGCTCTCCACCGTATTCTTGTAAATCTTCGTGACATTCTCCAGCTCATCTTCATATTCCTGCTCCAGGGGTCCCACTATGAAGGTGACCGGGATGACCCACTTCGGCGGGGGGGGCGGTTTAGTGGTCTTGGCCTGTGGTCGCCGCGTGGTCGTGGTCGGGAGTGGCGTGGTCGTGGTCGCGTTAAAGTCGTCATCGGTCGTGTCAGTTAGGTTGGTCTCTGGGGGATGAATCAATGGAGAACTTGCACTAAAAAAATGTTTTAATATAATAAGAGAGGACACGTTCAAAGAGACCCAGGTTCGATCCCAGTGTGGGCATGTACCTATGACTTTGTTTTCTAAGTTATGTACATTTGTGAAGTTATAGTAGCAATACCACTCGCTAACGGTGATGGAAAACATCGTGAGGAAACCTGAGTGTCTGAGCTATTCACATACCTCAGCGCTTGATATCGCCAATCCGCGGTGGGCACGCGTGGTGATTAAGCCCATACTCTCTCTCTGAGAGAAGGCCTGTGCCCTACAGTGGGACGTATATAGGCTGCTTATGATGACACGTTAAAAAATAAGTAAACGTGGTATTTTTTTTTCTCTGCGACTAATACTTTCTATAATATAACCAGTCGAAAAGTCAATATTGTACAGTACTTGGCTCGCAGTAGGGAGTTGTAGTACTGGTACACTTGAGTTGAGTCTAGGTGACGTAGAAGAAGAAGAAACTCGCACCAAAAGTATGTAGTAAAAATGTATTGGTAAATCTACAGATAGGTAGAATATTGACTGTTCCTCTCTCTAGTGCAGTAAACGGTAGACTGACTTAATTATACGAAATTACCTAACAATGTAAACTGCTTAGCATGCCTAAAGCCTAAAGGTAAAACTAGGTTAAACGAGTAAGCAAAATGTGCGACGCTAGATCGTACATCTTCCAGACCGCAGAAAAATAAAGGGGAATTTACTGCAAAACATAAATAGCTATTTACAAAAGAAAGCGGTAATGCAAGTTGAGTAGAGGAGCGGTCATTACAGTTATAATACTTAAATAACATGTAGTAGCTTATTCGAAATTAAATGATGCGTTGTCCGTTCCCTTATCCCGGTGTTTAACTGGGACCTCCTGCATTTCCATGTCGTTCTTGGTGGAAGTTGTTGGTCGCCGATAAGCGCGCGCGCAGCCTTGCCCGCAGCCGCGGGTCCTCACCACCCACACGATGAACGCGAGTGCAGATGCACCTAATAGCGAGTAGATGACTATGTAATGTACCTGTTCGTCGGTCGCAGTCCTTTTGAGCGGTTTGTTTTCGGAGTCGCTTTGAAACCTTAACTTGTCATCTATTTCGGCTAGATGGGTGTGGTCGGGTTCGTATAGTTGTGTGGAACCGCCTCGTATTTTTGCACTCACTATTGCATTTATTGACGTGTTGAATTCCACAGTAGGTAAGATGAAGCCGGGATCCATTGTCAAATTGCTGTCGTGTCTGTTTTGCGAGTAGATAATCAGATTGCCTGTCTGTAGTACACAGCCCCTGGCTAGAGTTACGATGCTGGAACCTTGCAACGTATGCAGAATCAGGTCATTGTCGCACAGAGTCCTTATCGTGCATTCACCGCAGCAGATCGCGAGCTCGCTGCGTAGCACTCGGGCCGCACCGACGAAGTTGGTTCCGTTGTCTGTGTAGACGTGCTTTGGTGTCCCTCTTCTTGCACATAGGCGGTCGAAGGCAGCCAGGAACGTATCCGCCGACAAGTCAGATGCAAGTTCGATATGCACAGCTTTGGTAGCCAGACATATGAAAATCACGACGTAGCCTTTTGAAGTCGTCACTCCTCGCCCCTTGTTAATCTTTACGTCCACGTGACCAGTGTAGTCAATCCCGGTGTGCGTAAAGGGTCGAGAGGGCGTCACTCTTGGTCGAGGGAGATCGCCCATCAGTTGATGATGTTCAGTGAGGTTGTAACGATGACATCTTACGCAACGTCTTAGCAGTGTTTTGACTGCTCGATTGCCACCGATGATCCAATATTTCTGTCGTACGTGCGCTAGAGTGAGGCGCGCTCCGCCATGCAACGTCAATGCATGCGCGTGTTCGACCACTAATTCGGTGAGCCTTCCGGTATGTGGCAGAATAATCGGATTTTTTATGTTGAGTGGTAAGTCGGAGTGCTTTAGTCGCCCTCCAACACGTAGTATCCCATTTTCATCTAAGTAAGGCAGCAGCTTGAAGATCTTGCTCTTCGCGGAGACAGTCTTGTCTTTCCGTAGTTGCTTGCACTCTCCCTCAAACTCGGTTTGTTGTACGTGTTTCACAATTTGGTCAGCTGATTGATTCAGTTCCGCCGCGGATAGGTATGTTGTTTCGGGTTGCTTGCCGCGAAGTCGGTTGATAAAGCGAAACAACCAGGCAACGACCCGTAGAGCACGTGTGAAAGCGCTGCAGTTTTCGAGCAATGTGCAAATAACACTGTCTGTTCCGATTTCTCGCTTAGCGACATAGGTATTAGGTGTCACGTGTTCTTCCAACGTGGTTGCGTAACAGTCGGGTGTTGGTTTTTCACTGAATGTTTTCAAGAACTCCGGTCCTTGCCACCATAGGTTGAAGTTGACCAGTTTTCGCGGTGGCAAACCTCGCGAGGCGCAGTCAGCAGGATTTTCTTCCGATGGAACATAGCTCCAGTTGTTCGCAGGAGCGATCTCGACGATCTTTGTAACACGATTCGCGACGTACTTCTCCCATTTCGATGGCCCGCCTTGTAGCCATGCTAGAACCACCTGAGAATCACACCATAGATAGACAGCTATGTTTTTCGTACTGTCCTTGAGTGCCTTTTTTATTTTATCGATCAGCTGACTCAGTAGCAAAGCTCCACATAGTTCTAACCGTGGCAACGTGATTTTTTCGGACAGTGGTGTTACTCTAGTTTTGGCCGCAATCAGAGTTGTAGTTTGCTGACCATTGCTGTTCTTAACACGACTGTAAACCACACAAGCGTAAGCTTTCTCGCTCGCGTCACAAAATCCGTGTAGTTCGATGTGGTCTTTTGTAGTGCCGATCCATCGATTAAGCTTTACTTTTCGCAGAAGTGGTAGCTCATCTTTTACTTTTTCCCACTGTACTTGTATCTCTTGCCGTAGTGTGTGGCTCCAAGTTACTGATTTTTCGCTCCATACTTGTTGGAAAAGTAGTTTGGCTGCAACTATGACGGGCGAAAACCACCCAAGGGGGTCATACAGCTTCGAGATTTGGGACAGTAGTTCACTTTTCGTCAAGTCTAGGCGTTTCTCAGTCTCAGTGTCCCAGTTCAGTCGGAAAGTGTCAGTTTGTGGACACCAACTGAGGCCTAGCGTTTTCGCTGTGTCTTCGGTTTTGAAGTCGACAGTTTTGTGCGTGGAAATCTGATCTTCGGATAGGTTTTCAAGGATGGTGCCGTTGTTGCTGGACCATTTACGCAGATTCATTCCCCCTCCTTTCAGTAACGCGATGAGGGAGTCTTTGATGCTTTTGGCAGTTTCCAACGAGTGGTGGCCACTTATTAAGTCGTCCACGTAAAAATGATGTTTCAGCACTTCAGCGGCTTCTGGGTATTTGTGGCCGTCATCGGCCGCCAACTGCTCGAGCGTTCTCATAGCGAGCCACGGCGCGCACTTAATGCCGTAGGTAACAGTGCGAAGGCTCATTTCTTGCAGTTTATTATCCGGGCCGCGCCAGATAATTTTCTGTAGGCACTGCTGATCTTCAGATAGCCAGATTGAGCGATAATGCTTCTCAATGTCTGCCGTGAAGGCATACTTGTAACTCCTCCATTTAATCAGTAGCGCTTGAATGTCCTTTTGTAAATTTGGGCCCTTGTGCATCAAATCGTTGAGGCTGGATCCAGTGCTAGTTTTTTGAGATGCATTAAAAACAACTCTCAACTTTGTAGTAGTTGATTGTTCTCGTAGAACACCATGATGCGGTAGGAAGCACTCTGTTGTGTCATTCGAGGCGACGGGTGTCATGTGACCGAGGACACCGACCTCATTGATAAAGTCGTTGTAACGCGAAGCTAGTAAGCCGTCCTTAGACAATCGTCGTTCCAGTTGTAAATACTGAGATATGGCAATGTTTTTTGACTTTCCCAGATTTTCCTCGTAGTTTGGAAGCATCGGCATTTTCACAATGTATTTTCCATCAGCAGCGCGTCGGGTAGTCTCCTGGTAGTACTTTTCACAGAAGTCTTCGTCAGTGGTGTCCTGGTTACTGGTCAAGATATCCTCAGTCTCCCAGAAACGTGATAACTCACTCAGGTCGGTTAGAGTTGCGTGGCACCTGAGAGTCTCAATGTTCCCCGCGTTGCCGCACAGAATCCATCCCAACTTAGTTTGTTGAGCTGTTGGGGATTGAGCATCGCCTCTGAGTACACCGCTCATAATTATGTTTGAGTAAACGTCCGCGCCGAGCAGAAGGTCGATTCCGCGCGAGACGTTAAAATCCGGATCAGCGAGCTTTAAGTTGGCCAAATGTTCCCAGTTGGGGCGTTCGAATGTTTTGTTCGGCAGGGGGTTTGTCAATTGTCTCATGACCAGTACATCAGTGTCGAAAGTGTAATCTGAGTTTGTAGATTTACACTCAAGATGTAGACAACCTCTGCAGTCGCCTGAGATGGACCCCACCCCGGATACAGTGGCAGTCACCTTTCTTCTAGAGAGGTTCAGTAGTTGCGCTGCGCTTTCGGAGATAAGATTGGCTTGTGAGCCTTGATCGAGCAGAGCCCGAAGTATTACGTAAGTCCCGTTGGAAGCCTTGACTTGGACGAGTGTAGTAGTAAGTAAAATCTCCAGCGCGTTGAAAGATGCATGATTTGTAGTCAAGTTCTGCGCGTTGGGTGATGAAGTTCCAGCCAAGGATTTGCTATCCTTCGGAGTAGACTTTTTCATGTCGTTGTGTAGCAACGTATGATGTTGCTGATCGCACTCTCTGCAAGTTTTTCGTGATGGACATTCTTCGTTCCCATGACTGTATAGACAGTTTTTGCACAGTTTGCTGCCTTGAGCGTTGAGTTTTGCGAAAGCAGTGTTTCTATCCGCGGCGTTCATTTTGATGAATTTGCGGCACTGCATCAACACGTGACTTTTGTTGCACAGAGGGCATTGGCCGAACATAACGTGATATGCTTTTGTAAAGTGGAATCGTTTGAATGCACCTTTCTTGGATGGAATGTTGCTCGCCACCGAAGGTTTTTGCTGTGAACCTGTTGATGTTCCTGTCGGAGTGTCCTTTTGTCTATTGCGCAGAGTTTCTAGCGCCATGAACTTGCTTTCCAGAAACGCCGTAAGTTCGTCGACGCTCGGTATTTCGCGGGGATTTCGCAGCTCCTTAGTGTACTCGCTGTACGTAGTAGTGTCGAGTTTCTGTGCCATCAAGTGGGCAATCATAGGACCCCATGACTGCGTATCTATACCGATGTTGTGAAGGCCGTTCAGACATTCTATGATGACGTCGTGCAGCTTCTTTAAGTTGTTAGCGTTCGCTTGTTGTATAGACGGAATATTGAGCATAGTGTTGACATACGAAGTGAAGACGAGTCTGCGATTGTCATATCGCTGTGTCAGTATTTCCCAGCAGGACTCGTAGTTATCCGAGTTGATGTGGAGATGGCGTACCAGATTTTCAGCTTCGTCTCGCAGCTTGGACTTTAGGTGCTGCATTTTTTGAACTTTAGACAACGACGGATTCTTGTCCACAGTTTGTAGAAACAAGTCCTTGAAGGAGATCCACTGTGAATAGTCGCCAGAGAACACAGGAACGTCGAGCTTGGGTGCAGATTGCTGGTAGTGGAGATTTGACGAAAGTTTGTTGTTTATTTGCCTCTTCAGCAAGTCATACTGCTGCTCGATGTCTTCAAAACTGCGATAGTAAGATGGGTCATCGTACTCGCCGTCTAGTTCCCAGTGTAACTTGTCGATATCTGACCACTTCGATTTTAAGATGCTGAGTTGTTCCTCCAATTCCCACCTTTCACTTAATTTTTCAATATCCACCTTGGCATTAGCTCTATGCATGGCTCGGAAGTTGCGATTTTGGATGCTGATTAATCTTGCCAGATTGGCGTTTGCCACAGTTTCTTCGGCTAACTCGGCAGTCTGGGTTAGTCCCGATCTAGCACCACTTCGTGACTTTTCCTCCTGCGGTGGGTAGAGCTTGTGCGCCACCGGCGTGCTTGGTAACTCAGATTGTAAACGGGTTAGAATGTCTTTTTTTAAGTCCTCGTACAATTGCTTAGTACGAATGTAGACGTTTTCCGTAAAATATCCGTGGGATTTGTCTTCCGACTCGATGAGGATGTTGTTTCTCTCATCAAAGTCACCCCACTGATTTTCGAGAAGAATTAGCTTCTGAGTAAGATAGTCGCTTGTTTTCCTCGACGGACCATCTTTTTTGTAGTTGCTGCAGAGTTGCTTGATGTTTTCGAAGACTTCTGACTGGACCTTTAATTCTGAAGACATGGTGAACTGATGAATCACCTCCGTAGCCACAGCCAGTTGTAGAAAGTGCGTTGCGCGTAGTAGAGGTACTTGCAACGAGTATCACCGCTGAGCGACGCGTAGTAGTTTGCGCCAGAAGCTGCAGCCGTAGCAATACGTAGTCCCGCTGAGCGACGCGTAGTAGACGGCGTCAGTAGCTGCAGCAGTAGTAGTAGGAGAACTGTGTTCCCACAGATCGCTTCAAGAAGTCCAACGTTCGTTGTAGCCCGATGAACTCAGTAGTGCTTGAAGTGGTCCGTGTCTCAGAATTCCCGGCGTCTCACGTGTGATATTAGCGACCTTCTCAATTAGACCGGGGCGACCCGCTTGTGGGAGACCGGTGAAACCGATTCGCTATCGACACGAGTCAACGCACGAAAGAACTGAGAGTAGTTTCGAAGGACCAATAAATGTACAGTACTTGGCTCGCAGTAGGGAGTTGTAGTACTGGTACACTTGAGTTGAGTCTAGGTGACGTAGAAGAAGAAGAAACTCGCACCAAAAGTATGTAGTAAAAATGTATTGGTAAATCTACAGATAGGTAGAATATTGACTGTTCCTCTCTCTAGTGCAGTAAACGGTAGACTGACTTAATTATACGAAATTACCTAACAATGTAAACTGCTTAGCATGCCTAAAGCCTAAAGGTAAAACTAGGTTAAACGAGTAAGCAAAATGTGCGACGCTAGATCGTACAAATATAGTCACGTGGTACTAAAACGCGCCATACAAATCGACCTTAGACTATGACGTCACTCCCTAACGTAACGCAATGTTTATCAATATTTCAGTTATATCGCAAAATAATGTTCTATGCATGTACGCCCTTATAAGAAAACGTTCAGAATTCATTTTAGTTGAAGTAAATTTAATCGTTTTATCCGTCTACTTCGTATGTCTAAGAGTTAATTTCTTGCACCACCTGTAGTTGACTGGTAGAAAATGCTTATAGCATTAAGTATTAATAATAATAATTATTAAAGTAACTTTATCTTTCGCATATTTTGTGACCACGAAAACCCCGAAAAAATATTATTATTGTTTTATTTTTAAATTTTTCTAATGTTTTTATATGATTTTCTATGGTATAAAAGCAATGTCCCTCCAATGTAAGTTACACGCAAATTCCCCATTTAGGAATGAATTTGACCTAACCTTATTTTATACGGTCTACCTTTTTCACTAAATAAAGTTAATATTACTACTGCAGGGCACAGGCCTTCTCTCAGAGAGCTTAGGGCTTAACTCCTGAACTGCCCTCGCGGAACGCAACGTATAGGTGGCCCATACTAAGTTGGACACAGATCTGTGTCGCGGCAGACGAGTGGTTAATCACCACGCGCGCCTAGATTGGATTGGGAGATTTCAAGCGTTGAGGTGTGTGAACACTTCAGACACTCAGGTTTCCTCACGATGTTTTCCTTCACAGTTGGCGAGTGGTATTGCTACGATAAGTTCACAAGTGTATGTGGCTTAGACAGCAAAGTTATTGGCTAAGCCATACTCTCTCTGGGCGAGATAAATAGTCGATTCTAAGAACGAGTCTTAGCTAAAGCACTTGCTTAAGAATCGATTTGTCTATCATAGACAATACTTTGGCACTTTCTAAGTCATGAAACTCGGACTAATTCTTAGCCGAGACTGAGTACACCATATTCGATGCTTAGCACGTTCTTAGAACACAGTTTAGTGCTAATTACTCATTATAATAATCTGTTACACTGTTGTAGTCGTCATTGTCAAGAAAACTTTAGAAAACTAATGCTTGTTTTGTTGATAAGTACATAAAATGGATAATCAGTTAGAAAATTTACTGGCATTTTTCAGAGAAGTTGATGATCTATCTCAAGAACCTCTGGTTGATTTACCGCGTTTCTCAAAAGTTTACCTGAGAGATGTAATAAATCCGTTTGAATTTTTTTCTGATGATGAATTCAAATTGAGGTACAGGTTTTCGAAAACTACTGTAGTAAATATTATATTGCCAGAGATTGTGGAGTTAAATACATTCAACCAAAGAGGTTTGCCAATTGCCAATATTAAGTTAGTCAATAGACTTTTTTCATAGTCCGTAAAAGGTTTCTTTCGCTCCATTTCCTCAGATCCAATAAAAATGCCTAGCGTTCGATCCAATATAAATTCGCGCACGAAACCAGGGGGTAGAAACTTCATAGTAAAAAATTGTTGTATGAAATTCCTTCCCCTTTTTGGCCAACATTCTAAAGAAAATGCTAAAATTGCCAGTAATTAAATAAATTAAAGCATGGGAGCTTTTAATCTAGTGTTTTGAATTGTTTTCTTATATAGTCAATACTACTAATATTATCAGCAATATGTCATTAATCTTACTAATCTACAATGTCATTAATGTGACAAAAAGAAAGCATAATTTTTCAATAACTTTGCCGAGCAAAATACAAAAAGTAGTTTTGTTGTATTTTGTATGGTAACACTGACCTGCAAAATTCAAACAAAATGTCTGCCCATGTCAGTGGTTATTTTCTTTGTTTGTTCTTGAAATTTTTAGTTCGTATTTCGTATTTGTCGTGCTGATAAGGCGTCAGTGCATTCATGCGTTTATATAGTACTAGTGAAATGATTCGTTGAGTTGAGCAACCGCTCCTCCGACATGTGAGATAGTGACTCTTTAGTACTAGAGATTTGATTCGTTGAGTTGAGCAAACTGCTCCTCCGGCTTGTGAGATAGAGACTCTTGAATTGTTACATTGTGTTTTGTCTACGGACAACATGGGTGGTAAAGGCAGCCACAGAACATGTGAAATTTGCGGTGCAAAGGAAAGACACTCTGACCACCAGTGTGGTTCTTCTTTATTTGCGCAGTTTCCCTTGGATGAAAACCGGTAAGATTAATTGTATATTATGTACTTAAGCCCTCCCCTAATAAGCTTCTTAATAGGTTATTGTGTACTGTATGAAAATCCTTCATGACATACCTAAGTAGGTTACTGTTACTGGCTAGGTTACTTACTGTTACTGTTAATTTGTAAATAACGTTTTCTTTATTCTACTCTTTCAGTTGCAAAGGCCTGGCTAAAAGCTGTTGGTAATGAAGAACTGGTGCATGTACCAATAAAAAAGTTGCATCAACTGCGACATGTATGGGGAAATCATTTTAAAACAAGATTTCAACAAATAAAGAAACCGCTTAAGAAAAAGAGCAATTCCAATGATAAATTTGACTGCAACCCCACTTACTGATGCTCAATTAATTGGGTTTCCTCAGCACATGTGTCGAAGCAGCAATGGTGAGGATTTTATTATAGCAGAAATGCTAGTTATTTACTGTATTTTATAAAATCTATCATTTTTTTTTTATTTATTGACTTACTTTGTTATCGCAGAGTTTTAAATTTAGTACCATACATACATAAACTAATGCCTGTACCCCAGAGGGCTAGGCAGAGATAATGGTTTCCCACTTACTATGATCTTAACACACCTCTTTCACTTCGTCCCATACTCCATATTTATTAATTGCATGCTCCTCAAATGATAGAATAGCCCTATTTTTAGTAAATAAAAACATGTGTGCATTTTCAGTTGCCCAAATGGAGGAACCCTGCGCAGGCCCCTCAAAGGACCAAGCAAAAAGCAGCAGAGCTGAGATGTCTAAAAATGCCACTACAATAACAACATATTCGATGGCGCTACTGAATCCTTTAATTTCAGAACTCTTTCCATAACTTTCAATGTACATAATTTTTAGGTGCTTGTGTTTGAACCAAAATTCTACTTTCAATATTGGTACTCAGTCCTGTGCAAGCTTGAAAGAAAATATTTGTTATTGTAGTAAATAGTTGCTGCCTCTGAATGAATATTCGAGCAGAAGGATTTTTAGCTATTCCTTTGAGATATTTTTGAGAGTTTGGGTAAAAAAGATACGTAAGAAAGGAAAGAAATCTTTGGGCTTTAAACATTTTCAATTTCTCTTAGGCATTGCATGTTTTTTTCTTGTAAAAAGCTGGCACGCATTAAGTTACATGCTTCAATAAAAGGGAGCCAAAATATTTGAACCCTTTTCATTCCGTTTCTGGAACGCTTCTCTCTATGAACTAGAAATTGATAATAAGTTTGTGTATGTTCGACTTTAATTTAGACTGTTATTTAAATAAAATGTGATTTGTGTACGTAATTTAAATTTCAAATAAAAGTCTGCATCATCTACAAATGTGTTTTAATTAAATAATAAAAAATGGACATCTTTGAAGGGCTTATATCGATAAATTGAAAACTATCGATACATCACTAAAACTTTATCGGCTATCGTGCACATCACTATTACTGTCAGCAAGTCTTTTTTTTTTCATATTGTCATATTGGTAACGGTGGGGGAATGAATTTCATACAAATTTTCAAACGACAGCGATGTATGCGAGTTCCGTCTCTTAAAACGTAGTGATTATATTCTCTTTGCACGAAACCACAAACGAAAATCTGAAATGAATGTCAACAAAGCATCACAGAGTATCACCCACTGTGCTGTCAACTTATATTGACCGAACGAAACGACATTCACAGATACAATTAAAAAAAGTATATTGACAAGTTCTTAGCATTGGCTTAAGAACAAGCTAAGCTAAGCAAACGTGTAAGATATGTCTATTTTAGAAACACACAGATACTTAGCTAAGTTAACCTGAAGTAATGCTTAGGGAAGCATTAGTACGGACTTAGGCTAAGCAACGACTATTTATCTCGCCCTCTCTCTCTCTGAGCGGAGGCATGTAAACTGCAGTGGGACGCATACAGGCTAAATAATAGTACATTACTTCAGAGGGAAGAAAGTGACAGTTCCATACCGAGATTATGGCATTTGCGCCACGAGCTTGCGAGGGGCGCAAACCATTTGAGGTATGGAACTGTACTTTATCCTGAGGTATGTATAGTGCTTTTTATTACACCTACGAGGAAAATTATAGACATAAAAAGTATCCATATTTTACAAAAAACACAAAGATAAATGCTAAATCAATCGAAGTTTTTGCGAAAATGCGCGGGCTTTTCCTTTTTTTATTCGCCCGTTTCTGGAGTAGGCTAAGATCATAAGGTCATGCAGCCACTTCTTCCGTGATTCCGCGCGTTTTATATACAAAAATATTTTCGTTTTTCATTTTCTGTATGCACCAAGGAGGTTGGTAACTGGTAAAAAAAAAAACTGTATGTGGCCAGTAACAATTTACTTGAAATTTAATTAGTAGACAGTTAAAGTCTCTTTGCAGTATGACTGCTGACAAATTTAAAAAAAAAAACCGGGTATGTAATGGTATTTCATACATACTTCCCACCCTTGGGTCGGAAGGATTTTCATACAAACTTCCATACCTTGGGATGAAAGGATTTGAAGGGCGGGATAAAGGCGTTTCTTCCCTCTAATTGGTATAATTAGTATGTATTTTCAGAGCAGGAGTGATAAAAAAAAAATTGTATATATCTATTTATTATCCGTTCAAATGCCATCAGCATACGACCTTTCGGAGTTGCGTTACGCGACAGTGATGATTTGTAGGGTCAGAAAAACAGTTATACGAATAATATTAACCAGTTAATTTATTTTTGATCGAATGATCCAGTACGTAGTAATGTAACTCTACTTGACCAGTGTAGAAACTTCGGCCAGTACCTAGAAAGGCGTCGAAGGTTCTAGAAAACTACGGAACATTCCAGAATATAAGATAAGATAAGAATATTCTTTATTGTATACCGGAAAAAATGTTACAGAATATCTTCTGGAAGTACCAAGAATCACATCGAAGATTCTAGAAATGGGTTCTAGAAGATTATCGAACATTCCAGAATCTCTTTTTATCTCTGTCTAGCAGATGTAACAGCTCTGTCTCTTCCTAGCACATAGATTATTCCGGGTTTTCTTGTCTATAGTACATATCACGTAATATATCTGCACCTAGCATCTAGATTATTCTACACAATTCGACTACACTCTCCGTCCTTAACAAATATAATTTAAAAAGAAATACTTCCGATGAAGTCTTATTCGTCACTCACGTGTCACGCGCTTCCCCGACAGCGTTGCTGACGGTACTGACAGGCGTCAGTTGACGTCATATGCCGCTCCGTACCAAAAGGTCGTATCCTAACAGCATTTGAACCGGATATATTACAGTGGAGGTACCAACCTGGTTCATAAAAAAGCTCCTCCAGGTCCGCTCTCAATTCGAGGGTCAGCAGGTCGTTCAACAAAGGAGGGTCCGGCTCCGGAGGTTCAGCAGACATGACGAATCTAAAATCGAATAAGTAGGGGTAGAATAACATAACGGAAACTCACGCCTTTACCCCCGACGGGTAGGCAGAGACCAGGGCCCGCCTCTTGTCACGATCCTGACAGATCTCTTTCGCTTCATCTGCATTCGTTAACCGTTGCATCGCACGCCGGTTTTGGGTACTTCTTCTCTTTTAAGTAGAATTACAAAACAACCATAGAAGTAGCTCTTCCTACAAAATTCACTCTCAAAAACGGCCCCAGTCCTCTCGTTTAGTCTGTACCAATGAAACGAGCGCAAGATGAGCTGCAGAGTTAACCACTCTGTGATTGGCTCATTCTGTGCGCCATGCGTGACGCGACCGTTGATTGGGCGATGGTAAGTGACAGCGTAACTGATGATTGGTTTTATGCAAAAACGTCAAACCAATGACTTCATTGACGTAGGTATAACCCGTCGAAATATCTCGAAGTACCTCGCGAGAAGGCGGTCTGACGGTGGCAGCTGCATAGATCTTTTTCCGGGTAATACTGAACTCGCTCCGATTGGTGGCACAATTGACAAGCCCCGCCCGCCACCCCACAATCGAACGTGGGGTCATTTCTAGCGCTTTCACTAGGCAGCTAGACATTTACGTTTTTAACTACCTATTTCTGGAATTATTTAAGTAAAATGAACCATCTCGACGGTTAAACATCGATAAAAAGAATGAAAACTGAATGGAAGAACACGTCTCATACAATTTTAAAAACCTATTTAGAGGCTAAAAGTACCACCCATGCCGGGACTGGAACCCGCGACCTCTGGCTAACCGTGCCGGCGCTCTCCCAACTGAGCTAATGGGCAAAAGCAGGCATCGGCGAAATTTCGAACCTCTTTACAGCCTCTTTCTCTGTATTTAGCCTAGTGGGTAGAACTTTGGATTTTGCAGCGAGATACTCGGGTTCTTTAGTTTCGAAGTTTTGTACATTTGTGAAGTTATAGTAGCAATATTATTCGCTAACTGTGAAGGGAAACATCGTGAGGAAACCTGAGTGTTTGAGCTATTCACATCGCTTGAAATCGCCAATCCGCGGTGGGCGCGCGTGGTGATTGAGCCCGTACACTCTCCCTGAGAGAAGGCCTGTGCCCTACAGTGGGACGTATATAGGCTGCTTCTGCATGAAACACAAAAACGTAGAAGCGATCGACAAACGAACCTCTCCTGCTTCAGCAGCACGTCGGGCCCGTCGGGCCGCGCCGTCAGCAGCGGGTAGCCGGGTCGCTCGCACCAGCCGTCCCACGCGTGCGCCGGCGCACCTGCGCACAATTGTAATCATTTCGTTGTCCGTCCGTCCGTGCCGCAATATAAAACAACTCAAATTCAAAGTTGAGCAAGAGCTGTGAAATTTGGCAAGTAATATCATATTTTACTACAAATACAGAGAAAAATCTGAAAACTATACATTTGTAATTAAATCACATAAAAATTTGACTTTGAAATTCCAGAAAAATTCGGAAAAACGTGCGAGACTCAATTCCTCAACTGTTTATAATATGCAAGTACAAATTTGTACGGAACCCTCGGTGAGCGAGTCCGACTCGCATTTGACCACTCCATGAGGAACGAACTCATTCGCATTTTCCACACCCACATTGTCATTTCTTTTCATTCGTTACGTACGGACATAGTCCAAGGAGCGTACTACGAGTAAGACCGTCAAAACCCGACTTTCATCATCATCATTCAGCCACAAGAAGTCCACTGCTGGACATAGGCCTCCTCCATGGATTTCCAAAAAGACCGGTTGGAAGCGGCCTGCATCCAGCGTCTTCCTGCCACTTGGATGAGGTCATCTGTCCATCTTGTGGCTGGTCGTCCTACGCTGCGCTTGCCGATATGTGGAGTGTATTGTATATGTTTGTGTGTATATGCATGTGTGTATGTGTGTGTATGTATTTATTGTCAAAATCTTGTAACATTATGTTATTATATGTGCGTGTCAACATCTGCACACCATGCGAGAGGTCCCGGGTTCGAATCCCGGCTGGGGACAAAAACAAAAACACCCAGGTCTTGGATGTTTACATGTTTGTGATGTCGTTGTTTCTGGTTTCCACGACACAGGGTATCCTAGTGTGGGGCCAGAAGCAATGTAGGTATGTGCCTGTATGTAAATGTTATGTTATATGTTATGTTATGTTACAGCTTATTAATCATACAAGCGCTCGTTTCGCTAATCCTACTAATATTATAAACTGATACGAAAGTTCGTGAAGATGTTTGGATGTTTGTTACTCAATCACGCAATGACGGCTCAACGGATTTACATGAAACTTGGCGTACAGATAGACAAAGACCTGAATTGAGACATAGCATACTTGATATCCCGGTAACGCGTTCCCGTGGGATAATATTTACTTTAAGTTTAAAATAGATGGCGTTGTGCGAGTGAACGTTGTGTTTTAAAAATAGATGGCGCTGTGCGAGAATCGTATAAACGGATTCTGTGGCGGTACGAAGTTCGCCGGGACAGCTCTAGTAGAATTATACGAAAGAAAATGAGTTACGTGTGTGTGTACGTGTATCTCACCTCACCACGCCCCATTGTACCTAATTGTAGTTTAAAGGTCTTATTTATAAAAATACGATTCCTTAAAATTCTCCATAAACGCCGATTGAAACAGTCTGTGGTGGAGATTTCACAAGAAAACCAAAGATTAAATGGACTACCTCTAAGGAGTGCGGGGTGTGAGGAGAAAGCCTTTTTTTTATAAATAAAGAAATTTTTGACAAACTTTATCGATGCCACAACGTGGAGCCAGGAGCCAGAATCATAACAGGGCCCGGTTCCATTAAACAACGAGCGTGCAATATATGTGTGTATATTTGTAATATATGTAAGCTGCGCTCCAAACGGATTATCTCACTTTATACGGAATCTCACCACGCCTGAGCGTAGGATGAGTTTGAAGAAAATTTTGACAAATTCTTGTCGTGATGCCGTAATGAGTCTCTAAATTATAATAGCGCCCGGTTTGGTAATGAATTGGCATGTGTGCGTGAGAGAGAACGACAAAGTGTGTTACATTATACACATTAGTAGTGTGTTGTATGTGTCTCTGTAGAACGCACAAGTCCCGCATGTCGTTATGTAGACATTCAGACTGGTTAATGCTATTGAGCGTGCAGCATAATTATAATTAAGCGCGTCAGTGAGTGAGCGTGTGTATGTGTGTAAGTATATATAGACACCCTGACCCGTTAAACGGCATTCTGTAAAGCTTGCTAGCATAGAATTATACGAGTGACAATATGTGTGTGAGTGTGAGTGACGGAGCTAGTGAGTGAGTGAAGTGTGTGTAAATGTGAATCTCACGGGATACCGCCGTTTAGCCAAAGTATTTTTCGCCAAATTTTACTTCCCAATAAACTTATGGCATCAGTTTCATTTCCCAAATGAAACTTTAGCAAGTTTTCATTTCGCATTTTATTCATTTGGTCAAATTATCATTTCGCATAATTTTACTGCGTCAAGTTTTATTAAGACAAACGTCCACAGACACGAACTGTTACCAGAAAAGTGGGTTAGGTTAGGTTAGAACTGCGACCCCCACAGACACCTACTGTTACCAGAAAAGTGGGTTAGGTTAGGTTAGAACTGTGACCCCCCACAGATAAAATGAATTTTGACCAAGTATTTATTTGGCAAACAATAACTTGCCATAATAACTTTTGCTAACTGTTTATTTGCTTTAAGTTGTTTCGAGAAATGTTTTTTTACCAAGTGATAATTTGCGGAAAATAGTTTGGGAACCGAGTCTCACCCTGCCCCGGTCTCTGTAGAGCGCGCCACAGATCCCGCGCGTCGGCGCTGGCGAAGCGGTGGTCGCGTAACAGCCGCGCGAGCGCCGCGCGGCCCGCCTCCTCGCCCGCTGCCTCAATGGCCATGCTCACTATGGCTGCACCCTGTGGAAAATATGTGAATTTGTAGTAGCAATACGGTATTTGACACGATCAACGATAAATTATTTCATATGCTCGATTAAAACAAAAGTTACAAAATATCACGGAAAATGTATCTCTTTTAGTCAATTACTAGTTATTACAATTTTTTAATAGATTAAACATAAAAAGAGTGCTTTGAAATGTGACGTCATAAGCCAGTATTTTCATACGAAATTCCGTTTTAAACGTAACTCATTTGATATTTTGTCAAATACCCAATTGGCGGCACCCTGTGGAAAATATGTATTTTAGTGCATCTAACGAATTTATTAAAGAAAAATAACAAAAAGGTTGACAAATTCGCCGCACTGCGCAGCAGTTTATGGGATTGTAAAGAATAATTTCTTAGTAACATGTTGATGGCGAATTAAATAAATTATATGTATTACAAACATTCTTCATCTTTATGTACCGTCTCCTGTTGGAGCTTGGCAACCAATTGCCTACTTTGCCTATTCGAAAATATAAATATAAAAAAACGAAACGGTCTTATTAAAAAGAACGTTTCCTTAAAACGGCGATTAAAATAGTCTCCGGTGGAGATTTTAGGAGGAAAAGTTGTAACCACACATTAAATAAACTGACTCTTAGGAGTGCTTAGAGGAATCATGTTTTTATAAATAAGGCCGTAAGTACCTATCTAAGAAAGTAGAAGCAAATTGTGACTGTGAGCTTAAATGCGGCTCGCTAATGGTGTAATTTGGTGTATGTATAAGTACATATTGATCACGCCGCCTCCCCCCCCCCCCATCTCGGGCATAAACGGTTGATTGTAGAAACGTGAAAAAATTCAGGGTAGTAAAACAAATAATGAACTTGAAAGCAAAAGTATCACGGCTAAGTAGGCTTTACTAGTTAACGAGTAATAGGCAACCAACTTATAAAAGTAAAATTTCGTACAAAATCTATGGAAAATTTGGCTGTTTTTTTTTTTCTTTATACTGTCTTAGAACGATTTGCACGACTTACTTGGTGTGGTCAGATTGTATGAAAAACAAAGAGCCACGAAGATTAGTGGCATAGTCTCAGTGGCGCCCTCTATATTTTTTCAATGCCGTGGAGCACGATGAAACCTAGCTAGATCGATAGAGGACAAAAAAGTAAACAAGAAATTATTAAAGTCACCATGTCCTAAAGTGGCACGTTTAGGAGTTATTGAGCTTTGAAGTTTGTATGGAATTTCCACTAACTGAGTTTCATCACTGAATTTGTCACTTGATATGAGTTTTCTCGGGGATTCAAACCTACTTTGATGTTTTTTAAAGTCTGGGTAGCTATGTCTAATAGGTACCTACCTACTTATATACATATATACATGAAATTATAGTATTATTCATGCATCCAATTTGTTCAATTCGATTAAAATTCAAAACATGTCAATATAAAACCTACACTTTAATTAATATAGATAGGTGTAGGTGGTGAATTTTCCTTTAAATACACTATTTTATTTATTTACCTGATAGGATTGATGAAAAGCAGATTTATAACTCTGGTAAAAGCTCCCGTAATACCCTCGCATTGTAAGCATCCTCGCTACGCTCGGGTGCCTTAATATACGGTATCTATAATAAACTGGGTGTTTTTTCTACGACTTATTTAGCAATTTAGTCAAGAATCGGCAACGAGTCACAGGTGCCAAGCATATAGTCCAGTATTTAGTGAAAAATGATTCAAAAGTTAAGTTTTATAAAAATCTCATACAAACTTCAAAGCTCAATAACTCCTAAACGTGCCACTTTAGGACATGGTGACCGTAATAATTTCTTGTTTACTTTTTTGTCCTCTATCGATCTAGCTAGGTTTCACCATGCTCCACGATATTGAAAAAAATATAGAGGGCGCCACTATGAACTATGCCAGGCCCCATACAAAAATCTTCGTAGCTCTTTGTCGGTAATTTCAAACTTTGCTTCACCGAAGGAAAATATCGTGAGGAAACCTGGGTGTCTGAGGTGTTCGCATATCTCAGCGCGTGAAATTGCCAATCCACGGTGGGCACGTGTGGTAATTAAGCCCGCACCTATTCTTTCTCTTTCTCTCTCTGAGAGAAGGTCTGTGCCCTGCAGTAGGACGTATATAGGCTGCATCCTGAGCGTTAGCGAGGGAATCAAAAGAGCACGAGGTGAAAAATCTTTACACTCGAGTGCAACACGTAACTTTTCATCCCACCTCAGCGAGGAAATGACTAAATGCAAAAAAACACAAAGGAAGTTCCGAGTCTGAGTTTATAACAAATTAAAAAAAGTAGTATGATAATTTGGGCACCATGGAGATAGAAGTAAATAGGTTTAATGATGTTTTCAATTTTCAAACTTAGTGCACTCGATGTTCTAAATTCAATTTACTTTATCCTCTAGCGGATAAAAACGGCTTTTGCACTCAGATATCGAAGAGCAAAAATACTCTTTCCGAGATGAAAATAATTTTATTGACCAAGTTAATTAGGTAGGTACAGTTCTGTAGGCACAAGTTACATTTTATTTAACATAGCTAGTTAACTCCCTGACTCCTAAACTTGTTTTCATGTGTTGCGTAATTTCATTCACACACTATAGGAGTGCGACAGAGTGTGTGTAATGTTATATTTCATCACACTCGATTCCTCAAAAACACTCCTGCAACACTTTCACTCACACTCACACTCTTACAAGCGCAAAACAGACAATGAAACGCACTATACAACCTAATTTAGGTGTTAATGCCTACGAGAGACTGAAAGAAGGAAATGCAACTGAACGCTATTCAAAAATAAACTGCAACCTTTATTGATTAATTATTTTGTGATTACAAAAGAACTAAAAACAAACAAAATAATTATTAAAAAAAGGTGTGGCGAGCACATGTCAACTCTGCGCGCGCACTATAAACTCCAACATTCCTGCATCGCGCAAGCAAAATGTTTCACATGACATACTATAAATATAACGTCCGACGAACATTAGTCGGACCGGCCGTCTCCAGGCATACGATCTGCCTGGCGGGAAATTTCCCTTTATAGTGGAAGAGCACGATCACCCGCTCTTCCCTATAGTGGTGACCCTCCACAGAACAATGTCAACCTCACCTCATCAGTTCCGCTACAGTCAACGCACCGACTACTGATACTGATGGTGATCCCCCCTCCCACTCCCTACAAAAGTACAAAATCACTAACCTTGTGCAACGAGAGCTCGTCCGTGGCTGCCTCGATGTCGGCCCTCTCTAACCGCGGGGACGCGACCGCGCGAACAGAATTGCTGGAGTCGAGTCTGGAACGTGGACGAAACTTGAACTAAAGTACCCACAAAACAACGAGCGGTGGTAGCCTAGTGGGTAGAACATTGGACTCGGAAGCGGGAGACCCAGGTTCGATTCCCAGTGCGGGCATGTACCTATGACTTTGTTCTCTAAGTTACGTACATTTGTGAAGTTATAGTAGGAATACCACTCGCTAACTGTGAAGGAAAACATCGTGAGGAAACCTGGGTGTCTGAGCTATTCACATACCTCGGCGCTTGAAATCGCCAATCCGCGGTGGGCACGCGTGGTGATTAAAGCCCATACTCTCTCTGAGAGAAGGCCTGTGCCCTATAAGCTGCTTATGACCCACAAAACTAGAAAACTTTTTAGGCGTCAATGCTATGTTTGCACTAACCCGTGCTGAGGACAATTTTAAAAACCAATTTAGAGGCTAAAAATTCCACCCATGCCGGGACTTGAACCCGTGACTTCTAGCTAACTAAATAGGTTTATAAAATTGGTTGGACTCAGCACGGGCTAGTGCAACAAAAAGAATATAGATCAGGATTTGTTTTGAGAGAGAGGGAAATGTAATGTAAGGATGTTGAGTGGCTTGAACTTGATGATTACAAATTGAACACGTGATCCAGCAACAGTGCATCGTCCCGTTTCTCTCCGGCGGCTCCCCCCCCCCAGCACCAAAGTTAGAGCCTTCAGCAGTTACTGCCCGCTCCACCAGCGCGGCGAGATAAATCGGCTGAATCACTAACAAAGATACATACATACATCCACTTTTGATACATAACGTATAATACCGTTTACCTTGTGCTTGTGACGCGTCGAATACGAGACCATTCTATTGTAGTTTGGAAGATCTGGAAACCTAAGATACAGCTCTCTTGATCTATTTTATGCTTCAGTTTCTCCACTAATTGTACATGCTATTGTAGTGTTCATTTGTTTATTGTTGTTTTTGTATTTGTATGTAATTTGCATAGTGGTCAGAACATCAGAACAAACCTCAGCGCCGGCAACACATGATCCAGCAACAGTGCATCGTCCCGTTTCTCGCCCGCGCGCGCGCCGCCTATAGCCGGCGCCCGCTCCCCCAGCACCGACGTCAGCGCCTCCAGCAGCCACTGCCCGCTCCACCAGCGCGGCGAGACTAGCCCGCCGAACCACTGCGGGGAACAAACGCGTTATATGGGGGGAACACGTTTTAAATGTCAAAAGTCGCGACTTCATTTCCAGTACATTAATTGTCGAATTATGACATTTTAGCGCCACAAAACGTGTGACTCGTGCTATCGTACTGGTAACGTAAGTATTTGGGAACACGTCTGTGAGCTCACCTCGATGTACATACTCTCTCACACAAATATATATACACACACACACACACACTTGCACATAGACTTTTTTTCTAACTATTATTTTGCGTATTATGTACGTACTGTTGTTTAATTTATGCTTTTCTCTTCATGTTTTTTAATACCACCAAAACCATGTCGTTCTATTGTTGCCGTTTTGTAGAATTTTTAAGACAAGTTTAAATAATGTTGGTCCATAATTGACCTATGTTTGGTCAATATTTTATTTTATTTTTATTTATTGAAAGAAAACAAACAATTGTACAATATGGTTAAATACATAGAATAATTACATTTACACTATGTAATTACACAACCAGCAGCGTTTTCTATAGACTAAATCAAAGACATAAAAGAGAAAAGCTCATAGCTATATCGATTTCTAAGAGGTAATTTCTAATATTCTTTACTTCATAAAGTTTTGTGCTGTGGACTTTGCCAAATTAAGTACCGACCAAAAGCGAGTTGAACTCGCGCACAAAAGGCTCCGTACCAATCTATAGGTACAACATTAGACAAATATCGAGACAAGATAGATTAGGTACCATTGAGAACAGCGCCATCTATAGAATTTAGTAGGGTTCCTTACCCCTTTGGTTACGGAACCCTACTAAAATGAAATGACTTGTCTCTTCTTATCTCACCTGCTGTGCCAACAGTCTGGCTATGGTCTTGGTGTCAGTGAGCGCGGCCGGTGGGACCATGATCAGTCCCCAGCCCTCAGAGTAGGGACTGATGCCGTCCACCGCCACGATGTCTGTGGAGAATACGAATTGAGGTTCCGACACGCTAACAACACGCCACCCGGTGCGACCTGTGACTTAAGGCGGAAACAGATTATTGAAACGCGTCGCGACCCGACCTAACGCGGCGCGTGTTGAGTCAAATCAAATCTACTATTTTCTATGATTAGAATCACACCACGATCATACATACAAATTGTCACGTCGGGTCGCGTCCTAAGGAACCTTTAAGGTTCCGACACACTAATAACACGCCACCCGACGCGACCTATGTTCTGGTTTTGACATACTAATAACACGCCACCCGACGCGACCCGACGCGACCTATGACTTACTTATATGATTAGTTGCGTCGGATGTTCCTAATGTGATGCTGATCATAGAAAATAGTAGATTTTATTTGACTCAACAAGCGTCGCGTTGGGTCGGATCGCGTAGCGTTTCAATAATCTGTTTCCGCCTTGTATGATTAGGTTCGTCGGATGTTCCTAATATGATTCTGACCACAGAAAATAGTAAGATTTGATTTGACTTAACACGCGTCGCGTTTCAATAATCTGTTTCCGCCTTTAAGGCCCCTCAAGGAGCAATTCATACAAACGAAGCATCGTTTTTAATTAGCAATGACATGCCGAATTGTAATGAAACTTTGCCAATCCGTTTAGAGAACAGAAATGGAGGTGTAATATAGTCCGCGCGGATCTTTTTGGCGGTAACGTGAACATAGTCACAGATCGTTTGCACATCGCTTACTGTCGTACAGTGTATGTGTGAGTAATTGACTACTTTAGTAATTGACTAATAGTAATTTACTACGCATCACACTACGTCAATTACTCACACATACACTGTAAAGATAGCAAGCGATGTGCAAACGATCTGTGACTATGTTCACGTTGCCGCCGAAAAGATCTGCGCGGACTATAAATACTTCAAGACAATTGGTATGCGACACGAATTTCACGGTTTCTTGGTTTCAACTTACCAAGCTTTGGTAGTGGGTATGAAGTGTTCAGCTCGAAGGCGAACTGTTGTATCGTGTTTTGCACCCACTCCAACAGCGGCCTAGAAAATAATACAAAGTTTGAAACTATGGAGTCGATACTGGGTTTCGTGTAATGTCATAGACGTTGCAAAGACCTTAATAATTAGGGTAATTAATTTGCAATAAGTAAATGTAGGTACTTATTCTACCACTTAGCAGCAGTATACAAAATTGTTTATGTAGCATGCAAATATTTATTGACTAAATATTTACTAAAATACAACACACCAATCTATTAATTTATTATACAATTATTTAGTTTGAATATATCTATCTAATACAAAATAATAAAATTCATATTTATATATTTACAATAAACATTAATTAACCTAAAAATTAAGGATAACCTGAAAACAAGTCAAGTCAGTCAAGTTCCAAGTTGGTTAAATAAAATTATAAGATAGTGCAGCTTCATCATCATCATCAGCCACTTGACGCGAACTGCAGAACACAGGCCTCCTTCGTGGTTTTCATAACCACGAGGGGTTTTGCCATAATCGCCACGCTCGGCAGGCGGGTTGGCGATCGCAGTATGCGGTTGGAATCTCAGGAAGACGCTGCTGCCCGTCTCCTGGTAATTGATTTCCTTAGTCGCCTTCTACGACATCCACGGAAGGAAATGGAGTGACGCTATTCTTAATCCGGCGCCACACGCCATACTGCGCATAATTTCAAAATAATTTTATTTATTTATTTATTTAATATTTAGGAAATATAGTGACTAAAAAAATATGATATTACAAAGCCGAGATAAAAACAGTCAGTCATTAAAAGTTTCCACAGATAACTACAACGAACAATGGGTATAATTAAGTCAGTTATTTTACAGACCATTATTTTAAGGATTGAAAAACCATTTTGATAGGTGACCTCTCACCGTAGTTATTCCATCATGAAATAAGTCATCGAGTTTACTATAGTGCATCATGGAATAAGTCATAACTAATCTACACAGATTAGTCATTATAGTGCGTGTTTGTGTGTGTATTTGTATGCATACTGGCTGCACAGGTGATTAGTCTCAAGAACACCGGGTTTTACTATTACTATTTTATTTTATTCATTTTACTATAGTAACTAATCTGTAGTAGGTTAACTAATTCCACAGAGTCGTTATTACAATGTGTGTTTGTGTGTGTGCGTGTGCGCCACGCGCGCGCGCATGTGTGTGTGTGTGTGTTTATTTATCACACCGTTTGTTTATCACACACAACACACAGAAAACACTAAAATAGAGAATAACAACAAAAAATACAAATTCTGCTGCAGCACTCACCCTGCCTCGTCCAGTATATACTGTTGCTCGCTGTAGAGACTGATCTCTGGTGGAGGCAGCACTTCGTCCTCCTCAGCAGAGGTCGAGTTGTGATCGGGCGGTGACGTCACCCCTGCTGGGAGAGGTGGAAGGATTACCTAAGTATGTGTGTTGCGTTGTGTGGAGATGGAGATGAATAATGGAGAGGCTGACACTAGGGCTGCCTCCTCTCCGGGTTTGAGCCCGAGTCTACAGGTTTGATTGGTGCATGTCGCGACTCCGGGTTAACATCACTATTCCCGAATAATATGTTATTTACCTTCATAGTTACTGTGAGTAAATAAAAATATACTAGAATACATATTTAGAAATGTATAATAATAGGTACATACATTTTAATTTGGCACGTGTCTTTTTTTGTTTTAAATGTTTTTTTGAAATGTTAAAAAATAAGTTTCTTTATTCTGAATTTTCTTCTAATCGTTTTTTTATTTTCTAAAATTAAGTATAAAACAAATCTCCCTTGCCTCTTTTTAAAGGTGGTAGCTGAAATACAAGCCTCAGTCATACCTGTCGGTGTGAATACGAATCATCATCATCATTCATCCACAAGAAGTCCACTGCTGGACATAGGCCTCCTCCATGGATTTCCAAAAATACCGGTTGGAAGCGGCCTGCATCCAGCGTCTTCCTGCCACTTGGATGAGGTCATCTGTCCATCTTGTGGCTGGTCGTCCTACGCTGCGCTTGCCGATATGTGGTCTCCATTCGAGAACTTTTAAACTTGAATACGAATGAAAGGGAAGAAACAGAGTGTGCTGGTGAAATTTAATGTAAAATTAGAATGAGTTGTTTTCCTTAATCTTATCAATGCTTAGAGTTAAGTGAATATTGGATTTTTTTAATGGAGTAATTTCGAAAACAATGTTGCTGCTGGGCGAAACAAGGAAGGCATTCATTCCTTATTTAAGGGAACGAAAACCCATCACCACTAGTTAGCGTAAAATGTTTATGTGAGTGAGAGTGAATGAGCCAGTGAATAAATATGTGTGTGTGTGTGTGTGTTGTGTGTGAGTGTCTTTAACAATAATACAAATTATCATCTTTGCCGCTAATCTCCTTCGATCTAGACGTCCCCTTCGTGAGGCTTTATAAGGCAAGCGGCACCACTAACCTTTACCAACAGTGGCAGTGGTGACAGCGGGCGAGCCAGGGGCGGTGGCGGCGGGGGCGGCGGGGGCGGCGCGGCGCTGCAGGCGGCACACGGCCAGCGACATCATGTGCGGCGCCATCGGCGGGGTGTGCGCGAACTCGTCTTGGAGCTGCGGGAGGTTCCGGTTTTTGGGGCGTTACAAACGGAAAATGTCTATTTGTATATAAAAAATTCTGTTATGCATTATATATGAATATATGTGTGGGCATGTGGCGTGAGCGTGTGTGTGTGTGTGTGTGTGTGTGTGTGTATGTATGTGTGTATGTTATTGTGAGTGTGTTCGCGTGTGTGTGTGTGTTGAAAGTTTTTTTTTAACAAAAGTGATAAAATAAATAAAAACTTCTGTTAATTTATTTTTTTCATAATATTCAAGGTATTTCACTAACCAATCGATGTCCGAGGTAGAAGCCGGCTTCCTCGGTCGCCACTATGGGCATGTTAGTAAGTGACACGTGGAATCTGAAACAAATCAATTTTAAATTTTATATTTCATCAGAAATTATGAGATCCGTAGACGAACGAAAGTCGTCGACATAGCCCAGCGGATTAGTAAGTTGAAGTGGCAGTGGGCGGGGCACATAGCACGCAGAACTGATGGCCGATGGGGCCGAAAAGTTCTCGAATGGAGACCACATATCGGCAAGCGCAGCGTAGGACGACCAGCCACAAGATGGACAGATGACCTCATCCAAGTGGCAGGAAGGCGCTGGATACGGGCCGCTTCCAATTGGTCTTTTTGGAAATCCATGGCTCAGGCCTATGTTCAGCAGTGGACTTCTGTTGGCTGAATGATGATGATGATATTTCATCATACCTAATCACGCCCAAAATCGCGTGCGACAGTGCAAGAAAATATTAATGAATTTCATCAATACGTCAAGTAATTAAGTCAATTAAAATTCATCAACATTTTCTTGAATTGTCACACGCAGAAAACCACGAGGGAGGCCTGTGTCCTGCAGTGGGCGTCAAACGGTTGATGATGATGATGATGAATCGGTTTGTCATAACGCCGACCGCGCATTTGTTCGCAATGTTCAATTTAAATAATATTAGACGCCTGCAATAAGTGTCTATATTAAGGTGTCTAAGACATAAAAATTTATGAATTTCAAGTATTTTTAAGCATAAGTCTGACCTAATTTCATGGAAATAATAATTTATTATATTATTTGTCAGACAGCAATTTTTCTCTCCTTTCCCCCTGCCTCTCTTTCTCTGACTGTAAGTAGCTAGACAGACAAACTGCATTTCAACTGCACTCCGACTGCAAAAATGCAGTTCAGATGCAGTTTGAATGCGTTTGGTCCAACTGCAATAAAACTGCCAACCAATCGAACAAGGAACTGCAGGCCAACTGCACACCGATTGCAGCGGGACTGCTTGATTGGTTGGCAGTTGCATTCAAACTGCATCTGAACTGCAATTTCGCAGACGGAATGCAGTCCGTCTGTCTAGACCCTAAAACTCACCGGTCTCTCGCGATAGTCAATTTGAAGAGAGTGCGGAAATACGGTTCGTCCGAACAAAGAAAGGCTGAGCGCGCGTTTGTCAACCAAAAGAGCATGATCTCTCTTTTCGCACTTTATCTCATCTCTAGCTGTAAAACTCACCGGTCCCTCACGATGGTCAGTTTGAAGGAGGCGCGGAAGTGCGGCTCGTCCAAACAGGGGAACGCTGAGCGCGCGTTTGTCAACCAGAATCGTGTCACTGCGCAGCGACTGTCAAACCGACCGTTTTATTATATTTCAGTGTGTAATTTTTGATTTTGTATCGTGTGGTCATAATGATAGAAGAAGAAAAGAAGAAGAAGAAGAAGAAAGACATTTATTATACCAACAAGATACATCACAGAAACAACATAAGCACATAAGTAACATAATATGCACAACACAGAAGGAAAACTAAATACAGCCAGGACCTGTATTCAAATTTCAATGGTAAATATATGACGATTCTGAAACCGTAAAATTCTTTTTCAACACACTTGCTCATAAAATAGCTCTAATTTCAAAGCAATTAGGCACATAATGACCAAAATGATCAAAATATGACTTTTTCATAGCTCTAATTATTCACAAGTGCTTTGTTCTTAAAAACAGTTTCGATACGAAAGATCGTGTTCAATAGTAGAAATAAATTAATTTACTTATTGCTTGGTCATTTCATGCAACTTCGTATTTAAACAGAAAATTTCAACTACGTTTTTAATAAATAAAACTTTCACTCAAATATAACTTTTGTTTTCTCTGTGGTAAAGAAAACTTTGAATTCCCCATTTTGTACGTGGCTAAAACGCTATCCGCGAAAAGCCAAAAAAAAAAGAAATCTCATTCTTTTAGTCTATGGTCGATCGCCATTGTTAGATGCGCGCGCATAGGAAATCTGAATAAATTTTCCCGCCATTGCGAAAAATTTTTTACAACTCGTTTTCACTATTGAAATTATAGTTATTTTTAGCATTATTTTCTTCACAAATGTGTCGAAAAACGTCGTATGACACACGTGTGTATTGATGATTACCGTCCTCGGCTCTCTTAAGACCCTCACCTAACGGCTCGGGTCTCAATGGCGCCTCAACGGTAATCACCAACATTACGCACTTGTACCATAATGTATCTATTATTATGGCTAAAAAATTAATAGATACTTACTGCCTAGGACTGCCAGCCAAAAAGAAACCTTTCTGCTTGTCACTTCGGTCCAGTTTCGTAATGAACCGTAGGCTCAGTGTGTAGTTATACTTGCGTCGCAGCTTGTCCTGGGGACGAGAAATTGTATACACAACACACATAAGCAGCCTATATACGTCCCACGGTAGGGCACAGGGCTTCTCTCAGAGAGAGAGTATGGGCTTAATCACCACGCGTGCCCACCGTGGAGTGACGATTTCAAGCGCTGAGGCATGCGAATAGCTCAGCCACTCAGGTTTCCTCACGATGTTTTCCTTCACAGTTAGCGAGGGGTAAGTATTGCTACACTTACTTCACAAATGTACATAACTTAGAAAACAAAGTCATAAGTTCATGCCCGCACTGGGAAACGAACCTGGGTCTCTCGCTTCCGACCAACTAGGCTACCACCGCTACCCGCTAATTGTAAATCAGTTGTGTATTAGTTGATTAGGTGTGAATAAGTGTGTATATCAGAATGTGGAAGTTGAATGTCGTGCTGATGAAGCAAAAGAAGTTCGTTAGAATCGTGGCAGGTGATAAGACCTGGCCTCTGCCTACCCCTCCGAGTTACAAGCGTGAGTTTTTGAATGTAGTATTAAGCTCGCCTTTGTACAAAATTTGTTTTTAGTGAAATAAAGAATTGAAATAAAGAATGTTGAACCTAAGATTAAAGTTGTCTGTGGCCCGACTAGAAATAATTATTTACGGAACCCATAACGATTAACAATTCATTCATAAATAGTTGTCAGCGACGCTTTTAGGACTCAAATACCTACCTTTTTAATAGTGGTTAAACTTTATTGCATTCATAACAACTTAAGAGTAGGTATTCAATTTGACTAATTTACGAGTAAGTATAATCCGCACAAATGTTTCTGGTGGTAACGGAAACATCGCTTACTGTCTTTACATTACAGTGTATATTGACTACTTTAGTAATTGACTAATAGTAATTTACTACGCATCACACTACGTCAAATTACTCACACATACACTGTAAAGACAGTAAGCGATGTGAAAACGATCTGTGACTATGTTCACGTTACCGCCAAAAAGATCTGTGCGGACTATACCAAAGAGTATGTAATCAATAGACTTTACTGAAATTTGCTTGGCCAGCTATATAAACATGAAGGTATGAAACCTTCATGTGATGACGTCACAGTAAAGAAAGGGAGGCGCCGTCTTGGCTTGTCGTTTTTGGCGGGAAGGACTTATTTGTAATTTTGTAAAGTAAATTACTCGAGTAATAATTTTGTTATCTTCTGCGGATTATTTACTGTAAAGATAAAGATAAAGATTATTTATTTGTCAAACATGAGTTAAAAAGGTTGTTTCATTATAATAAATATGTTTTGTCCTTCGGGACTTACAAAATTCTTGAGAGAGCACCTTCCATTAAATTTATGTAAAAAATTAGATTATAATCATAATAATATTAATTCATTAGTAAATACAAAAATCAATAAAAATAAAACAATTTTATAGTCAAGATGATTTAGTACACACGAGGTCAATAAAAAAAAAAAATAATAATAATAATGTCGGAGTTGTAGTGAATAATTAAATTAATTCTATATATTCATTCAGTCAGGAATTCCATTAAATTATAATAACATTTTTCCAACAACATTTTTTTCAATTTAAATTTGAATTGGTCTATGTTTAATTCTCGTAATGATCTTGGTATTTTATTGTAGATTGTAGGCCCCATACAAAACACACTCTTTTGCATAAGTGCAGTGTTGGCTCTACGAATATAAACTCTACTTTCGTCCCGTTGTAAGCGAGTGCTGACGAGCGAAACTGGTTGGAAAATATCAGGATTGGATTTAACAAATAGTCCCACCTCTAGAATGTACATTGAGGGAAGTGTCAGAATATTGTTGTCTTTAAAATAGGATTTACAACTGTCAGTCTTTTTTAATCTAAACATTGCTCTTAGACACCTTTTTTGCGCTTTAAACGCTATAATATCTCTATCAGTTGAGTTACCCCAGAATAATGCTAATAACTAATTGACGATGTGACAAGTATAAATATTAACGTCAGTACATATGTCTTTAAGTATTTTATTTGAAATAGCGACCCCTGCCACTATTCCATAGTCAAACATAGGAAAATCCGGGTGTTTCCCTGACATAGTTTTTTTAAATTAATTAATTCATTCAACATTGAAGACTAGACAGTTCGCCTGGCCTCACCTTGAACTCAATATAGGTCTGGTCAGCGGGCGGGTAGTCCAACGTCTTCGCGATCTTCGGTCCGACCGCGCTCGGTCACGTCCACGTCGCGAGCGGTGAGGACCAGCAACATTCATCCGTTCATTTATTTATTATTTCATTCATGCATTCCATCATTCGTTCATTCCATGATTCATTCATTCATTCGTTCATTAATTGTAGGTATATGGATTCCTACACAGTTCCACACGCTGTTTTGTTTCTTCATTCGTTCGTTCCATCTTCCATTGATTCTTTCATTCCTGCAATTATTCCTTTATATTAATGCTTTCTTTCTTATTTCATTTATCCATTCATTCATTCATTTAGAAGGGGATTTTGTCACCTCCGGAACTGTATTCGTGTGTACTCACCTTGAACTCGATATAGGTCTGGTCAGCGGGCGGGTAGTCCAGCGTCTTCGCGATCTTCGGCCCGACCGCGCCGCCGCTCTTGAAGAGCGCTCGCTCGGTCACGTTCACGTCGCGAGCGTTGAGGACCAGGAACAGCGTGTCGCGGTCCACCTTGAAGTCTATGGAGACCTCGCCTGGCGAGCGAAAAGGGAGATACTTAGAGTACTATCACACTAGCGATTTGCGAGCGATTTGAAAGCGAGGCGATTGCGCACCGAGCTCGCCGCGCTTACCACCTTCGTTCGACGCCATTTTGTACAATCGCGTTCGACAGTCCGTCCCGCCCCACTTCAGTCGTATCAAAAGTTCTGTGTATCAAAATACGAGTGTAAGCGGACGTAGCGACGTTTACAGGTTCAAACGTTGATACAATGTATATCCAGAGCAATATTGACCAAAATTCAAAATGCGACTTGATTAACGGTTTTACGTTGGTATATTCGCGATTTCTGTCAACGGTTTGTTTGAGTATGGACTGAAGCCGAATAAACTTAAAGGTACGTTTTTTATGAATAAGATATAGGTATAATATTATAAGTAAGTAGTTATTATATAGAGATAGAGCGCTTCGCCAACAAACTGCTTTGCAGTTTGGCGAAATTGTGTAAAGCGAAAGTGAAAGTGAAAATATTTTTTTACCATAAAATCAATGTTGACATAATACAGCGGTGGTAGCCTAGTGGGTAGAACATTGGACTCGGAAGCGGGAGACCCAGGTTCGATTCCCACTGCGGGCATGTACCTATGACTTTGTTTTCTAAGTTGTGTACGTTTGGGAAGTTATAGTAGCAATACCACTCGCTAACCGTTAAGCAAAACATTGTGAGGAAACCTGAGTGTCTGAGCTATTCATATACCTCAACGCTTGAAATCGCCACTCTCTCTCTTCCTGAGAGAAGGCCGCCCTTCAGTGGGACGTATACAGGCTGCTCATGCTTATGCTATACATAATACAAATCAATAAATATGTATTATTTTTATGTTAAAAAGGAAGGGGCTCAGCTTATTGCTATGACTGCATGCGCAGTCAGTAGCGCTGGTTTTCAGCCCGTCCACTTTATTCGTATTTTAAAGGAATCTCGTAGGCACTAACTAGTTTGTTTGTAGTAAGATATATGGTTTTAATTATAACACTCGATTTTAAAAAGACAATACATTTTTACTTTATTTACACTTTATTGCACAAAATACAAAATGTAGCACTCAGAAAACACGAGTGTCTTAGACTATGAGCAAGGGCGGACTTATTTCAAGAGAAATTTCTAGTTTAGGTAGGTACCTATAGGTAACTAGTGCAGGTACTAACTATTAAGGTCTTTTTTATTTTGAATACATAAACGTATGAAAAACGCAATCGGCCCGAACGAAGCTCACCGATATCTCGCGTTTCGTAGTTATGTAGATATGTTGCAGTCATAGTGATTAAATAGCTATTATACATAATGACTGGTCATTATATATAAAAGCCAAATTCACTAGACAAAGTAATAAATTATTCGCATTTTGTTTGTTAGATCAGTACACATAAGCAAAAATAGGTTCGAAGTTCCTTCGGAACTTCGAAACTTCGGGTGTTAGTTCTTTTTTTTTATATAAAAGCGAAAAAAAATATTTCACTAAAAAACTTAGTTTTGTGTCAAACTTAAACAAGGTTGGTGCATGGAAAAGTCATAGGTACCCTACATTATGATATGGCAAAACGTGGGATACCGCCGTTTTTGCCAAACGATACTTTTAACTGAATAATGCTTGGTAAAATCAAAGATATTATATAAAATTGCTAGTAAATGTGATTAATTTTGTGTTAATTATCACTTTATCTAAACTGAGTAGACATTATATATAATGACTAGACAATATATATAATATCCAGATTTATTACTTTGGCTGTAACAGATATATTGTTTAGACGCGTTTCGGACGTTAGTAGGAAGATTGGTAACTGAACTGTGCCTTCGCCCATCTAGTGTGAGTGAAGGTGCCACTGGACGCTGTATAAATCTCATTGCGTAGATGGGTATTTCTCCAGAAGAGGCAAAAATGGCTGACTTCGGTGGTCGTTTTTTTTTTTCGTCTTTCGGGAATTTTATCGATTGTTTTGGATAAAGGGCTAAAAACTATAAATCATGATATATTTTGGGTAGCCAGATTCTCGGTTATAAAACGAAATATTTAAATCACCGAAATCAGACTACACCGAAATCAGAAAACTGTACACCGGAATCAGACTACCAGCACCGAAATCAGAAAAACTAACACCGAAATCTGACTACCTGCACCGAAATCAGATTGTAAGCATCGACATCAGGAAATAATTCACTGGAATCAGAAAAGGACCAGAGAATCATTTAACGTGCCAAAGTCACAATTTGATACCAGTAATGTTAGGCATTGTCTAGTAATTAAAAGAGGCTATAATAAATAAAAACCGGGCAGATATAATCAATCAACTTGTTTATTGTAATTCTCATACATTATTAAGCTCTAAAGTGCCTACTTCTTTTACCTAAAATCACATTTTTTCAGTCAGTTTTTCTCATCTGTCAGTCTGTCAGCTCGTCATGCAAGCGCTAAAAATCTAACACGAATTGCGTGAGTAGGTAACTATTTCTAGCTAACTATTCTAGAACGAAAAATAATAACCCTTCCAAAAAAAAGTGGCAAAATTTTATCAAAACTCGCAATAAAGTCAAACTATACATTTTTGTCTTAGTATAGCCTTGTTTTTATAAAGTGACTACACCAAAAACTAAAAGCAATTCGAGACACCCTTTATTTGGTTTTAACATGGCATAATTAGTTATGAAAGAGATAAATGATTTTAACAAAATTACACATACTATGCGAATTTTGCTTCCGGACTTTATTTTATTCCATTTTAACGCTTTTTTCATGAAAAGCGAATTTAACATTACTCAACTTTAAATGCCATAAAATGGAATAAAATAATCTACGTAGGTAAAATGTGTTTAATAATAATCAAATAAAAATTCCACAAACAAAACTTTCCTTAAACTTGTTAACATTGTCGATAACCTTATTATAAAATTTACTTAGCAAAATAGTCTTTTGGACTTATTCAACACAAAATGTTGTGTAAACATTCAAAGATATGTTTTTATTATATTTTTTTATGCTTATGTACTTGTCAATAATAGTAATTGAGATAATTAAAAAATCGACAAACATAACTTTCCATAAATGGTTTTCAGACTTAAATCAGTCTTCGGAAAATATTTATTTAACATAAAGATAAAACTTACTAAGAAAAATATATCTTTCTTAAAAATATTGTCTTTTATACTTAATTTATGAGGTAATACAAAGTACAGGTAAAGATAGCTTAACAATATTCCCTTCCATCTTCCTTTTTAAGTAAAGCTGTCTGTCTTTTTCCTTAAGTCGTTCATAAAGGATTTACTCTTGATTTTTACTTTCCTAGCACGCTCCTTCAAACTCTTTCTTTCTTTTTGTTCCTGTTTTTTTTTTGCAGCTTGTTTTTGCTTTATTTGCTCCATGGTCAGCTGAAATAGAATAGAATGGTAGGTAGAGTAGGTTGATGTAGAGCCTACTGTACATACCTACATAAACGTACACACTGACTGACCACAAACTATAAGAAAACTATGTTAAAGAAATGTACACCCACTTTCTTTCTTGTAGGTACTTTAAACTTGCCATTGTTGACACATTCACATAATTCACAAATACAGACATAATAAGCACACACATACACATGAAAAAATGTACACACGAATAGGTACACATGTTTCACATTCTAAAGTTAACTAACAATCTAACTGAAATCAATTATGACAGAAACAACATATGTATTTTTGTCGTTCTTATTAACAGTAAAGAAAATATCTACACGTGTAAAACTATTCATAGGTTTCCACACGATGTTTTCTTTCACAGTTCGCGATTAGTTTAAAAAAAAAACAAATGCGCATATCCTACTTGAAACTTACATGTAAGGAATCTGACCTCGGTTCCCTAAAGTCGAACGAAATACACTGAAATCAGGCAAATTTGACTTCGGTGGAAGTTTTTCTGACTTCGGTGCTCAAAAAGCCACCGAAATCAGGCACACCGTAATCAGAAAAGATATGTTTTTTCAAGTTCACTCTTAAACAACAACACGTATCAACCCCAGCTCAAGGCACTAGAAATTAGTCACTGAGATAAATTATACAGTAAGCACTAGATTTTACAGTCAACAAGTATTCTTTCCAATAACACCTCCACCGAAGTCGAAGTGTGCCCTGGACCAAATCTCAAGAATCAATTACTTACCCTGATATTTCCCAAGACTTTCATTCGATCACCCGTCCGTTGACCTCGGGCGCTACTGCGTGACTGACAAAATGGCTCATCCACACTGCGAATTCCTAGAGTAATCTACGACCGAAGAAACGCTTGGTTCATAAGTGCCACCGGATTCAGACAGAAGCAAGGGACACTCAAACATCTTGCTATTGTAGGCGAGCTATTGTTTAGATTCTTATGGTATTTAAATGAGAGGTACTTTAACTATCTGAGAATATGTGAACATAAATACATTCCCCGAAAACAGTCTGAGTTTTACAAAAATAATTATAAATTGTTAAGTTTTGGGTTGGGGACAAGCCACCGAAGGTCATTTTCAGCCATTTCAGATTTTTTTTCTGTGAGTTGCAAACGGTTTTCAGCAAAGTTTGCATGTTCTCCAGGTAGACGAGGACCTAGAGGATACTGTAGTATTTTTTGCAGGGATATATTTTGATAATCTGGACATGTTATGCGCCGGGCCGTCAAGTTCGGACCCCGTGGAGAAATGCCCAGATGCAAAGGCCAACGTTACCTCTCAATTCCCCGGTAGTCAGATTCGGATGTAGCCAAAGACTGTAGTGTTTTGGAGTCACGAAGGTGGGCAATCGTGCTCCGCGCCAGGGAAACACCATGCCGTTCGTTGCTATTCTTTCCCTGTGGACCGAAAATAGTTATTTGTTATGCAAGGCTGCAAAGTTAATTTTTGGCGCGAGTACCTTGTATTGAAACCTGAGCAAGCGAAGGATTCTAGGATTGAGCCACGAGCGAAGCGAGTGGTTCAAATATAGAATCCTGAGCGTAGCGAGGGTTTCAAAGGTACGAGACGCTAAATAACTTTGCTGTCGAGCGCAACACACAACTTTTCACCTCACTAAAGCGAGGAAAATGTTAGGTGCAAGAAAAACAGTTTTAATAAATATTAAATTACTGTTTATTTATTTCAAAAATTAAAAGTAAAATTACTACAATTGGTAATATTATTGAAAGTTAATTTTTTTTTATATCAAATTTTCTTGCTGGCCAGTGCGATTCTTTAAATGAGGCTGGCGCATGACATGAAATAAGTATTTGCATTTCAATCATCAATGGACTGGCTGCAGAGAATATAAACTATTACGAAACCAATGAGGTTCTATATATATGTAATTTATTGTACGAAACCTTTACAGTCAAGTTGGGTAACATTGAATTTCCTTGCAACTTTGAATAAATATTGTCTTTGGAAAATTGCACACATAAAAACTTCTAAGGTAATAGAAAGACTAACGGTAAAAACCGGCCATTGAATAAAAATATTCGAATTTTAAAAACACTTTCCACGCTAGCGGATAAAGTGCGATTTTCCACGCAGATTTCGAATGATAAACAGAGCTTTTACGAGCTAGTGAGGTGAAAATATTATTTTCACACCTGCTATTCAGAAAAGATCCCTTGATTCCCTCAAATGAGGGATCAAAGTTGTACTTTTCTTCCCTGATATTCTAGTTTTTTTTTATTGCCCTCAGCATGATCCGTGTGCAGATTTTCACAAAATGTAATTCCAATTCGATTTTTATTTTGTTGCAATCGATCATAATTGTCTTCCACGTCACATAAATAATTTTTCCTTATAGCAGAGGTTCAAAGCAGTATGTGTCACTCGGTAGCAAAATTATTTCCGTCTTGGGCGTAAACACTTGAATCCCTCGCTACGCTCGGGATTCTATTGTAGAATCTTTCGCTTCACTCAGGATTCAATATACCGCCCTCGCCGTAAATATATCATTTTGCTCCCTTGAGACACAATCTACTATTACAAACATATTAAGTATCAAGCGTCTTATTATCATACATACATAAACTTACAGGAGTAGGCAGAGACCGAGGACTGCCACTTGCCACGATCCTGACAGATCACTTTCGCTTCCTCAACATTCATTTAGTCGTTGCATGCGCGCACGCCGGTTTCGGATACTTTTTATCTTGCCCTTTGCTAATACATCCCCTATTTGGTCGAAGTATGTCCGCCTGGGTCGTCCCTTACCGGCCCTTCCACCCACATTCGCTGGATATAATTGTTTCGTCCCCTTTATATTATCATCATCATCATCAGCCATTTGACGCCCACTGCAGGACATAGACCTCCTTCGTGGTTTTCATAACCATGAGGGGTTTTGCCATATATTATTATAGTTATTGGCATTAAATTAATGTTTCTATTATTTTAAAAAGTGGTTCGTTTTTATCTAAATAAAGCAGTTAAATTATTATAGCCTATGTGCAAATGTTTTATTGTGCAATGAAATAAATTTAATGGTTTTTTTCCAATATTTTTTGCTAAAAATATTATTTAAAATATTATTCGGTGACTTCGTTCGAGGCAATTCATATAATCTGCGCTTACGTCGTTTCCTTGTAAAATCTCTACCACAGACTATTTCAATCTGTGTTTATCGAGTGTTTTAAGGAATTAATTTTTTTATCAATCAATAAGACCGTAGAAATCTATCTCTGTGCCAAATTTCCATTTCCAATCCAGATCCGTTTAAGCGTTCTGGCGTGATTGAGTAACAAACATCCGTCCATCCAATACACAACCTTTCACTTATATACACTCTTTAACTTCATGCCATGAAAACTCCGAATAGCTCACGAACTCCGAATACCCCAACCTCCCTTACCCCTCGACATGATAAGAATCTCTATTATATTTACATATTCTACTATATTTACCTACTTCGTTCTCATCATTCATCATCATCAGCCATTTGACGCCCACTGCAGGACATAGGCCTCCTTCGTGGTATTCATAACCACGTGAGGGGTTTTGCCATAATCGCCACGCTCGGCAGGCGGGTTGGCGATCGCAGTATGCGGTTGGAATCTCAGGAAGACGCTGCTGCCCGTCTCCTGGTAATTGATTTCCTTAGTCATTTCTCATCATTGTGTATGGTAAATTTTAAGTATCATTGCCTTCCTTTCCAGTAGTGTGTATAGTATTGTATAGTAAGTATAGCATTATATTAATATATGTAGGTGTATTCAATCCCACCTTATTTGTATAAGTATATTTTAAATTGCATTTCTACTTTTCCCCCTTTCCTCTTTGCACGCCTACCAATCTTTCTTCCACCTCCCGCGGTTGACTGGTAGAAAATGCTTACGGCATTAAGTCCGCCGTATTGTACATTAGGCTAAGTGCAATAAAAGTATTAAATAATAATAATAATAGCTTAGTAAACAGGTCGAAACTCACTTGTTGGCGGCCGCCGCTATCGAGTCGGCGTCTGTTGGAGCCTGGCCCGGTATGATCGCATTGTCACCCATGCATGGACAGTCTGGGAAGAAAAGGATTATGTACGGCCAAATTCCATTGTAAAATACTCAGAATAATGCTAATCACTATTGCTATCCCCTACCTTTCGAGGAAGGGATTGTTCCCTTCCTCGAAAGGTAGGGGTTGTTCTTGATGAATTAATTCTCCAAGAAAAAGCCCCAAATGTAATGGACATGGCAGAGGCCCGACAAAAAATGAGATCGATTTCCTCATAAATAACGGATAAGAAGCGTATATTCAGAGACATCTCAGTGATCAATAGTTTTAATACTGGAATGGAACACCGACTTGTGCGAGGCTCTCTGAATATCAATTTTAAGCTCGAACGTATCCGTTTGATGAAATCCAGGCTCCGATCAACCCTGCTCCAAACTATATAGTTTGTGGAACTTTTCAGATCACACTGTGTGATCTGAAAAGTTCCAGTCTAATCTGGAGGACCGATTGGCTGCCGTGTAAACCACAAATGGCGTTGACATTGACCAGGCCCTTGAGAATGTAGTCGCAATCCTCAGGGAGGAAGGGGTGAGAATTTGCAAATTGCAGCGTAAAGGCAGAAAGTCGAAATTTTCGGAAGAAACACAAGCCTATGGAAGAACGACGTGAACGCCCATCACTCACTGCGTCAGAAAGGCATGCTCTAAACAAGAGAATTGGCAAACTAGTTCGACGCGATGTCCGATGCTCCAATTCTTATTCAATAGAATTCGCTTGTCCAATCTCTTGGGAGAAGCCATTTGACGAAGTTGACCACCACGGATGGAGTGGTTGTTTCTTCCATACCAGAGGTTCTTTCGGAAGTTGAAAACTTCTACGGCCAGTTATACGCATCTCGGATTGATCCCGAAAATGAGGATTCCAGAGCTACATTGACACGCCACTATACTGAAGACTTGCCAGAAGTCAGCCTGGATGAAGTCGCGATGGCTCTTAAACAGCTTAAAAATGGAAAAGCCCCTGGAGAGGATGGTATTACAACTGAGCTCCTGAAGTCTGGCGGTAAAAGAGCTCCAGAACATCTTTAATGCTATATTATTTTTGTTGCACTAACCCGTGCTGAGGACAATTTTAAAAACCTATTTAGAGGCTAAAAATTCCACCCATGCCGGGACTTGAACCCGCGACCTCTGGCTAACCGTGCCAGCGCTCTCCCAACTGATCAAAGAGTGATCTTAGAGGTATAAGGGTTCCGTTTTTCTTTGGCGGGTTGGCGATCGCAGTATGCGGTTGGAATTTCAGGAAGACGCCGCTGCCCGTCTCCTGGTAATTTATTTACTTAGCCACCATCTACGACATCCACGGAAGGAAATGGAGTGAGGCTATTCTCAATCCGGCGCCACACGGAGGCACTTAGAGAAGAAGAAGTATCATTTAACTCACCGGCAGAAGGCGCAGCGTAGACCACCAGCAGCGCTATGGCGAACAGCGTCCCCAGAAACAGCGCGGTCAGACAGAGCGCGCGGCGCTGCGAGCAAACAGCGACGGGTCCGTTGCGGAGATCGCGCGCCTCGCGGGCCTTGTCAGAGTCTGCGGGAGGATCGGTGAAGAAACGTTAGTACGTTTTTTAAGTAATTAATAAATTAATGCCTTCATTCATTGTAAAATATTTTTCACCTCACTAGCTCGTAAAAGCTCTGTTTATCATTCGAAATCTGCGTGGAAAATCGCACTTTATCCGCTAGCGTGGAAAGTGTTTTTAAAATTCGAATATTTTTATTCAATAAAGGTTTCGTACAATAAATTACATATATATAGAACCTCATTGGTTTCGTAATAGTTTATATTCTCTGCAGCCAGTCCATTGATGATTGAAATGCAAATACTTATTTCATGTCATGCGCCAGCCTCATTTAAAGAATCGCACTGGCCGGCAAGAAAATTTGATTAAAAAAAAAACTTTAAAATTTTCTTCTCTTTATTGAATTCACTTTACTTCCATTATTTTGGTTTGTTTTTTGATAAAATCGAAAGAAATCATAAAATATGAGCGAAGCTAGCAGCGACGAATTTAATATTTATTAAAACTGTTTTTCTTGCACCTAATATTTTCCTCGCTTTAGTGAGGTGAAAAGTTGTGTGTTGCGCTCGGCAGCAAAGTTATTTAGCGTCTCGTACCTTTGAAACCCTCGCTACGCTCAGGATTCTATATTTGAACCACTCGCTTTGCTCGTGGCTCAATCCTAGAATCCTTCGCTTGCTCAGGTTTCAATACAAGGTACTCGCGCCAAAAATTAACTTTGCAGCCTTGCATAACAAATAACTATTTCATCCCCCCATCTCGGAAAGAGTATTTTTGCTCTTCGATATCTGAGTGCAAAAGCCGGTTTTATCTGCTAGAGGATAAAGTAAATTGAATTTAGAACATCGAGTGCACTTAAATTCAAAACATCATTAAACCTATTTACTTCTACCTCCATGGTGCCGACTTTATCATACTACTTTTTTAATTTGTTATAAACTCAGACTCGGAACCTCCTTTGCGTTTTTTCGCATTTAGGTAGTCATTTCCTCGCTGAGGTGGGATTCAATTTTAGAATTCTTCGCTTGCTCTGTCATCAAAATTGAGCACGCGGTTAAAAAGAAACTTTGCACTCTTGTATAACAAATAACTAAATAATGTCATAAGAAATTACATGTATTTATTTCTTTCTAGTTGTACAATAATATTTATGTTCTCATCATCATCATCAACCCATTATGTCCCCACCGAGGGGCACGGGTCTCTTCCCTGAGGAAGGTATAGGCCATACTCCACCACGGGGGCCAAGTCCGGATTGGTGGAGGCTTGTAGACTAGTGGCTCGTCTACTGTCAGAAGTTGTCAAGCCGCCCTAAGGCCTCTGACTTGGCTTAACGACTGCCATCTATCGACGGCAGCCGGCACCAACAGCTTAACGTGCCTTGCGAAGCACGGAACCGCTCGGGAAAATGCCACCAGCGTTAGGCATAGACGGCGACCCATCCATGCACTGAACGCGCCCTGTGTTGCTTAACATTCGTGATCGTTTAAGATCACTCAGGCAGCCGGGGCTACGAGCCCTTTATGTTCTCCAATTTATCTTAATTATTGGAATTGAATATACATCTTGTAGAGTCTTGTGGTGCTATTCATTAAAACATTATTACCCTCAAACAATCCTCAAATGCAGTTTAAATAGTCAGTTTAAGACCAACTGCATTTGGAGAGTGTTTTTACAACTAAGATTGTTATGTTATGTCTGTCAATCTCAGGATCTCAAAATGGACTTCAGCGTAGTCAAGGCCAGCGAACAGGGCAAGCGTTTGCTTTGTCAGAGTCTGACAAGAAACCAGAAGAAAACCGTCAATAATTAATTCATTCATTGGAATGGATTAAACATCTAGTAGTCTTGTGGTGTTATTTTATAAAACACTATTCCACTATAATAGTCTGTTAAAGACCGACTGCATAGAAGAGTGTTTTAAAGTCAAATCAGTATTTAATTCTAAATTGAAACATCGTGAGGAAACCCGAGAAACCCGTTTTCACATTGAATAACACCTCTCTATCTATCCTGTGCCCTGCAGTGGGACGTATACCGGTTATGTTTAAGTTTAATCTCATAGTTGACCCTTTTCACTAAGAGATTAGCAAGCAAAATGTTTTCATCGATAAGTAGATAAGCTCCTTAGCCGCCAAACAATTTAAAGCACTCATCGTTCAAAAGAAACTTCGAACAGCAACAAAATCGATACACCTACTTGATGGCTCTAAAAATAATCGCTAGCCTCTACCCTCTTCAGTGTCAGCCCTTGATGGACATGATTAACATTGCATGACGTTATACCGTTTGGGATTGGAGACTCCCTTACTAGCTTGTCACTAGCAATACTAACTTAGGCATCAAGTCTCATCTATCTATCTAATACTTCTAAACGAGCAATAATGTGTAAATATAATTTCCAAAAAACACAATTAACCAAATCAAAAATAGCAAAGCTCGGTCATCCAGGTACTTTGTCTTAATTTAACAAATACAATTTCTGCTGGAGTCTACTAAATTTAGATATTATTCATGTCAGCCTTGGCACAGAACTGCTGACGGACAGGGCAATGACATTCATATCTGACCCTTACCTTACCTAGTGGTCTTTGGTGTTCCACAATGGTTTGGACAATTTTGGTCTGTCTTTGGTCCGCTGTTGTTACTGATAGCTCTAAAAATATTCGCTTCTTAACATTGCATGACGTTTTCCGGGGTAAAAATAATAGTCAAGAATATTCTTTCATGAAAAATTTTTCGAATGTGCGTGCGTGAGAGGAGCTAAGGAAATATTATGTGTGGAAGTTATTATTATGGGGTAAAAAAGATAATAGTCTCGTCTGACCAAAGTGGCCAGACGGACGCCCTCCGGCTGAGGAGTCCAAGCAGCGAAAACAAACGAGAACAAACTCATTTTCTCTCGAAAACGAGAGAAAACGTCGGACTATCCGGGTTTTATCTAGCAGCACCGCCTTCTGCATGATAGCCGGAAGCATGCCCACACGGAGTTCCAACCGCCTCAGATGGTCAGCAAAACTGGTTGGATATAACCCATTCGCAGACAAGACTATAGAAACGATTTCGGTGGACACCATCCGCCACATATCGGTAACCTCGTGCGCAAGGTCCAGATACTTGGTTTTCTTATCCGTTTCGGCTTTCACGAGGTTCTCATCAAATGGGACAGTGATGTCGACCAAAAACGCCCTATTCTGCGCCCGGTCCACCACCACAATATCAGGCTTATTCGAGAGAATAGTCCTGTCCGTGATAATGGGCCGGTCCAAGTAGAGCTTGGCGCGATCGTTTTCGAGCACGGCTTCCGGTGTGTACTTGTAATACGGTAGTCTCTTTGCAACGAGGCCATATGTCAGAGCGAGCGCCTAATGGAGAATCCTGGCTACAAGGTTGTGTCTGTGCAGATACTCAGTGTTAGCAAGCGCCGAACAACCAGAAATAACATGCCTGAGTGACTCACCGGGATGGCGACACGCCCGGCAAATATCGGCAGTGCCGTCCTTTAGTTGTTGGTCTTGATAATCTGATCTTGTATTGCACAGACAAAGCCCTCGGTTTCCCCGAACAGGTCACCGAAACGTAGCCAGTATATGGAGGCCTTCGTAGCCACGTGGGGCTAGTGTAGAGCCTTGAAGAACCTCCCATGCAGCTCCTTCTCCTTTCATATGTCCTCCCGCCCCTCAGTACCACCGGGTCTTGCCATTGCTCATTGGCTAAGGCCAGAGGGGTAAGTCCTTTATCACATCTTATGACATCTCTATGCATCGGACTGTCCGTCATCGTCAGGAAATAGTTTCGGAGGTTGCTTACCTCGCGATTGTGCATGGTCTGGGTACTCAATAGCCCACGACCACCATGCTTTCGCGGCAAGTACAACCTCATCACTGACGATTTCGGGTGATACGTTCTATGGAGAGTCATAGTTGTGCGCACTTTCCTATCCAGGGCTTGAAGTTCAGTCTGATTCCACCTGAGTATGCCGAACGTGTACATGATGGTGGGCATGACCCAGCCGTTATAAGCGCGTATCTTTTTCACGCCTGACAAATAGCTCGTAAGCACTTTTGTCAGACGCGAAAAGAAGACGCTGCAAACTGACTGTTTCATGTCCGCCTCCATGCTACAATTTTACACTTACCAAAATAATAAAATAATAATAATGAGATTTAATAAGCTCTCAATCCAAGTGACACTTTTGAAATAGAACACCTTAAATATTTGTACCCGGATGTTGTATAATTTTCGATGGCACCGTATTGACCCACGGGGATTCGATTGCGAGGGGCCAAGATTCGATTCCCGCCATGCACAGTAGACAACTGATCTATCTTCACATATACTTTCGTCGGAAAGTCACCCGTATTGTAGAGAGAGTAGGGTCATTGAATTTTAAAATTCATTGGTAGAGTGCCCGCGTGTAAAGATTGATTTGCTATCGACTGCACATAGGTAAGTGTCGGCTAGTAGCTAGAGGCGGTAGGCCTAAAAAGCCCGGTTTCTTAGCTTGTGGACAAATGGCCGTATTTATACAATGTATGAAAATGTGAGAAGCAGTTGCTATAAAATCAGAAAAAGCTTTGAACATTATTTTAGACAGCAAAATAAAATAGATGAGCAGCACCACGTGGTCAGCAAATGAATACAATTAGATATATTAATTTGTTTCATATACATAACATGTAATTTCAGTTTAACCACTTAAGGGGCTCCATAGAGTAGAACATAATATTTAATGCTGTCCTCTTTGATGGCAGAACTCCGGAGGCGTGGAGTAAGAGTGTTGTCGCGTTGTTCTTCAAAAAGGGTGATAAAACCCTCCTGAAGAACTACCGACCTATTTCACTCTTGAGCCATGTCTACAAGCTGTTTTCAAGAGTCATCGCGAACCGTCTTGCGAGAAGACTTGATGAGTTTCAGCCACCTGAGCAGGCCGGCTTTCGATCGGGTTACGGCACCATAGACCACATTCACACAGTGCGGCAGATTATACAGAAGACCGAAGAGTATAATCGGCCCCTGTGCTTAGCGTTTGTGGACTATGAAAAGGCCTTTGACTCGGTCGAGACCTGGTCTGTTCTGGAATCTTTGCAGCGATGCCAAGTCGACTGGCAATACATCCAAGTGTTGAAAGATCTGTACAACGCCGCTACTATGGCCGTCCAAATCCAAAACCGGCAGTCTAAGCCTATCCCCATACATCGTGGTGTGAGACAAGGGGATGTTATTTCCCCCAAATTGTTCTCAAGTGCATTGGAGGATATGTTCAAGACGCTGGACTGGAAGGGGTACGGCATAAACATAAACGGTGAGTACCTTTCGCACTTGCGATTTGCAGACGACATCGTCATCATGGCGGAAACGCTGCAAGATCTACAACATATGCTGAGTGGCCTGGCTGATTCTTCCCAACGCATTGGTCTCCGGATGAACTTGGATAAAACCAAGGTTATGTTCAATGAACACGTCAGTCCGGAGCCAATTGCAGTTCAAGGCAGTATTCTCAAAGTTGTTAAGGAGTATGTTTACCTCGGGCAAACCATGCAGTTGGGTAAAAACAACTTCGAGAAAGAGGCCAATAGAAGAATACAGCTGGGCTGGGCAGCGTATGGGAAACTACGTCGAGTCTTCACATCGCCAATCCCACAGAGTGTCAAGACGAAAGTCTTCAATCAGTGCGTCCTACCCGTCATGACATATGGTGCCGAAACGTGGACACTCACGGTGGGGCTGGTCCACAAATTTAAAGTCGCTCAGCGTGCTATGGAAAGGGCTATGCTCGGGGTTTCTCTTAAAGATCGAATTCGAAACGAGGTGATCCGACAGAGAACCAAAGTCACTGACATAGCCCACCGAATTAGCATGCTGAAGTGGTAGTGGGCCGGCCATATCATCCGAAGAACTGATAACCGATGGGGTAGACGAGTTCTTGAGTGGAGACCGCGGATCGGTAAACGTAGTGTAGGACGTCCTCAGACTCGGTGAAGCGATGATCTTCGCAGGGCGGCTAGCAAGAGCTGGATGAGAATAGCCGAGGACCGTGCTCAGTGGCGTGCAATAGGAGAGGCCTATGTCCAGCAGTGGACAAGCATAGGCTGATGATGATGAGGGACACTTTTTGCAAATTCGATCGGTATAAAAGATATTATTTTCTACCCCGGTGGCGCTAGTGTGACTCTATGGAGCCCCTTAAGGAACCACTTGAGTAACCAAATTAACTTAATCACACGAAATTTTTGAAAAGGGTAGTGTTTACTTCATAAATGCAGCGCGCAAAATAAAGCACACAGGATGGACCTCAGTATGTGCCTGTTCACGGAGCCTGTAGATGCCGATATCCTGCACCATATCGTAAATCCAGAAAAACGGTCAGAAAATTGTGTACTTAATTAGTTTAAATTTGTATTTGACGCATAATCGGCCTATATGCGTCCCACTGTAGGGCACAGGCCTTCTCTCAAGGAGAGAGTATGGGCTTAATCACCACGCGTGCCCACCGCGGATTGGCGATTTCAAGCGCTGAGGTATGTGAATAGCTCAGATACTCAGGTTTCCTCATGATGTTTTCCTTCACAGTTAGCGTGTGGTATTGCTACTATAACTTCACAATGTACATAACTTAGAAAACCAAGTCATAGGTACATGCCCGCACTTGGGATCGAACCTGGGTCTCTCGCTTCCGAGTCCGATGTTCTACCCACTAGGCTACGTTCGTGGCGCAGCGGTAGTGCATCTGCCTACCGTGCGAGAGGTCCCGGGTTCGAATCCCGGCTGGGGACAAAAAAACCCCAGGTCTTGGCTGTTTACATGTTTGTGATGTCGTTGTTTCTGGTTCCCACGACACAGGGTATCCTAGTGTGGGGCCAGAAGCAATGTATGTGCCTGTATTTAAGTGTTTATGTTTATGTATCAGGAACCTGATCAATTTGTAACTCCCTGCTGATCACTTTGGAATTTTCTGTTTTATTTTATTTTATTTATTTAACAGCAATACAATCACAGTAAACAATAGGTTCTTAATAATTTTTACAAGCAACCATTGATGGATTTTACTATGCAGGTTAGATAATTATATTTTCAATTTCCCGCTGATCAATTTTAAATTTTCAAGTGATCAATTTTATATTTTTTGCCAACCACTAGTTGCTGTCCAAAATACAGAAAATATGGTTTTATTTTATTCGCCGAAACGAGGACTTAATGAGGTCGAGAGGGTATTTACGTGGAAGAGCAGTTCTTTTATAACTCGTCCCAGAGGAATGTATTGTGATCGAATCGACGTGGGGTTGAACGAACGGCTCTAACAACGATTTGTGATTGGGCTTTCTTCGCTCAAAGAGAATTTTCTCTTTTATCATTTATAAAATCAGTCGAGATCTGTTTCCGACCGACCAGCCGACCTTTTTTATGTTTTTACTTCTTTTATACTTTTTCTACATGTCTAATATGTTTCAAATTGAAATGTGACTAATATTTTTCAATTTGAAATGTGACTATGTCAAGGAAAAACGGAGAAATAAAAGACGAATTAAAGATTCCCAAAAGTTACTCTCGCGTTTTCTTAAATTTTTACGTGCATACGTTTTTAGTCTACAAGCCTCCACCAATCCGGACTTGGCCCCCGTGGTGGAGTATACCTTCCTCAGGGAAGAGACCTGTGCCCCTCGGTGGGGACATAATGGGTTGATGATGATGATGATGATACGTTTCAAGATCTCTCATTTAAGTTTACTTATTAAATAAAATTAAAATTAAATACCGTACCAAACACACTGTCATAAAATCATTATTCGAACACATCCGCCCGTCGGCGCCCGCGCCCGATTGCATTCAGTTCCAGCTTGGGTAGCATGGCGCCGCGAGTCGCTAATTTAACGTCAAAAGTCGCGACTTTCCGATACATCAATTGTCCAATTCTGACATTTTAGCGCCACAAAAGTCGCGACTTTCCGATACATCAATTGTCCAATTCTGACATTTTAGCGCCACAAAAGTCGCGACTTTCCGATACATCAATTGTCCAATTCTGACATTTTAGCGCCACAAAAGTCGCGACTTTCCGATACATCAATTGTCCAATTCTGACATTTTAGCGCCACAAAAGTCGCGACTTTCCGATACATCAATTGTCCAATTCTGACATTTTAGCGCCACAAAAGGCGTGACTTGCGCCTACGTGCTACCTAGACTGGTCAGTTCGCTGTTAGGCCGATATTCAGAAACACAGCGTTGAGCTACACTTAACGAGCACTAAGCTGAGCATCGGCTGAGCAATCTCAACAAAGACTCAAGAATTTTGTATTCACAGTCAATATCTCGACTCGAACTCAGCTAAGCCACAGCTCAAGCTAAACTTACGTGAGCGTGTAATCTGTGGTACAGTTTTTGACGTTACCGGTTTATATTATCTGTTAAAGCTATGTACATGAAAGGCATACAATAATCCACAGGAGTGAATGAGATGGCAACAAATGTGGAAACTTTTTACGCGCGGTTATACTTTATTTTGACTTCTCATTACTCTAAAAACACAATTTAACTTTTCGAAGGAAAATGAGCATGAAAAATGTCAAATTGTGAATAAAAAAAAGGTTACTTCACCACAGCCACAGGTTATTTAGAGTTCTCGAATTGCCTACAGGTGTCGCTACTTTCTTCGTCATTGCCACCTTGAGTCTGAGCTAAGTCGCCGAAATCCACTACTCAGTCTCAGCTTAGCTTGCGCTCAATTTTTGTTATCTCAAACTCAACTGTGAATACAAAATATCCCTGAGACTTTCATTTTAACAGTTGGAAGACCCGGACTCACATTGAGCTCACGCTCAAAATCGTTTCTGAATATCGGCCTTAGTTCCTTCGCTCCACGCCTTTTAATCATGCCCGTGCAATGCCTGCGCCATTTCCGCGCCAGGTCCGTGCCATGCCCGTTTCAGACGCCAGATCGGTGGGCTCCGCGCCTAAGGTAAAAGGTGGTGTGATTTTTTTTTTTCTTTTAATTTATTCTACCGTTTTGTAGTCGTGACGTGATTGACATGTAGGTATATAGCAATGCCAAATTTCAGCTTTCTATGATAATCGTCTCTGAGCTAAGACGCGGAGAGAAAGACAGACAGACGGACACCGACATTGCGAATCTATAAGGGTTCCTTGGTGTCTACGAAACCCTAAAAATAATTTTTAAGGGTCCGTACATTAATAGGAACACTTTGTTGTCCGTCCGTCCGTCTGTCAAGACTTTTTATCTCTGGAACGCTTCGAGGTATCGAATTGAAATTATAACCATATAGGTAGATACTCAAGTCTACAGTCCCTTGAAGCTGATAAAAAAAGGAACCTACCTATTAAGTTAACGTAAAAAAATAGATATCTACGGTCGTTTACACCACAAAAAAAAAACGTGGGTATATTTCGCCACTAAAGGGAATCAAAATTTATAGGATAGGTACTACTTTCCGTTGACCAAGAACTATGAAATTTGGCAAGAAATATCGTCTTATAATACAAGCATAGGGAAAAATCTGAAAACTATATATATTAACTAAATCATAAAAAAATTGTCTTTGAAGTTCGGCAAAAGCTCGAAAAAAAACTGCGAGACTCGATTTCTGAACTATATATAATACATATGTAAGTACCTACTTACAAATTTGTACGGAACCCTCGGTGGGCGAGTCCGACTCGCACTAGTCCGGTTTTTATTACCTAGTTTTGCGTAAACTCTGTCCAGAGATCCCGTTTTGCAAATGACAATGGCGGTTGAGTGTTCATGTTGTTGTTAAATCATCATCATCATCAGCCATTTGACGCCCACTGCAGGACCTAGGCCTCCTTCGTAGTTTTCATAACTATGAGGGGTTTTGCCATTATCGCCACGCTCGGCAGGAGTGTGGGGCCAGAAGCAATGTATGTGCCTGTATTAAATGTTTATATTTATGTTTATGTTTATGTTTATTTTTATGTTTATGTTTATGTGCATGTTTATGTTTATGTTTATGTTTATGTTTATGTTTATGTTTATGTTTATGTTTATGTTTATGTTTATGTTTATGTTTATGTTTAGTATGCGGTTGGAATCTCAGGAAGACGCTGCTGCCCGTCTCCTGGTAATTGATTTCCTTAGTCGCCTTCTACGACATCCACGGAAGGAAATGGAGTGACGCTATTCTTAATCCGGTGCCACACCGAAGTTGTTGTTAAATATTCAACCGAAATAGACTTAAAAATCTCACCGGCCAAGAAGGCGACGTCATCCAAGTCTTGGTCCACCATATTCCTCCAGGCAGCTGCTGCGAAAAACCACAATTAAATTATCCAAGTAATTGGTCAAGGAGCCAAGTTGCGGCTATGAACGTGAGTTTATAGGTGTATATGAACTAATGCACATAAGTCGATACGTGGGGCCTGTGCCCTACAGGCCTTCTCTCAGGGAGAGAGTATGGGCTTAATCACCACGCGTGCCCTGACATACCTATGTGAATAGCTCAGAGACTCAGGTTTCTCCATGACGTTTTCCTTCACCGTTAGCGAGTGGTTGACATACTTCACAAATGTACATAACTTAGAAAACAATGTCAGAGGTACGTGCCCGCACTCGGAATCGAACCTGGGTCTCTCTCAATTTTTTTGCCGTTTTTTGCTCGATATTAATAACGGCAACAGGTAGAGGCTCGAGCTATTCACAGAATATTTAGTTCTATATTCGCTTCAAAAATAAATAATGAAATTAAAATGGCATAAATATTTAAGGGGGCTCCCATACGAACAAACGTGATTTTTTGCCGTTTTTTTTTTTTATTTTTTGTGTCTAATGTTGTATAGATGTTGTTGTACGGAACCCCTTGTGCGCGAGTCCGGCTCGCACTTGGCCAGTTTTTGCTGCTACAATTACCATTCGTACCGAAATAAACCCTGTAAAATCCTGCTGTTCGTGTTATTGTTTTAATTTAACACATTCCCACGGGCACATCGGGATTATTCGCGGACATTATAATTACTGTCAAGTGTCAACGTACAGTTAATTATTAGAGCCATGGCCCACAACGGCTTCTATTATTATTAGATGAAGAAGCAAAAGAAACCACATTTATTACAGCAAAAGTTACACAAAACATTAATTAGACAATACATTGAGACACTACCTACCTACAATACAAATACAAACTATGTACTTACAAAATACTTTGTTGTCGTAAAGGTGTACATAGATAATGCCTGGTCCAAAACCAGAATACTACAAAACAGAATACTTAACAAAACATTAACAAACAATGGTCACGGTGTGTCTCTGCTGCTGCAATAAACAACTGACTCAGCATACTGCTGAGGGTATTACACCTCAGCACTGATTTTCAGTCAGCGCCTGTTCCATGAGCGTTCCGCGCGCGGCACGGTACAATATATGGTTAATAAATAAATAATGTACTTACATTGTGATAGAATTACATAAATATATAAATAAAAACCATTGCATACACTAACCGAGATTAAAATATTATTAATTTAATTAAGAATAGTTATACTACAATATACAACAGCCACAAGAAAATTACAAGTTATAAGTCAGAATTATGATGCGATCACATAGTCACGTCAGAAGCGGCGAGAAGTAAAGTATTATTAATGGTACATTATGGTACAAGTGTGTAATGTTGGTGATTACCGCTGAGGCGCCATTGGACCCGAGCCGCTAGGTGAGGGTCTTAAGAGAGCCGAGGACGGTAATCATCAATACACCCGAGTATCATACGATGTTTTTCTACGACGTTTCTCACCTAACGGCTCGGGTCTCAATGGCGCCTCAGCGGTAATCACCAACATTACAAACTTGTACCATAATGTACTTAGCTTAATGCTACTTAGCATTATCTCTACCAGCGAACCTAAGTTTTGAAGAAAACATAATAATATACTAATTAAGTTACTTTGTCCAACTTTGTCCTACATACCTGTATAAAAGAATTCATACAGAGGGGAAATATTATACAAATACAACATAATAATAAAATAAATACACAATACAATAAACAAATACATAATAATAGAACCTACAAATTTACTAATGATAATGTGATGTTTACATATGAATTCTACTCATAACAAATTAAGATAATTTTTTGTAGCGGTTAGTAACATTTTTGAGACGCGATGCAAATACGCAGCAGTGTAGCATAATTATATTTTGCTACCATTTTTACGGAAGCACTGCGCCCGCGCACGCGAACCTGGTTTGAATCGCGTTTTTAAGTCGTCGTGGGCGATGGCTCTTATTGTTAAAGGATGACACACACCAACGCGGTGGCCGCTCATACGTAAATAATTTACGGCAGTAGTAGGTATTTTGTATGGACCGCCACCGGGCGCCATCGCCAATTGCGTTGGTGTGTTTTATCCTTAACAGATTTACCTTGAGCACAGACGACACCACATCTACCTTAACATAATATGTGCACTCTAATCAGTTACAAAAAACCTATTTAGAGGCCAAAAATTCCACCCTTGCCGGGACTTGAACCCGCGACCTCTGGCTAACCGTGCCAGCGCTCTCCCAACCGAGCTAATGGGCAAGTGCAGGCATCGGCGGAATTTCGAACCTCTACAAACTTCTCTGTATTACGTACAGGCAGCGACATCTGGCTGAAGTAATTTACATCACTAGCGGCCCCGAGCACCCACTTTGCGGTTAGGTTTTCCATCGGAATTATATCGCTGTACCTATATGATTATATTCGTTTTGTTGCACTAATCCGTGCCGAGCACAAGTTTAAAAACCTATTTAGAGGCCAAAAATAGGTACAGCGATATCATTCCGATGTAAAACCTAACTGCATAAAAGTGGGTACTCGGGGCTGCAAGTGATGTAAATTGCTTCAGCCAGATGTCGCTGCCTGTACGTAATACAGAGAACATGAACATTTACATACAGGCTGAACATTTACCCCACACTAGGATACCCTGTGTCGTGGGAACCAGAAATTTTCGTGGGTTCGAAATTTCGCCAATATCTGCACTTGCCCATTAGCCCAGTTGGGAGAGCGCTGGCACGGTTAGCCAGAGGTCGCGGGTTCAAATCCCGGCATGGGTGGAATTTTTGACCTCTAAATAGATTTTTAAAATTGTCCTCAGCACGGATTAGTGCAACAAAAAGAATATAATCTAACCAGTTACGTTAAGGGCGACTTTGCAACAAAAATGTAAAGGATGACCTGCTGTCGACTGTACAGCCAACATCACAACGAACTTGACACGGGTCTACTCGACTCTGTCACGTTACGCACGGTTTTAAACCAAAGATGCAAGGGTTAATATGGTGACGCTACTTACTGTAATTAAGCCCCTACGTAGAATAACAGGAGGTAATTTTCAATAATAGTCAAGTCCACTTTATGCCAAATTGAGAAAACACAACTTCTGTGTACCGCCATGATGGCCTCCGCAGTGATGCTTACAGTGGTAACTATAGATTACAGTGGGGTTCAGGATTATTAAAAGATAATACAAATCGAGTTATTGCTTGTATTTACGGAGAAAAACACGTTTAAAAACTGGATTTGACTATTTTTGTTTGCAAGGTGTGGATTTGACCAGTTTTGGCTGAAAGCGAATTGGATTAGACCAATTCTGTAAGTAACTGTCGGGATTTGACTACTTTTGAACAATTCAACTAACAATAACGCTAGGGTTGTCCATTCGTTCAGCATACCAAAATATATCAAAAGTAACGATTGCACTTTTTAGATACGTAAATAAAACACGATATACAATTTATTTATTATTATTATTATTTATTTATCTGAGAAATAATTTGAGCATTCATGTACCCTTAACATCTAAAAAACTATATCATATCGCTTACACAAGGTTCTTCAATATATTCTTCACACAACAATGCCTCCTCTACGTTATCATAATTAGTATCAGCCTCAGCATTATTTCTTTGATTGTCTATAACAGTTTTGTAATAGTTGAGATCCTCTCTTTGTCTTCATTCTTTTCCAAAGTGTTTTGTTAGCAACTTATCTACGTCATCAATTTTTTCTTTTTTTACTCTAGGGGAGGCGGTGATAGGGTCTGGTAATATGTCTGAAGAGTATTTGCCGGGTTTAGTAATAGAACGTCGAGCGCTGGTATCATTGTGGTAAAATGTTTCACCTCTTACTATAACTCCTCGAGGTTCTCCTTTCATTCTTGTGAATAGGAACCTCTTGCAGGACATTATTTTAAAATGTAAAGACTGGGTCCCCTTATGGATTTTTTGGCTTGCTGTCTTCCAATCACTTACCTCAATGTCCCCCAGATGAAAAACAGTTGCTTGTTTTTTTATAATGTCAACATACTCATGCGGTTGCACAATGGTATTTCTTTTCTTTATTTCTTTTTCAGCCACACCAAACACTCTATCTGGGGGAATAAATGAATGCCCCGTCACGGGGAAAATTAGTTCCACCTTTTTAGTGACCTTGGTGCACAACTGCTGAACCATTTGGAAATCATCCCTATCATGGTTGAATTTTTATTTTGTCCAGAGCACCCATCAGCCATTAGTCGGAGTACCTCTACACCAGTGAGATCTAAATTATTTTGTAAGCAGTGATACAGTGCACTAGATAGTTCATTTGACCCCTTTCCATGAACATCTTCGGTCCATACATAAGAAAACACATTTTCTTTAGTCAGATCTGCATGGGAATGACCTACAACTATTGTGTAGTTGTATAAGTATAGCTGGCGGGAATAATATGTGGTTTGGTCGGGGACTTTTGGTAATGGTTGGTTTTTACCACAATCAAACGATAATATTTTTAGTTTGGGGTCGGTGTCTGCCAGGAAGTTGAAAAATGATTTGCTTCTTTTCTCGTGAACTTGCAGTTCAATTAGGATTTGAGCTTTAGCTGAATCGTCCTTCTCAATTTTCACTTTTTCTTTCAATTCTAGGCAAGTGGAACACACATCACTTCTTGGATGACTAAAGCTTATGTTAAATTTCGTATTAAATATTCTTCTGAAATATGACTCTTTGCAATAAGAGTACTGATTATTTTCTTCAATGAACATTTTAAACATTGATGCAATGCTTAACTCTGATGGCAAATAGGTACGCCGGCTTTTCGATCGGCAGTAGTGTGATTCAACACCCTTGAATTTCTTTATGAATGAAATTATTGCTTCTCTCAATCCAACGTTTTTGATCGACTTTCTATCTCCACCACGTTTTTCAATAGCCATTAAACCTGTATCTTTGTGTCTCTTTAACACTCCTCTGACCCGTCCTTTTTTAATTGATAGAGCGTTCAAAAAAAAATTGCGACACACCGGTATCATCTCCTCGTTGGTATCTTTCATACTATAAATAATGCTCATTTTTTTGGCATTGCCCCTTCCGTTTACTGATCTTTTACGGGCTGGATTTGCCGTTTTGCAGTATTTTATAATAAAATCATCTTGATACTGTTTATCAGGATTAGTGTAAAATTTATCATGAAATAGTTTCATGCCTTGCATTGTCACGTTAGCACATTTATAAGCCTCGCTATTATGTCTACACGGATACCTTGACGGTAGATTCGTACACAAATACCTGAAAAAGACAAAAAATACATTTTATAAAAATCCGTCTGCCTGAGTATAAACTTATTTTTCTGCTACCGTTTATTAGACACAACTACCTAGAGCATAAGTGATGAAATAAGTGCATTTTTTTCGTAGTACCGGTACAGAAAACCATATGCACTATATTAATTAATTTTATTAAGAATTAACCCTAAAACATTTTTTATATAAAATAAACCAATAATTTATCCCCTCCATACTAATTCAATATTATACAAGTTAGAATATCCAAACCATCCAATCCAATGTCATAGACGTTATTTAGCAAGAATAATGAAACACAACCCTAGCCCCTGCCTCAGTAAACAACCAAAATGTTCGCGAAAATACTAACCGTTTCTTCTTCTTTTCTCCGCGACTATTTGGTCCGGCGGCAGATTTTCTTTTCTTGGCATTTTTCTCCATGGCTTAGGTTGAAATAGTCAGTTTTTCTGCTAAAATTCACTTACTTTTACGACACAAAACAACACACGTTAGTCGTCTACGCTTCAGTTCAATGTATTGAGAAAGCAAGATGGCGGAGGGTCTTTAAAGCGACGTGATTGGCTCAAACGGATCTGACTATGTTTGAAAATAAGGTGTGCCGGATTAGGCCAATTTTGAAAGTAAGGCCTACATTTAATTTGTATTTTGAGGGCTCTACGGTGGATTTGGCTAGTTATGATTCTTATGAGCCAGTAGAGAATTCTTCATAGAAAAAGGCGGTATACTCACTTCATAATCTGTGAATTTGGATTTGACCACTATTGAAAATTACCTCCTGTTATTATAAATTAATTCTAATGACAAAAGCAACCGCGTGTCATGGATCATGGTGTGTGAACATAGCTGGCCGGCTCGTGTCAAGCATGATAGGTAAGCCTGAGACTTAACTCACCTAATTTACACTTTAACTCACCTAATTTACAAAAACGTGGTTGTGAAAGTGTTATTCACGGCATATCTTCATCACAAAAGTGTTATTTGTAACTTGTTTTGCTTAGAAAAGTGTTAAAGTAACTTATTATGTTTATAAAAAAGTGTTATTAACTACTCTGATCTTCCCTACCAAAGTGTTAAGGCACCGTTTATCACAAACTTAACATAGAAAGAAAAAAAGTGGAGTTCGAATCTAGCCTCGGCCCTTCGTTACCAGGCGATACTAGAACTCATATTGAAAATAATTTAAAACACACATTATCACGGTTTATTAAACGTGTTATTTGTGGGTTATTTTGCTAATGAAAGTGTTCACCTTGAATCATCTTGCGTGCTCATTATAACGTTATTTACCTTACGAGTTGTGCTTACGGAAGTAAGTGTCCAACATATCTATTAATTGACTAGAAAAAAAGGAACTTCGTAGGGCTTAGAAGGGCTGGACCGGTATTAATTTTATTTGTAAAATAAAAATCGGTCCACCCCGAATAGCTGATTTCCTTTTAATTAAATTAAATCTGAGGCGCGCTAGGCGGTACGTATTAAATATTACATAGTAGATAATAACACTTCTCAACGTAAGTAAGTGTTACGCAAGACACTGCTCACGTAAGTGTCATATCATAACATAAACTCACGCCTGTCTCCCAGAGGGATAGGCAGAGACCAGGATTTGCCACTTGCCACGATCCTGACCCCTTTCGTTTCATCAGCATTCATTGCGTTGCGTACACGGACGACAGTTTCGGTTTACTGGCACGTAAGTGTCAGTCTCAGACTTATCCTGACACCAGCCAGCCTTCGCACCTACCTTTCGCCGAGCCGTTTCTGTCAGTCCGATACTTCCCAACTGGCTCCATCGGTATACCTTCCATCTCAGCGCGGCATCACGTCACCTGCTAGGGCAAGGGATGGTGATGATGAGCAAGCTTACGGATGGTCTACATGGGCTTAATAAGGCTTGGTTTGTATAGGAGCTGTTTGACTACTACGTTAGACGATTTGGACGATTCATACCCCATGAATAAGTTTTACAGTTTTATCTTACTTAGTTTGTCTTACCTACGTTTTAACTATAATAAAGTGGTAGAAATAATTGTCTTACGTAACAAGTAAACAGCTCCATAGGTTCGATTTAGGTTAGGTCGGGTTAGGTTAGGTTAGGTGCAAGGAGCGGAGCGGAATGCTACGTGTTCCTAGCATTCCGCTCATAAGTGAAGGATAATGGGCAATGGAGGGGTCCACCAGGACTGACGCTGGCGCGGTTGCGGAAGAATGCGAAAGCGTTCCCGCGACCCCGCCGCAAGGCGTGAGATGATGGAACACCATGGGGTTTTAGTCGGTAAGAGTCCGGTATAACCCTGCCGCCATCCCCAGCGGCAGGGTATCCATGAGGATTTCCCCATGTAAAAAAAAGGTTAGGTTAGGTGGAACAAAGAAGCTCTTTCTCGCCGTAGCCAGACACACAGGTTCGACATACTTATTTAAATACACGATAAAAAAGCAAATAACGCTATGTTACTTTTAATTATATGTAAGTACTTAATTATATCAATTTTTTTTTAAATCACCCTTAACTCATAATAAACATAATAACATCAACAAAGATTTTAATCACAAAGGATATACAACACAAAAAGCTTTTAAGGTGAAAATTGCTCCTGAAAAAACAACTAACATTTTGTTTTAGCACTAAAATCCCGCCCTGGGCCTTTTGTTCTGCAAAAGGGAGATTCAAAACGGCTATACCGGATTACGCGCACTGAAGATACCTACGATAGTGGGCATTGGGATTTGTTAGCCGTTCGTCCTAACTGTATGAGCTGATGAAAACACCGTGAGTTCAAGTAGGCTGACCTTGCCGTTTATTTTGCACTTAAAAGAGCTTACAAACACAATTTAAACGTAACGGCGGACGCACGCAGAGACAAAGCAAAAACAAGGATCGTTCATTCACTCATTCGTCCATCGTTCACTCAGCCATCTTCATTCGCTCAATGTTGCAGTATTGCCAACACGCACCTTGATATTCAGAATACTCTTACTTACGGTTCTTCAAATAAGATTTCTTAAAACACTTCTCAAATGCAGTTTAGATAGATAGATAGAGAACACTTTATTGCACAACCAGGTCAAAGATATTACAAATAGTTTCTTATATCTAAGCAGTGGTACGTATACAATTGGCGGTCTTATCGCTTAGAATGGGCTTTTCCTTTAAACAAGACTATTTAAACTGCATTTGAGTAACACCATTAATCTTATTTATAAAAAATCTGATTCCTGAAAACACTTTTCAAATGCAGTTTATATACCTAGTCAGTGGTAAAGGGAAACACTGGGAATTTAAAATACATTTAACGACTGTTTTAGAGGAATCGTGTTTTTATAAATAATACCATTATTTTATTTTTTATTTTATTCAGTAACACGAAGCTCAAAGTACAATTAAATAAAAAATACTAAGAAAAATACTAAAAAGCACTAAAAAGATAGAAATAATTGAAATAATTAGAAGTATTTATACATGTAGGTATTGTAGAAGTATAATTTGAAGTCGGTGCCCAAAATATATGTGCTGGTCATGAAACTGGGCAAACGTAAACGTAAACGTAAGCAAATTTGTTACTTTTGAATAAAGTTCTTTTTATTTATTTATTTATTTTTATCACAAGCCGTCATTTAAGTTTTATTTTTGTTATGTTTTTATTGAGCAATAAATTATATTAGTTATCTTTATACTGATGTGATTTAAGTGGAGTAGAAGCATTAAATAATTCAATCATCACAACTAGGCGGACGACTATGTATTCAAAGTGAAGTTATTTTTATTGCCATAAATGAAGTAAAGTACAGTGACTGAAAATGTTGTTGGGCAAAAGCAAAAAGCTTGGAACATTTGAGTACAAATTAAAGAGCAAAAGCTTATTTTGCTCATTGCTTTTTATTTTCTTTAAACTACCTGAGTAATTCAATTTGTTTAAGTATTCGACTTTGGTTTTTAGGGTTCCGTACTCGAAGGGTGCCTAACGGGACCCTATCACTAAGACTCCACTGTCCGTCTGTCTCTCACCAGGCTGTATCTCATGAACCGTGATATCTAGGCAGCTGAAATCTTCACAGACGATGTATTTCTGTTGCCGCTATAACAATTAGTAAAAACAAATTATTGTAAAAGTAATATTATTATTATTATTAATACGTTTATGGCGCATAAGTAAAAAATACAATGGCAATGTGGCGAACTTGAAGCTATAAGCATTTGACAGGATTTTCGGTAAAATAATATTTCTCTTAATATTTGCTAATCAGTACAGAGTAAACCTCCGTAAGCCAAGATGTCTACTTACTCTATATACATTCCAATTCTTCAAACAAGATCTCTGCAAACGGGGCGCGTAATAAAACCCAAAGGGGGAGTTTTTTTTTCATAGTGCGTTACCGAAAGGGCAGAGGGGAACAACGCATTGAACAACCCCCAAGAGTCAATGGTCGTACGGAAAACACTTGTGATGCCAGCCAGTCTGCATGCAAATGGCATAAAAAGCCGCGGGGGGACAAAAAAGTAGTTTTTTCGACCATAGATATGTAGACCATAGATACGAGATCACTTTATTGTACAGAAAAAAGGAAATTGCACAGATATTGTGCCAGGCTTTTTGACGAGTATGTATGATTTATAAGTACATACCTACCCTACATATAAACATAGTTACATAATATTTGTTTCATGCCGCTTGTGTTGTTTTATGTGGCGAAGTTTTAAAATTATCCTTGTGCGGATAAAGTAAATAAAATTGTTTGGACTGAGACAGTGAAATTACGAATTATTTATATATTTATATCTAACCCTTAACTATCGGTCAGGCTTCAGATCCATGCGATGTTTTAGTACATAGAAGGACTATGTACATAGAAGGACTAGGTACATACAAGAATTGACAAGATTATTAGGTATTAAAGTATATTATTTTAATAAGTATTTCAATGTACATCATAAGCAACTTATATAAGTCCCACAGTAGGGCACAGGCCTTCTCTCAGAGAGAGAGTATGGGCTTAATCACCACGCGTGCCCATCGCGGATTGGCGATTTCAAGCGCTGAGGTATGTGAATAGCTCAAACATTCGGGTTTCCTCACGATGTTTTCCTTCACAGTTAGCGCGTGGTATTGCTACTATAACTTCACAAATGTACATAACTTAGAAAACAAAGTCATAGGTACATGCCCGCACTGGGAATCGAACCTTGTTCTCCCGCTTCCTAGTCCAATGCTCAATTTCAATGTATTACATGGTCAGTTAATTATTTTTTAATAAGTAAAATTCATGACAATATTTAAAAGCCTGCAAAAATATGCGTCATTGTTTTAGGTAAGGTTCCATCTTAAAACAACGGCAATAAACCAAAGAACTCTGTCACTTGGGGAGAAAAATACCATGTTTCGATGACAGCGGGTAAGTAGTTTGCTTTAATATTTTCCCGCGCTTTCCTATTCACTTTTTTTTTGTTTGATGACGTTTTTGTTTTTTTAGCACGCTTCCCTCGTGCCCTATTGAGACCTCTTTTCAGGATCCTTTGAACTAACGCTGTTTTTTTTCTTTATCGGGCATTGAGAGGAAAATGGCGGCCTTTGAGATAAAAGGTTCAGTTTTCTACTGAGGACAAACAACTTTTTTAAGCTCAATGAAATTGCTTTGTTTTTGTAAAGCATGATTGAAGCAAGATACGAACACAGACCAAATGTCTGAAGTTTAAAAAATACCTTCCTGTTCGATTTCGGATCTTTTCACAAAACGTACAAGTGTGTGGTTAGAAGTCTTCATCATCATCATTAAGACTTTGATTTCGAATATACGTATTTCGAGTCTCATTGGCAGGGGACGTGAGAATTCTTCGGATATTCATCATCATCATCATCCTTCAGCCACAAGAGGTCCACTGCTGGGCATAGGCCTCCTCCATGGATTTCCAAAAAGACCGGTTGGAATCGGCTTGCATCCAGTGTCTTCCTGCCACTTGGCTGGCAGGAAGACGCTGTGTCTTGTGGCTGGTCGTCCTAAGCTGCGCTTGCCGATATGTGGTCTCCATTCGAGAAAATTTCGGCTCCATCGGCCATCAGTTCTGCGTGCTATGTGCCTCGCCCACTGCCTACTAATCCGCTGGGCTATGTCGACGACTTCTTCGGAATTATTCGGATATTAGTTTTGTAAAATTATCAAATTACTCGGTTAACTAACTTAATCATTAAAGAAGTGCTTTTTTTTGTTCAAGTTAATCTGTCGGACATTAGATATTAGTACCTAGGCATGGATACGTCTATGGTATTGTATCGTATTGTATTTATTTCATCTTTAGGCATACAAGATACACTTAAAATTATCATTATAAATGGTATCTAATATATTATATGGTAATAACTCATATTATGTACATTTTTTTAAGGAATAAAATCTACCTTACTTATAAAAACCAAAACACAGTGTACCTTCTAGCATCGAATATAACTAAATAATAGGATTCACGTCTAATTAATTTGTGAACTCTACTCAGACGGGGGTGAACGGAAATAAAACATACTATTCTATCCCACTAGCATCGATTTATAAATAAAACGATGCAAGTCTAATTAATCTGTAAACTCTACTCAGACGGGCGGGTGATTTCATTCCTCCCGTCTAGTAGGTACATCTACTTAGGAAATTGGCAATCACGTCTGGCGCTCTGGAAAATTGGACAATTTCCATATTTCTGCAGCGAGTTTTCACTTTCAAACGTCGGATGATTTAAATTTTCAACTCGAAATCTCTAAAAAACATCCGTTTGGTACCTGGGTCCGAAGAATCTGATGGCCTTTTCTTGGCAAAACTTAGATCATCGGCGCTTTTTGACGGAGAGTTCTAAGATGACAGACTCCAGCGACCTAACGAGGGAACAACGAAGAAAAAGAAGACCCCCCCGTGGGGGTTAATATGGTCAAAGTCAAAGTGGCAATAGATACCTATAAAAAAGATATAAAGGTACAATGAATTAGATAATATTAGGGGTTAAAGTATGAAATTGCCGTTTTATTGCAATAGGTTCTCTGAATTGACATAGAATCATCATGGTTTGAGGTTTTCGAATGAAACTTTTTTTCAAATGGTTTCTATGAAATTCTTTTTTTTAAAAATGTGAAACATTTGAATATCGACTTTCAATTGTTTTTGTTATTCAATTTAGACAAGAAAGATGGATACTGCGAAAATTCGAGTGATTATGAGGCACCTATTTTTCGTATTTTTTTATTTTATTGATTTGACGCAAGTGAGTCAATATTGTGGGTAAGGTAACGTTATACCATGCCGCTAATTCCTGGGTAGTTTGACTAGGGTCGGCTTCCACTATCTCTCTTAATTCATCGTTATTCACCTGTTTGGGCGGTCTTCCTCGTTAAGTCTAAATTTCCATCACGAAAGCGTTTAAACCAAAATCGCACGGTGCGTTCATTAGTAGACCCCTCTCCAAACGCAGCATTGCTATTGCGGGCTGTTTCAGCCGCGTTAGTTCCACGTCGGAACTTGTATTCAAAAATCACTCGAATTTTCGCAGTATCCATCTTTCTTGTCTAAATTGAATAACAAAAACAATTGAAAGTCGATATTCAAATGTTTCACATTTTTTAAAAAAAGAACATCATAGAAACCATTTGAAAAAAGTTTCATTCAAAATCCTCAAACCATGAAGATTCTATGTCAATTCAAAGAACCTATTGCAATAAAACGGCAATTTCATACTTTAACCCCTATTATAATTATGAACTAAATAAAATTAAATTACCTATATTGGTGAAACCCCTGGGTATAATTTAAACAATCAGCAAAAAGACACTAGTGATGGGCAGAAATATAAAAGTAGGTAATCAAATTCAGTAGCAGAAACAAAAACTCCAAATTGATCAGCAGAAAATGAAAAAATGGCCAAGTGCGTGTAGAACTCGCAAACCGAGTGTTCCGTACTCGCGCTTCGTCGTTAGAATATATTGTATAATAAATAAGCCCCTCAATCACGCCAAGCTTGATGCCTGTATGTATTACCGTTTTTACGATAGAGCATAAACAAACAAAACACGTTTGTTGTATGGAGACCCACTTTATTTTTTAAATTTTATTATTTGTTAGATAATCCGCCGTAGTAAGATATATTCTGTGAAAATTTCAACTGGCTACCATTGCGGTTCCAAAGTTAGAAGGGTAGGCAGAGACCGGGTCCGCCACTTGCCACGATCTTGACAGAGCTCTTTCACTTCATCAACATTCATTAGTCGTTACATGCACGCACGCCGGTTTCGGGTACTTTTTATCTTGCCTTTTGCTAATACATCCCCTCATCATCGCCAGCCATTTCACGCCCACTGCATCAATACATCCCCTATTTGGTCGAAGTATGTCCGCCTGCGACATGCCTTAACGGCCGTTCCATTCCACCCACATTCGCTCGATGTATTTCTTTCGTCAATCTTTCCTCCTTAATTCTCACCTTATGTTCAATAAAGATTATTCCGGCCGCTAACATATTACTTTTATAAACACGTTCTAAAATCATGTAGAAACGTAAATATCACTGAAAAATGCCACCGAAATTAGACAAACCATTTTTGCCTTGTTGATTTTTACCCAAAAACCAACCTAATAATCAAAATAATTAGGTACTAAGCTTAATTTGAAATTTTTATTTAGCGTCCCCTTATTGTCCAGAATGAAGAATAAAAACTGGCGATGTGTGGGTCGAACGCTCGCTATGAGTAGCCAACTGAATTAAAGAAAACAATTCTTCAAGATTTTTTTAAGCAATATTATTTTACGGTGGTAATCAAACCCTCGGTGCCCGTCAAAGGCCAGTCGTATCATTTTATCACTGTAGAATCGTATCGTACAGTCCATAGCACAGCAATCTATTCGACTAAAACAAAACATCGAAAATCTTGTATCAACTATGAGTAAAATCGAATACTTTTGACCTTTATTCATTACGCAGACCCTACGAATCAAAGGTCAACCTGGATTGGCTTGACTGCCAATTTCTAAGAACTACGTTAATAAAGGTAAGATTTTTCTAAATGAGATGTTGATAAATCTAACAAGCAAGAAAAATTTGACTACGCTACAGAAAAAGACCAAAAGGAAGCGGAAGTAGGTAAGAAAATATATCCATAAATATTTATTTTTTATTTACCTGTGTATCACTCCGTAAAGACCTAGTTTCAACCGTCAATAGTCCACACACAATCACCAGAATTCCTCTAAAATGTCAGCACAACCGTTAAAACACTATATTCAACCGCAATATCCGCAAATTGAACGAGAATTTTCGCGAATTGTTTCCCCAAACACCACGCGAGGGATTCGAGGGGAAACTGCCGCGAAAATCGATTTTGGAGGGAACGAGAGCGGCCATTTTCAAGCCGTGACGTAGCATTGCGTGACGGAGGCGGCGATGTGCAGTTTAGGCTGCGTTTAGAAAGAGACGGGTGTGTTTTTGTCGGGGAGGCCCAGAGGGGAAAGCCAACACCCTTTCGACAATTGTAGGGGTTGTTTTAGAAAAGGGGAACTATGGTTCCTTTTTTCCGGGTAGGACGATTATCGCGTTGTATTAGTGTACTTATAATTCCGTTGTATTCAGAGTCCGTGCCGAGCTGTATACTTAAACGGAAGTACACAAATAGGTAAAACTAAGTGTTTCATTAAAATTAAAAAATAAGTACCTAGCTTATTCTTACAAACGTACGTTATTTTTGTAATTTTTATTTTTTTTTACTTTTTTTGAGCGACACGTTTCAGAAATGGCACATACTTTTAATAACCTTACAGGTACACCGAGACGAGAGTGAAACCAAGGATGTGAGAGCGGAGCTTTTTTTATTTACCTGTATATCACTCCGTAACGATTAGTCGTCAATAATCCACACACAATTACCAGAATGCATCTGAAATCTCAGTACAAGATTTAAACACTACTTATACCTAGCGTCGAAAGAGTGGAGCTTTTTTTCGCTGTCTTTTATCCACTACAATTCGACCCGAAGACGGCGGATGACACTTGTACAGTGACAATTGACATTCAACAAACAGAATGTAAATTCTGTACGATGTAATTTTTTTTTTATTTCTGAATTCCATAGTACCGCATCAAACACAGCTCCTGTTCTGATTATGCTCAGTTTCCTCGCAAGCTTCATTCGAAACAGAGTTAGTGGATCACTAGACTAGGGGTCTCCTTGCGGTGGGAACGAAGCAAAATATCTCTTTGGATTTTCCACTTTTGACGTTAAGTCTTTTATGATTTCGACACACTAATAACACACCACCTGACGCGACCCGACGCGACGACTCTTGTATGATTATTAGTTGCGTTGCGTCGGATGTTCCTAATGTGATTCTGATCATAGAAAATAGTAGATTTGATTTGACTTAACACGCGTCGCGTTAGGTCGGGTCGCGTCGCGTTTCAATAATCTGTTTCCGCCTTAATTAGTTTGGTTTTAAGTAACTTACTAAAACCGCATGCAACGGAAACATGTCTTGGCGAGGCCTGAGACTCTACAACTACGCGTCGTGTGCAATTCTTTATAATCTTTTAGTAGAGCAAATTACCCGTTACTCAGATTCTCTGCACTCGTGCCAGTGCCGCGTGACACATTGCGCAGTTTGAGCTAAAAGAAACTGTAATAAAAAAATAACCAACAACCCGACGACTGAGCATTAACTGCTAAGCAGGCGGGACCAACCTCATCAATAGCCATTTGACGCCCACTGCAGGACATAGGCCTCCTTCGTGGTTTTTATAACCACGAGGGGTTTTGCTATAATCGCCACGCTCGGCAGGCGGGTTGGCGATCGCAGTATGCGGTTGGAATCTCAGGAAGACGCTGCTGCCCGTCTCCTGGTAATTGATTTCCTTAGTCGCCTTCTACGACATCCACGGAAGGAAATGGAGTGACGCTATTCTTAATCCGGCGCCACATGGCAACCAACCTAAGGAGTTACATTGCTGAATTTGGGTCCCGTCTGCTTAGGTAGTAGTTAATGCTCGGTAGTCGGGTTGTTTGTTATTTTTTATTTCAGTATTTTATTTTAGTCTTGTTAGTGATTTTTTTTTTTATGATTTATTTAAATCCTATGACACCTGCGGTACTTAACCAATGGTCAGATTTTGACAAATGAGGTCTCAATTGATTCCTCACCCCTGCCGAAGTGTCATAAGCTATATAAAATTGCCATTAATAGAACAGAAGTCACAAAAAATAAAATTCGCTACTAAGCTATGTTTAAGTACCACATGGAGTCACTAGATGGCGCTGCTACATTAAATTTATTCAATTATTAGATGTAGACGCTATTAAGTAACGCTATAGTACAACCATCAGTAACTAGATGGCGGTGTTATATTAATTTTATTATACTTGAATCTTATATCTGTATGTAAAACATCAGTACCTACGCATGTCATAGGATTTAAATAAATCAGCATTAATATAAAACTACAAAGACAAAAATAAAAAACTAAAATAAAAAAATGACCAACAACCCGATTGCAGCATTAACTGCTAAGCAGACGGGACCCAAATTCAGCAATTTAACTCCTTAGGTTGGTTGCCGTGTGGTGCTGGATTAAGAATAGCGTCACTCCATTTCCTTCCGTGGATGTCGTAGAAGGCGAATAAGGAAATCAATTACCAGGAGACGGACAGCAACGTCCTCCTGAGATTCCAACCGCATACTGCGATCGCCAACCCGCCTGCCGAGCGTGGCGATTATGGCAAAACCCCTCATGGTTATAAAGACCACGAAGGAGGCCTATGTCCTGCAGTGGGCGTTAAATGTCTGATGATTATGATGACGATGATGCCGATCACAATAAAACGCTATATGTTAAATAAAAGAGGACAGAAATCGAGATTTGATCGTGCTTAAAATTGGGAGTTAATGAATAAAAAGTAAATTAGAGCCTTTACCAAGACAGGGGCCGTGGGTTCGATTAACACTGGGCGCCGCCGTATATTTGTACAAATGGCCTCAGACTGGGTGTATTTCCATGTTTGTGATGTCCTTGCTTGGTTACCATAGCACGAGGTATCCTAGTTTGGGACCAGTTCAAGTGATTGTGTTGTGTGGTAGTTATTTTTTATTTTAAGCCTTTTCATACATACATTTGAATCAAATTCATTTTTGATTAGTTTATTTGCAATTCTAAGCAAGATTAAACCTCTATTGGTGTCCTCTAAACGTATTGACAAACTTTCATTGTGTTCCGTCATGTCGTAAATTAACACCAAACTTCTTTTGGATAAGAACGCTTCGTGAGGCGCCTTCTTAATAGGTACTGTCACTGAGAAGCAAGTGACAGTGTCCGAAGAGAACACCTTGCATTGTTGTATTTACAGGACCTCGCACAAATACGCACCCTTCAAAACTGTCATCTGAAGTGTTGACTGCGATTCCGAGCTCAAATACCAGGCGGATGGAAGTTAAATTTGATCGAATTACGGATATGTAGGTAATTTCCTGGTTATTTGCTTGTGAGCTGGATTTTTATTAGGAATCTAATTAGATTATACCTAGCACGTGTACAGTCGTCCTTTACACGTGAGCACTCAGGTACGTTACGAGCTACTTTGCAACAAGAATGTGAAGGTTGATGATGTACCTACAACCGTACCGTACAACCAAACATTACATAGAAGGAAGAATTCTGGGCCAAAGTGGGATTCGAATTCACGAAACCACTTTCGCTTCATGAACATTCCTTAGTCGCTTTATGCACGCGCTTCCGGGTACTTTTAGGGTTCCGTACCCAAAGGGTAAGGGCCCCTTCAGTGGCGTAACTATAGGGTGACCCGAGCTATGAAGCCGCGAGCTCAGAAGTAACTTAACATTATTAACAAAAATTTGTCACAATTATAATGTTTATATATGAATACTTCAAATCAATTAAAGTTCTGTGTGGCGCCGAATTAAGAATAGCGTCACTCCATTTGGTTCCGTGGATGTCGTAGAAGGCGACTAAGGAAATCAACTACCAGGAGACGGGCAGCAGCGTCTTCCTGAGATTCCAACCGCATACTGCGATCGCCAACCCGCCTGCCGAGCGTGGCGATTCACGGTTATGAAAACCACAAAGGAGGTCTATGTCCTGCAGTGGGCGTCAAATGGCTGATGATGATGATCGTCGTATACCTACTGCAAGTACAGGGAAAAGTCTGAAAAGTATATACATTTGTAATTAAATCATGAAAAATGGCCTTTGAAGTTCGGGGAAAGCTCTGAAAAACTGCGACTACAAATTTGTACGAAACTCTCGGTGGGCGTGTCCGACTCGCACTTGTCCGGTTTTTTTTTTTTTATTTCTGTTTGAACCATTTCGACAGTCTCAACTCAGTCCAATATTTTGTGATTTTTAGAAAGGTTCGTAATAAGAAAAACAGAAAATTAATCGAAGTTTTATTTGAAACACAGCCTTAACTACCGCTTAAAAAGAACTTAAACATTACTCCTCCATCGAAATCGAGAAACTAGAACATTAGTTTCCTCTTCAAGATCATTTTAATTTCCAAAAAGTTTTTCAATTAAAAATTAACTCGAACTTAAACTTTTTGCAGAATCCTTGTGTTTTCAGGGCGTCACTTCCATGGCCTGCTGTTGCGGCGTCTCTGGAAAGTAACATAAATAATTAATTAAGAACTTTCCTTTGGTAAACGAAAAGGAAAAATATAGTAATAACTTCCACACACGTATCCTGGTTCCAAACTAGGAACAGGGTATCCAAGGACATCACAAACATGAAACTACACCCTGACTGAGGCCATTTGCACTGCGGCCCCCAGTGGGTATCGAAGCCACCACCTCCGGCATGGTAATCAGACGTGACACTATACTAGACCAACGATTTAATTTAAGTTTTATTAGACAACAAATAAAACATAAATTAAAAATTTTAAAAACCCCGACACATAGAACTACTTAACTCTTAAAAAGTGAAACCTCATCAATGTCGCTAATTTCAGCCAAATCACACCAACAAAATGTTTGGTGGCCATTTTATTCCGCCATTTTGTTTTTTTTTGCCCAGGGTATACGTTGTTTTACTCAAAGCACCATCCCTATAATATCTCTGACCGTCTTGTCAGGCAGTTGACCATGCCCATAAACGGCTGAGTGGATTTCCATCAAACATAGCTAAGAACCATCTCAATCAATCTAGCTTTCAATAAAAAAAACCGCATCGAAATCGCTTGATCCGTTTAGCCGCTACAGTAGACACTTCTTTAACCTTTCTTTATAGGTACTTTATTAAAAAATCTATACACAGTCGGGCGGGCCGCTAGTATTGTATAAAAAAAATTATAATGACATATTCATAATATTTCTTTATATACTATATTTTTCGTCATTTTATCAGAAGGTGCCACCACGCTACTTGGTGAGCTAACACGTGAGCATGGAGAAACAGTCCTGCGTTAAATCTATGCGTATTTAAGAGGTTTGACCCCCCCCCCCTGTTTCACCCTCTTTGGGCTTCCTTAGTGGATGCCTTCGTCATTATGAGGAACTGAGTTCACGGAGATGGGTCAGGGTATACATATTTAATTTTAAATTATTTCTAACTTTCCAGTGCTGCAGTGTTTTGAAGTCGGTTTTTATTTGTTATTTAAAAAAAATCTTTTACAGATCTAATTTGCAAAAAGTGTACAATCTATCCGTCATGTTAATAACTTGATTTTTAGGACCCATGGCATTATTTTTAGTGGGGGAGCGGGAGAAAAATAAACAAGTCCCTTAAAAACATAATTTATACTACACCTGCTTGGAAAGTACCTTGATACTTTATCAAATTTACGGTAGAAAGTACGTCATTGCATATCGAACAAATATGCGGGGAGAAAACGCATCTGAGCGGGAGAGAAAAGTGTATGAAAATCCATTTCTTACGTGGTTTTTCTTTTTTAATTTTGGGTAAGACTATGCGCCGGTAACCTAAATATCAAAAGCCAAAAAGTTTTTACAGTGAGTTTTTATCTCCAAGTTCGCAAAATGACACTGGCCACTAGCTGTGTGTTGGATGGTGTCGGGCTGGCAGTGCGACCCTGCGGCGGCAGGATAAACAATTTGAAAAAAGAACATGTGAAAATTGCAGACGCCATTGGCGCCATTTCCAATTTGTGTGTTGTTTGAGGATTCAGTTTTCGTAGAAAGTAAAATAAAACTATCAAGCAGGTGTAGTATAAAGCACTATGTATCACTCGAGAGAAACTGCGATTCCCGATCTCGACGGTAATCGGTCACTTTCTCCTCTCGGTGAACAATGTACTATTACCCTACTCAATTCGTTGCTTTAAAATTTGAAGTTCTCATTTTCCATCTCCGAAGTCACCACAACACCACCAAATTACCTTGGGACTACTTTTACGCTACCTATTTTATGAAACATACGAATATTACTAAAAGAGGCATCAGGCCTTATTTACAGCTGTCCATTGAAGAGTTCCGTTCTCCATCTCCGAAAGTCTTCATCAGATCTTCACCAAATTAAAATGGGACCAATGGAACGTTATATCTATTCTAACAAAAAAAAGAATTGTCGAAATCGGTTAAGATTTGACGGAGCTATGCAAGAAAATAGCCAAAATTTGAAGTCGATTAAAAATTACTCCCAAGAGCCCTTCATAAGCAGCCTATATACATCCCACTGTAGGGCACAGGCCTTCTCTCAGAGAGAGAGAGAGAGAGAGAGAGTACGGGCTTAATCACCACGCGTGCCCACCGCGGATCGGCGATTTCAAGCGCTGAGGTATGTGAATAGCTCAGACACTCAGGTTTCCTCATGATGTTTTCCTTCACCGTTAGCGAGTGGTATTGCTACTATAACTTCACAGATGTACATAACTTAGAAAACAAAGTCATAGGTACACGCCCGCACTGGGAATCGAACCTGGGTCTCCCGCTTCCGAGTCCAATGTTCTACCCACTAGGCCACCCACGCTACCCTAGAGCCCCTTAATCTGTAGAATTGCAAAGGACCGGACCGGGCCACCATAACAATGGTTTTTAATTGTTCTTTTCAAGGTCATAACATAACAAATAATTGTTATAGAGTATGTGTATTTGTCAGCCGTAAGGCGTGGGCCACACAGTACGTGGGGCGAGGGCGCGGAAAAGGCGCGACACAGTCACAGACCACAGAGCGGCCACAGAGTAAGGTCTGTGACCCTACTGCATGAATTTTGGGTGGTTTGTAAGACAGCATGTCTGACAATAGCTATCGAATATGCTAGTTAGTTTTTTATTAAAACGCAGGATGAAGGAAGAAATATATCGAGCGAATGTGGGTGGAAGGGCCGGTAAGGGAGGAGATACTTCGACCAAACAAGAGATGCATTAGACTAATGAATGTTGAGGAAGCGAAAGTGGTCTGTCAGGATCGTGGCAAGTGGCAGTCCCTGGTCCTGCCTACACCTCTGGGATACAGGCGTGGGTTTACTTATGGATGTATGCACTTTTCAAAAATATCTCGACACAAACTCGAATCCATTAGAACCATTAGTAGCCAGGCAGAGCGGTGACGGAGAGGCGGTACTAATTGTTAGCGCATTTTTTTAAAGAAAATTTCTCAACTATTATTTTATTAAATTTACGCCTATACTTAAAAGTAATAGTCTAAATAGATGCGATTTTTAATTTCTAATTGCATGACCGCGGCTTTCAAACCACCCAGAAATCAGCGTGTATAAAACGCGCCGCGTCTTCTCCGCGCCCTCGCTCCACGCCCTTCCGGTGTGTCCCACGCCTAAGCCGCTCACCTTCGTTGAACATGAATTCGTCTTGGTACTCTTTCAGAAACTGCTCGCTGCGGTTCTCGTCCAAGAAGAGAGAGTATACCTTCTTCACGTCTTCCATGCCCACCTGGAACGAAGAAATCTGATAATTAAATGTTTTTTAATGTAGCCTATATTCATCCCACTGCAGAGAGAGAGGGAGAGGCTTAATCACCTCGCGTTCGTAAGAACTAAAACTTTCAATAGGGAGTGTTAATAATATAATACGTGACCATTAGGGAATGAAAAAATGTCTCCACTACAAATTACCAGGAGACGGGCAGCAGCGTCTTCCTGAGATTCCAACCGCATACTGCGATCGCCAACCCGCCTGCCAAGCGTGGCGATTATGGCAAAACCCCTCGTGGTTATGAAAAACCACGAAGGAGGCCTATGTCCTGCAGTGAATGAATGAATTAATGAATGAATGAATTAATGAATGAATGATTTATTGCCACAAACAAACATGCTTACATATAATAATTAAAAAATAAAGGAGTGTGCGTGTGACAATGACAATGTGGGTGTCAGATGGCAGACGATGATGATGTCATCTTTCATCATCAACCCATTCTGTCCCCACCGAGGGGCACGGGTCTCTTCCCTGAGGAAGGTACAGGCCATACTCCACCACGGGGGCCAAGTCCGGATCGGTGGAGGCTTGTAGACTAGTGGCTCGTCTACTATCAGAAGTTGTCAAGCCGCCCTAAGGCCCCTGACTTGGCTCAACGACTGTCATCTATCGACGATGTCATCTTTATCTGGATGTAATCTAGTCTCACCTCGGCGGCCTTCCGCCGCCTGGCGACCAGAGACGCAGTAGTGATGAGCTGTATCGCGTACCGCAGCGAGGTCTCGGTCGCCACTCGCGTCAGCACCGTCAGGGCGTCGGCTGACATCTGACAGTCCTCCTCTTCGCATCTGGACGGTTACAGTACAGTTTTATCAATAAACATTGTGTCAGTCGCTGAACGAAATTTATATTTTAGAATATTTATATAAATTCTGTAAATTAAGGACTTGAAAGGACTAAGTTTGGAGTTTCTTCGTCCATTTTTTCTTCAAAATGATCTAGATTTTGAAATGGACACCTGTAACGTTCATTAAGTCGCAGTTTCTGTGCTACTTTGAATAAAAAATATTTGATTGATTTGATTTGATTCGAAATATCAAGTAAAAGCTTAACGCTTTTGACATTTTAGGGTTCCGTACCCGAAGGGTGCCAAACGGAACCCTATTACTAAGACTTCACTCTGTCCGTCTGTCTGTCACCTGGCTATATCTCATGAACTGGGATAGGTAGACAGTTGAAATTTGCACAGATGATGTATTTCTGTTGCCGCTACAACAAATACTAAAAACATAACAAAATAAATATTTTAGGGCACCCATACATCAAACGTAATTTTTTTGCCGGTTTTTGCTCGATATTAATAAGGGCAACAGGTAGAGGCTTGAAATATTGACAGAAATAAATAATTTAAATTAAATTAATATTTAAGGGGGACTCCCATACAACAAACGTGATTTTTTGCCTTTTTTTCTCGATCTTTGTGTCTAATGTTGTATAGATAATGGTACGAGTCGGACTCGGTTCGTGCCCGAGTCCGACTCGCACTTGGCCGGCTTTTCCCATAGGTGGTGGTGGCGGCGCTTGAGTTAGGAATGAAGCAGTAGCTATCACGGTTCATGAGATACAGCCTGGTGACAGACAGACAGACGGACGGACAGTGAAGTCTTAGATAGGGGACCCTATTTGGCGCCCTTCGGGTACGGAACCCTAGAAGCGGGTGGGGCTGTGTTGGGTTTCACGGCCGTTAACATGAAACGTCTATACATAAGCAGCCTATTACACGTCCCACTGCAGGGCACAGGCCTTCTCTCAGAGAGAGAGAGAGAGAGAGAGTATGGGCTTAATCACCACGCGTGCCCACCGCGGATTGGCGACTTCAAGCGCAGAGGTATGCGAATAGCTCAGACATTCAGGTTTCCTCACGATGTTCTCCTTCGCCGTTAGCGAGTGGTATCGGTACTATAACTTCACAAATGTACAAAAAAAATAGTCAAAACAAATTCATAGGTACATGCCCGCACTGGGAATCGGACCTGGGTCTCTCGCTGCCCGAGTCCAATGTTCTACCCACTAAGCTACCACCGCTTCGGCCATCAGTTCTTAATAATAGGCAAACTCACCTAATACTGAGAATCTCACGCAATTCGTTCTGGGCGTAGGGCGCTGTGGGCACTATGATCATCCTAGAAGAAAAGCATTCATTGATTTCAAATAGATAAATACATTTCATACATTTATTTTTTTGGCATTTAGAATGGCCTCGGTACCGGTCTCAGGCAATGTTCCGGTACCGGTAACGGTACCAGAACCGGTAGTTCCGGTACCGGTCTCAATTAGGTATGGTTCTTAGTTCCGGTAACAGTTTACGCTCCGGTAGTTCCGATACCGGTCTCAGTTCGTTACCAGTCTTAGTCCCGGTACCAATTAATTCTACCACGGGTTTATGTTCCTATAACTGTGCTTAACACTTACCGGTCTAGCGGCATGCCGTGCGGCGACTTGTACTGCGTGCCGCATCTCCCCCCATTGGTCGCCATCATGACCACAGAGGCCGTCTCCGACTTCAGGGCTCGGTTGAGCAACGAGAAATCTACCTAATAGATACTTCCTCCCCGATGTTGTTCTCAGTTCCGGTACCGGTATTAGTTCCGGTACTCGTGTTAGATCCGGTACCGGCCTTAGTTTCGGTATCGGTCTCGGTTCCGGTACCTGTCTTAGTTTCGGTACGAGTCTCGGTTCCGGTACCGGTTTTAGTTTCGGTTCCGGTACCGGTCCAACGCTCACCTGTCCAGCAAATCCAGCGGCATGCCGTGCGGCGACTTGTACTGCGTGCCGCGTATGCGCGTGATCCCCCTGTTGGTCGCCATCATGACCACGGGGGCCGTCTCCGACTCCAGGGCTCGGTTGAGGAACGAGAAACACTCGATATCCAGCATATGGGCCTGGGGAGAGACGGTAGATTATAGCATTGAGCCCATACTCTCTCCCTGAGAGAAGGCCTGTGCCAGCCTGTATATAGGCTGCTTAATATTAGTGTTATAATTATGTCACAGTGGCATTACTAACTTGTGTTAGGGCCATTATTTTTTAAGAGCCTTTCAATGGGTCTCTTCCATCAGAAACCGAGACTAAGTCTTCATTATTACCATAAATTAATTATTTATGGTAATAATTATTGATTTGATTTTGTTTTTCACTTTTAGAATGAAATTGAAACACAAAAAAAAACTATATATTGAATAAACAACTATACTTTTCTATAACAATTAACTTTTGTTATTGATATTATTTTGAAATTAAATGTACTACATAAATAATTTTATTAGATCAAAATCTGCTTAGATTGCCGCAATGAAATGTTAATAAAAAGCCCAATGTCATGTCGTGACGGCCACGATACAGGCTATGCCTAGTGTGGAGTCACCGTTACTCAAAGATATTTACACAATATGTTAAACCTTTTACAGTCTAAGCATTGTTTAACTAACATTTATTTGCCTCAGTGTATTATTATTTACGATAATAAATATTATTTGATATTTGATATTTGACTGCCTCGTTTGGTCCAGACCAAGCTGGCTGTTAAGAAGCTTAGCTACCAAAACAGAGGTCGCGGGTTCGATTCCCACTAGGGGCCGCCGTACATTTGTACAAATGGCCGCAGTCTGGGTGCATTCCCATGTTTGTGACGTCCTTGTCTGGTTACCATAGCACTAATTGGATAATTGTATTGTGTGGAAGTTATTATTATTAAACGTGTAATGAGTGTATACATAAAATCTCACCTCATCAATGAACAGCACTCCCGGAATCATCTCGGCCTTACCCTCCTCGCGCCACTCGGCCACTTTACCGTTGATTTGCTCGCGGATCTCCGATTTTATCTCGCCCGTGTCACCTGGGGGTACACAGGGACAGCGTACAGTTACAATCGTGGATAAATGGAGAGCGATAGGAGCGGAGAAAGTAATCCTGCGGCGCTAGAATTTTACTAGAGAGAGAGTCGGCTTTCATGCCTGTGGTTTTGGAATATCACTATAGAGAGATCGACTCGCGGCGCCAGAATGTCACTAGAGAGTCGGCCTGCGGCATTAGAAGTTTATTTAAGAGTCGACCTGCGGCGCTAGAATGTCACTAAGAATGAATGAACTCACCTGAGAAAAGCGCCAAGAACCCGTGAGTCCTCGAGTTGATCACATCGACCTCGTGAAGCGTCACAGTGTGTACCACCTCCTTCCTCTTCTGCAGCTCGCCTTCAGGACACTGGGGAAGACAGCAACTTTTAAAGATTTTGACAATTTCTATATTTATATTCGTTGCACTAACCCGTGCTGAGGACAATTTTAAAACCTATTTAGAGTCTAAAAATTCCACCCATGCCGGTACTTGACCCCGGGTACAGAGAAGTTTGTAAAGAGGTTCGAAATTACGCCGATGCCTGCACTTGCCCATTAGCTCAGTTGGGAGAGCGCTGGCACGGTTAGCCAGAGGTCGCGGGTTCGAGTCCCGGCATGGGTGGAATTTTAAGCCTCTAAATAGGTTTTTTAAATTTTATATTTGTTCCGTCTCATTTGGTGCTTATTAAAAATTTGTATGTCTACCATGACAAAACATGCTGAACGAATAAGTAATTATTTATTATTGTACCATCTATTTATACTCACGTTTCACCAATAAATATCTTTAATGCGTATAATAGGGGTTAAAGTATGAAATTGCCGTTTTATTGCAATAGGTTCTCTGAATTGACATAGAATCTTCATGGTTTGAGGTTTTCGAATGAAACTTTTTTCAAATGGTTTCTATGATGTTCTTTTTTTTTAAAATGTGAAACATTTGAATATCGACTTTCAATTGTTTTTGTTCTTCAATTTAGACAAGAAAGATGGATACTGCGAAAATTCGAGTGATTATGAGGCACCCATTTTTCGTATTTTTTTATTTTATTGATTTGACGCAAGTGAGTCAATATTGTGGGTAAGGTAACGTTAAACCATGCCGCTAATTCCTGGGTAGTTTGACTAGGGTCGGCTTCCATTATCTCTCTTAATTCATCGTTATACACCTGTGTGGGCGGTCTTCCTCGTGGCTCGTTCTTTAAGTCGAAATTTCCATCACGAAAGCGTTTAAACCAAAATCGCACGGTGCGTTCATTAGTAGACCCCTCTCCAAACGCAGCATTGATATTGCGGGCTGTTTCTGCCGCGTTAGATCCGCGTCGGAACTCGTATTAAAAAATCACTCGAATTTTCGCAGTATCCATCTTTCTTGTCTAAATTGAATAACAAAAACAATTGAAAGTCGATATTCAAATGTTTCACATTTTTTAAAAACTGAACATCATAGAAACCATTTGAAAAAAGTTTCATTCGAAAACCTCAAACCATGAAGATTCTATGTCAATTCAAAGAACCTATTGCAATAAAACGGCAATTTCATACTTTAACCCCTAATATTTTAGTTTCTCCACTGTAGGGCCTTCTCTCGGAGAGATAGGGCTTAAGGCTGTTGTTACGTCAAGCATGCTGTATCGCACGCACAATATAACATATGATTGCAATAACATTAGTGTACATTTGAGTAATGTGGTCTGAGGGTTTGATAGGTAATTAAAATACGGACAATTTAACCACGTTCTTGTTATGCTAGAATTGGTGTTTAATAAAGAAAAGTTGTTTCCAAAATTGCAGGTCGCTTCCAACCGGTCTTTTTGGAAATCCATGGAGGAGGCCTATGTCCAGCAGTGGACCTCTTGTGGCTGAATGATTTTGGAATCAAATTTTCTCGATCGAAAACTAGATACAGGATTCAGAAAAATATGTCTTGAATGTCCGCAATTTTAATGTCTATCAAATCCTCATCCTCAGTTTCCGAAAGAGTGTTCAAATGTAACAAGAGATTAATCCAAGATTAATTCAAAATACCGGCACGTGATTGGCTGAAATTAGCTTGACGTGAGATTAACATGAGATTAACATTTGATAACTCTTCTAGAAACCGAGCGTCAGATAACTTTTGTCAAAAAATCAAGTTTTAAAACAATCACTAAAAAGGTTAAATTGTGCGAGCGATGTCTCGCTGTTATGCTGTCGCATGCTCCACGTGAGAACAGCATTAATCACAACGCGGGTCCACCGCGGATGGGCGATTTCAAGAGGTTTGTGAACTCAAGCATTCGGGTTTCCTCGCGATACTTTCCTGGACTTTCCTTTACTTTCCGGCGTGCGTGCACGCAACGACTAATGAATGTTGAGGAAGCGAAAGTGATCTGTCAGGATTGTCGCCAGTGGCAGTCCCTGGTCTTTGCCTACCCCTATGGGATACAGGCGTGAGTTTATGTATGCGTATGTATGTACTCTCCTGGACTCTTGGCAAGTGCTATTGCCACTGAAAATGTATGTAAATAAATTAGGAAACAAATTAGGCGTCAAATGGCTGATGATGATATAAAAATCTCGTGTCACAGTGTTTGTTAACGAACTCCTCCAAAAATGGCTTCACCGATTTTTATAAAAATGATTGTGAATATTTGGTAGGTCTCAGAATGGGTTGCAAATGGTCAGTTAAATAATACAAAACTTACTTGAACAAATCGCGCCTGCTGCCCAGTCGCGTCGTAATCGCGCGCGCGCGCAAAGCTGCGCCCGAGTTTGTTGATCTTGCCGGTGGCCTTGTCTATGGTTATCACGTCGCCCGCTTGCACCTGAGGAGGGAAGGAAAAGACTCAAACGCAGCAATCTCATTCACTACAAAAAAAAAAATGTTTATTTTCTTTTTGTTGCACTAACCCGTGCTGAGGACAATTTTAAAAACCTATTTAGAGGCTCAAAATTTTTGCATAGAGTATGTTTAACCCCTTTTTTAAGCCGCTCATCCCCGCATCCATTTAACCTGTACTTATTAAATAGATAAAGAACACTTTATTGCACAACCAGGTGAAAGAATTACAAATAAGTAGGGAGGGTGGTGGACATTTTCTCACATGTAACACTAACTCACAGTTAATCCTACTTACTGTACCATGTAAATGCTGAAGAAGTGAAATAAATTTCATTTCATTAATAATATTATTTTTGTTACCACCAACCAAATAGGATTGTCGTATCTTAGAAATAGAATCGCTGCACCGTTCCTTTTTAGGGTTCCGTACCAGAAGGGTGGCAAACGGGACCCTATAACTAAGACTTCACTGTCCGTCTGTCTGTCTGTCACCAGGCTGTATCTCATGAACCGTGATAGCTAGGCAGTTGAAATTTTCACAGATGATGTATTTCTGTTGCCGCTATAATAACAAGTACTAAAAACATAATAAAATAAATATGTAAGGGGGGCTCCCATACAACAAACGTAATTTTTTTGCCGTTGTTTGCTCGATATTAATAACGGCAACAGGTAGACGCTTGAAATATTCCCAGAAAATTTTGTTCTATATTCGCTTCAAAACATAATATTGTAATAAAAATAAAAATTTAAGGGGCCTCCCATACAATAAACGTGTTTTTTTTTGCCGTGTTTCCTCGATCTGATGTGTCTAATGTTGAATAGATAAGGTACGGAACCCTTGGTGCGCGACTTCGACCCGCACTTGGCCGGTTTTAATCTAACTGAATTCCCACCTTTTCCTTGAGCAGCGAGTCGATCATCTTCGCCCCCATATCGTAGTTGGTCTCCATATCTGTCGTCTTGAGTGTAAGCCGGCCGACGCGGGCGCCCCCGCCCCCCGCCGCCCGCTCCACCGCCACCTCCACCACTTCGCCTTCTATGATCTCGGACTCCTCTCTGTGAAGGGTGGTGGAAGGACTGGATATTTAAAACTGTATAACACGGTGTATGCAGTACAGTAAATACCTTCTCTCGTTGAGAGCAAGATAGAGCATGGGCGTAATGACCACGTGACCACCATGGCGTATTGGTGATTTTTTTGTTTCTATAAAATAAAAACCGGCCAAGTGCGAGTCGGACTCGCGCACCGAGGGTTCCGTACAAACCTGCAATGTCAACAACATTTTTTCACGGGTTAAAGGCAATTAGATCTAAGTATTTGATATGAATTTCAACTTGATAGCTCTACGCGTTCATGAGGAAAAAAGTAATAAGTTTATATTTATTAAAAAATATATATTTTGTAATGTAACTAAAAATTTAAGGTTTTCGGAATTTTTCCTTTATGTGTGCTATAAAACGTTGCTTCATGCCAAATTTCAAGATTCTAGGTCGTCTGGAAGTACCCTTTAGGTTTTGATTCCCTTGCGAGTACTTGCGAGTTTCAAAATATGCAGCTTAAATTGCTGTTTCTTTTGATTGCGTTGACATAGAAGTTAGATTTTGTTACAGCTTAAAGGTATTATAGACCTGAGTATTTGGTATAAATTTCAATTTAATACCTCTACGCGTTTATGAGGAAATGGGTAGTAAGTTTAAAATTATTAAAAAAAATATATTATGTGATGTAACTAAAAATTTATGGTTTTCGTAATTTTTCCTTTATCTATGCTATAAGACGTTGCTTCGTACCAAATTTCAAGATTCTGAGTTCACGGGAAGCACCCTGTAGGTTTTGATTCCCTTGCAAGTGTCGAAAATTTGCGGCATAAACGGCTGTATCTTTTGATTGCGTTGGCTTAGAAGTTTGATTTTTTTACAGCTTCAAGGGACAGTAGACCTGAGTAATTGATATAAATTTCAGCTTCATACCTCCACGCGTTCCTGAGAAAAAGGGTCTTGACAGACGGACGGACGGACGGACAGACGGACAACAAAGTGATCCTATAAGGGTTCCGTTTTTTCCTTTTGAGGCACGGAACCCTAACTAGCTGACCCGGCAAACATTGTTTTGGCATATTAATTAGCCTAAGACTTTTCAGACCTATCAAATATACACAAAAGATTTCATCAAAATCGGTGAAACAGTTTCGAAGGAGTTCGATAACAAACTCCGTGACGCAAGATTTTTATATATTAGATGATTTTAGGGTTCCGTAACTGAAGCGTGGCAAACGGGACCCTATTATTAAGACTTCACTGTCCGTCTGATACCAGGCTGTATCTCATGAACCGTGATAGCTAGGCAGTTGAAATTTTCACAGATGATGTATTTCTGTTGCCGCTACAACAACAAATACTATAAACAGAATAAAGTAAATATTTAAGGGGGGCTCCCATACAACAAACGTGATTTTATTGCCGTTTTTTGCTCGATATTAACAACGGCAACAGGTAGACGCTCGAAATATTCACAGAATATTTAGTTTTATGTTCGCTTCAAAAATGAAATTAAAATAAAATAAATATTTAAGGGGCTCCCATACAACAACCGTGATTTTTTGCCGTTTTTTCTCGATCTGTGTCTAATGGTGTATACATAAAGGTACGGAACCCTTCGTGCGCGAGCCCGACTCGCACTTGGCCGGTTTTTTTTACTACAATTTATTTTAGATAATTATGGATATTTTATTTTTATAAAACAAAATAATAAAAACACGAGTGTTATTTGTCTCTTCACACTTATGTTTTTTGAGACATAGTCAAAAAATTTGTCACGTCTCAAGTGAAGTCGACTGGCAGAAATTTTGTTGAGTATTAGATATTATAGGGATAACACGTTTCTAAAAATCACAATATTATTTCAACTTATGACAAATGATTTCTGGATTCAGAGAATATCTAATTCACAACCAAATTTCACTAAGTAGACCGTACATGTAAGCTTTAAGCTTTTACAGCAGAATAACAGAATTTAATTCCGTGTGGCACCGGATTAAGAATAGCGTCACTGCATTTCCTTCTGTGGATGTCCTAGAAGGCGACTAAGGAAGGAATCTAAGACATTCATGCTCATAATCTAAGACATTCATGTTTTTTTAAGTGCTAAATTTTGTATTTTGTGCAATAAAGTGTAACAAACAAACAAACAAATAAGGAAATAAATTTCGATCGCCAATCCGCCTGCCAAGCGTGGCGATTATGGCAAAAACCCTTCATGGTTATGAAAACCACAAAGGAGGCCTATGTCCTGCAGTGGGCGTTAAATGGCTGCTGATGATGATGATGATGATGAACAGAATTAAAGAAGAAAACTGTAGAACTTGCTTTCTAAGTTATATACTTGCTAACAGTGAAGGAAAACATTGTGAGGAAACCTAAGTGTCTGAGCTAGTCACATACCTCAGCGCTCGAAATCGCCTATCCGCGGTGGGCGCACGTGGTGATTAAGCCCACACTCTCTCCCTGAGGGAGGGCCTGTGCCCTACAGTGGGACGTATATAGGCTGCTTATGTACCGTGGAACTTAAAACTTGTAATTTTAAGACAGAGGGAATGCCTTCACCCAGCAGTATAACAGACAGATTAATCAAATCAAAAAACCTATTTAAACTTATACCCGCAACCTCTGGCTGCCAGTGCTCTCCCAACTGAGCCTCAGCACGGGTTCATCATCATCATCAGTCACTTGACACCCACTGCAGGACATAGGCCTCCTTTGTGGTTTTCATAACCATGAGGGGTTTTGCCATAATCGCCACACTTGGCAGGCATGGGTTAGTGCAACAAAAAGAATATAATCAAATCAAATCAAACATTTTTAGACCTACTTGATCCTGATTCCAATAGACTTTCTGATAGCCTGTGTCAGCGCCTCTGTTTTACTCATCTCAAGCGAGTAGATTTCAGAGCCCGCCATGCTGGTGAACGGTGTGTCCGGCCCCAATGCCTGCGCTAAGCCCATGGCTATGGCGGTCTTCCCCGTGCCCGGTTGGCCCGCTAGTAGGACCGCTCGCCCGGCGATTTTACCTGTAAAAAGATCATGACTGAAAATCAGGGTTGGTATGGTTAAAATCACTTGATTTAAACCACTGATTAAAATATAAAAAAAAACATCAATGATTTAAATCAATACTTTTTTACTCAGCCAGAAAGTGTCAAGAGACTTCCCTCCGACATAAACTATGGTTCTAAAAACCTATTTAGAGGCTAAAAATTCCACCCATGCCGGGACTTGTACGTACCAAAGAGAAGTTTGTAAAGAGGCTCTAAATTTCGCTGATGCCTGCATAAGCCCATTAACTCAGTTGGGAGAGCGCTGACACGGTTAGCCAGAGGTCGCAGGTTCAAGTCCCGGCATGGGTGAAATTTTTAGCCTCTAAATAGGTTTTTAAAATTGTCCTCAGCACAGGTTAGTGCAACAAAAAGAATATAATAAACTATGGTGTGCACAGACATGTCCAATGCTATATTTACCTATACCTTCCTCAGGGAAGAGACCCGTGCCCCTCGGTGGGGACATAATGGGTTGATGATGATATTTACCTAGCAGGGAGTTTGGGACCAGTCCTGTTACTGCTCCATATAAGATTAGAATATTCTTAGTTATTTAAGATAATAATTATGTCCACACAACACCATCACTTGTCCTGGTCTAAAACTAGGACCCCCTGTCATGTAGACGAGGACATCACAAAAGCCACATACCTTCATACGTACTTCATGTACACAGTTCGGCCATTGTGTGTAGCAATTGCTGATTTATAAACACTTCAGACACCAGGGTTTCCTCAAAAGTTTTCTTTCCTAGCTAGTGAATGATATTGGTGCTAGAAATTCTCCAATGTATGTAACTTAGGAAACAAAGATATTGGTACATACCGGGATTCAAACTCACAACCTCACTAACGGGTTCTTCCTATGCGCTCTGTGACTGTTCAGTTTTGTTTTATGTTTAGAAAGAGCGAGAAGAATAAAGAAGTGAGAAAATTAAAGTGAAAAACCCTTTCTCATCCACTCTCGTTAATGTTGCCATAGTAACCACTCCTCCTAGTCTAATCAATAGCACAAACCTTCCCGTATCATCTGCAGGATAACTCCCGCCGCCTTCCTGGCCATTTTCTGCCCCACCATACCCTGAGAAACCGCGCGCGGTTCGAGCGAATCATCAAGACCAAGTCCCCTAATGTGAGAATGGGCTCCGATGCGCTCTATGCGCGTTATTGAGCGCACTTCTTGCACTTGGGCGGCTGCTAGAGACTGCAAGAAAGGTGGGAAGTTAGACTATATACAGTCTTGGGTAAAAGCCGAAATTGCGGTGGCTGATAGGTTATGTTTTAGTTCTTGGATATTTGGGATGGTTAATGATGGTTTTGGATTGATAGAAGCTAGGTTAAAGTACTTACAGCCATGTTTTTCGTTTCTTTGGGTACTTGGCAATAAAATAGAGGAGTAGTTACAAAAAACAGCGCGTGCGATCTCCAAAGCAACTCCAATGTTTTTTTTTTTATAGACTAGCTTTTGTTTCTACGTTTGACAGTTCAGTTGCGGTCCGTTCGTTTCGCGAAAATCTGTAAGCAGGCCGTACACAAAGGAGTGGTACATTGATCTAAAAAATGCAGCCTTTCCGTTTTCTTTCCTCTCAAGCTATCTCCATCCTGTTGATGCTTTGGTAGGCTCCGTGACTGTGATTGACGAGAATTAAATAAAAAACTGGGCGTGAGCCAGTGGAGCTATTGATGAACGGAAACACAAAAAAGTAAACTGTCAACTTAACGTCTTTTGTCCTACTTAAGCCATCAATCAACACACACGACACAAGTTTATTCCTTGTGCGAATGCGGTTTGAGCGAGGGAACTGCAGATCACATCTTTTTCGAATGTACAAAATACAATTCCTCATTGTACGGTTATCTTCCAGTAGATCTTCCCCTTCCCACCAATCTCCGCTGCGTACTTCCGTTGGTTTTTTCTTCATTTGCTAAAGTTTTATGTTCATATTGTAGAAACTAACAAAATTAGTACCGAGTAACACCTATCAAAAAGTATATATTCGATAGAGTTTATACATATATATTTGTATGTACGTGTATGTATATATATATGAATGTGTGTGTGTGTGTGTATATATATATATATATATAAAAAGAACCTTGCATTATCATTCACAGAGATAGTACTTTTTCGTAACTCGGACGTTGGCAGAATCCGTCTATTGAAACTACGTAGTGGTTATACTCTCTTGGGCAGAATCCTTAGGAAAGCCATCACTAAAAAAAAAAAAAAAAAAAAAAAAACACAAGTTTACTTTTTCGTTTGTTGATTTGTTTTTATTTATTTCTGTTTTATTTTAATTAAGCACCTTAAACCTCTCCGTCATGAATAAATCGGAGGAAAAATCAACAACGAAGGACCTCAACGACGGCAAACGGAAGAACCACTGCGCGACATGCAACAAAATCATAATAGGAACCACGTACAAATTTAAGTGTCATCTTTATAAGCACCGTGCCGTCCCAGCTCGCTTCTCCTGCCCTCACTGCTCCAAAGAGTTCTTCAGAAGCGACGCATTCAAGCGCCACATAAGCAAACACACTGGGGACTACAAAAACCTCTTCGTCTGCGACTACTGCGATCGACCTTTCGTCGAGAAAAGAAACCTGTTGAAACATCTCAAAATCCACGACAACTCCTTCCAGCTGCATCCCAATGTGAAAGTGTACCGTTGCCTAGCCTGCGACATCACTTACACTGAAGAGAGATGCCTAAAACACCACATGAGGAGGGTCCACAATAATGTTGAGGAAAAGGAACCAAAGTTTGTGAAAAAACCTCTAAATGATACGTGGGTAGAACGAGTCCTCGAGTCTGATAAGTGTGTTCAAGTCACCAAGCTGAATAACAATGTTATAGCGATTAAAAAGTGTGACGAGAGAGTTGCAAATGACTTGAATAAGTATTATCAAGAGGATAAGTATTTAGGGAAGAATACATCTCAGTATTCTAAAGCCATCTGCGATTATTGCAAGAAAGAGATGCTGAAAAAGAGTCTCCGTTTGCATATAAAGGAGAGGCACACAAAGATACGTGCTTTCAAGTGCAGAGTGTGTAAGAACGCTTATAACAGGCACTATCAGCTCGTTAACCATGTTTGTGGTAAGCCGAGAAATAAGACTAGGGTGAAAACTAGCAAGAAAAAAGTCTAAACGTCTTTATGTAATGTAACATTCAACCAAAACCATGAGATCTTGGCTGAGACTGCATGGAGAATTATATTAAAAAGATTAAGCCTTAAAAAAATATAGTTTATTTAAAGATCGTATAGGTACTTATAAATTGATTTGTGTATATTCCGAAATACTAAAGTTTAATAAAGATACAAAAGTCTCTAAAAAGACAAAATTCTCAGCCAAACTCTCATTTGGTATATTGAAACTCGAATGGTCTTACAAAAGAATTATTCCTCAGAGGCAGTTTATTTAATCTGTGGTTACATCTTTCTCGTAAAATCTCCACCACAGACTATTTTAATTGATGTTTATCGAGTGTTTTAGGGAATGGTATTTTTATAAATAAGACTGTAACCTTTTCCTTAGCCTCAGGCCACACAGAAGGGACTTGGGGCGCGACGCAATGTGTTGCATAGAAATCGCGCCCTCGCCCCGTCTCTTCCGTGTGGGCTCTAAAACACACTATACATCATTATCGTTATCATTATCTTTATTGTTTTGTAAAAAATTTACAACATAAAGGTGCTGTTTTCTGGTGTGTACAACCAGGAACATTCTTAGGCTATTTTCTTATCTTAAAAATTTTGGCAAATGGTCCCATGCTCAGCAAAATGCCGCCCGGAGATGCATGCAAAGTTTAGGAACTACTGTTACACTAAAATGGGAATTTATTCTTGAACATGGGGCTAAATAACATTATACACTGCAGTTGCTAGCTGCTGATTCTATAGAATTAAATAAATTATTATGTAAAATTCCTTCCTACCCTATCTGTCAATCTAGATTTCTTAAAAAAACTTGAGCATGGCCTCTATGTTGTTTGTTATAAAATTATTTGTAAAAAACCCACCTCTGACAATCTTTGGTGCTATTTACAGTGAATATGACAAATTATTTTCAATTATTCAGATAGATAGATACAATACGTTCACATTAACTAGAAGCTTGACGTTGATACAATAATGTCCAAAACAAATACCAAAGTGACAGAAAACTAAGCAAATTATCGACATACGTATTGGTTACAAAGATGCTGACCATACTATCGATAATTGGCTTAGTTTTCTGTCATTTTGGTATTTGGTTTGGACATTATCAGCGTCAAGCGTCTAGTTAATGTGAACGTGTTAAAGGATCCAAACTACACAAACTCAATAAAACTATTTTGTAACTACATTCAGTACAGATGCACAACTATTTTATAAGACTGACTATTATATTCTTGTTGTTCCACTAACCCGTGCTGAGGGCTGCAAGTGATGTAAATTACTTCAGCCAGATGTCGCTGCCTGTACGTAATATAGAGAAGTTTGTAAAGAGGCTCGAAATTTCGCCGATGCCTGCACTTGCCCATTAGCTCAGTTGGGAGAGCGCTGGCACGGTGAGCCAGAGGTCGCGGGTTCAAGTCCCGGCATGGGTCGAATTTTTAGCCTCTAAGTAGGTTTTTAAGACTGACTATTGTTATTGTAATATAGTGCCTTATAAAATGCATGCTTATTAGTTTTGTTACTTATTAGATGAGGTTTCTGCTTAGATTATATGTATACTTAGATTTAAAAATAAAGTATGTATTTGGTACACTGTCAAAATTATATTCCATAATATTTTTTATTGTGCCTTATAAAATGCATGTCTGGTATGTACTAATTAGATAAGATTTATACTTAGATTAAGATTGAGATCGAGTATTTGGTACACTGTGCCAAAATATCTTCCATAATACTATTATTACTATGAATTTAGTACGAAATCTGTCTATTTAGAGCTGATTTTTCAATAGTCAGATAAAACATAACTGGAGAATAAAACTGATGTTGTCACTCTCTTGTCGTATGATTTAGACAGTGATAGCATGCAATTTATTCTCCAATTAACTTTTATCTGACTATTGAAAAATTGGCCCTTAGAGAGATAAAAATAATAGTTTTTACTAAACATTGAAGAAATGTTATCTTTAATATTTGAATTGTGTTGTATGAAGATGTTGACGGTTACGTTAAAATTATATTTCCTTACATTATTCTTGTATTATTTTATTTCCTGTAGTCTATTACAAAAATAATTTGCAGCAGATCAATTACGTCATTATAGATTGTCGGTAAAGCAGTTTGCATAGTTTATTTTATAAACGCCATCTATTGTTGAGTAGCCGAAATTCAATACGAGTAGTCGGTATCACTATCAGATTCACTTGCTTCTACAACTTTGCTTTTTATTATTATTTTCCTGCACAAGGAAATTGAAGCATCATTTACTTTTTTTTTACCAGTCTTATGTTTTTTATGATGATGATGTTTAAACTTTTTAATTTTTTTTGCTATCGCTTCTGCTGCTAAATAATTCGCATCGCTTTCGCCAGTCTCGGATTCTTCTGAAGCATCTGTGTAGCCAGCACATTCTTCAATAGTTTTTGAAGGTTTTTTCGTAGTCAAAATGTATTTTTTCTTTTTTATTAGACCTCCTTTGACACCGCCTTTTTTGTTTTCGCGCTTTTTTGCATTGTGCGCGTAGTTCAGTAAATCCAAACTCAATGGTGAGTCTTTCTTGGTGATTCTCAGAGTAGTTGGATTAAATACGCCGCAGTCTTCGAGACACACATAGTTTTTATTACCTGGATGCATTATTTTCGAATAAATTACCTCATTGGTCGAGTTTACTATTTGGAAGATTATTTCGCTGTCTTGCATCTGTAAATGAAAATAAGGTCTTCGGTAAAAAAACCCGCCACATGCGAGTCGGCCACGAAGGGATCCGTACTTATCTATACAACATTATACAAAGATCAAATTTGAGAACGGTGCCATCTATTGAAATTGAAACCAACGAGAAGCGTTTAACATTGACATTTAACGACATGACATCGGCGCTGTGAAGATTACCTACATATATGGCGAGCGCTGTCTTTAGACAACGTTTGTTGTTAATATTTATTTTATTCTGTTTTTAGTATTTGTTGTTACAGCGGCAAAAGAAATAAATCATCTGCGAAAATTTCAACTGCCTAGCTATCACAGTTCATGAGATAAGTAAATCCTGGTGACAGACAGACGGACGGACGGACAGACAGACAGGCAGTGAAGTCTTAGTAATAGGGTCCCATTTCTTCCCTTCGGGTACGGAACCCTAAAAAGTACGATTCCTAATTCCTATAACACTAGAGTGCACGTATAAAGGTTAAGTGCTCCCGACTGTACGTACCCTGTACAAAGTTACGATTTCAAAATAATTGTCCCGGGCTCCCACAAGGAAAGTGTAATTTGGAGCACGCTTAGAATATATTTTTTCTAGCTTCCATTTCGTGACGATCGGATTGGAACATGTAGAAATTAAGTCGAGATATTTTATTTTCATGGGGCAGCTTGCCAATTTCTTTTGTAATATTTGATGAGTACTTCCACAAACTAAGCTCGCTGTTTTCATGAAAGATATTTCGTAAGGGCACGGCGGCGATTTATCTTCTATGTCCTGTAACAAAAATAAAGTTTGTGAGCGGACGCGCTAGTGACGATCAGTGCAACGTTCGATAATGTAAAAAATAATCGATCTTCTAAAAACACGATTCTCTTAAAATACTACACAAACGCAGAATAAATAGTCTGCGGTAGAGACGTTACAAAGGAAATAATTTACCACGGACTAGTTACACTGAAGAAGAATAAGAATGAATAACATTATACAAGACAAAACAAAAATTCGTTAACAAACAAGATTCGTTAAAAGATTTATTTAGAGAAACTAACATCCTAACAGTTGCTAGTCAGTATATCTATGAAAATATTATGTACGTTAGGAAAAATATCAGCAACCTTAAAAACTGTATGTAAATACTAGAAATAGACATAACTTTCGTTCCCAAAATTTAGGCTGGCATTGTAGTTTCTACAATAAGATCCCTGAGGATATAATGATTGACTGCCTCGTTGGAGTAGCCGTTAAGGCGCTTACCACCAAGATAGAGGTCGTGGATTCGATTCCCACTGGGGGCCGCCGCACATTTGTACAAATGACCTCAGTCTGGGTGTGTTTCCATGTTTGTGACGTCCTTGCCTGGTTACCATAGCACACGGTATCCTAGTTTGGGACCGGGACAAGTGATTGAGTGGTGTGGAAATTATTATTATTATAATGTATATGTATATTGTAAATAATTTTTAATGTTTAACTACGCAATAGTTTTAACTGTAATGTAATTATTTTTCTTGCAATAATAAATAAATAAATAGTAAGCTTGCCAGAAACGCGATTAAAAAAATGTGTAAACTTATTTATTGTTGAGTATTTGTCTTCTTATGTAATTTATTTATTTTTTTAGGAAAGCCATTGACTATATACCTTAATACTATTTTAGTTAAAGTAATTAGTTTTATCCGTTTACTTCGTGTGTCTACCAGTTAATTTCTTGCACCACCTGTGGTTGACTGGTAGAAAATGCTTATAGCATTAAGTCCGCCACATTGCCATTGTATCTTTTACTTATGTGCAATAAACGTATTATTAATAATAATAATAAAGCACACTGTGCAAAAAAAGCTACTATAACATTAAAGATTATTTAGAAGACAATGATGTCTGGAATTAAAGCCAGTTCAATGCATGAGTTCGAGGTTTTAGAATATTAATATAAATTCTGTAAATAGGACTTGAAAAGACTACGTTTGGAGTTTTACCTGTACATTTTTGTTGCCAAGTAACCTGAAACGTAACTGAGTAAAATTCACGCATGTGAAGATTGAAGTGCTATCGACTGAACTCAAAGTAATGTTTTTTCTGTCAATTTGTCGTATTTTAAAGATTTTTATGAACGGTTTGTTAAGAGTTATTCCCTAACGCTAAGCAAAACAACATAGAACAATGTCAAGCTCAATTCTTACTAAATACATGCAAACTCACGTGTGTATCCCGGATATTGACAGAAAAGAGGGTTTATAGCCCTTTTAGTGTAAAAAAGGGGCTGGATAACTATTTATTTATAAATTTGACGGGACTAATCGCGATTATGTATTAGGTACACTATTAAATTATTATTATTGAATTTGCCTTTCTCTCACATAATATGGTCGGCTTTATTGTAAAAGTAAGAATGAAGTAGTTGTTCAGTCCCTTCCTTTGATTGACAGTGTTTGTACCGATACTAAAGGCTTCCTGCTGGACTGATCGTCTCCAAGTTTCAGGCCGTCTTCACTTTCTTGTTCCATTTCGGAGCATTTAGTGTTTTGAATTTTATATAATATGTAGGTAGATGCAGAAAATGTTAACCTTTCCCTTAACTCACCCAAAATCCACTGAAGCTGGTGCAGTCAGTACAGTTAGGTTTTATATCGACTAAATTATGTGATTTATAGTTGTACACAATTTTCGTGCCATTAGGGTATTTTACTTCTCTCCATGTTCTCCAATATCGGTCTCTTTTGAAGATATATTTGAAATTTATCATTCTCAGAAGTCCTAAGAACTCGTTTTCAAGTTTTTTCATTGCGTTGTAGATTTTTGTGCCATTATAAGCTTCATTATGAGGAATGTCATAAACATAAATAGTCTTTTCCTTCTTTTCGCTTTTCAATATTCCTTGTAATAGTTTCACATTTATATTTTGCTCTTCATTCAGCTTTTTCTTTTCTAAGAAAGATTTTCTTAGATCCTTTTTGGGTTCATAATTCTCATTATTTTCATAATCCGCTGATACGTCCTCTGCTACATTTGGATGGAAAAATAAAGCAATAACTCTCCCTACTGACGTAATTTCTAACAAAGTTACTATAACACATAACTGAAAATACATCGCAGCTATAGAACCGACACGTTCATTCAGAACAAATGCTATAAACACCTAAAAAAATGATTATGAACTTCCTCCACCAGTGGTAATTTTTTCCGTTTTCGGATGTTTATAAGCAGCTACGTATGTTTGAATAACAGTAAAAATCGTTGTACTGAATGAGTACGAGTTTTCATTTCTTATTAATTTTAGATGATAATCGCCATCGATAAGTTAGTTAATAGACATCACTAAACAAAAATAAACAAAGAGTTACCAGACAGAGATTTAAACATTCCCCACAAAGTTCAAATCTGTATTTTGTGTTGTAGGTGGTGCCAAAATATTAAAAAAATCTTTATTGCTTGTCTTAGACGTGTAAAATTTCCGCGATTTATTTTTACTCCATAATATATTTAACAAAATAATATTAGATAAATATAAATAGAACGATGGAAAGTACTTGATACAGCAGTGTTTTCACATTGGTAAATATTGCACATAACAAGCAGACTTAATGGCCGATGGGTCCAAAAAGTTCTCGAATGGAGACTACATATCGGCAAGCGCAGCTTAGGACGACCAGCCACAAGATGGACAGATGACCTCATCCAAGTGGCAGGAAGACGCTGAATGCAAGCCGCTTCCAACCGGTCTTTTTGGAAATCCATGGAGGAGGCCTATGTCCAGCCAGCAGCAGTGGACTTCTTGTATCGATTATTGGTTTTCCTCGGTTTACCTATAAACGAGAAATAGTTCATTTGATGGCAACGTTCTACAAGTTTGAAAAAAAAACAAAATGGCAGGCCAGACGTTTCCATCAAAGTCTTCCAAAACAGCTGATTGATCGAAAACGGAATGGAAGACCAAGTAGAAGGAAGTGATTTTAGTTTAGTTTTGAACTGTTTATTCAAACAATACAATTAAATGCCCCTTCTCGATGGGAGCTGGCTAGAAAACGTCAAACGTTTCAGGGTCAACGTCCTCGGATGTACATGTCACTTCGCTAAAAAAAAAACTACATACCTACTAAACAAGTTGAATCATTTTCATCATATTTTCATTCATTGAAAAGTTATGAAAGGACGTGTGTTAGTGTTGTTTCGCGATAAGTGAGTACGATAAGGAACCTACGATGGTAAATGAGTGTTCTTAGGACTTTGAACGTGTTGTTTTGTTTTTTTTTAGCTGTGACTTTTTTAAATCGTAATTGAACTAATTTTTTTCCTAATTTATTCCTGGATTTTGGACGCCAACGCCACATCATATCGGTAAGCTAAGAGTTCTTTGTTCGCTTTTATGTTCCATCGTTTTACTTTGTCCAATGGATTTGTATTTATTTTAGACCAGCACCTTTATTATGCGCACAAAATCCTGAAGGATTCTTAATGGCTTAACTGTCAATTCCTTGGTAATGGAGATTGCTAACAACAGGAATCCTTCAAGATTAGGTATGTTGTATGCGTTCAGGGGCAGTTCAAAAAGAACTGTTAGATCAGTTCACTGTTTTATTTTTATTTTAAATGTTCTTTATTGACATAAAGTTATTAGCTAATTAATCACTAATTATTTGACACCCAGTTTTTTATTTCTAGGGTATACTTTATTATTATACTTTATTGCACATGACAACACAATACAGGAAATACGAAATAAGAAAATAAATGAAATAAACAAAAATAAACTTTAGGGAGAAATATTTGGTCTTATTTATAAAAAAAAAACATGATTCCTTGAAACACTCCTCAGATGCAGTTTAAATAAACTGTGGTGAAGGGAAAGATGTAACCATTTATTTTATTTACTGCCTCTAAGGAGCGTTTTAGAGGAATTCTGTTTTTATAAATGAGACTGATATTTTTTTAAGTTTTGATTTTTCTAGTAAGCGATTTGTGAATTAAGCTAATAATGTATAATGTGTAGTGCTAACGAAAGTTTTAGTTCAAAAATATAATAAGTATTTAAAAGGCTGTTTTGTATTTTAAAGTTGGGAGTCCGTTAAAGTATGGTCCTCTTTAGTTTTATATAATGTTTAGGAATAATGAGACATTCCTGAATATGAGGACTACCTCAATTCGTTTTTGGGGTGCAGTACCTGAACTAGAGCATGGACTACCGGACACTTTTTCTAAAACCGGTATGATTTCGGTATCAATATTTTAAATACCAGAATTCCGGTATTTTTTCGGTATTCACTTTTTTTTTGGTTAAAATAATTAAAAAAAAATTTAAAACCTGCCAAGTGCGAGTTGGACTCGCGCACGAAGGGTTCCGTACCATTATCTATACAACATTAGACAAAGATCGAGACAAGATGATTAGGTACATTAAGAACAGCGTCATCTAACCAACAAGAAGCGTTTTACATTGACATTTAACGACGTTTGGCACCCTTTGGGTACGTAACCCTAAAAAGTGCCCATCAGGCTTATTCGAAACCTGAACGGTGCCAAACCAGACCCTATTACTGAGACTGCACTGTCCGTCTGTCCGTCTGTCTGTCTGTGTATCTGAACCGTGAAAGCTAGGCAGTTGAAATCTTCCACAATTTTTATTTTCACTAAGAACCCTTCGTGCGCGAGTGCGACTCGCACTACTTGGCCGGTTTTTTATTCATTGTATTTTATTATGTATTAGGTTATTTTCACTGGCTACGTGGCCCAATACACTAGTGACAATGTCTATGCATACATTTCTGATGCATCTCAGTTAGAAGCATCCACAACATTTGCAGAGATATAAATTGAAATTGTATAATAGCAACAACTAAGTAACTAAGCGATAAACTCCTTTTAAACTTAACAACTAATTTAGTGCAATTGACTCGCCCAGTCTACCAAAACATAGCACGAAAATCTATGTTATGTATGACTAACTGAGTGGTTATGTTCACGAAAACCCTGGGCGAATCACTGAAAATGTCCATGTTTTCTATTACGACATTAAATTCATTGAATCTATTTGGCGATCATAGAAAAATCGCAAATGATTTCTTGTTAAATAAAATAAAACCGGCCAATTGCGGGTCGGACTCGCGCACGAAGGGTTCCGTACCATTATCTATATCGTATATTATCGTATATTAGACACAAAGATCGAGAAAAAACGGCAAAAAAATCACGTTTGCTATTATGTACGTTTGCCCCCCTTAAATATTTATTTTATTTTAATATCATTATTTATTTTTGAAGCTAATATATTATTATTAATACGTTTAATGCACATGAGTAAAAAATACAATGGCAATGAGCATTTTCTACCAGTCAACCACAGGTGGTGCAAGAAATTAACTGGTAGGCATACAAAATAGGCTTATAGAATAAATATTCTGTGAATATTTCAAGCGTCTACGTGGTGCTGTTATTAATATTGAGGAAAAATGAACGGCCAAAAAATGCGTTTGTTGTATGGGAACCCTCCTTAAATATTTATTTTATTCTGCTTTTAGTATTTCTTGTTATAGCGGCAACAGAAATACGTCATCTGTGAAAATTTCAACTGCCTAGCTATCACGGTTCATGAGATACAGCCTGGTGACAGACAGACGGACAGTGAAGTCTAAGTAATAGGGTCCCGTTTGGTACCCTTCAGGTACGGAACCCTAAAAAGTGATAGGGATGATTTTTTTTTCCTCGGTCACGCTATTGTTCCTCCCTGGAGCCCCTCGAATCCCATACAAGCATAGTTTTGTTTTATTCCCTTTTTCTCTGTGATAATAACTACTAACACACAACAACTTGTCCCGGTCCCAAACTAGGATACCCTGTGCTGTGGTAACCAGCCAAGGACATCACAAACATGGAAATACACCAACACTGAGGCCATTAGTACAAATGTAGGGGTACCCCAGTGGGAATCGAATCCACGACCTGCGATAATCAGACGTGATACCCGCTAGACCGCCGAGGGCGTCGTAATAAATTATTTTTCTGGCTTCCGTCCAATGTGTTGTTGGAATTTCAGATTTAAGGCAGATTAATGAATTCTACTGTGTCTGGTCAGGCTACGGACATCGGTAGACATTGCACGCTTTGGACGGTAGACAAGACACTAATCAGAAATCCAAAATTTATTTAAACGTAAAGAATTTGGGGTCCTGCTGTTTGACCAAAAGTCATTTGTCAAAATTACACTTGACAAACAATGTTTGCCAAAAAATGCTTTCGCCAATTGATCATTTTACTACTAATCATTTTACAAATGACTCACTTATCCAAATGATCAACACTTAAATTTACATTTTACAAATAATTATTTTACTTAATGAACATTTAACAACTGAGTTATCAGACAAAACTACTATTGGTCTAAAAACGTTTGATAAAATGTATTATTTGACAAATGTTTCGTTTATTAAAAAATAGGTAAATTTGGTTAGGTTAGGTTAGAACAGTGACCACAAAACGCGCGAGCCGAGCGAGCGAAGCGAGCGTGCCGCGGCAGCGGCCGGCGAAGCGCCAGAAAATACTACTGTGGATTTATGTATGGCCAATTTTTGTAGACGAATAAAGAAATTGAGGAAAATAAATAAAAAAAAGTAAAATAGTTTAAGTATTAGTTGATATATTTTATCTAGACAGAATGGAAAAAACATAGGTACCAAAAAACTTAGACAAATTTTGGTTAGGTTAGGTTAGAACAGTGACCACAAAACGCGCGAGCCGAGCGAGCGAAGCGAGCGTGCCGCGGCAGCGGCCGGCGAAGCGCCAGAAAATACTACTGTTGATTTATGTATGGCCAATATTTTTAGATTATTAATGATGAACATTCATTTAAATTCATGATGATGACGATTCAATTAAAAATTAATTGAATGCCTAAGTATCTAATCTTGTAGCTTACCTGTAAATATAAAATGATACCAAATAATGCATTTATCCTCAAATGTCAGTGCAACAAATTCATGCTCACGGCGATACGCGGGTAGCGGAATAATTTACCCAACAGACTAAATCGTAATGTTGAAAAAAGAAGTGCAATTTTATAAAATTACATTTTGTTAAATGACATTTGGACAAATGCTTCATTTGCGAAACATATTATTTGGTGAAATTAAAAAAGGTCAATTGACATTTTAATATTCAAAACATTTAACAAATACAGTGTTTGCTAATGGATCATTTGCTAAGTGAGTTTTTGTAAGATGATACTTTTGTCAAATGTCTCGTTTGCCAAATGAACATTTGGTTAAACGTTGTTTGTCGAATGACAATTTGTCAATAATTTTTTGGTCAACCATTAGTAATCCAAAGAATTTACATACTCTTTGTTGAATGTCAGCCACTTCCTTCAGATCGAGTTTGTAGTGAAAAAGGGGCATTGAAAAAGAACTCCACTGTGACCATTATATTTTTTTCTATGCGAACAAACAATTTTACTAAAATTGATAACGTTGAAAGGTAGTACCAAAGGTAGGCAAGTGGCAAACCCTGGTCTCTGCCAACCCCTCTGGGATACAGGAGTGAGTTTATGTAATGTAATGTAAATATAATCTTCTCTTCCGAACGGTTATGTACCCTATAATTATTTACCATTATTACACGCTTTTCCTGCCGATAAGCTTGCAGATATCGTTTAGAAACCCAAACAAATATCAATATTCCCTAGCCGGCTAGAAAACTGTAACGAGGAGATGAAACCCGTATTAAACGCTTATCTTTCGTGTTCTTATCGTACGTTGAAAGAACCTTGGTAATGTTGATAAGTGGTCTTGGTATACAGGGTGGGAAAAATTACAAGGTCTGTCGTTGTCACTAAAGTAAATCTTCTACACTTGAGTGCAGACAAAATCTTGAGTGGAATGGATATGTTCCCTCCTCTTTAGAAAATCGGGTGATGAGTTTTTTTCTAATTTCTGTATTTTTTGTTTTAATTTTTTTTTTTTGTATTTTTTATTTTAAATTATTACTTAAAAAAAATTCAATTACATTCCAAAAGATATTAGAATAATAAAAAAGAAAGATTTTTCAAAGTCGCGTGCGAAGTTCAAATAGCTCATTGATTTCAGCAACATTTTTGACATTGAAAACGCGTACACGATTAAAAAAAATCCTTGGTAAATTAAATTAATTCTAACAATTTGTAGTCTAGCGGCCTTATTTATAAAACACGGTTCCTCTAAAGCACTCCTTAGAGTTTTGTTTAATCTGTGGTTACGTCTTTTCCTTGTAAAATTGTCACCTCAGACTATTTCGTTTATTATTCTATTTCGTCGGCGTTTATCGAGTGTTTTAGGGAATCGTATTTTTATAAATAAGACCGTACGTTTGCCTGCACTTTTACATTCACCAGATATGTGATTTATTTAAGAACTACTTCAGTTATCTGGAGTAGATCCTATGTCATGCAGCGATTCCTAAAAGGTGGAAACGTGGAAACCCAGGGTTCCGTGGAAGGTCTGTCCGAGAGTAAAATAAAACGGTCGTGGAATAGATCTTCGCATTCAATTGTCAGACATAAATCCTAATTTTAGTGCTTTTATAAGAAAATATGTGAAAAAAAGCTAATTCTTCAAATTCAATAATTACCTAAATTGTATTTCTTTGTTACCATAAATGTTTTGAAAATACAATATAATAGTTATTTTTCAATTTCGTATATAATTCCAGTGTAGCATAAAAAAACATGTTCAAACTACAAGATAGATAAACACTTTAGTTATCCAAATAGCCAGCTAGCGTTCCGCGAAAAAATGTATGAAAAATTAGGGTTCCATGGCTAAATAAAATTGGGAACCTTTGGTGTAATTAATAGTATAATCTAAGAGTAATTATTTAAAATATGAAGACTCGAGACAAACCAGTTACGGTTTTAGGAGGTCTGACACTTAACATGTACATACCTAAATTGTATTTGATTCAAATAAACAAGTGATCCGTCGGGATCGTGGCAAGTGGCAGACCCTGGTCTCTGCCTACCCCTCTGGGATACAGGCGTGAGTTTATGTATGTATATAAGTAAAAGTTAAAGGATAGTTTTACTACGATTAACTATTAAAATTTACATCCATCGCAATGTACTAACGACTGCGCGGATTTTTCAAGTTATCTGTCGGGCGGGCATTATAAGTAAATATTTTCGCTCTTACTCATAAAAACACGATTCCCTAAAACACTCGATAACCGCCAGTTAAAATAGTCTGTGGTGGAGATTCCACAAGGAAACGACGTAACCATAGATTAAATAAACTGCCTCTGAGGAGTGTTTAAAGGAATCCTGTTTTTTTTTTAATAAGACCGTTTATTTTCACACCCTGTATATATATATGTGGGGCCGTCACGCCGAATCATGTAAACAAATTATATACTCCAGTTAGTTACTTAGTCACAGTTATCAAAACCACTCGAGTAAAAAAAAATGTAATGAGATATTGTAAATGTTTATCGTAATTTAATGTTTCTTATCAAACAATGTTTAATGTTGCTGGCAGAGCTTAGGTTTTAAAAAGTGATTCGCAACATTTTCGAAACGTGTCAGTTTTCTGTGAAAGTACTTTAGAAACTGAAGTTATTGTGACGTGAAACGTCTTTCAGTTCGGTAGCAGGGGGGTCGCTCGCTAAAGCCGCATGCGACGAAAACACGTCGCCTCGGTGAGGGCTGCAACGCTGTAACTACGTGTCGTGTGCATTTCATTTACATATCGGTGTGTAGAGAAAAGTAGCCGTTCCTCAGATCCTCTTGACTCGCGCCGCTAGATGGCGCCAGTGCCGCGTGACACATCGTGCAGTTTGAGCCGAAACTTAACGCTTACAGACGTTTCACGACCGTGTAACCCGCCCGACAGAGCCACACCGGCTTTTCTTCCGTCGAAACAGCTTTCACTGTAACGCTTTTTGGGGAGCAGGGTACCCTAAGTCATATTTTGTGACATAAATTGTCTATCTTATCTGCCTGCTCCTGCGGGCTACAGGCGTGTGTTTATGTAATGCATTCACAAACTAATGTTGGTAAGCTTAGATTCACAAGGTAACCTTATCCTAATTCGAAACCACAATCGCCTGACATAGAAGACACGCCAACGGATGGTTTTACATTGGCCGACACTGTTACCGCACGACGTTTTTTAGAGTTCCGTAGTCAACATAGAAGTATTATAGTTTCATCATGTCCGTCCGTCTGTCTGTCGGCGGCTTAGCACAGAGACGATAAATATTAGAGAGCTGAAAGTTGGCATAAATAATATATAATTATTTACTAAATAATTTATTACGTCGACAGAAAAAAACATTTTGAAAATATTTATTTTAGGGAGGTATCTTACAGTTAAATTAACTTAAATTAAATAATGCAATTTTTCTCTTGTACACCAAACACCCCCACATGGTGTGGGGTATCATTGAATTGGTCCTTTAAAAATATTGTGCGTGCAAAGAGACCATTAATTTGTTGATTTAAGGTTCCGTTTGCGAAATATGCGCATCACATCAATGGGCAACGACATCTCACCAGAAGGGGGAAAAAATTCTCTAAAGTTAATGGACGCCCCCTAATTTGTTCAACCCTCGCTCAGACGTGTGTTCCACGTAACAAGCCATATTTTACGCAAAAGGTGTAAGTCAATCATGCTAACTAACATGAATATCGACTATAGTCCTAGCAGAACTTAGGCCGATATTCAGAAACGATTTTGAGCGTGAGCTCAATGTGAGTCCGGGTCTTCCAACTGTCAAAATGAAAGTCTCAGGGATATTTTGTATTCACAGTTGAGTTTGAGATAACAAAAACTGAGCGCAAGCTAAGCTGAGACTGAGTAGTGGATTTCGGCGACTTAGCTCAGACTCAAGGTGGCAATGACGAAGAAAGTAGCGACACCTGTAGGCAATTCGAGAACTCTAAATAACCTGTGGCTGTGGTGAAGTAACCTTTTTTTTATTCACAATTTGATATTTTGCATGCTCATTTTCCTTCGAAAAGTTAAATTGTGTTTTTAGAGTAATGAGAAGTCAAAATAAAGTATAACCGCGCGTAAAAAGTTTCGACATTTGTTGCCATCTCATTCACTCCTGTGGATTATTGTATGCCTTTCATGTAGCTTTAACAGATAATATAAACCGGTAACGTCAAAAACTGTACCACAGATTACACGCTCACGTAAGTTTAGCTTGAGCTGTGGCTTAGCTGAGTTCGAGTCGAGATATTGACTGTGAATACAAAATTCTTGAGTCTTTGTTGAGATTGCTCAGCCGATGCTCAGCTTAGTGCTCGTTAAGTGTAGCTCAACGCTGTGTTTCTGAATATCGGCCTTAGCTTCTTAGTTAAAAAAAACTTTTCTTAAACCTGCGCGGAAATATTGTTATTACTTTTGAATAAAGAACACGCGAGGTATCATATTTACGTAGACTGAAAAACCAAAATCACTTCCCGTCGCGTTCTTTGAATTTGGAACGAAGAGTGCGCCGGCAATGTTGTATGAAACGGTGTGCTGTTTGAATTTAGAACTCTTTCATCTATCGTACACATAGCGTTCTCGTGGCTGTATAGCCACAGATGCGTTTACCTTTCGGCACAAATTGTAAAATAAAAATAAAAATTGGCGGTAAAGCGGAGTTCGTTGTTATTTTGTTAATAAAATAATTAAAATGAGTTCCGATGATTCTAAAAGTGAAAATGAAATTAACATTGACTGCACTCCACCAGATTTAAGATCGGAAGCTAAATTAGCGATGGAAAACCTGCTTCCAGCAAAATCAAAATAAAAATTTATTATGTAAAAGGCCCCTTTTTTATTACTTGCATTTTTTTAAGAAAATCACTATATATGCCTCGGCCGAAATGGCAATTGCCTGTCTCGTATCATTGAAGTCAAACTCATACTCGACCTGCAATTGCCTATTTCGCTGCCTTTGCAGTAATGTACTATTTCTTAAACATGCTTGGAAATTTGAGCATTATTTTGACGACCGTCTTCGAGATAAATAGAATAGAATATAGAAATAGAAATTGCTGTAGGTACTGGCCAAATACATGCGAGCAGCGGCCGGCAAAAGTCGTATGAAAATCCATATCTGTCGTGTTTTACCGGCCAAACATATTACGACTCCCTAACATGGCAACCAAAGAGGTAACCTATCAAAGGTTTTATTAAAATTTCGAACTGGCCTGCAAATAGTTAAAAAAAGATTGAAAAAAAAAACAAATGGACATTGAATCTGATGCGGGAAAAATTATTGTTGTTCGTTGTTCGTCATTGATTTAGAAAAGTAAACAGTTCTGCCTAGGTACTACTTAGTTTTAATTACCGCGCATTATTTGAGAAAACTACTATACAAGCCTTGGCCACAAGTAGGCATTGATGGACTTACGTATGTGTGCCTCGGCTTCGCCTCGGCACACATTGACACGTTCGTCCATCAATGCCTCTTTTGCTGGCAGCTGCAGTAATTTACTATATCATGTTACATGACGTGATTCTTGTTTGACACACAAAGCTCGGCCGGTAAAAAGTTATAATAAAAAATAAAAACCAACTTTAAAACACTACAGCACTAAAAAGTTTGAAATAATTTAAAAGAATACCTTTAAATTAGAAGTATGTATACATGTAGGTATTGTAGAAGTATAATTTGTAGTCGGTGCCCAAAATATATGTGCTGGTCATGAAACTGGACTTTTTAGTGCTGTAGTGGTTCAAAGTCGGTTTATTATTATTAATCGTTTATTTCGGATCATAAAATCCATATAATAACCTAATCTTTAAAAACATAGTTAAAAAAATATTATAAATTAACTAATACTGTTCTATTTAAAAATTTTCATTTTTCAATTTTTTGTGGGGGAGCGGGAGAAAACAAGACCCTTATAATCATAACTTACCCTACTTAATTCGTTTCGTTAAAATTTGACGTTCTCAATTTCCATCTCCGAAAGTCTTCACCAGAACATCACCAAATTGCCTTGGGACTACTTTTACGCTATTTTATGAAACATACGGATATTACTAAAGGATGGGCCCAATTAGGCCTTATTTACAGCTGTCCATAGAAGAGTTCCGTTCCCCATCTCTGAAAATTAAAATGGGACCAATGGAACGTTATATCTATTCGAACAAAAAAAGAATTGTCGAAATCGATTAAGATTTGACGGAGTTATGCGAGAACATAGCAAAAGAAAAACATATACGCGTCGAATTGATAACCTCCTCCTTTTTTGAAGTCGGTTAAAAGTCTAAACTAAACTAACAAGGCCTTATCTAAATGAGTCCATTGAATTTAAACCGATTTCGAAGACCGTGAAGCTTGGGAAACCGTGAGGGAGGCCTATGTCCTGCAGTGGGCGTCAAATGGCTGATAATGATGATGATTTACCCACGATACGGGGTCTCCTAGTGTGGGTGCCGCTGGAAAATGTACCTAATTTTAAGTCATGATCAATAAACCATTTTTTACTTTTACTTTTACTTTTATTTCGATGATGACACTATTTTATTGAATACTGACGTTGAATATTGAACGGGAAAAGAAATGGGCATTGTCCTTAACATTGGCAATAGTTAGAAATGATCCGGCATTTTTTTTAAAGGTATAAGCTCAGAAAATATAATGTTACAATAATAGGTAAAATAATAATTGTCACAGATTTCATGTTATCTTTGCATACATTAAGTGAATGAAAATGAATGAAAAATGTTTATTGAGCTGAACAAAAATTAACAATATATAAAGTAACTCTGAAACCCGAACTAAATTAAATTGTATTACTTTCAGTAGGAATGCAGTTGAAATGAGTTCCTTGAAAGTTTGTCTGGTGTTACTTTGAATGACAGGCAGGATACGCAATAGTTTCATTAGAGAACGTTGTGGACTGAAAGAGGATGTAGTGACTAGAATTGAGAAGAGAATGTTGCGTTGGTTTGGACATGTGGAGAGGATGAGGGAAGAAAGATTGACGAAACGAACGTATCGAGCGAATGTGGATAGAACGGCCGGTAAGGGACGTCCCAGACGGACATCCTTCGACCAAATAGGGGATGTATTAGCAAAGGGCAAGATAAAATGTACCCGAAACCGGCGTGCGTGTATGCAACGACTAATGAATGTTGAGGAAGCGAAAGTGATCTGTCAGGATCGCGGCACGTGGCAGTCTCTGGTCTCAGCCTACCCCTCTGGGATACAGCCGTGAGTTTATGTATGTATGTATGAATTTCATTCAACCTTCGAATATTCGCTGCACACGAGAATGAAAGAAGTAAACCTTCTTGTTATTGTTGTACAAAACACGAAGATGTTGGCATCTCGGTACTCTGTAAAAAAACCGGCCAAGTGCAAGTCGGACTCGCGCACGAAGAGTTCCGCATCATTATCTATACAACATTTGAATATTTCCAGCGTCTACCTCGGAGAGTTTCATTTTACTGAAATCGTTCAAAATCATGACACACCTTTACGACAAACAAACATGGCCGCCATTCCTTTACAGCTCACACAACTCCAATATCAACTCAAACCTCTGTTCATAAGACTTACTTTTCTCAGCGTCGTTTTTAAACAAAATTCTCAGCTGAGCTACCCATTCGTACTGTTAGTATGGAGCAGGGGGTAGCCAGTGATACGCTTTGTGAGAGTGTTACGTTGCTGTTGTGCTTAATTCGACATGTGTTTGGATTTCCTGTTGACGCTGACGCTTAGCAATAGTTGTAAGAAAGTGTGTTCACTCCTGAAAAGGAAGAATTTGGACATTTACCTACCTATTTATGTAGAGCAACCGCAACTGCTAATGTTAACCCGAATTCAAGCAATAAAATTTCATATTATTTCGTCGCGATAATGTGAGAATGAAAGCAGGGCCCCGTTTCGTTTCATTAAACTACAATTCATAGTTTATTTTAACAATTCTAAGCAGTCTGTAGGTTAATCAGCTATGCAATGTACGTCGAATTGTCATAGCAAATCACCTAGTTCTATGAATCGGCACCCGGAGTCCGTTTATTTTGTCATCATTCATCATCATTCAGCCACAAGAGGTCCACTGCTGGACATAGGCCTCCTCCATGGATTTCCAAAAAGACCGGTCGGAAGCGGCTCGCATCCAGCGCCTTCCTGCCACTTGGATGAGGTCATCTGTCCATCTTGTGGCTGGTCGTCCTACGCTGCGCTTCCCGATATGTGGTCTCCATTCGAGAACTTTTCGGCTCCATCGGCCATCAGTTCTGCGTGCTATGTGCCCCACCCACTGCCACTTCAACTTACTAATCCGCCGGGCTATGTCGACGACTTTCGTTCGTCTACGGATCTCATCATTTCTGATTCGATCTCATTATTATAATTTATAATTTGTTTTGTATGTGAGGGGTAAGTTATCCCTGATAACCGCACCGGCCAAGTGCGAGTCGGACTCGCGCACCGAGGGTTCCGTACTGACTGGCGCGTCTGATTGCCACGCCGAGGGTCGTTGGTTCGATTCCCACTGGGGAGCGCCGAGCATTCGTACACATGGCCTCAGTCTGGGTGTATTTCCATGTTTGTGATGTCCTTGCCTGGCTACCGTAGCTCAGAGTATCCTTGTTTGGGACCAGGACAAGTAATTGTGTTGTGTGGAAGATATTATGTGAGAAGTCCCGGGTTCGAATCCCGGCTGGGGACAAAAAAAACAACCCCAGGTCTTGGATGTTCGCATGTTTGTGATGTCGTTGTTACTGGTTCCCACGACACAGGGTATCCTAGTGTGGGACCGGAAGCAATGTATGTGCCTGTATGTAAATATTTGTTTATCATTACTAAATGAACTTCTCGGTATTTACTTTTAATTGATGTGAGTCGTGGCTATCATTGAGCAGTCGATCTAATGCCAATAGGTATCGTCATCGGTCAAATGTCAATCGATGTATTGTCATTCGATGCCGCGCAGGCGATCCGTGAAAAACGTACAGACACGTAGCTCTATAGCCAAGTTTTCCATCTCTTGTTTCTATAAGTAGAGACTTATTTTATTTTATTTTCATCATCATCATCATCATCATCATCTAACCTAACCATGAAGGATACATTTTAATTTAATTTTATTTTATTAAGGCCATCGACAGCGAAAACCAATAATTTGAACACAATAATGACGATACAGTTCACAAGGCCAATAACAGATATCCACAGATAGGCAGTTCATAATTACAAAAAAATATGCCACGATAACGCTTAGCAATACAAAAATGCTATTTTTTTTTTGTTTAAAATAAATATATCTTATTATAATTTATACTAATCAAGATTTGCCACCTTTTTATGTGTGTGAGTGTGTGTGTATAACTGTAATGTGTGTGTGTGATGTGTGTGTGAGATATGCATTATAATTGGCCTTCTGTATGTCTTAAAGTTTTTGTTATTCATTGTTATGTGCTGTTAGTCTTTCTAATATAAAATAAATAAATAAAATTAAATAGTATGGCCATATTTCCTGTTTAGGAGTCTTCCATTAATTACGTGATGTTTTTTTTTTCAACTTTTCAAACCCCCTCTCGCCCTAGTCCCACTGTAGGGCACAGGCCTTCTCTCAGAGAGAGAGAATGGGCTTAATCACCACGCGAGCCCACTGCGGATCGGCGATTTCGAGCGCTGAGGTATGTGAATTGCTCAGACACTCAGGTTTCCTCACGATGTTTTCATTCACGTTTAGCGTTATTATTATTATTATATAACATAACATAAACTCACGCCTGTATCCCAGAGGGGTAGGCAGAGACCAGTGACTGCCACTTGGTACGACCCTGACAGATCACTTTCGCTTCCTCAACATTAATTAGTCGTTGCATGCATGCACGCACGCCGGTTTCGAGTACTTTTTATCTTGCCCTTTGCTAATACATCCCCTATTTGGTCGAAGTATGTCCGAATCGCTTGTAGCCCCGGCTGCCTGAGTGATCTTAAACGATCACGAAGGTTAAGCAACACTGGGCGCGTTCAGTGCATGGATGGGTCGCCGTCTATGCCTAACGCTAGTGGCATTTTTCCGAGCGGTTCCGTGCTTCGCAAGGCACGTTAAGCTGTTGGTGCCGGCTGCCGTCGATAGATGGCAGTCGTTAAGCCAAGTCAGAGGCCTTAGGGCGGCTTGACAACTTCTGACAGTAGACGAGCCACTAGTCTACAAGCCTCCACCAATCCGGACTTGGCCCCCGTGGTGGAGTATGGCCTATACCTTCCTCAGGGAAGAGACCCGTGCCCCTCGGTGGGGACATAATGGGTTGATGATGATGATGTCCGTCTATATATTATTACTAAGTAGAAAATATTAAGTCCGCCACATTGCCATTGTATTTTTTACTTATCTGCAATAAACATATTAATATTAAGACCGTAGAAAAACTCAGAACATTGTAGTGTGAGCATTATAAGGGTAAGCTTGTGTATTCATAGTATGAATATTTTTTTTAAGTTGCAATCAGATGAAATGATATCAATTTTTTTTATTCAAAGTAGCATAGAAACTGCGACTTAATTAACGTTACAAGTTAAACTAGGTGTCCATTTCGAAATCTAGATCATTTTGGAGAAAAAATGGACAAAAAAACTCCAAAATAAGGGCCTGGAATTAAAGCCAGTTCAATGCATGAGTTCAGTCTTTTCAGGTCCTTAATTAAACATGAACATAAACATTTACATACAGGCACATTACTTTGCTTCTGGCCCCACACTAGGATACCCTGTGTCGTGGGAACCAGAAACAACGACATCACAAACATGTAAACAACATACAAGACCTGGGTTTTTTTTGTCCCCACCCGGGATTCGAACCCGGGACCTCTCGCATGGTAGGCAGATGCGCTACCGCTGCGCCACAGAGGTTGGCAACAACTAACAGAGTTTACATAGATATTCTAAAACCTGGAACTCATGCACTGAACTGGCTTTAAGTCCAGACATCGTTGTCATCTAAATGATCTTTAATGTTATAGTAGCTTTTTAATGTTACGTATTATATTGTATGAATTTAGTACCGCCAAAAAATTATCATCCTAATTCTATGTCTACTCCGACAAGGATAACACGCTCTCAGAGTGAAGGAAACAACATGACGCCACTTGATAAGGCCAATGATCGTTGATTAGACTGCGCAAACAGACATACACTGTCATGCCAGTTAGCTGTTAGGCCCTCCGCTCATAACTTGTTAGTTAGACCTCAGATTTCCGGACATAGCACATAGGTGTACGGTCAAATCGTTCCTAAAATAGCTCCGGAAGGGAGGAAAGTAACGAAGGAAGAAAGGATTTGAAACAAACAAAAGAACGATCGAACATACATTTACACACACACACACACACACACACACGCACGCACGCACGCACTCACGAACGCACGCAACCACACATATGAAAAACCTGTATGAAACTTGACCTTCGCATCTGCGTAATGAGATGATTTATGCGGCGTCCAGTGGCACCTTCACTCACATTAGATGAATGAAGGGACCACTCGGACGCTGCAGTGCCTGGGACATTGTTAGATGGAGTAGGCTTGCCCAGCACCTATACCATCCTGACAGCTTAGTAGGCGTAGCCCACAGGAAAGACAAGTCAATACGTGCGGAGCCAACCAAGTCGCGGGTTTCCTCACGATGTTTTCCTTCAATTCAATTCAATTCAATTCAAATATTTTTATTCATTGTAAAAACAGAATGTTTACTTAATGAACGTCAAAGTTGTTAGTTTCACAATTAATGGATTATGTGGAGAAGAAACTAACAAAGAAACTCCACATTTATTCTTTTCAAAACACGTTTTAACTTAATTAACAGAGTTTTCAACTTAAAATATTAGTCATGAATGTGTTGAACACTAGTCACAATCGTCCTTTAAATAATATTAATCTACTGTTTAATGCCAAACATCTTTGTCTTCTAAATAATCCTTGATGTTATAGTAAGCCTTTTTGCACAGAATGTGCTTAACACATTTTTTAAATCGCGTTGGAGGTAACTCTAATATATCTTGAGGAATTTTGTTGTAGAACCTTATACAGTGCCCCATAAAGGATGTGTTAACTTTTGCAAGTCTAAATAGTGGAAATGACAATTTATGTTTATTTCTAGTATTAACATTATGGTGGCCACCAACATTTTCGAAGTCTTTGATATTTTTTCTAACGTACATAATATTTTCATAAATGTATTGACATGCAACTGTTAAGATGTTGGTTTCTTTGAAGAAATCTCTTAGCGAATCCCTACTACCTAACTTGTAAATAAATCGGATGGCTCTCTTCTGCAAGATGAAGATAGTCTCAATGTCTGCTGCCCGGCCCCATAGTAGTATACCGTAGGACATAATACTATGGAAGTAACTAAAATAAACAAGCCTAGCAGTTGCAACGTCAGTGAGTTCCCTAATTCTTTTCACTGCATATGCTGCAGAGCTAAGTCTGTGTGCTAATTTTACAATATGTGGACCCCATTGTAGTTTTGCATCGATTGTGATGCCCAGAAATACAGTATCATCTACAAATTCTAATTTTTCATGTCCAATTACTATGTTGTTCTCAACTACTCGTACGTTAGGTAAGGAACACTTTATACATTTTGTCTTTTTAGAATTTAGCAGCAGATTATTTGCTGTGAACCAATCTAGTACTTGCGAGAGAGCATTATTTGCATCGTCAAGATTATTTTCTTGTCTCCTTATTTTAAAAATAAGTGACGTGTCATCAGCAAATAACACTATCTCAGACATTTTTTGTACCATAAACGGTAAATCATTTATATAGACTAGGAAAAGGAGCGGCCCTAAGATAGATCCCTGCGGGACTCCTATTTTTACAAGTGAACCCGAGGATTTAATACGATTTACGTCTGCTTTTTGGACCCTTCCTTCTAAATACGATCTTAAAAGATCTAAACCTGCACCTTTTATTCCGTAGTGTTTTAACTTTAGGAGTAGCGTTTCGTGGTCTACACAATCAAATGCTTTTGATAAATCACAAAATATGCCTACTGCATCCTTGCGATCCTCCCACGCGCTGAAAATATGTTTAAGTAACATAACTCCGGCGTCTGTTGTATTCCGCCCTTTAGTAAAACCAAATTGCTGGCTATGAAAGAGTTGGTAATTATTGAAATGCGTAAGTAATTGATCTAAGATGATCTTCTCAAATATTTTACTTAATACTGGTAGTACTGAGACGGGCCTAAAATTGGTTGGATCGTGTTTATCACCGCTTTTAAATAAGGGTACTAGTCTACTATATTTCATGAGGTCCGGAAATACTCCCTCATCTACACATTTATTGAAAATTTTTGCTAACGGTAAAGCTAGGACATGGATCACTGAACTAACAATTTTTACCGACATACCCCACAAGTCCTCGGTTTTTTTAAGATTCAATAATTTAAATTTTTTAAGAACGTTATGGGGCTCAATGTAATTAAATGAGAAATCGTGTTCGCACGAGGAGACATGGTCTTTTAGTAATGTTGTTGCACGATCAGGTGACGAGTCTAACGGAGCTGTAGTCACGATTGGAACATTAGTGAAGAACTGTTCAAATGCTGCAGCGATATCTTCATTTGTCGTTATTATTTTGTCATCAATCTTAAGCGAAATATCTCGGTCTCCAAATTTTGTTTTACCCGTTTCTCTATTTATTATTGTCCAAATTGTTTTAATTTTATTCGGTGACTGTAAGATTTTATTCTTTATATGATCGCATTTAGCCTTATGGCAGACGGCCTTAAATAACTTGGAATATTTTTTGACGTGCTGTATGAATTTGGTGTCATATGTATAAGTCTTTTTGTCATACAGTTCATAAAGTGTGTCTCTACTTTTCCGGATACCCGAGGTTGCCCATTCACTAAATCCTACTTTATTCTCATTATTTGTTAGCTGCCGCAATTTAAAAACTTTTTCAAAACTACCCGACACGACTTTGAAAAAGTCTACATAATGAGCATTAGCATTTTGGTAATTTTCTTGAGTTTTTATGCTACTTTCACAGTTAGCGTGTGGTATTGCTGCTACAAATTCGCTGATGTACGTAACATTGACAATAAACAAAATCATAGGTAGGTCGCTTCCTAGCCCATTGTTCTACCCAATGGGCTATCGTGGTTACACACACACAAACACACACGCATATAAATACGCACAAATAATACTGGGTTATTCCTATGCTGCGCAATTCCTTAGACACCCCAATTCGAGTTTGTGTTTGTCAAAAACTTTCGTTCTGTAAGGTCTCTCTCAGATTTTTCGGGGTTTATAAAACTGAAATTAAAAAGCGGTGGTAGCGGAGCAGTAGATCGCCGGCTTCTCATTCGGGATGTCGTGGGTGCAAAACCCGGCATGTAACAATGACTTTTTTTCTAAGTTATGTACATTTGTGAAGTGATGGTAGCAATAACACTCGCTAACGGTCAAGGAAACCCTGACAAAAACCTCAGCGCTTGAAATTGCCAATCCGCGGCGGGCACGCGTGGTGATTAAACCCATACTCTCTCTCCGAGAGGAGGTCCTGTGCCCTGCAGTGGGACGTATACAGGCTACATAAAGAAGAAAAGAAAGAAACTATCCAACGTAATGTACGTCGGGCCTAAGCACTTGAGCTGTGCGTGTACGCAACTACTTTGCGGCAACAACAATACGATCCCGCAAGCCAATAACATGCTTGCTATGAAGGGATAACGCGTAGTTTGCTATGACTCTTCTGAGTTCTGACGAACCAATTCAGACTCAATTTAACTGTAGGCACCGAAGTGACGTTAACTTCGAGTACTCTTTCTGTGGATGTAAATAGAGTATCTGGTACAAGAACCAATGTGATGAGTTGGTCTGGGGTGGACTCCAGAATACCAATGAATACCAAGTCGGTTAATTTATTCAGTCCCTACGTAAGGGTCCTTCTGTCTTAAGTTATTACGTAATTAGCTAACCTAACAACATCTTATAGTGATCGTATTTTCGTATTTCATATTTTAAATAATTAGATTAAAACAAAACTTAGACATGTGACCTTTATAATGTATTTTGTTTTCTGGTGTGTACAATAAAGTGTTCTAATCTAATCTAATCCTAAATGTTTATATGGGATTACAAAGTTATTTATGCAGTTGGTGTATCCAGAAAACTGGACCGAAATTGCAAAATATTTTAGTTTTTCCTCAATTTATATATTAAACACTAATTGTATTCCAGATTTGAAGCTTCTATGTCTGCTAGAAGTGCGTTAGAGTTTTGATGATCGGTCAGTCAGTCAGTCAGTGAGTGAGTGACAAAATTAAGAAACTGACTAGTATAATTCTTGAACTAATTGTTCAAATTTAATTAAATTTGAAATATACCGTGTTTATACAATGCCTGCTTGGTTACTCAAAATTCAGGCCTCTAGTTTTATGCATAACGAAGTCATAGGGGGTCAAAAATGGTCTGAACTGATTCGAGAAAAGGATGGTACGGCCGTGCCGCTTTTTTGCTCGACTTGGCGGGGGCACTGCCATGCTCCCAGATATGTAAACAAGCTGATTGAGGGGCTCAGAGGCACTGTAGCTGGCTGCTCTATTGATGGAAAAATTATTAATGACATCAGCTACGCCGATGGCATGGTTCTGCTTCGCCCATCAATCAGTGGCCTTGAAACTGTGACGAGTTTGCAGAGTCACATGGGCTGAGGTACAACTCTAAAAAGAGTGAAATGCTGGTAAATAAGGTGGCCATAGTGTCCCCTGTATCACTAAATGGGACCGTGCTGAACAGGGCATTTCAAGTACCTAGGCCATGGGTCTCCGAGGACCTAACAGATGACCTCGACATCGAGAGGCAGCGGAGGGCGCTGGCCGTTCGGGAGAACATGCTGGTTCGCACGTTGTACTAGAGAAGTAAAGAGTAAAGGTAACGCTCTTTAAGGCATACTGTCAATCTTTTTACGCGTGCGGCCTGTGGACAGATGACCTCATCCGAGTGGCAGGAAGACGCTGGATGCGAGCCGCTTCCAAATGGTCTTTTTGGAATTCCGTGGAGGAGGCCTATGTCCAGCGGTAGAGTTCTTGTGGCTGAATGATGAGGATGATGATGATGATGATGTGCAGCCTGTGGGCCGGCTGTACTCAGAGGGCGCTCAGCGCTCGCCGCGTACAGTATAACAATATCTTTAGGATGCTGTTGGTTGCTGTTGTCGGTACTGCAGTGCCTCGGGCATGTTCGCGAAGGCTCGCACGGACGGCTTTCATGCCATAATGCGCAAGCGTGCGGCGTCCCTGCTAGGCCGCGTCCGAGGCAGTACCAACGGCCTCCTGCAGGTATTGACGGACAGGCCGGACTGTCCAATGTGGAAGCATTTGGATAGCTTTCATGTTTGAAAAATAAGTAATAACTATTAAAACGAATACCAGTTTCTAAATTGACTTTTTTTTAAGCCTATTAACATCGTTTTTAGGCTTCCGTACCTGAAAGGTGCCAAACGGGACCCTATTATTAAGACTTCACCGTCCGACTGTCTGTTTATCTGTCTGTCACCAGGCTGTATCTCATGAACCGTGATAGCTATGCAGTTGAAATTTTCACAGATGATGTATTTCTGTTGCCGCTATAACAACAAATACTAAAAACAAAATGAAATAAATACTTAAGCGGGGCTCCCATACAACAAACGTTATCTAAAGACATCGCTCGCCATCTAGCGGCCATCTATGTAACCTTCACAGCAGCAATATCATGTCATTAATGTTAATGTTAAACGCTTCTTGTTGTTTTCTATAGAGGCGCTGTTCTCAAATTCCATCTTTGTCTAATGTTGTATAGATAATGGTACGGAACCCTTCGTGCGCGAGTCCGACTCGCACTTGGCCGGTTTTTAATATACGATCTTTATAATTGTCGAAGCAAGTTATGAGTCGATCATAAACAAGGGCCTAGGGAACGAATTATCAATGTGAGGCTGCTTGGCCGTTGTTGATAGTTTATGTCTGTCATATCATGTGACAATATGAATCAACTCTGCTGGTGCGGTGAGCGCTTGAATCATAAATCCAAAATGAGAAATCCGTCAAAACACGAATAAGCATCCGACATGCACCTAAAATATATTGATTTGAGGTGGCTGGAAAAATCGGCCAAGTGTGAGTCGGACTCGCGCACGAAGCGTTCCACACAACACACTACATTAGACAAAGATCTAATTTGAGAACAGCGCCATCTATGGAAACCAACAAGAAGCGTTTAACATTGACATTTAACAACATAGATGGCCGCTAGATGGCGAGGGCTGCCTTTAGACAACGTTTGTTATATGGGACCCCCCTTAAATATTTATTTTATTCTATATTTAGTATTTGTTGTTATAGCGGCAACAGAAATACATCATCTGTGAAAATTTCAACTGCTTAGCTATCACGGTTCATAAATACAGCCTGGTGACAGACAGACAGACGGACAGTGAAGTCTTAGTAATAGTGTCCCGTTTGGCACCCTTCGAGTACGGAACCCTAAAAACGTGTCACTTATCAATTTCTATTTTTTTTAAATACACCTCTAAAAAAAACGTATACCGCGGTGTTAAGTTACGGAATAACTCTTTAAATCCTATATTGTCAGTTATTCTATAAAATATAACAATCGCGGACCGAGGAAACCATTTTCTCTTGCTTTCATGGCAAATCCTTTGTTGTATTCAGTGGTGTATGTATATTTAGACAATTTTTTTTCTTGTTTTTTTTCTTGCTGGGTAACCATGACGATTCGAATCTTTACCTATTTAGTGACCTCACGACCATGGCGTAAAGCGTTTTCAGCATTACAAATCAAAGACTAAAACACAAAAAAAAATATCTCTACGCTATCTTCGCCTTAATGTATTCAAATCGATATATTTAATATGTTCGTTAAGGCAATTACTGTACGAAATAAAAAATCTTTAAGGATAAAAAAAATGTGTAAGTCAACTAGCGTTTAAAAACTACGCTGGAATGTCTCGAAGTTGATCGAAATGAAAAGCAAGGTAAAAGATGGATATCAGAGACGAATTCCAGCGCTTAAAAAACTTACGGTGCTGACAACAATCTCACTAGCATTGACATACTATGTCATCAGGTACTGTCACGGCCACCCTCCAAGTCACTGCTGCCTCGGTCTGGCTGTATTTCCATGTTTGTGATGTCCTTGCCTGGTCACCAGAGCACCGGGAATCCTAGTTTGGGACCAGGTGAAGTGATTGTGGTGTGTGAAAGTTATTATTATTATTTATTTATTTATTTAGCTTTGTAACTTACAGCTAATGCCAAATCGCTACAAACTTAGTAGTAAATAAAAGTTGAACATCGCAAGAACCAATATAAATAACATTGCATTAATCCTTATACTAAACTACTAAAAACAAAAACAGAATCATCCTTCTTCAAGCATTCCCTTGCATACTTCAATCATTCTCCCAATTCCTGTGGCTTATTTTTTTTTTTATTATTATACATATTAATTAAATATGTGGGTTATGGTGTTTATAAACGATTGTCTATGGTGTAAGTACTCTGCATCTTGATACTGAGTGATGTCATATACTTAACATGGAGTTTTGTTTATGTAACCTATTACGTCCCACTGCAGGGCACAGGCCTTCTCTCAGAGAGAGAGTATGGGCTTAATTTTTTTGTCTTGTTTGGTTAATTTTTGAATGGTCGGATGAAGCTTAACTTGGAAGTAAACTGCATGCTGTCGATGTGACGGCATCGGTTTTATTCTCCGGTGGGTTTTATCTGACTATTGAAAAACCCGGTCTAGCAAAGTAAGATTTTATGTGGCGGTTAAATAAAGAATTTCATTTCATTTCATTTCATTTCATTTCATTTCATTTCATTTCATTTCATTTCATTTCAATTACCAGAGTGCCCTCCGCGGATAGGCAATTGCAAGCGCGGTAGTGTGTGAACACCTTGAACTCATGTATTTTGTTTTATTTTTTGCTGGGGTTATGACATTATGATAAAGTACACAAGTCATCATCAACCCATTATGTCCCCACCATTATGTCACACAAGTGAATAGGGTAAATTAACACAATCTTAGAATTCACATTGTGTATACTACTGATTGCAATTTGCGACATAGAGTACTTAACAAAATCCCTATTATACTCCAAAATAGTTCTGCTTGTTAACACCACACTTTTAAATTCAAGAAAAAAAAACCGGACAAGTGCGAGTCGGACTCGCCCACCGAGGGTTCCGTACAAATTTGTAGGTACATACTGACACGTTTAAAAGTGGCGATAGGCATGATCCCACAAATTTCAGACCAGTCTCGATCCTACCCGTATTGAGCAAAATATTCGAAAAGATTGTTTTAGTTCAACTACTTACGCACTTTAATAATTATCAACTTCTCCATAACCAGCAGTTCGGGTTCACGCAGGGACGGTCGACGACGGACGCTGGTGTCTTGCTAGTTAAACATATTTATAGTGCATGGGAGGATCGTAGGGATGCTATAGGTGTTTTTTGTGACTAGTCAAAGGCATTTGATTGCGTGGACCACGAGACACTTTTGCTAAAACTAGAGCATTACGGAGTAAAGGGGAAAGGTTTAGAACTGATGAGATCTTATCTAAAAGAAAGGGTTCAAAAAGCGGACATAAATTGTATAAAATCCACAGGTTCACAAATAAAAATGGGAGTACCACAGCGATCAATTTTGGGGCCGTTCCTTTTCCTTGTATACGTAAATGATTTGCCGTTTATGGTACAAAACATGTCCGAGATAGTATTATTTGCAGATGATACGTCACTTATTTTTAAAATTAAGAGACAAGAAAATAATCTTGATGATGCAAATGATGCTCTCTCGTGTGTGTTGGATTGGTTCACGGCAAATAATCGGCTTCTAAATTCCAAAAAAACAAAATGTATAAAGTTTACCTTACCAAACCTAAGATTAGTTGAAAACAACATTGTACTCGGAAAAGAAAAACTAGAATTTGTAGAAGATACCGTTTTTCTAGGCATCACAATCGATTCAAAATTGCAATGGGGTCCTCATATTGTAAAACTAGCACTCAGGCTTAGTTATGCAGCATATGCAGTCAAAAGAATTAGAGAGCTCACTGACGTTGCAACTGCTAGGCTTGTTTGTTTTAGTTACTTCCATAGTATTATGTCCTACGGCATACTACTGTGGGGTCGGGCAGCAGACATTGAGACTATCTTCATCTTACAGAAGAGAGCCATCCGATTTATTTACAAGTTAGGTAGTAGGGATTCGCTAAGAGATTTCTTCAAAGAAACCAACATCTTAACAGTTGCATGTCAATACATTTATGAAAATATTATGTACGTTAGAAAAAATATCAAAGACTTCGAAAATGTTGGTGGCCACCATAATGTTAATACTAGAAATAAACATAAATTTTCATTTCCACTATTTAGACTTGCAAAAGTTAACACATCACTGGTGGTACCGAAGCGGTAGAACGGCTTCTCATTCTGGAGGTCGTGGGTTCGAATCGCGGCACCAATGACTTCGTTTTCTAAGTTGCGTACAATTGTGAAGTTATAGTAGCAATACCACTCGCTAACCGTGAAGGAAAACATCGTGAGGAAACCTGAGTGTCTGAGGTGTGCACACACCTTAGAGCTTGAAATCGCCAATCCGCGGTGATTACGCGTAGTGATTAAGCCCATACTCTCTCTCTCGCTGAGAGAAGGCCTGTGTCCTGCAGTGGGAGTATATATAGGCTGCATAAAAATAAAATGTGCTGCTCCCTCTTTAGGGCGCTGGCTCTTTTTAAAGCCGCTAAATGAAGACGAAATAAATTAGACCAACTGCTAACTGACTGATGAACTAATTACCTGACGCAACGGAGCGTACGGAACTTCGAAGGCCGACTTCGAAACTGACTGGCTGGTATAATGCCCGAGACAACAACTTGACCAAATAACTTGACCGAGGACCTTACAAGATTGGCCGTGTGGCGCCGGATTAAGAATAGCGCCACTCCATTTCCCCTCGTGGATGTAGAAGGCGACTAAGATTGTATGTGTGTTGTGGTATCGGAATAAACTTTTTTCAATTTCAATTTTAATTACCAGGAGACGGGCAGCAGCGTCTTCCTGAGATTCCAACGGCATACTGCGATCGCCAACCCGCCTGCCAAGCGTGGCGATTATGGCAAAACCCCTCATGGTTATGAAAATCACGAAGGAGGCCTATGTCCTGCAGTGGGCGTCAATTGGCTGATGATGGTGAGGCTTTCAGCTGTCGTTTCTTTTGTTTCTATAAGTCCTTTTAAAAGGTTTTTTCTTTAGTATAGGTGTAAAGTAAAGTACCCGAAAACGGCGTGCGTGCATGCAACGACTAATGTATGTTGAGGAAGCGAAAGTGATCTGTCAGGATCGTTGCAAGTGGCAGTCCCTGGTCTCTGCCTACCCCTCTGGGATACAGGCGTGAGTTTATGTTATGTTGTAATGTTATAGGAAAGACCTCGGCACAGGTCCGAAGCGAATGCACCAAACGGTTGCACTACACGACTGCATTCGCTATGGGACTTGCTTGAGACACGGTAGAAATACTGCGCTAGAGACGTTGAAAGTTTTAAATCAAACAAAAAACCGGCTTCAAAACACTACAGCACTAAAAACCGAACCGCTGTAGTGTTTTGAAGTCGGTTTTAATTTTATTATTAAATTTTTAGGGTTCCGTACCCATAGGGTAAAAACGGGACCCTATTGCTAAGACTTCGCTGTCTGTCTGTCCGTCCGTCTGTCTGTCACCAGGCTGTATCTCAAGAACCATGATAGCTAGAGAGTTGAAATTTTCACAGATTATGTATTTCTATTGCCGCTATAACAACAAATACTCGTACTAATAACAAAGTAAAATAATTATTTAAGGGGGGCTCCCATACAACAATCGTGATTTTTTTTGCTGTTTTTAGGGTTCCGTACCTCAAAAGGAAAAAACGGAACCCTTATAGGATCACTTTGTTGTCCGTCTGTCCGTCCGTCCGTCCGTCTGTCAAGACCCTTTTTCTCAGGAACGCGTGGAGGTATGAAGCTGAAATTTATATCAATTACTCAGGTCTACTGTCCCTTGAAGCTGTGAAAAAATCAAACTTCTAAGCCAACGCAATCAAAAGATACAGCCGTTTATGCCGCAAATTTTCGACACTTGCAAGGGAATCAAAACCTACAGGGTGCTTCCCGTGAACTCAGAATCTTGAAATTTGGTACGAAGCAACGTCTTATAGCATAGATAAAGGAAAAATTACGAAAACCATAAATTTTTACTTACATCACATAATATATTTTTTTTTAATAATTTTAAACTTACTACCCATTTCCTCATAAACGCGTAGAGGTATTAAATTGAAATTCATACCAAATACTCAGGTCTATAATACCTTTAAGCTGTAACAAAATCTAACTTCTATGTCAACGCAATCAAAAGAAACAGCAATTTAAGCTGCATATTTTGAAACTCGCAAGTACTCGCAAGGGAATCAAAACCTAAAGGGTACTTCCAGTCGACCTAGAATCTTGAAATTTGGCATGAAGCAACGTTTTATAGCACACATAAAGGAAAAATTCCGAAAACCTTAAATTTTTAGTTACATTACAAAATATATATTTTTTAATAAATATAAACTTATTACTTTTTTCCTCATGTTTTGCAATAAAAATACCATAGTTATGACTCGATTGTCGTAATGAACGAACTTTGTAAACCTTGCAGGTTTGTACGGAACCCTCGGTGCGCGAGTCCGACTCGCACTTGGCCGGTTTTTTTTATCTTTGTGTCTAATGTTGTATAGATAATGGTACGGAACCCTTCGTGTGAGAGTCCGACTCGCACTTGGCCGGTTTTTGTTTCACACGCTTTTTTGTGACTATCACAAAATCACTATCGACAAATTGTGTTTTCCGAAAGCAAATAAAATTATTTTATATTATTTTTATTTTATTTTAAACGCACGAGTCACTATAAAAAAACACCCAAATCGCTTGAAGTGTGCCTTTAAAATTTGAAGAGTTCCCTCGATTCCTCCAGGAACCCATCATCAGATCCTGACTCGGTGACTATGGGACCATCTGTGAAGACCCTACCCTCAGCCCTTCAAACAAGCAGCGACAGTCTACCCTTTCAAAAAAAAAAAAAAAGTATTTTCCAAATCGGTCCACGCGTTTTCGAGTCATCGGGGAATAAACATAAAAAAATAATTAAAAAAAAAAAATAATCCCGACGAATGGAGAACCGCCTCCTTTTTTTTTGAAGTCGGTTAATAAAAATCGTGGCACGGTACATTGCTCTACTGCTGGACATAGGCCTTTCCACCTCGGTCGTGGGCCACATAGAAAAGACTCGACGCCGTTGTATAGCGTCAAAGACCACTATCTTGTATTTCTCAATAAAGATATTTGTGGTCTGTGACTCTATAAAACGCTTCGCGTCTTTTCCGCGCCCTCGCCCCACGTCTTTTCTATGTGGCCCACGCCTCATCCAGCCGCTGCCAGTAGTGATGTGAAACGGTTTCACGGAAACCGGGTTTAAAAAAAAAACGGTAATAGTGGGTATTTTATCAAACTAATCGATTACTTTTTATAGTGTAGTTTATAGGGCCCGGCCGGGAGCCAAATTTCACGTTGGCTTTTAAACGAAACCCTTATTTTCAAACTAACACAGGCATTATGTAAAAGCTAATTTAATTCTGTTTACGTGTCGGTAGTGGTAGCCTAGTGGATAGAACACTGGACTCGGAAGCGAGAGACCCAGGTTCAATTCCCGGCGCGGGCATGTGCCTATGACTTTGTTTTCTAAGTAGGAAATTCTTTCAGGTCTATTACATGCCTTTTGTTAGGGAGAGATGTTGGATTAGCTATTACAAGTGCTGAGGTGTGTAAATCTACTAATTTCTTTTTTTTTTTTAATATACGACAGGACTTTATTCATAACATAACAAAAAGAAAACTAATTGAAATAAGAAAATGGACTTAACTAATATATAAATGATAAAAATATACAAATAACATAAATTCTATATTTACAAATAAAACACCTGCCCCAGGTCACTGTCCCGCGGTAATGAGCCCAGGACGCTGGCGACGTTACCTCTTTGGATGGCCAGGCTTATTCTCTGGCCGAGGTACGCGCCAGCCCTCTGGTCTCCCGATGCGTCGATTAGGCGCGCCGCTAAGGCTTTGAACAGCAGGCGCGCCTCTGGGCCCCAAGTGCCTATGATTTCGACCCCAAACGGCGCAAATATGTAATTGTTTCCTATTGAACCGTATTTGCGCCGTTTGAGGCTTTCGGCCGCGCCAGCCGCTGAACCAGCGGCTCTTTCACTCTGGGAAACATGAGAGGGTGCCAGCGTGTCAACGCATGTAGCGTCCCATACCAGCGGCCTCCCATGTTTCCAGGGGATCAATGTCATACCATCGGGCCTTTTACCATCGTCGCGGATGATGCCTGGAGGTTCCAGCGTGGCCGGAACCCCGGCTGTGGCAAAGGCCCTCCGGATGATGTCATACTAATTTGACAGTTAGACTATTGGAATCGCTCAGGATTTGGTGCGCGTAATTTAAGCATAGCCCTCAAACCGTCGCTCGTTTTTGGATGCCCCCTCTTTCTCCTTTCCGTAAGTTGCCACCAGAGGCTCTGTCTGGTTGAATGTTGATAGTTTGTCTGGCATACGGAAAGTATGGCTGAGTCACGCCCAGGATTTTCAGGTTGTTCAATGATTTTAATATTGTTTTTTATTTCCTTTGTTTCAGATCCGCCCATGGCACGACCAGAGAGACTGAAATTTTACAGAAAAACTCACCTCCATTCGTAGGAAATATGTAGCGACACTATTTGTGCCTAAAAACATAACTTCGACCAAAAGGATTGTACATTCCAAGGAGACGTGCTACCTTACTGATAAACTTAAAATAAGACGCGGGAATCACAACCCAAGAATATCAAAACATATAAGTAGGACCAAGCTAAATTGATAAACAGACGCGGGGAATATATATCCCTAAGAAAATTTAGAAAGAAAAACTGCAGGTAAAAAAAAAAGTAAAAGCGCGGGAACGCGGCAAAAAATCCACGGGAGAACGTCACAAAAACGCGCCAAAGAGGAAGGCATGTGCCATCTTGGACCCGGCCTCCTTGCGTAACGAAATAAGATGGCGTCGCCGGCGGTAGGCGATGCGGCGCGCGTGGGGCAGAAAACCATAGACGAGGCAGAGGAGAAGTTGCTCAAAGAGAACCAAGTTCTCATAGTGCCAAAGAGGGAAGAGGACGGGTCTTTGGCCGTGAAGAGCTCGAAGAAAGGTGAGTTTTTTGTAAGTTTTTTTTTCACGTGAAACATTTTCAGTTCGGTGGTTGGGGGTCACTTGCTAAGACGGCATGCAACGAAAACATGTCGCCTCGGCGAGGGCTGTAACTCTGTGTCGTGTGCATGTATGTATCGTTCAGTAGAGCAAAGTAGCCATTACTCAAATCCTCTTGACTCGCGCCGCTAGATGGCGCCATTGCCAGGTAACACATTGCGCAGTTTGAGCTAAAAATTTACCCTTATAGACGTGTCACGTTAAACTAGCGGCCAGGTAATTCGATACCACCACCCGCTTTTTTAGGGTTCCGTACCCGAAGGGTGTCAAACAGGACCCTATTACTAAGACTTCACTGTCTGTCTGTCTGTCTCACTGTCTGTCTGTCACCAGGCTGTATCGCATGAACCGTGATGCTAGGCAGTTGAAATTTTCACAGATTTCTGTTGCCGCTATAACAACAAATACTAAAAATAAAGTAAAATAAATATTTAAAGGGGGCTCCCATACAACAAACGTTGTCTAAAGACAGCGCTCGCCATCTAGTGGCCATCTATGTAACCTTCACAGCGCCGATGTCATGTCGTTAAATGTCAATGTTAAACGCTTCTTGTTGGTTTCTATAGATGGCTCGTTCTCAAATTCGGTCTTTGTCTAATGTTGTGTAGATAATGGTACGGAAAGCTTCGTGCGCGAGTCCGACTCGCACTTGGCCGGTTTGTTTTATTTTTATGCTGCGGGGCAAAAGGCCTTTAGGCCCCGTTTTAGACCAAGGTTTTCGGTTATTTTCCACCTCTGACCACTCCGCTAAGAATTTGTCGAACTTATCCCGCCATGCCCCTAGTAGTTAGGCCCCTGGTCTTCTCGGCCGCCTCGGTTTGCGATGTTTGCGTTTGTTTTTTCGTTAATATTTTACATATTTCCACAAAAATAACCCTCACGGTTTATGTCAGTAACCTTTGGTATACATAAGCAGCCTATATACGTCCCACTGTAGGGCATAGGCCTTCTCTCAGGGAGAGTGTGTGGCCTTAATCACCACGCGTGCCCACCGCGGATTAGCGATTTCAAGCGCTGAAGTATGTGAACTCAGACACTCAGGTTTGCTCAAGATGTTCTCCTTCACCGTTAGCGAGTGGTATTGCTACTATAATTTCACAAATGTACATAACTTAGAAAACAAAGTCATTACATGCCCGCACTGGGAATCGCTTCCGAGTCCAATGTTCTACCCACTAGGCTACCACCTTTGATATAGTAATAGCGATTTTTTTATCCCCTCCCTTGTCCTTGTCAAAGGTGGCCTCTAGGGAATGCAATCCCGGAATACCGGGATTTACCGGGATCCCGCATACATTTTGCGGGACTAATCTCGGTCGAAATTTTTCCGTGACTGGACTGGCGGGATTACAAGTAGCGTAGATCATACGTGTTACTCTACGCGGGACGGCGTGTGCGTGTCAATTTGATAACATAACATAACATAACATAAACTCACGCCTGTATCCCAGAGGGGTAGGCAGAGACCAGGGACTGCCACTTGCTACGATCCTGACAGATCACTTTCGCTTCCTCAACACTCATTAGTCGTTGCATGCACGCACGCCGGTTTCGGGTACTTTTTATCTTGCCCTTTGTTAATACATCCTCTATTTGGTCAAAGTATGTCCGTCTGGGTCGTCCCTTACCGGCCCTTCCATCCACATTCGCTCGATATATTTGTTTTGTCAATCTTTCTTCCTTCATCCTCTCCACATGTCCAAAAAAACGCAACATTCCTTTCTCAATTCTTGTCACTACATCCTCTTTCAGTCCACAACGTTCTCTAATCACACTATTGCGTATCCTGTCATTCACAGTAACGCCAGACATACTTCTCAAGGACCTCATTTCTACTGCATTAATCCTACTTTCTTGCTTCTTTTGCCATACCCAAGTCTCGCTAGCATACATAAGTGTTGGGACTAGCACTCCATTATGGATAGCCAATCTAGCTCTTTTGGAGATGTTTTGCATGCAAATAAAGATGCAAGTGTTAGCTGCACACCATGCAAAAAAGGACTTTCGTAGCTTCTGGAAGAGCACAAATAAGCTAAATACTCGTCAGGGTTTACCTACTAATATAGATGGAATTACTGATCCCATCAGAATTGCAAATCTGTTTAAAGATCATTTTACAGTGAATCCTGAGCCGAGTGAATCTGTGGGTACGCTCGGTGATGGGGCTAGCATGGACGGGGACTGCAAAACTAAATTCTCGGCTAAACAAATTGCCAAAGTAATCAGTCAAATGAAGAGAGGTAAGTCACCCGGCCATGACGGTCTCAGTGTTGAGCACCTCACGCATGCTGGAGTCCATCTTCCAAGGGTGTTAAGCATGTTGTTTAATTTGTCTATTGGACACGCGTATTTGCCCGCCGAAATGACTAGAACGGTAGTGGTACCTATTGTTAAAAGTAAGACAGGTGATATATCATCAAAATTGAATTACAGACCAATTTCCTTGGCTACAACTATTGCAAAAACATTTGATGGTTTAATTAATGGTGAATTAAATAAATATGTAGTACTTCACGATGCACAGTTTGGCTTCCGCCCGGGATTGTCGACAGAAAATGCTATTCTAACTTTGAAGCATACTGTAGAATACTATGTATCTAGACTGACGCCTGTATATGCATGTTTCTTAGATTTATCTAAGGCATTTGACCTTGTGCAATATAATGTTTTATGGAATAAGCTAGAAAAATGTAAACTTCCTACAGAGATTATTGTAATTCTGAAGTATTGGTACTCAAGCCAAATAAATGTAGTTAAATGGGGTAATGTTGTATCTGAGTCGTATGGTTTGAAGTGTGGAGTGAGACAGGGTGGGCTCACATCCCCTACTCTTTTTAACCTCTATGTAAACGAACTGATTGAGGGTCTCAGCAGCATCCATGTTGGCTGCCATGTTGACGGAACCTGTGTCAATAACATTAGCTATGCGGATGACATGGTGTTGTTGAGTCCCTCTGTCAGTGGACTTAGAATACTTTTACGAATGTGTGAAAGCTATGCTACTCAACATGGACTTAGATATAATACAACTAAAAGTGAACTCATGATTTTCAAGTCCGGTACAAAGGTCCCTTCAAATGTACCTGTAGTAGCTTTAAATGGTAAACCTTTGGCTAGGGTATCGTCTTTTAAGTATTTGGGTCATATTGTCACTGAAGATTTACGAGACGATGCCGACATTGAAAGAGAGCGCAGGGCATTGTGCGTTAGAGCAAATATGATAGTTAACAGATTTAGATACTGCACAGCACAGGTTAAAATAACACTGTTCCGATCATACTGTACCTCATTGTATGCTTGTAATCTGTGGGCTGTATATTGGCGGAAGACGCTGAATGCACTAAGAGTCCAGTATAATAACGCTTTCAGGGTGCTACTGGGGCTGCCGCGGGCTTGCAGCGCGTCTGGCATGTTTGCGGATGCACAGGTGGATGGATTTTATGCTACGCTCCGCAACCGATCTGCCGCAGCGCTCTGGAGGCTCCGCGCCAGCACCAATAGCATCCTGACTATGATAGCGGATAGGGTGGATAGCCGATACACAGAAATGTGGGCCGAGAGACACAAAAGTCTCTGTAAAATTACGTATAAAAAGTAGCACCGCAAAAATTTTAATTTTTATTACTGTTACTAACATAGTTCTTAAGTCGCCATTGTTACTAACAATATATGGGTACTGCCTGAAATAAAGAATTTTTATTTTATTTATTTATTTGGCCGCTCACAAAGGAGTGCAATGCACCGTTTACACAATTTCCTGCTTTTACTCTTCTTTCTATATCACCTTCACACTTGATAAATTTTGATATTTAAGTGACTACTGCAATTTATGTTTCTGATGTTTACATTACGCGATTTTATCAATGGGAGGTTTTCATTTTCACTATTAAGAAAAAAAGTAGCCCCAAGAACTCTGTAGATGGCGCTGAACTCACTACGTTACTAGCCGTGCGTTCCGATTTGCGACCGTGAGCGATCATGGGCAAATCGGAACGCACTACAGACTGCTCACGTATTCGAGTCTATGATAGCCGTTCCGGAATGGACGTCCATGGATATTGCGATAACGCGGATGGTTCAATTCGGAACGATATTTATTTTTGATGTGACAATGACATGATTATGTTGGTTTCGTTATAAAGTTACATCCAAGTGAAATGGTAAAAAATAGGCTCAGCGCCATCTATGCAGTGACTACGGAATAATAATAAAAAAATTAAAAATAAAATCCCTCACTGTGAATTTATGTTTCTGATGTTCATATTATAATGTCAATTTATATGTTAATCTTTATGTCTTAAAATATTAATGAATCATTTTGTAATGTACCGAAAACATTATTTAATGTTGCTTCAATTTAAAACCATGAAAACGAAGTGTATTAGGCGAGCGTTGTTGGAATACTAGAGCAACGCTGTCGTTCAGTTAAGTTTATCGTCAGATGTAAAACCAGCCAACCTTATGGCAGAAATAATGCAAATGACATCGCAGATTTAAAAAAAAACTTGTAACCGAGGGTAGTCCTGAAAAAAAAAAACAAACAAGTGACAGCTCTTTAGTTCCATAAAGGTGGATTTGAACCAAGTCGATCTAATGACCTCTCGGAGTGTTAATTTTGCAAGACAAGTTATACAAGTTCAGGGATCAGGGATTCAAGATACAGAGATCAGGACCCAAAATGCCTAAATACAAAAAGTTACGCGGTAAGTCAGTTCCTACTTAGTTAAATGAATCAAGAGCGGTGGTAGCCTAGTGTGTGGAACATTGGACTCGGAAGCGAGAGACCCACGTTCGATTCTCAGTGCGGGCATGTACCTTGGACTTTGTTTTCTAAGTTATGTACATTTGTGAAGTTGTAGTACCAATACCACTCGCTATCGGCGAAGGAAAACATCGCGAGGAAACCTGAGTGTCTGAGCTATTCACTTACCTCAGCGCTTGAAATCGCCAATCCGCGGTGGGCACGCGCGTTGATAAAGCCCATACTCTCTCTCTCTGAGAGAAGGCCCTGCAACGGGACGTGTCTAGGCTGCTAGAGAAATCAAAAATGTATTTCAACGTAACAATTTTCATTCTGTTTGTTGAATGTACAATGTGTTAGCCGCTGCCTTGTAGGTCGTTTTGTAGCTGAGGAAAAAGCAGCGAAGAAACCACATTTTCTTAAAAACATAACACATCAGTTTCTACCTACGTGGTAAAGATTCCATGATTGCCATCAATAACTTTAAATACCAAAGCATTAGTTACTTTTCTTACAAAAGTTGGAGAAACATTTGTGATTGGGCCAGTCCCTGTTCCACACTAGGATAGCCTGTGGTATTGTGAAGTGAGGTGATTTCAACGTCATCATCATCATCAGCCATTTGACGCCCACTGCAGGACATAGGCCTCCTTCGTGGTTTTCACAACCATGAGGGGTTTTGCCATAATCGCCACGCTCGGCAGGCGGGTTGGTGATCGCAGTATGCGGTTGGAATCTCAGGAAGACGCTGCTGCCCGTCTCCTGGTAATTTATTTCCTTAGTCGCCTTCTACGACATCCACGGAAGGAAATGGAGTGACGCTATTCTTAATCCGGCGCCACACGGAATGACTTCAACGTAATCAATGTCAATGTGTTATAGTCAGTATATCCATGAAAATATTATGGACGTTAGGAAAAATATCAGTAACTTTAAAACTGTAGGTAGCCAACACAATGTAAATACTAGAAGTACTTAGACAAACTTTCGTTCCCAAGGCTGGCAAAGGTTAATGCATCCTTTATGGGGCATTGTACACGTTTCTACAATAAGATCCCTGAGGATATAATAAGCTTGCCAGAAACGCGGTTCAAAAAATGTGTGAAGCACACTTTGTGCCAGAAAAGCTACTTTAACATTAAAGATTATTTAGATGACAATGTTGTCTGGAATTAAAACCAGTTCAATGCATGACTTTTAGAATATTTATATAAATCCTGTAAATTAAGGACTTGAAAAGACTAAGTTTGGAGTTTTCTTGTCCAGTTTTTCTCCAAAATGATCTAGATTTTGAAATGGACACCTAGATTAACTTGTAACGTTCATCACGTCGCAGTTTCTGTGCTACTGTGAATAAAAAAAATTTGATTGATTGATTGATATACGCACACAGTAGTGTTTGTACGACACGTATTTAGATAAATAACAAAATGCGAACTAATTTTCTAATTGTCTTTAGCAATTTGTTATAAGCTAAAGGTGCCACGCAGAGGACACTTTTCTGCATGACTAGGAAGTAGGCAATGTACGAGGGGATATTCGTACGTTTTTATTTATATAAAAAAAAAGTCGATAGCACAAAAACACTCTTTAGACGGTTTGACAAAGTCGGTTTGTGGCGGGATTTCCTCTTATAACTCTCTCTTAAGGGTGTTTTAGTGGAATCGACTTTTTATAAATAAGACTGTTTGTGTTTAGTTAATAATAAGTTTTATAAGTTTTAACAGCGGTGGTAGCCTAGTGGGTAAAACATCGGACTCGGAAGCGAGAGACCCAGGTTCGATCCCCAGTGCGGGCATGTACCTATGACTTGGTTTTCTAAGTTATGTACATTTGTGTGAAGGAAAACATCGTGAGGAAACCTGTGTCTGAGCTATTTACATACCTCAGCGCTTGAAATCGCCAATCCGCGGTGGGCACGCGTGGTGATTAAGCCCATACTCTCTCCATGAGAGAAGGCCTGTGCCCTACAGTAGGACGTGTATAGGCTGCTCATGTATGTTATGTAAGTTTTATTTAAAATACCTTGTTTCTTACGACGCTGTTCATTTCAACGCTGTTAACAAATAAACATGTTGACCCCAAGCAACCACTTTAGACCTGCGACCCAATATCATCATATTTCAATCGCAACCAGACGAAGACATAACAAACAATATCTCAATTCAGAAGCCTATCGACGTAGAAAACACCGGCCAATTGCGAGTCGGACACGCGCACGGAGAGTTCCGTGCCATTATCTATCCAACATCAAACACAAAGATCGGGGAAAAACGCTAAAAAGTCACGTTTGTGACTTTAAACCCCCCTTAAATATTTATTTAATTTTCATTTAATTGTTTATTTTTTAAGCGAATATAAAACTAAATGTTCTGTGAATATTTCAAGTGTCTACCGGTTGCCGTTATTAATATCGAGTAAGAAACGGCAAAAAAAAAAACGTTTCTTGTATGGGAGCCCCCCTTTTTATTCTGTTTTTAGTATTTGTCGTTATAGCGGCAACAGAAATACATATCTGTGAAAATTTCAACTGCCTAGCGCTATCACGCTTCATGAGATACAGCCTGGTGACAGACAGACCGACAGACGGACAGTGAAGTTTTAGTTATAGGGTCCCGTTTGGCACCCTTCGGGTACGGAACCCTAAAAATTTATATTAACCTTGGAGATTCAGTTTCATCGTCACGTAACCAGTGACAATGAAATCATGTCGTTTATTAATCAAACAAATGTCTAAGCTACATATACCTACTTTATTGAATGTTGAAGAGCACAATAGTCAATGGGCAATAGCCTGAGATACAGTCAATAGGCAATAGCCTGAGATACACGGCCTAGATTCTGTTAATGCATTGTAGTGCGGTGACAACTGCACGAACCTGACGATTTCATTTCATTGCTGCCTTAAGTCTATGCGCGCACACGCAGGAAACCTTCTAGTCGTCAAGGGTATGAAAAAACACCTCACGTGGTCCGACTAAGTATCTGTACTATAATTCACTAACAGAATCGAGGCCCCGGTCTGGAACCTAGTTCAGGCGCAGAAGAGCATTCTTCATATTTTATGCATCTTCGCCTTTCGCCTAAGATATTGTGATACCATCGAAAAAATGTAACAAACCGCTTGTAACGGATGGACTGCCTTTCAGCAATAAAAGCATCAGACGAGGTTTCATGTGACAGGCAGACGACCGCTGCGGCGATGGATCTCTCTCTCTCAAAAAAAAAAAATGGCCGCGGAGAGAGTCGCAGATTTCACTTTTTTATATTAATTGATAATACGCATGTGCAAAGGTCCTGCTGCACCGACGCGCGTGAGGTCAGGCTCTACTAAGCTTAAACAATTGGCCAACAGATGGCGTTACACGTACGAAAGATTTAAACTAAGGTAATTAAAAATATGAATTACACAAAACAATATTTTATCGTCTACACCGCTTTTTGTAAATGTTAAAGAAATAACGATTATTATAAACATGCCGTAACATACACTCACGCCTGCATCCCTAAGCGGTTTGCCACTTGCCGCGATCCTGACAGTCCTCTTTTGCCACATCAACGTTCGTTAGTCGTTGCGTGCGCGTACGTCGGTTTCGGGTACGTTTTTCCTGCCCTTCGCTAATAAGTCACCTATTTGGTCGAAATATGTTCCCCTATTTGGTCGAAATAATTTTGTTATGTTCGCTTATCATACATACAGGTCTTCAGGCGAGAACCGAGTGTCGCATCTGGGGCTATAGGGTTAATGCCAAATGCGGCTGTTTAGTTTTTCCACCTTCGATTCCCGGTCGTGGGTCGTTTTAAGTGGGTTTTAGGCCACTTTCAACATAACCGATCCGCAAAGGAAGATGCCCTGGCCTCTGCTTACCCCTCGCGGATCCAGGCATGTGTTTGTTTTGTATGTAAACATAAACATTTACGTACAGGCACATACATTGCTTCTGGCCCCACACTAGGATACCCTGTGTCGTGGGAACCAGAAACAGCGACGTCACAAACATGTAAACATCCAAGACCTGGGTTTTGTTTTTTGTCCCGAGCCGGGATTCGAACCCGGGACCTGTCGCATGGTATGCGGATGCGCTACCGATGCGCCACGAGGTCGTCGTGGAAAAATCATTTGTGATACGATTTTTTTCATTGGTGAATTTAGTGAACCGAAAATGGGTCCAAAATCCTAGATTCGCATAATCTAGGATTTTAGACCCTAGTCTTCCTGGTATTCAATCCGCGTTAGGCGAACGCACCGACAGACCGACACAGTTGAATTTTGAACGCTCAGATACGTTCAGTGCTTTACTTACACGTGGACTGTTTATAGAAAACGGCTATGAGTAGATGAAAGCGAAACCAATCGCGATTAACAGAACTAGAAAAAATGAAAAACCCATTAAAAAAACTTTGCAAAAAGCGAAACACCCGACTGCAAAAAAGTCGTAAACAAGCTTTATACACTACACATGTGACTTTTCTTGACAGACAAAACTGTCAACTTTAAATACGAAGTTCTAACACGATCACAGTCCCCGTACAAAAGTGTTAAAATCACCGGTAAGTCAAAAATAGAAGCATGTATGGTACCGTGATGCCAATGTGGTCACACGCACTTGTGAGTGAATTCAGAGTTCAAGCCACATTGGGCTTAAAAGTGTCATTTTATAAAAAAATATCGGTCATTATCTATACAAAATGTAATATGTACAATGTAAATAATGTTTGATGTTTAAACGTGTTAAAAGTGTCATTTTATAAAATAATATCGGCCATTATCTATACAAAATGTAATATGTACAATTTAAATAATGTTTAATGCAATTAATTACGCAATAGTTTTAAATGTAATGTAATTATTTTTCTTGCAATAATAAATAATAATACATAAATTCGATATTTGCTCTCGGTAGTGCATGAAACAGCCGATATGTTTTTTTGGTATTTTGGAATTAGTCTTAAAGTAAAAGTTGCGGATATGAAGTAGAATGACCTTCTTAAACCTTAATCAGGCAGTAGCATAATAGTTGCCACCTTAAATTTAACCTTATCACTTTGAATTAAACTCCAAAACCAATGAAAAATATATGCTATTCACAGGACCTTTCTGAAACAACCTGTATACATACACACATACGCGCGAACAAGACAAGTTTCTTCTTTCGACAGGCGGGCAAAACGCTCGAAAGGTTCGAAACAAAAATAGGCTGCCCGCCACATGCGTTGGCAGGCAGCCATCTTTGTTTTTGGAGCTGGAGCCGATCCGTGGGAGGCTGAAGGTTGAAATAGCGCGAATTTCATTGTAGTGTTATTTGACAGCCAGACGTAAATATTGAGCTTACCAGAGGCGCGGTTTAGAAAATGTGTGAAGCGCATTTGGTGCAAAAAAGGCTATGCAATAAAAATATACAGTCTTATAAAAAATCGATTCCCGTCTTAAGACGTAGTTAAAGCCGGCTTATAAGGGGAAATCCTGCCATACATACATATATAAGCAGCCTATATATGTCCCACTGTAGGGCACAGGCCTTCTCTCAGGGAGATAGTGTGGGCTTAATCACCACGCGTGCCCACCGCGGATTGGCGATTTCAAGCGCTGAGGTATGTGAATAGCTCGGACACTCAGGTTTCCTCACGATGTTTTCCTTCACGGTTAGCGAGTGGTATTGCTACTTTATGCATATGCATAACTTAGAAAACCAAGTCATAGGTATATGCCCGCACTGGGGATCGAACCTGGGTCTCTCGCTTCCGAGTCCGATGCCTGCCATCCTGCCATAGGCCGACTTTAACTCCCTCTCAAGAGTGTTTTAGTGGTATCGACTTTTGATAAATAAGGCTGTTTATTTTAATATTTTAGGGTTCCGTACCCAAAGGGTGCCAAACGGGACCCTATTACTAAGACTCCACTGTCCGTCTGTCTGTCTGGCTGTCTGTCACCAGGCTGTATCTCACGAACCATTATAGCTAGGCAGTTGAAATTTTCACAGATGATGTATTTCTGTTGTCGCCATAACAAAATTAAATACTAAAAACAGAATAAAATAAGTATTTAAGGGGGCTCTCATACAACAAACGTTGTCTAAAGACAGCGCTCGCCATCTAGTGGCCATCTATGTAACCTTCACAGCGCCGATGTCATGTCGTTAAATGTCAATGTTAAACGCTTCTTGTTGGTTTCTATAGATGGCGCTGGTCTAAATATACCTAATATATCTTGTCTCGATCTTTGTCTAATGTTGTATAGATAATGGTACGGAACCCTTCGTGCGCGAGTCCGACTCGCACTTGGCCGGTTTTTTTTTTATATAACAACGTACCTTAATCTGTAATAGCTTATAATATAATATAATAATAATTATATAGGTGATAGGTCACCAGATTAAAAACAATAAAAAAACGCTTGTGGGCACACGCTAATTCATGCAGACATAGTAAGCACATACGGGCATGGCCGTTGGTTTATCGCGAATCTTCTTTAAGTAAGCGTTTTTAGCTCAAACTGCGCAATGTGTTACGCGGCACTCGTGCCATCTAGCGGCGCGAGTCAAGAGGATCTGAGTAATGGCTACTTTGCTTTTGCTCAACGATATACAAATAAATTGCACACGACACGCAGTTACAGAGCTACAGACCGCGCCGAGGCGACATGTTTTCGTTGCATGCGGTCTTAGCAAGTCACACCCTACTACCGAACTGAAAGACGTTTTGCGTCAAAATAATGAATGAAAATGAAAAGAGAAAACAAAACATGGCACGAGATAAGATCTCACTCGCAATTTGAGATGATTTAGGTGAGAAATATATCTGGAGTTGAAGCCAGTTCAATGCACGAGGTATAGGTTTTAGAATAATAATTCTAACTAGGTAAATAATTCTATGTACTTATTAAGATAATAATTGTAACTAGGTAAATAATTCTATTTACGTTTTAGAATAATAATTGTGGATAGGTAAATAGTTCTGTCTCGGTTTTAGAATAATATTTCTGTGTAAGTTCCATTTTTATGTGCAATGAAGTGTCCTCTATGCGTGCGTGCGTGCGTGCGTGCGTGCGTGCGTGCACGGGCTTGTGCGTTCGTGCGTGCGCGTGTGTGAATGTATGTAAGTTCGTTCTATCTTTCATTCAAATTCTTGCTCGGGAAGCTACTTGCCTTTGTTCCGTTCGTCCATCCCTCCCTCCCGGGCCTATTTTGGGAAGGCTTGGATTTGGAAAGGTGTGTGTGTGTGTGATGTACATATCTTTTCTGCGGTCCTAACCGCCGCGCCCTTCTGTCCACAGTGAAACTCCCGGAGGATGACGGCCCGACCGTGGGCGGCGGCCGCTTCACCATCGGGCCGGCGCCGGAGTGCGACTGGGAGATGGTACCGCCGGACGGACGCTGGGGCTGGTGCATACTCGTAGGTAAAACATGGTTTGTGTAACAAAAACGAATCCTACGGCTCGTTCACTTCAGCGCACGTTGCGTACAGTCAGAGTTCCCGAGTGCAGGTGGACGGGCTCACCGGTGTCCGTTCACAGTCTGAAGAGAGGCTCTGCAACACTGTCGAATGCCTCGTTGGACTAGCCGTTAAGGCGCTTACTACCAAGACAGAGGTCGTGGGTTCGATTCCCACTGGGGGCCGCCGTACATTTGTACACTTGGCCTCAGTCTGGATGTATTTACATGTTTGTGACGTCCTTGCCTGGTTACCATAGTACAGGGTATCCTAGTTTGGGACCAGGTCAAGTGATTGTGTTGTGTAAGTTATTTATTATTATTATTTATTTACTGTCTTGCATTCAGCAAACAGAATATTAATTATCTACGTTGAAATAAAAAAAAAAAACCGGCCAAGTGCGGGTCGGACTCGCGCACGAAGGGTTCCGTACCATTATCTATACAACATTAGACAAAGATCGAATTTAAGAACAGCGCCATCTAACATGACATCGGCGCTGTGAAGGTTACATAGATGTCCGCTAGATGGCGAGCGCTGTCTTTAGACAAAGTTTGTTGTATGGGAGCCTCTCTTAAATATTTATTTTATTCTGTTTTTTGTATTTTTTGTTATAGCGACAACAGAAATACAACATCTGTGAAAATTTGAACTGCCTAGCTATTATGGTTCATGAGATACAGCCTGGCGACAGACAGAAAGACAGTGAAGTCTTAGTAATTCGGGTACGGAACCCTAAAAAATTATTTGATTCGACACCAGTCGCTTCTGACCTCACCCATGTGGGCAGGTTGGGGCCTTTAGTCTTAAACGCGTAACATAAGCAGCCTGTATACGTCCCACTGTAGGGCACAGGCCTTGAGAGAGAGAGAGAGAGAGTATGGGCTTAATTACCACGTGTACCCACCGCGGATTGGCGATTTCAAGCGCTGAGGTATGTGAATAGCTCAGACACTCATGTTTCTTCACGACGTTTTCCTTCACAGTTAGCGAGTGGTATTGTAATTATATCTTCACAAATGTACATAACTCGGAAAACAGTCATTGCTACATGCCCGCACTGGGAATCGAACCTGGGTCTCTCGCTTCCGAGTCCAATGTTCTACCCACTAGGCTACCACCGCTCTTAAACGCATAGTTTTTTACCATGTCATTGCAACAGTATAACTCGCGCAAATTAAATAGTCCTCGGTCGCGAAGAAGATGGATTCGCGTGAGGCGCCGAGTTAAGTCGCACGGGTTGCACCATTGGAATGCGATTGGTTACAAGACAACCAATAGGGTCAATGATACGACCATTACCTTTTGCAATGGCTACTTTTTGAAATTTGCAAGATGGCAACTGAGTCTCTAAATTGACAATTTGCGAAATGGTCACTCCGCAAAATGGGCAATTCGCGAAGTCGCGATACTTAACTAGTTTCGTTGTAGGTACTTAGTTCGACTAATGAACGTTGAGGAAGCGAAAGTGATCTGTCAGGATCGTAGCAAGTGGCAGACCCGTTTAATAGCACGTTTTATGGCAACAATATTGTTCCATAGGCGCGACCGTCGTGAACATCCTTATCCCGGGAACCATCAAGTCCTTTGGAGTGCTTCTTGTGGAATTCAACGATGTGTTCGATGCCAGCGCAAGCGCATCTTCCGGCATCGTCGCGCTGTGCTACTTCCTCTACAGCAGTCTAGGTGAGTTGCTGGCGTAATTGTTGGCGTATAGTTTTATTCCCAGATACGGGCTCCGGCAACTCATCATGATGGGAAAAACACGTACCTACATCATCTGTGAAAATTTAACTGCCTAGCTATCACGGTTCATGAGATACAGACAGACAGACGGACAGTGAAGTCTTAGTAACAGGGTCCCGTTGGGCATCCTTCGGGTACGGAACCCTAAAAATTGCTGGCCAGAGAAAGAAACCCACGGGAGTGGTCTAGAATTGCAAGTGCTGCCGAGCTCTTGCGAGCCGAGCCGAGCATGCGGTTGGAATCTCAGGAAGACGCTGCTGCCCGTCTCCTGGTAATTGATTTCCGTAGTCGCCTTCTACGACATCCACGGAAGGAAATGGAGTGACGCTATTCTTGATCCGGCGCCACACGGGTGTATTTTTATACAGATTTTAAATTGTATTTTTATTGTGTCTATCTGGGTGTATTTACATCCTTGTGATGTCCTTGCCTGGTTAACATGTCACAGGGTATCCTAGTTTGGGATCAGGACAAGAAATTCATCAACAATAAATTCATATTCTCGATTAAAACAAAAATTACAAAATATCTCGGAAAATGTATCTCTTTTAGTTAATTACTAGTTATTACAATTTCTAAATAGATTAAACATAAAAATAGTGCTCTGAAATGTGACGTCATAAGAATAAGAATAAACTTTATTTGACAACATTACAAAGAATTACATACAGTAGGCACATAAGCCAATATCCTTACAAAGAATTACAAACAATAGGTGCATAATTAAGTTAGTAAACCATAGGACACATTTGGCGAAATACCTGTACCTACATGAAACTTAGACACACAAAGTTGCCAAAAATGGGCCAGTCTCAGCATGATGCCAAAGCAGGGCTTTGGCGCTGGTTTTCAGACCGAACCATGAATGAGAAAGATGACTTGTTTTACAAATATGTTTATTTTGCAATTACTGGTGTGCAATAGAGTTTAAACTATATAATTCTGATGTTTCTATTGTAGCTGAGTACATTTTAATTTCAGTTAAGTTCTTAATTACCCACTTGATACGTAATGACCCTGAGCAAGCAGGTGAGGGTGTATTAATGTTACTGCTTGATAATACAAAAACTTCATTAAAAAGGGAAATCGCCGCTAATTTGCGCGCTGACAAAATTCAAATTCAATTCATACAAAATTCCGTTTTATTTATTTATTTATTTAATTAGGACCACCAACAAGATACACACCAATACATTCACAACAGACAACAAAACCAAAAATAAGCTAAGTGTTATCTCACTTACAGGCAGCCACAACATGCGCCGTCAGTATTATGTTACATGAGGAACTAAAGCTAAAGATTAAATCTAGATAACACCGGTCTGTGCCTCTGAGCTTCAACAATGAATGCTACATATCAAGTTTAACATTATACATTCAGAAATGGGTCCAACCTCAGAGGGACGACAGGATACTTCTTTTAAACTTTGCACAGGAGTCAGAGAATATGTCGATGTTGAGAGACTTGGCTAAGGCGTTATGTTGCGATATGAGCCGTTGCATAGTACAAAAATGACCAAGATTACTCTTTGATGGAGTTCCTGCAAAAGGTAACTCTTTTGATATTTTGTCAAATACCCAATTGCAGGTCCTCTTTCCTCCATCCTGTCGGTGAAGTGGTCGTATCGGACGGTGACGCTCATCGGCGGCAGTTTTGCGGCCTTCGGCATGATATTCAGCCATTGGGCCTTCTCCATCAGTTACTTGTATTTCAGGTGAGATTTTGAATGAGGGATTTTCTTTTATTTTTTTATTATTATTCCCTAGTCGCTGCGTAGATGGCGCTGAACTTGGTAAGTTACTGCAAGGAACGGATCGTCACATTATGTTTTGATTAATTCACTCGGATGTAATTCTTAGATCATAAAACGAAACTTACATAATTATGTCATTGTCACATCCACGTGGTCATATCACAAATAAATATAATTCTGAATTGATCCATTCACGTTATCGCAATATCCATTGACTGACGTTCATTTCGGAACGACTTTTATAGACACGAATAAGTGTGAGCCACAGATATCTCAAGAGCAATCTGTAGTGCGTTCCGATTTGCCCATGATCGCTCACGGTCGCAAATCGGAACGCACGGTTAGTAACGTAGTGAGTTCAGCGCCATCTACAGAGTTCTTGGGAACTACTTTTTTTTCTTAATAGTCAAAAAGAAAACCTCTCATTGAATTGAATATTTTTTTCTTTGAATATATTAATTTGTTTTGGCACTAACCCGTGCTGAGGAATATAGGTCTTTCTTTGATGATGGAGAAGAAGAAAGACTTTACTGGGACAAATTAACGCATCACAAGAAAAAAATAGGCATAACGAGTAGCACAAACAAGTACAAAGGAAATTCAAGTCACATAAATACAACATAATACAAGACAAAGTCGCTCTGACTTCGGTCATCCTGTATTCGGCTGCATCCTGTGGTGTGTCAAAGTTGCCACAAAGGGCATCTGACTCAGCATTGTGCTGAGTAATTGACGCGTATATTACAAGTTGGTGCCAAACGAATGAAAATAAGGCAATATGTACATATATATAATTTATAAAAGTATATATTATAAGAAAGTGGTTAAGAGGTGATAAGTAGATAGTATTTCAAAATAAATATATTAAAAATAAAATATTAGGGGTTAAAGTATGAAATTGCCGTTTTATTGCAATAGGTTCTTTGAATTGACATAGAATCTTCATGGTTTGAGGTTTTCGAATGAAACTTTTTTCAAATGGTTTCTATGATGTTCTTTTTTTAAAAAATGTGAAACATTTGAATATTGACTTTCAATTGTTTTTGTTATTCAATTTAGACAAGAAAGATGGATACTGCGAAAATTCGAGTGATTTTTGAATACGAGTTCCGACGCGGAACTAACGCGGCAGAAACAGCCCGCAATATCAATGCTGCGTTTGGAGAGGGGTCTACTAATGAACGCACCGTGCGATTTTGGTTTAAACGCTTTCGTGATGGAAATTTCGACTTAAAGAACGAGCCACGAGGAAGACCGCCCACGCAGGTGAATAACGATGAATTAAGAGAGATAGTGGAAGCCGACCCTAGTCAAACTACCCAGGAATTAGCGGCATGGCTTAACGTTACCTTACCCACAATATTGACTCACTTGCGTCAAATCAACAAAATAAAAAAATACGAAAAATGGGTGCCTCATAATCACTCGAATTTTCGCAGTATCCATCTTTCTTGTCTAAATTGAATAACAAAAACAATTGAAAGTCGATATTCAAATGTTTCACATTTTTTAAAAAAAGAACATCATAGAAACCATTTGAAAAAAGTTTCATTCGAAAACCTCAAACCATGAAGATTCTATGTCAATTCAAAGAACCTATTGCAATAAAACGGAAATTTCATACTTTTACCCCTAATATAATGATAGCAGGTGCCGTGGTCATGATTTTGTTTTCTAGGCTATGCGCATTTGTGAAGTCTTAGTAGCACCACTCGCTAACTGTGAAGGAAAACACCGTGAGGAAACCTGAGTGTCTGAGGTGTTCACATGCCTCAGCGCTTGCTATACACAACGGCCCAACTTTAAGGCTAAGTGTTGAAATCAAAATCAAAAGGTTTTTATTCCAAATAAGACAGAAACTGCGACGGAAATGAACCATCTAAGTGTGAGTCGGACTCGCGCACAAAGGGTACCGTGCAATTATCTATACAACATCAGACAAAGATCGAATTTGAGAACAGCGCCATCTATAGAAACCAACAAGAAGCGTTTAACATTGACATTTAACGACATGACTTCGGCGCTGTGAAGGTTACATAGATGGCCGCTAGATGGCGAGCGCTGTCTTTAGACAACGTTTGTTGCATGGGAGCCCCTTAAATATTTATTTTATTCTACTTTTAGTATTTGTTGTTATAGCGGCAACAGAAATAAATCATCTGTGAAAATTTCAACTGCCTAGCTATCACGGTTCATGAGATACAGCCTGGTGACAGACAGACAGACAGACAGACGGACAGTGATGTCTTAGTAATAGGGTCCCGTTTGGCACCCTTCGGGTACGGAACCCTAAAAACTATAGTATACTATAGTCATTTATTAGCTTTCTTGTTGTACATAGCCTTTGCATCTACGTAATGAGGTGATTTATACAGCGTCCAGTGGCAACTTCACTCACACTGGATGGGTGAAGGGACCACTCGGACGCTGCAGTACCTGGCACATTGTTTTAGATGGAGTAGAAGCGGTGGTAGCCCAGTGGGTAGAACAATTTACTCGGAAGCGAGAGACCCAGGTTCGATTTCCAGTCCGGGCGTGTGCCTGAGACTTAATAAACGTTACAAGCAAAACAAGCCGTTTCACAATCTAGAAAATGTTCAACAAGAAATGGACAAGAAAAATCCAAACTTTAATTTATTTATTTATTGATACTTTTATTGCACTTAAAAAAATCGTACAATGCGGCGGACTTAATGCCATAAGCATTTTCTACCAGTCAACCGCAGGAGGTAAGGGAAAGAGTTGGTAGGCGTGCAAAAAAAAGGACAAGTTAATATAAGTTTAAAAATATACTTTTATAAAATGTAGTTAAATAAACTTACACTTTTTTGCTCTTATAATAAAACTTGATTCCTTAAATCACTCCTCAGAGATACTTTTAATAGTCTGTCGTAAAGGGAAAAACGTAACCACAGATTATTTAAACTGCCCCTGAGGAGTCTATTAGCGGCATCATGTGTTTACGTGTTTATGTAACGTAATGTATGTAAGTTTATGTAACACCGTGGTCCTTAATTAACAGAGTCGCCATATTATGCTAAAACCTGGAACTCATGCATGAACTGGCTTTAATCTTGACATATTTGTCATCTAAATAATCTTTCATTGTCGTAGTAGCCCTTTTGGCACAAAGTGTGCTTTACACATTTTTCGAACCGCGTTTCTGGCAAGCTTATTACATCCTCAGGGATCTTATTGTAGTAACGTATACAATGCCCCATGAAGGATGTATTAACCTTCGCCAACCTGAATCTTGGGAAAGAAAGTTGAAAGTTTGTTTGTTTCTAGTATTTACATTGTGTTGGCTACCTACAGTTTTAAAGTTACTGATATTTTTCCCGACGTACATGAATTCACGAATTCTCAGTACTAAAAATCACTTGGCACGGAATGACATACCATCGAAGAGTTCCAATCTGATACCTCAACAGTTTCGGCGCTATGGTGGGTACGGGCGCCGGGCTAGCCTTCCCGCCGACCGTCTACATAGTGACGTCATACTTTGTGCGCCTGCGCGGGCTCGCCAACGGGATCTGCATGTCCGGTTCCGCTCTGGGCTCCATCATACTGCCACCCGCCCTGAGACTGCTACTTGAAGCTTATGGATACAAGTGAGTGATACTGTGTAATTGATTTCAAGTTACTATCTCGTCGAATTGGAGATGCAATAGAGAGAGGTGAGGGGATCCCACTTCTGATCTTATAGAAGTGGGATTGTTCTGGAGGTAAATTACTTGAGGTTCGGTTCGACTCCATCATACTGCCTCCTGCTTTGAGGCTGCAGCTTGAAGGTTATGGATGCAAGTGAGTGATACTTCGCAATTGGTTATCTACCTCTGAACAAAAATGCTATTTTCTTCAGGAGATAAAATAAGGAGAGGTGAGGGAATCCCACTTTTGATTTCATCAGATTTGATCTCAACAGAAGTGGGATTTTTCTTGATTTCTTAAGGTAAATTAGATGTTACCTCACTCTCTCTCGTTCTCACTCTGACCGTTTATATACGTCATACTTTGCCCGCGCGGACACATCTAGCTCGGAAAGAAGGTGGTTAGTCTTCAGAAGAGACAATAAACAGAGGTTAATTCTGCATTCTGAGGTTAAAGAACGGCTGTTAATCTTAAGAGACAAAAAAGTACGTTATGAAAACAACGAATCACACTTCCGGTTGTCGAATTCTTAAGATTTTGCCTCACTATCTCACTCGTTTTCCCTGAACTTTTGTATCATGACGTCATACTTCGTGCGCCTGCGCGGGCTAGCCAACGCTATCTGCATGTCCGGTTCCGCTCTGTACTCCACATACTGCCTCCCGCCTTGAGGGTGCTGCTTGAAGCTTATAGATACAAATAAATCTTACAGTCTGTCATTCTCTGTCTCTCTCATTGCATTGACATTATAATTTATATTCCACGTTATTTAATTGAATCACTATCTCACTTCTGATGAATCTGATCTCATCAGAAGTGGGATAGTGATTCACTGAAATACCGGATGAGATCAAATGTGAGGAAATCAGAAGTGAGATTCAATGTTTCTGAATGTTTTAAGGCTGTCGTGGATAACTTCTTTTTCGTCTCTCTCTGTTGCTTTTTATTTCTATCTCTATTTGACTTTGGCCAACGGATTTGCTAGTCCAGTTCTGCTTTGAGCGCTATCATAGTAAGTGCTACTAGTGGAGCTTTGCAATTGAACCTAAGTTACTAGCTCTCAATTAAGCCTTCCTTTGTTTTAAGTTTTTTTTTCTAATTACGTAATAAATACTTTTTTATCTTATCTTTGTCTCAACTAAACCTTCCCTTCCAGGGGTGCGGTCCTGATCCTCGGCGGTATAATGCTGAACGTGTGGGCGGCGGCCCTCCTCTTTCAGCCAGTGGAACAACACATGGTGCGCAAATACAAGAGGACCGACGAGGATGAGCATGCGCAGGTAAGAATAGGATACACGCCTCAATGTCAGATGAACGAGGGAATATGAAGGTGACGCAGGTGGCAGTAAGGAGTGTGCCTCAAATTTAGAAGACCGACAAAGACAATCAGGCGCAGCTTAGAATAGGGTATATCCTTCAATGTTGGAAGACCGAGGACTATGAGCAGCCGCAGGCGAGAATAGGATACATGCCTCACTGTTAGAACACTGAGAGAATAGGGAGTGTGCCTCAAAGTTAGAACACTGAGAACGATGATCAGCCGCAGTTATGAATAGGGTATATGCCTCGAAGTTCTATGGATTATGAGCACGCGCAGGTGGGAATAGGAAACCGAGGAAAGAGGGAGCATGCCTTAAAGTTAGAAGACTAAGAACGATGAGCTGGCATATGGAATATGTCTCAAAGTTAGAAGATGAATGTGAGAATGGGGAATGTGCCTCAATGTTAGAAGACGGACGGTGGCAATAGGGACTGTACGTCAATGTTAGAAGATAGAGGATAGGGAGAATAGGGAATATGCCTCAAAGTTAGAAGACGTATGTGGCAACAGGGAATGTGCCTCAATGTTAGAAGACTTATGTGAGAATAGAGAATGTGCCTCAGTGTTAGAAGACTTATGTGAGAATAGAGAAAGTGCCTCAGTGTTAGAAGACTTATGTGAGAATAGAGAATGTGCCTCAGTGTTAGAAGACTTATGTAAGAATAGAGAATGTGCCTCAGTGTTAGAAGACACAGGTGGCATTAGAAAATGTGCTCCAATGCCAGGAGACGCAGGTGTCCATAGGTACTGTGAGCATTGAGGAAGGCAAAGAAAGAGTATGGAATGTGTCTCAAAGTTAGAAGACGCAGGCGAGAATAGGGAATACGCCTCAAAGTGAGAAGATCGAGAACCATGCGCAGGCCATGGGTGTGGGTGTGTGTTTGTGTAGAGAGAGAGAGAGAGAGAGAGAGAGAGAGAGAGAGAGAGAGAGCATTTTGTGTGTGTGTTAAATAAATTAAAAAATAATCTGACCATTATTATCTACCATAGTAATGTTAATAAATTACTTAATAATAGCGTGACTTAGCTATAATCAGATAATTTTACTAAAGTTTATGTATTTTTAAATGCTGCATTAGAATATAATACTTTCTTCTTCTATCGAAAGTGGTTAAAAGAGGTTTTTGAAAATGTAACTACGGTACGCTCGGCCATTTTTCGTGCCCATTCTGATTACCACCGCGTTCGATCCAAATCGGATTTGACTCTCGAACGGCATTCGGGAGCCAATAGTTTTTTTTATCTACTCTGATACTATAATACAAAGATTATAAAACTGAAAACAAACAAACATTACGCATAGGCCAAAAATAAAAAAGTTTTATCACGATACAGGTCTTGTATGGACACCTGTATCATAATATAACTGTTTAATCATAACGATACACCTATACACCCTCCAGCTGGACCAAGAAGGTTGAACCTCTACTTTTAAAAAAAAGGTTTCAATGAACGAGTCCGCGGCGACGCAACACGCATGCGCAATCGATGTTTGCGCCTCAGCGCTAACATTTTACATTTAAAAAACTTTTCAATATTTAAACAAAGTTTGGTTCCGTTTGTAAAATAAATTAGTTTTTGTGTAAAAACATGTCTGAAAGCCAGGGTAGTGGTAATTATACACCACCAGACATTCTGGAAGCTGCGTCAAACATGACTATGAACCTGTTACCGGCGAAATCAAAGAGCAACTATAATAAATGTTACCACGAGTTTATTACAAGTAAAAATAAATTTGTTGACATTCAGCGTTTTATTTACAATATTATTTTCTGTATTATAGTATGAGAGTAGATAAAGTAGTGTATGACACTGTACATAACTTGGTCTTATAACACTCGTGTGATACTATAAAAAAACTCTCCTATACGGCTCGTTTTTTTAAAACACACTCGTGTCATAAGAACCCTTGTTATGCAACAGTATCATAAACTACTATTAGTGTATTTTTTTTTATTGCTAACGATTTCATGAGCAAAATTTAAAAAAATATTTCGGTTTGGCAAGTTTTGAACAAAAGTGCGAATTGGCATTGCCGACGGTACTTGTAAGAGCAAAGACAGTGTCTCCCTGCGTGGTCCAGTTACACAACGATAATTGACGAAACACACCAGAAGTAAGCGAAACTCCATTTTTACTGATATTTACTCGACGCTAACAAAAAAAATGGACTCAAACTAGGAACAAATTCATGTTTTAACATGTATCTAATTTCATTCGACTTTCATCATCATCATGGACTGCAGGACATAGGGTTTTTTGCGCTTCCCGGTCTTGCGCATCCAGCGACTCCCCGCCACCGTAACCAGGTCGTCAGACCACCTGGTGGGGGGCCTGCCACTGTAACCAGGTCGTCAGACCATCTGGTGGGGGGCCTGCCACTGTAACCAGGTCGTCAGACCATCTGGTGGGGGGCCTGCCACTGTAACCAGGTCGTCAGACCATCTGGTGGGGAGCCTGCCACCGTAACCAGGTCGTCAGACCACCTGGTGGGGGGCCTGCCACTGTAACCAGGTCGTCAGACCATCTGGTGGGGAGCCTGCCACCGTAACCAGGTCGTCAGACCACCTGGTGGGGGGCCTGCCACTGTAACCAGATCGTCAGACCATCTGGTGGGGGGCCTGCCACTGTAACCAGGTCGTCAGACCATCTGGCGGGGAGCCTGCCACCGTAACCAGGTCGTCAGACCATCTGGTGGGGGGCCTGCCACTGTAACCAGGTCGTCAGACCATCTGGTGGGGGGCCTGCCACTGTAACCAGGTCGTCAGACCATCTGGTGGGGGGCCTGCCACTGTAACCAGGTCGTCAGACCATCTGGTGGGGAGCCTGCCACCGTAACCAGGTCGTCAGACCACCTGGTGGGGGGCCTGCCACTGTAACCAGGTCGTCAGACCATCTGGTGGGGAGCCTGCCACCGTAACCAGGTCGTCAGACCACCTGGTGGGGGGCCTGCCACTGTAACCAGATCGTCAGACCATCTGGTGGGAGGCCTGCCACTGTAACCAGGTCGTCAGACCATCTGGCGGGGAGCCTGCCACCGTAACCAGGTCGTCAGACCATCTGGTGGGGGGCCTGCCACTGTAACCAGGTCGTCAGACCATCTGGCGGGGAGCCTGCCACCGTAACCAGGTCGTCAGACCACCTGGTGGGGGGCCTGCCACTGTAACCAGATCGTCAGACCATCTGGTGGGGGGCCTGCCACTGTAACCAGGTCGTCAGACCATCTGGCGGGGAGCCTGCCACCGTAACCAGATCGTCAGACCATCTGGTGGGGGGCCTGCCACTGTAACCAGGTCGTCAGACCATCTGGTGGGGGGCCTGCCACCGTAACCAGGTTGTCAGACCATCTGGTGGCGAGCCTGCCACCGTAACCAGGTCGTCAGACCATCTGGTGGGGGGCCTGCCACTGTAACCAGGTCGTCAGACCATCTGGTGGGGAGCCTGCCACCGTAACCAGGTCGTCAGACCATCTGGTGGCGAGCCTGCCACCGTAACCAGGTCGTCAGACCATCTGGTGGGGACCCTGCCACCGTAACCAGGTCGTCAGACCATCTGGTGGGGGGCCTGCCCACGCTGCCTCGTCCGGTCCGCAGTCGCCAGGTCAGAACTTTTCCGCCCCATCGGCCATCAGTTCTCCGAGCTATGTGCCCCGTCCACTGCCACTTCAACTGAGCAATTCTTCGAGCTATATCAGTAGCTCGGGTCCTTCTGCGGATCTCCTCATTCCTGATTCGAGCACGCAGTGAAACTCCTAACATAGCTCTCTCCATGGCTCGTTGGGCGACCTTGAGCCTTCTTATGAGGCCCATAGTCAGCGACCGGTCACATCCATAAGTCGTCACTGGTAACACACATTGGTTATACACCTTTGTCTTGAGACGCTGAGGTATTTTGGATGCGGGTTTCCCGAACGCTGCCCATTCAAATTTGGCTTACATGAAAACAAATCGTTGAAAGAAATCGAAGCAATGATGTCTATGAAGTCGTTTGCTCGTGTAAGACCGGATTTTTCAATAGTCAGAAAAAATTAACTAGAGAATAAAACTGATGTTGTCACTATCTAGTCCTATGATTTAGACAGTGATAACGTGCAATTTATTGGCCAAAGTTTTATCTGACTATTGAAAAATTAGCCATTATTAATTAAAAAAAAAATTCAACTCCAATTTCAATTTCTCGAGTTTGATAGAATTACATTTTTTGTTTATTTTTTTATACATTTGCGATACTGACAAACAGGTTTGAGTCCATATTTTTCGTTAAGGCTGTTCTTACGTGGAGCTCGCTGTCTCGCTCGCACAATTTAATTTTTTTTAAATTATTGTAATAAAATGAGTAAACGCTTTCATAACCCTGAGGGGTTTTGCCATAATCGCCACGCTCGGCAGGCGGGTTGGCGATCGCAGTATGCGGTTGGAATCTCAGCAAGACGCTGCTGCCTGTCTCCTGGTAATTTATTTCCTTAGTCGCCACGAGGGAGGCCTGCGCCCTGCAGTGGGCGTCGAGTGGCTGATGATGATGATGAGTAAACGCTTGATAATATTGGTCTGAGGGTTTGATGCATAATTCGGTCTTGCGCAGAAGCAGGTCCAGCGACAACAGCATCCTGGGAATCCTCTCTGAAAAATTTGAGCAATTCTGCAGCACTAGATGGGAAAATTAATTATTTCTCATCCAGTGCTGTAGAAAGTTCGATTTTCTTTGTTTTTTTTAGGGTTCCGTGCCCAAAGGGTAAAAACGGGACCCTATTACTAAGACTTAGCTGTCTGTCTGTCCGTCCGTCCGTCCGTCCGCCCGTCCGTCCGTCCGTCCGTCCGTCTGTCTGTCTGTCACCAGGCTGTATCTCAAGAACCGTGATAGCTAGACAGTTGAAATTTTCACAGATTATGTATTTCTGTTGCCGCTATAACGACAAATACTAAAAACAAAATAAAATAATTATATTATTTAAGGGGGGCTCTCATACAACAAACGTGATTTTTGCTGTTTTTTTAATCTTTGTGTCTAATGTTGTATCGATAATGGTACGGAACCCTTCGTGCGCGAGTCCGACTCGCACTTGGCCGGTTTTTTATTGTTAGTTTTAAAGATTAGTTTACCATTGTAGCCAAGTGAATAAAAGTAAAATAAATAATAATTAAGTGACGGACATTTCAAATACACTTTTGTTTTCCTGTAGGTTGTTTTTAAGAAAAGTTGTTCACAAAATTATAAATTTTGGAATCAAATTCTCTCAATCAAAAACTTAGTACAGGATAAGAAAAATGTGCCTAGAATATCCGCAATTTTATTATCCATTAAATCCTCAGACTAAATTTATCAAAAGTATACTCATTTTACTCGTATAACAATCACTAAAAATGTTAAATTGTGCGAGCGATACAGAATGCTCGACGTAAGAACAGCCTTAAGCATCTATTGATCAAAGCTTCTAGTTTATTTGCTAGATGTTGTAGAATGCATGATATTGATTTGTTTGCTATGTGCCCTTATTGTATGCTTGAAACGGTGTAAAGCTGTTTACACCATTTCTTTTTATATTTCTTTCATTCTGCCTATTATTTTTAAATCAAAATTTAAAATTACGTCACCCACTCTAGATTTCTTTTGGATTTTCATTGCTAGTTCCACCGTTTGACGAAACCCTACGACTTTGACTTCTAACTTTGTCGTTAGACTTTATCCATTGACTTATAGTATGTATCGTGCATTGCCCAAGCTACACTATCCACAAACCCAAGGTTGACTGGAAGAAAATGCTATTTAGCATTAACTACGCCTTTGTATGAAAATTGTTTTGTATGCAATGAAGAATTTAATAATAATAGCACAAACAAAATTTGTACAAAAATTCTGAATGTTTTTTTTTTAAAGACTGGTTCGGTATCGTTGTTGGTAAAGTTGCTTTTACACTTGATATGCTGGCTCTGTCGCACATTCTAACATTTTGTAGTGAGTAATGATGAGTATTCTTTGATAAATGTGGTCCGAGGGTTTGATAGACTAGAAGAAGAAGAAGAAGAAAGACATTTATTATACCAACAAGATACATCACAGAAACAAAATAAGCACATAAGTAACATAATATGCACAACACAGAAGGAAAACTAAATACACAACAGACAAAACGAATAAATAAAACAGGACCATAGATGTAGCCTGTGGTGTATCTACATTGCCACAAAAGGCAGCTGACTCAGCGTTGTGCTGAGGAAGTGATCCCTCAGCGCTGATTTTCAGTCAGTGCCTACGGTAACCCATAATTGTACTACGGAGTGCGTGCCGTGGTGCAGTTAAAGAATTAAGTCAAAATTCAATAACATACATACAATAAAGTAAAAAAAAAAAAAAAAACATTCAAGATATATTTTTTCTTATCCTGTAGGTTTCTTGATTAAGAAAATCTGATACTAAAATTTGTAATTATGGAAACAACTTTACTTTATTAAAACCTAAGTAAGTATAGGAGAACATAAATTTACATATTTAAAATGTCCGTAATATTTATTATCTATGAAACCATCAGCCCACATTTATCAAAAGTGTAGGTACTTGTTTTTTTTCACAATTACTTACTAAACATGTTCGATCAATCTACCAATCTTTCCTCCGCCTCCTGCGGTTGACTGTTAGAAAATGCTTATGGCATTAAGTCCGCCGTATTGTACAGTACGCGAGATAGCATGCCCGACGTAACAGCAGCCTTAAGCAATTTCACGGACATCAATATTTATACGCGAGCAACGTTACGTTACAGGCGACTCGAACGAAAATGACGATCAAAAGCGTAAAGTTTATCTGGTGTGACCAATTTTCGTTGTTTTTGTTTTTTTTTTTAACTTTCACCCAATAAATTTCCAGTTGCACGGGCCATTTCAATCTAAAACAATCCTTAAACTATTAAGAAGTTAGAAACTACAATACAAGTGATTGTAATAAATTGAGTATACTTTTCATGAATTTGGTATGAGGGTTTGATGGATAATTAAATTGCGGATATTCAAGGAACATTTTACTTATCCTGTACTAAGTTTTTGATTGACAAATTAATTATTTTGGAAACAACTTTTACATATAGAAAAAACATATATATTTAAAATGTCCCTAATTTAATCATGCATCAAACACTCCGACCACGTTTATCAAAAGCTTATTACTAATTTTATTTAATTAATTAAAGAGAATTGCGCTAGCGAGAGGGCATGCTTCATATAAGAACAGCCTTAAGGTTGACGCGCTGTCGATTGTAGGTCGATGGAAATGTAGTTTCATTTTCAAAATGGAGTCGCTAATCAATAGAATTCGTTCCGCTAATGTGTTAACACTGTATTTTAAAGTTTATATTAATAGTTTGAAAGTGTTTAGAAAGTGATTATGTAGTTTTGTCGTAGTTTTTGTATATTGTTCTATTTGATAGAAAATATTTTTATTGCCAATTATAGCCAGCCTTATTTTGCCAGCCATATTTTTACACTATCATAAATTATCTTTGTTGATTCCGCTCGGAGCGGTGGTAGCCTAGTGGGTAGAACAATGGACTCGGAAACGGGAGAGACAGGTTCAATTCCCAGTGCGAGCATGTACCTATGACTTTGTTTTCTAAGTGAGACGACCTCGTGGTGCAGCGGTAGTGCATCTGCATACCATGCGTGAGGTCCCGGGTTCGAATCCCGGCTGGGGACAAAAAAAAACCCCAGGTCTTGGATGTTTACATGTTTGTGATGTCGTTGTTTCTGGTTGTGTGGTGGGAACCAGAAACCTAGTGTGGGGCCAGAAGCAATGTATGTGCCTGTATGAAAATGTTTATGTACATTTGTGAAGTTATATTAGCAATACCACTCGTCGTGAGGAAAGCTGAGTGTCTGAGCTATTCACATACCTCAGCGCTTGAAATCGCCAATCCGCGGTGGGCACGCGTGGTGATTAAACCCATACTCTCTCCCTGAGAGAAGGCCTGTACCCTACAGTGGGACGTACATAGGCTGCTTATGTTTACATAGATCTGTGTTATACAAGGTTATTATTAGTAGTTATTGTTTATGCTTTCACAACGTAAACCGTACTAGGCTAGAAATTAACTAGGGCCATATCTGAGCCTCATAAGCCTTTTCTTTAAAGTTTTTCTTTGTGACGTCCTTGCCTGGTTACCATAGTACAGGGTATCCTAGTTTGGGACCAGAATAGGAAGTACACAACGACGTTAGTGGCGCGTTCTGCCATGTCACAGATCTGTGTCCTAGTTTGTAGAGACCACCTACGAGTATACTTACAGCTAATGCCAAATCGCTACAAACTTAGTAGTAAATAAAAGTTGAACATCGCAAGAAACAATATAAATAACATTGCATTAATCGTTATACTAAACTGCTAAAAACAAAAAACAGAATCATCCTTCTTCAAGCATTCCCTTGCATACTTCAATCATTCACCCAATTCCTGTGGTAAACATATCACACTGCGGCGCCGCACTGAGCAGGGAGTTGAGAAGCCTGCTGCTGGATCCCGTTCCGTACAACTGCGAGGGCAGTTGTTAGGTTAAATGTCAAAAGTCGCGACATTCCAGTACATTCGTTGTCAAATTCTGACAGTTTAACGCCACAAAACGCGTGACTTGTGTCGTCATACTATCCGTACAGGACAAGTGATTGTGTTGTGTGGAAGTTATGTTAATGTATAACTTAATTTAATCATGAGAATCGCTCGTAGCCCCGGCTGCCTGAGTGATCTTAAACGATCACGAAGGTTAAGCAACACAGGGCGCGTTCAGTGCATGGATGGGTCGCCGTCTATGCCTAACGCTAGTGGCATTTTTCCGAGCGGTTCCGTGCTTCGCAAGGCACGTTAAGCTGTTGGTGCCGGCTGCCGTCGATAGATGGCAGTCGTTAAGCCAAGTCAGAGGCCTTAGGGCGGCTTGACAACTTCTGACAGTAGACGAGCCACTAGTCTACAAGCCTCCACCAATCCGGACTTGGCCCCCGTGGTGGAGTAAATGGCCTATACCTTCCTCAGGGAAGAGACCCGTGCCCCTCGGTGGGGACATAATGGGTTGATGATGATGATAATAAATATAATTCTTAATATTTGCATGCCTAGAATAGGTAAAATACGTGGGAAACACTACTTAGCTGCAAAATAAGAAATGTAAACATAAACAAACACAAACATTTACATACAGGCACATACATTGCTTCTGGCCCCACACTAGGATACCCTGAGTCGTGGGAACCAGAAACAACGACATCACAAACATGTAAACATACAAGACCTGGGGTGTTTTTTTTTGTCCCCAGCCGGGATTCGAACCCGGGACCTCTCGCATGGTATGCAGATGCACTACCGCTGCGCCACGAGGTCGTCATGTACCATCATCATCAGCCCTTTGAGCCCACTGCAGGACATAGGCCGCCCATAAGGGCCATAACCATTTTTGGTTCTGAAAACCATGAGGGAGGCCTGATGGGCTGGTGATGGTTTGGGGTTTTGCCATAATCGCCACGCTTGGCAGGCGGGTTGGCGTTCGCAGTGTGCTAATTGAATCTCAGGAAGACGCTGCTGCCCGTCTCCTGGTAATGAAATTGAGTGACGCTATTCTTAATCCGGCGCCACACGGAATGTAACATAACATAACATAACATAACATAAACTCACGCCTATATCCCAGAGGGGTAGGCAGAGACCAGGGACTGCCACTTGCTACGATCCTGACAGATCACTTTCGCTTCCTCAACATTCATTAGTCGTTGCATGCACGCACTTTTTATCTTGCCCTTTGTTAATACATCCTCTATTTGGTCGAAGTATGTCCGTCTGGGTCGTCCCTTACCGGCCCTTCCATCCACATTCGCTCGATACATTTGTTTTGTCACGGAATGTACCAAAATTGTACCATGTTTGACGCAAATAAATATGCTGTACTTTGTGTCACTAGCTGACTCGGCGAACGTTCATTTTGCCATAGGTATAGCCTACGACTTAATCCCGGACCTACCAAATATACACAAAAAAAAATCATAAAAAACACTGTGACACGAGATTTGAAGGGTAAGGGACCTTTTGGTCGGTCTTTTCAAATTTGGTGTTTGCGCCTGTTAAATATTAAGAGTCTTAAGTTTGCCTTTGCTGCAACTTTTGGTTCAGGCGTTTTTTACAATTGATGCGCCTCCTAGCGGCAACTTTGTAACCTAATCAATCTTCCACGTACGCGTTATCGCAAGCATTATAACCTACATTTAAACCCTAATTAAATCCAAGTTTCTATACAAAAGTCGTTGTATCACTGCATACCTATCTTGAGGACTTACGGAAGACAAATAATCTTCATTTGGTCCTTAATTAACAGAGTTTTCATATTATTCTAAAACCTAGAACTCGTGCATTGAATATTATTCTCTGTAACAGATATGGTTTTGAGCATTTTGTATCGAGCGACGCCCACTACAGAACATAAAAACAGCAAAATTGTAAACTGCATAAAACTGAACAAAAAAAATTCATAAGTGGTGGAACGAAAGTTGTTATAAAAGACAAACTCGAACTGACAGGTTCCAGAAATTGTTCATTTTAAAAATAACCCTGTATTTCCCCTTTCAGTTTCTCAAAAGGAAAAAACGGATCCCTTATGGGTCCGTCCATCCATCCGTCCGTCGGTCTGTCTGTCAAGACCCTTTACCTCGGGAACGCACGAGGTATCGAGTTGAAATTAAAACCATATACTCGTCTTTACAGTCCCTTGAAGGAGTGAAAAAATCAATATTGTAACTTAACGTAAAAAAAAGAGATGAGGCCGTTTATGCCGCAAGAAAACGTATACCTATTTCGACACTCAAGGGAGTTAAAATTTATAGGATACTTTCCGTTGACCCAGAACTACGAAATTTGGCAAGTAATATACTATAAGTACAGGGAAAAATCTGAAAGCTATACATTTGTAATTAAAGAATAAAAAAATTGTCTTTGAAGTTTGGGAAAAGCTCGGAATAAACTGCGAGACTAATTTTTCAACTATTTATAATATGTAAGTACCTTTAAATTTGTAGGGAATCCTCGGTAGGCAAGTCCGACTCGCACTTGTCCGGTTTTTTTATGTAGTCTATATAGGCCTTCTCTCAGAGAGAGGTATGGGCTTAATTACCACGCGTGCCCACCGCGGATTGGCAATATCAAGCGCCGAGGCATACAAACACCTCAGACACTCAGGTTTCCTCACGATGTTTTCCTTAACAATCAGCGAATGGTATTGCTACCATAACTTCACAAATGTATGTAACTTAGAAAACAAAGTCATTGATACATGTCGGGATTCGAACCAACAACCTCCCGAACGAGAAACCGACGTTCTACCGCTCCACTACCACCGCTCTTATTCCCTGTTATAACCTTTTTATTTCCCATATTTCCTGCTATACATGCAAAGCACTTTTAACTTGCATCAATTCTACGTCTAATCCTTAGTAGTTACTGTCTGCTAATAACATAATCAAATAACTCCTCGACGGCATCCTGAACTCTTTGACTAAAATCCCAATTCCTTTTCCCCCTAGGACGAAATATTCTCCGAGGAAGACGAGGACCGGTTGGCCTTCGACGAAACACAGCCCGCGAAAACGACCAGCGGGGATGCCACAGAGAAAAGGGACCCCGAAAAACCGTCCCCAATAATTCAGACCAGTCACCACCAAATGCCGTCCCTCTCTTCGCAGAGCCAACTCAAACAAAATCTCTCTAAGCGAAAACTCTCCGGCGCTAGACCACCAAAAGTTACCTACAGCTCGGCGTCTATAGTCGTGGACGGCATACCTGAAAACAGAAGACTTGGGTCCCAAGAAGGATTCGGTCGGAAGCTGAGCTACACCGGTCCCAAGCGTAACTTTTCCACTTCCAGCTTTAATTACGTGTCGACGCCTTTCCACGGCTCCACACTTTCCGCTTTCGAAAGGCCGAACGAGTTCGCGTCTCAGTTCTCGCTCAAATCCATCACGGAGAGCGTCAGCGACGTCGCTTACTGCTGTTTCTGCTGCAAGAAAAGGCCAAGCGACAGGGAGCCGAATAAATTCTTCGACGTAACTCTACTGACAGACCCTGCTTACCTGGTGATTTTAATCTCCAGCAGTACCGTAGCCATCTCTTGTACGAACTTCATAATCCTTCTGCCGTCACACGCCCAAAACATCGGCTTCGATAAAGCCAGAGGCGCTTACCTTCTGAGCACAGTGGCGGCGTTGGATCTGGTTGGGAGAATTGGCGGTTCAGCGTTGTGCGACTTAAACCTCATACCGAAAAGCTTCTACTTCGTCGGTGGACTTCTGTTTTCCGGCATAGCGTTGGTGATCATACCGTTCCTGCAGTCCTACACGATTCTGAGTGTGGTTTGTGCGTTCTTTGGCTTGGCGTCCGGTATCAACAATGCCGTGACGACTCTAGTCATGGCAGAGTTTTTGGGCGTGGAAAGACTTATGTCGACGTATGGGATAAGTCTCTTTGTAAACGGTTTGCTGCAATTGGTGGGGCCCCCGATCTGTGGTATCTGGTTCGAGGCGGATAGGAATTTTGTGCATATGTTTGTGACGTTCGGGTTTATATTCATCGGTGGGGCGGCGCTGTGGTTGTTCATGCCATTCATTAATAGGAGGAAGAAAGAGAAGGAGCGGCTGGAATTTGAGAAGACTGGGAAGAAGATTGGGGTGTGACAATTGTGTTGCGGAAGTGTCACAGTTGTATCGATTTGTCTATTACGTGGATTTTTATGCTGGGCGTTTCAGAAAGATCTGGCGTATCTTCACATAAGCAGCCTATGCAGGGCTATATAGAAAATGGGCAAAAAATTTGATCATATAAAAAATTTGATTAAACATTTGATTAGGATGCAGGCGTGAGTTTTAGTTATGTTTTTATCGAACATGTTAAAAAATTAACAAAACAATAAATTACATATTATTGTTATTTTTTATTTATTTTATTATATTTTTGGAATGTGACGTCACGAAACGTTGGACCCCTCCCACCCATGTCACACTTCCATCTATGTATCTAAATCCTGGAACCTGCTTTATTGGAAAGCCGGTATTAGTTATTTTTTTCACAGCGAAACGTGTATTTCGAGAGAGGAGTTTTGGTAGTCTTAATAACTCCATGCTGTCTCCTCACTATGGTCTAAAAAGGACCAGACAAGTTTTTTGCAGGAAGACGCTGGATGCAGGCCGCTTCCAACCGGTCTTTTTGGAAATCCATGGAGGAGGCCTATGTCCAGCAGTGGACTTCTTGTGGCTGAATGATGATGATGATGAAGTTTTTTGCACTCTACCGATTCTCTTTAATGAGTGTAGCTAATATGGCCAGCCTTAGTTTTAGTGTTGCCAAATGAAAAAAATATATATTTTAATTAGATTTTAATAATGTCCAGTCTACGTCCAATGCCTAAAGACGTGGACTTTTATTTCTGTGAATTAAAAGTAATTTTAATTTGGATTTGGTAACAAATTCTCAATAATATTTGTCACAGATATGAATAAGTATCTATATCTTTTTTTCTATTTAAATTAGAGAAATCATTTTACGAAAGCTCGAATCTGTGTAAATCAAGTTTTGTGTCTTTGCCATTTTTTTTTATTAAATAGTTTCAATACTATTTGCTACTAAAAAAATTTGATGTTTCAGGTTTTTTTAGCATAAAATTTATTAGTTACTTAAAAATCGCTCTATTCTTTTTTACTCTCTAGTATGTATTTTTGTGGTCACTAAAGGTACAAATTATGAAGTTACCTTCGTATTTTTAGTATACTTCGGTAAATCACAATAAATTCTTATCTGATTTAGCAAGACTTTTTTTGTAGTTTGGCTTAAAAATATTGGACAGCTCGGAAATAAACTGTAATGTCCTGGGACCTATCTATGCGAACCAAATCCTCAGTGATTCCAATCTGTCAAATTCTATACTAATTTAACAGTTAGACAATTGGAATCGCTCAGGATTTGGTGCGCGTAATAAAGGAGCTGTCCAATTTGTGTATCCAGTTCACGAACTGGCGAATTTTTTTTTTATATACCTAGCCTATGTACGTGCCACTGCAGGGCACAGGCCTCTCAGAGAGGGAATCGGTTTAATTACCACGCGTGCCCCCCCTCTGAACACCTCAGAAACTCAGGTTTCCTCACGAGGTGTCCTTCCTTCACAGTTGGCGAAAAATATATTAAATAATAATAAACTTTCAAAAACCTATTTAGAGGCAAAAAATTCCACCAATGCCGGGATTTGTCCTCAGCGCGGATTTGTCCAACAAAAAGAATATAATCATGTTGGTACAGCGATATTATTCCGATGTAAAAACCTAACTGCAAAGTGGGTTACTCGGGGCTGCAAGTGATGTAAATTACTTCAGCCTGCTGTCGCTGCCTGTACGTAATACAGAGAAGTTTGTAAAGAGGCTCGAAATTTTGCCGATGCCTGCACTTGCTCATTAGCTCAGTTGGGAGAGCGAGCGTTGGCACGGTTAGCCAGAGGTCGCGGGTTCAAGGCCCCGCATTGGCGGAATTTTTAGCCTCTAAATAGATTTTTAAAATTGTCATCAGCACGGATTTGTGCAACAAAAAGAATATTATAATAATAATATAAAAAAGTTATTAAATCAAATAATTTCCACTTTTGGGTGGATAGATCACCCGTAAAATGCGTTTAGATATATTTTCTTGTTAAGTATTCATATTATAATCCTTGCCAATAATGTTTGGACTTTTTTTGTTTTTAGTCATGAATAAATGGCTGAACCAGACGACTATACCATGTTATAATTTAAAATCGATAGCTAAATGGACCGTGTTACGCAGACGTATTCCAACCCACAGTAAGAAACTTTCGAGAAAAACGCATAATATTGTTTTTTTTTTCATGTTTATGTTCAGACGTTTTTAATGTTATAATATTGAATACAAATATAAAACTTTAAACAAAAACATGAGACAAAACAATCTAATACATAAAAAAGTGTTTTTCTCGCAAATGACGTATTTTGGGTTGGAATGTTTCTGCGTAACACACTTCAATTACACTCTTATCTCTATAATTTGTGCAACTTCGTATATTTGGCTAAAATGTGAAACGAAAAATTTCCTAGCCCAATCCTCGAGAGTAAAAAAAATTATTAAAAAATGTTAAGTAAACAATTTTATCTAAATTAATTTTGTAATTTGGAATTTAAAGACTTTGTAAAGACTTAAACAATTGATTTTGAAATACATTCCTGTTTTAATTATATACATTTGTGTTAGTTTTATTTAAAAATGTTATACCTCATATGCTCAATACTTTATTAGGTACTAGTGGTCTTATTTATAAAATCACGATTGCTCTAAAACACTCCTCAGAGGTAGTAGAAAATATGTGGTTACGCGCAGTCTTAAGGAATCGTGTTTTTACTAATAAATAAGACTAGGGCCGACTTTCACCACTTTCTTAAGTGTGGCTTAAATAAACTAAAATTCTTCATAGAAAAAAAAAACAATTTAAATGGCGACTTAAGTGACGTTTAAGAAGCGGTGCGAGTCGGCCTAGGTCTAGATCACAGAATTCCATGAAAAGTAAAAATAATTTCTTTGCAACTGAAAAGTTACATATCGGGCGGGTAAAAAGTGGAAGTGTCTGAATCTTTATTTATTATTTATTTTAATTATTTATTGCACTAATTACATTGTAAATGTACAAGGGCGTCCTTAATGCAAGAAGCATTCTCTTCCAGCAAACCTTTGGTGTTAAAGAGACTGGCGACGGGTAGTGCAAGAAAAAGATGAAATACAATAATAAACTTACGTTTGTGGGTACTTATTATAAATAGTTGAGGAATCGAGTCTCGCAGTTTTTTCCGAACTTCAAAGATAATTTTTTAACTTTTTGACATTTCAATAACAATAAACTACAATTAAATATTTGCATGTTAGAACATATCTAACAGAATGTGAGCTCATATATAATATCATGCCATCCTTGTGTACCACGTTCTAAGCAAATAAAATTATTTTATTTTATTTTTATTTATTTTAATGATTTAATTACAAATGCGTAGTTTTCAGATTTCTCCCTGTACTTCTAGTACGAGTATAAGACGATATTACTTGCCAAATTTCATAGTTCTAGGTCATCGGAAAGTGCCCTATTTTGATTCCCTTCAGTATCAAAATTTACGTTTAGTATCTTTTTGTTTTGCGTTAACTTAGAAGTTCAATTTTTTCACAGCTCCAAGGGACTATTCGAGTATAACGTTTTAATTTCAACTCGATACCTCCACGCGTTCCCGAGGTCTTGACAGACAGACAGACGGACGGACGGACAACAAAGTGATCCTATAAGGGTTCCGTTTTTTCCTTTTGAGGTAGGTACGGAACCCTAAAAAAAGCAAAAATAGTCTGCGTAATAAATGAATGAGTAGAACTCATTAAAGAGTAATAAAAATTTGGCATCGGCACACTAAGAAGAGGAATGCTCTTACCAAGCTCTTACTCAAAACCCGTTACCTCCTTTCCAGCTCGAGGCGTTCGACGAAGTACAGGACACAGTTCGCGAGATCGAAGACCACGCCCACCCCAAGCTGCTCCTCACTTCGGAGAACAACTCGCATACAACCGACAGACACAACGGCTCTCCGCCAGTCTTCCAGAACGACGAAAAATCTGACAACATGGCGCGCTCCGTCAGCGCCGCGTTAGTCTCATCTGTCAAACTGACAGAAGAGAGGGCGCGAAAAACATCGACGCCAGCGTTCTCGAAACATAACCTCCAACATATATCGAGTAAAATATCCAATCACGTGCCTAGCAACCCGAGTCTGGCTTTAGAGGCCGTCCCCGAAGGGAAATCCTCGAGAGTGAATTCGACTGAAGGGTTCGGTAAGAAATTGGTACCACCTAAGACGCCTAAACGCAGTCCGTCAACTTCCAGCTTTCAGTACATGTCGACGCCTTTTCATGGTTCAACGCTGTCGGCCTTTGAGAAGCCGAGCGAATTCGCGTCGCAGTTCTCGCTGAAATCTGTGACTAGAAAACGGCCTAAGGACGAGACAGCTAAGAAGGAGCCAAGTAAATACTTCGACATAAACCTTTTGAGAGACCCGATTTATCTAGTGATTCTAATATCAAATTGCACTTGCGCGATTTCCTACACCAACTTCATTATTTTAGTGCCCTCGTACGCGAAAGAAATGGGATTTGATAAGTCCCTTGGAGCTTATTTGCTGTCTATAATATCTGCCTTAGATTTGGTGGGACGAATCGGTGGCTCCGCCCTGTCCGACATAGTTGTTACACCAAAGCGTTATTTCTTCATTTCCGGTTTATTGCTCTCCGGTATCAGTTTAGCTGCTATACCTTTAGTGAAGAGCTATTCAGCGATCAGCGCGTTTTGCTCTATATTTGGTTTAGCGTCAGGCGTTAACGTCGGCGTCACAGCGTTGGTGATGACTGAGATGTTAGGCACGGAGAGGCTAATGTCTTCGTATGGTATTAGTCTGTTCGTGAACGGTATTCTACAGCTGGTAGGCCCGCCCATATGCGGGCTTTGGTTTGAAAGGGAGGAGTCCTACAAGTCGCTGTTTGTGACTCTAGGGTTTATATTGATATTTGGGGCCGCGCTTTGGGGCCTTGTTCCTCTTATAAACAGGAGAAGGGAGCGTGCTCGGAAAAGGAAAGGTGTCGAGAGTAAGGCGTAGGATTCAGTGTGTATCGCGCTCGGGTAGGTACCTTTAAGGGTGGCCAGAGGGAGGTATTTGTTGCTAGTGTCTTGTATTTTGAATAGGTCGTCGAATATTTTATTATAATTTCCGGTATGGAGACGGTAGGTAACTAATTTAGTGTTCGGCGTAATAAATATAAGGAGGCAGACAATTATTTCGGTCAACAAAATAAATGAGCGTCAACACGTGGTCAGGAAATAAATTAAAATTAATTAATTTATTAATCCAACAACTTGAAAGCTGATAAATCTAGAATTTTCCGCTTGACAATTTGGAAGTTTATGCTGATCAATTTTATTATGTTGCTGCATGGTTTTATACTATCTCTCGACCACTGAACTAATTGCTGCTCAAAAGAATTCCGACAGAAAAGACTTTTGTTGTGGAAGCTATGACAGTGTTTCAGCGGAAAATACTATATGAAGCAGAAAAATAATGAAATTGAACAGCAAAAATTCAAAATTGGTCAGCTGAAAATTCAAAATTAGTCGGAAACAAAAAATTCAAATAATTCAGCAGGAAGTTCCAATCGTCTACGCATTTGTATTAAAATTTGATAATTATTTGCTAAACGTGTTTCACCTATTTGCTGACCACGTGTTGCTGGTAATTTATTTTGCTAACCAAAAATAATTCAAAATAATATTTTTTTATTCAAAGTGACACAGAAACTGCGACTTAATGAACGTTACAAGTTAAATTATGTATCCATTTCAATATCTAGATCATTTTGAAAAAAATTGGACAAAAAACTCCAAACTTACGGTCTTATTTATAAAAACACGATTGCTTAAAACATTCCTCAGAGGCAGTTTAAAAAGTCAGCGGTAAAGGCAAAGACGTAACCACAGATTATTTAAACTGCCTCTGAGTAGTGTTTTAGAGGAATACTGTTTTATAAATGACACCGTAAGTGTTCAATTATGGTCCTTAATTAACAATTAACCATAATTAACATAACATAAACTCACGCCTGTATCCCAGAGGGGTAGGCAGAGACCAGGGACTGCCACTTGCTACGATCCTGACAGATCACTTTCGAACACAATTAACAGTCCTTAATTAACAATTGCTGACTTATCGAATGGATTTTTGCTGATATTTGTTGATGATGGAATATTTGTTTTACTAATTGTTTAATAGCTCCCAATTTAATTGTAGACACTTCGATCTTTCTTTGGATCGTTCGTAACCTATTTGGCGGTCAGTGACTTGTTTCAAAATCAAATTAAAAAAAAAAATTTTAAAATTGCTCACTATACAGGGTGTCTCTGAAAGGTACCCCTCAATCGAAAAATTATCTTCCTACACCCACAATATTGCATCTAATTTAGGTGTAGGGGGGGGGTAACCTGAAATGTTACTACTTTATTCTGCTTTTTTGTAGGCGTGATTAATATGTATTATGTATGTCTTTGCCATCTTTCAGCTTTCTCGTACTAATCGTCTCTGAGCTAGGCCGCGGACAGACAGACGGACGGACATGGCTTTTTAGAATTCCGCAGTCGATAAGGAACCCTTGTATTCCTTGTCGACTCCGTAGTCCTAAAAAGTGTTTGAAATTGTTTTACACCGTATTTAAAACTTTTGTTTTGTGTAAATACCGTTTTTAAATTTAGTGATATCGCTCATCATCGAATTTAGTGATATCTCGTTTATCTCTGTACGATCCCTTAATAAAATATCTAGTTACCTTTTTGAAACGCCTTGTATAGTCAGTGTCCAAAATATGATTTCTTAAGATAAACTCCTCCGTCAAAGATGTGATTATCGAATTTATTTTCTGTAGTCTTATTGATAAAATCGCGATTCCTACACTCCTCAGAGGTAGTTAAAATTTTATTTAAACTGCCACTGAGGAGTGTTTTAGAGGAATCGCTGTTTTATAAACAAGACGGTAAATTTTTGTTAGGTTATGGGTTTTGGGATCTTCTTAATTAGGCGTAAGCATTTTTTACTATTAGGTACTTATTATCCGAAGTAGATATATTTTTATTTTTAAATCTTATACCTACATAGGTAGGATTTTAGTGGTACGTTTCTGTAAAATTTTGACCGCATCTCGTTCATTCTGATTAGGTTAGGTTACAGGTTACGTTCCATCTAACTTTAGTACCTCCTAGAGGTAGAACAAGTTTATGAGACCGCCCCCTTAACCGACTAAAAAAAAAGAAGGAGGTTCTCAAGGCGTTCGTGTATGTTTTTATGTATGTTCAGTTCACTGAAAAGTGGTCCCATATAAATTTGGTCAAGATTTGTTGATGGGATCCATGCAAGTTTTCATTTAAGTTGGTTGTTTTGTTACTGAAGTATTTTTTTTTGTTTTTCCGTGTCCATCATACGTATGACGGATTTTTATCGAAAACAATTCCGTTGAACCAGTATTTCGCGATATAATTCTAACCTAAGTATTATTTTCACAATTTTTATTTTTAATAAATAAGATGACTTATGAGGTATGAGGACGACGCAGCGTGGGCAGGCGCCCCACCAGAAATGGTCTGACGACCGGGCGGGCGGTACAACACGGGGAAGCTTGGAAAACCATGAGGGAGGCCTTTGTCCTGCAGTGGGCGTCAAATGGCTGATGATGATTTAATGAAATAATTCAACGACCTAAGTATTATTGACTTAATTCCGGATTCACTTGGTTCTTTGTCGGATGAGTCTGACCAGGTATTATTACGATTACTTAAGTATTAATTTTACATTTTGTTTACGTGGGAGACGAAAACGGTACGCCATTTGTCCATCTTTGTAACAAATAAATGAATACTTCCATAACGTGTTGTTGCCTCAGTATCGATAAATTAAACGAAATTTCCAATAATCAGAAGGTTGACATTCATATTATTTTTAAAAAAAATGTCGTTTAACTCTTTCGGTTCAGTAGTAGGGTGTCATGCAACCAATGTTTCGTTCAGCAACTGGCCGCGTCGAAAAATAAGAATGTATGAAAAACATTAAATTGACTATTTTCTCATTGGAATTGGTTTAATTTATCAATAGTGAAGGAACGGCTTTTAGGTTTGATGTTACGACTATTTCAATGGCACGTTCTACAGGTAGGTATATTTATTATTCAGAATGTAATATGACATACTCGTTGCTAAGGATTCCCTTTATTATCTAGGTAGTAAATAAAGAACGAACGAACAAGAAACGCTTATTTAAATGTCAATTTAATGAACAAAACAATGTGCAGTGGTAATAAAATCTCCATAAACATCCAAAAACAAGTGGTTCTGATCGTCAAAACAAACTAGGTACTTGGGCTTCTTGGGGTAAATGGTTCGGCTTCTTGGGGTAATATATAAAATACAACTTCCAAAAACTGTGTTTTATTTCAATGAAGCGATGAAACTGATTCGTTGAAAGGTTAGAGTGCTCATGTCAAAATTGAAGAAAATCTAGGAATGGATGAAATTATGCATTTAAAAATTACATAACAGAATTCAAAAGCAAAAGAGAAATAACGAAAGATGAAGTAAAAACCGGCAAGTGCGAGTCGGAGTCGCGCAGGAAGGGTTCCGTACCGTTATCTATACAACATTAGACAAAGATCGAATTTGAGAACAGCGCCATCTATAGAAACCAACAGGAAGCGTTTAATATCGACATTTAACGACATGACATCGCCGCTATGAAGGTTACATAAATGACCGCTAGATGGCGAGCGCTGTCTTTGACAACGTTTGTTGTATGGAAGCCCCCATTAAATATTTATTTTATTCTGCTTTTAGTATTTGTCGTTATAGCGGCAACAGAAATACCTACATCATCTGTGAAAAGGATCTCGACCATTAGCAGTATCGCTAAAATCTAAATAGTGTCACCAGTTTTCAGTGTCCATAATTCATGTTTTAAATTATAAAAAATAGGGGTTTTCTTATTAAACCATGACTTCTCCGTAATTCTAAATTAATAAAGTTATACAATAATTAATGCTTCCGGTTTAACGACCGCTGTCATCTTGATACAAGTCTACTGATCCATTCACAGACCTGTTTAAATCTCAATCTGTGCATTCAATAATGTAGTGTTGCCATCCAACCGACCACTACTTTTCAAATCGAATGAATCGATACAGGGAAGAAATAGGCATATTTAGCTGAAAAAAATTGCATACCTAACAACTTTTGTTATTTCGTTTGATAATACCTACTTCATTTGCATATTTCTTTATCCACCTGTTCATTAAGATTATTTGTGGTTTACATTATATATTAGGTACTAACACTAGATAACAGATTCAACAGTGTGGACCTTCATCATCATCATCATCAGCCATTTAAGGCCACTGCAGGACATATGCCTCCTTCGTGGTTTTCATAACCATGAGGGGTTTTGCCATAATCGCCACGCTTGGCAGGCGGGTTGGCCATCGCAGTATGCGGTTGAAATCTCAGGAAGACGCTGCTGCCCGTCTCCTGGTAATTTATTTCCTTAGTCGCCTTCTACGACATCCACGGAAGGAAATGGAGTGACGCTATTCTTAATCCGGTGCCACACGGATCCGTGGATCTTGTGGACCTTAATTTGACGGAATCGCTCGGATGCTGATCTTTAAATAAATCAGGAAAGCGGTGGTTATGTATTAACAGAACGCTTGCATCACATTCCAAGGTGTTGGGTTCGAATCGGACATTGTATGTGATCTTTTTATAGCAGTACGACTGTCCAACGTTTACAGAAAACATCGAGAGGAAACATGTGTATGAGGTACACCCCATGTCCCCATACCTCACCTTACTCCAAAAAAGCTAAAAATAGTGGCAGATTATACTCCTCGGTATTTTGTACATTCTGCCGCAGCGTATGTATTTGGTCCAACGTATGTAAAGCCTTATCGGAAACCGACTTGTTCGGGGAGCTGAAAGTCATCGAGCTCGCGTGCGAGACGATTCGTGCCCTAAAGTGGGCATATAACGTAATCAGTACCTACGCATGGGTGACTTTGCAACTAAAATGTCATGGTTTATGTACATAGACTGCACATTATATATGTTATTATGTAAAGGTGATATGAGGCATAATCACCGGGCTTTCTACTCTCATCACGTTAATCAATTATATTACATTTCAGTTATATTTTATGAAATGGTGACTGATGGAATCGAATTGATGATCGATATAAATTACATTTTGCAGCACTGAACGTCATCGTTCATAATCTGTGCTATGCCCTGTCACCTATCATTATAACAGTTTTGCGATTGTTTTCTTCATGATCAGAATGTATATTTGTTTATGAACTATTTCGCATGAATGTTAGTATTTTTGTGAGACGGAGTGAATGAGTTCTTGTGTTTTTGTAAGTCTCCATATTGGTGTGTATTCTATCGTAAAATACACACTCCATCATTATGGATGATACACTGAATTTGCGCTGGCCTGTTATACTATAAGAATACCCTTAGAATTCTCCTACGTCTCAGTCATCGTCGCTGCAACAAGTGTTAGTAACAAACGAACATTGTCGCCTCAAATCCATCGTCAACACTCGTCAACTTCCATTTTCTTCTCTAATACCCGGTTCCTATATTTAATGAATCGTTATTGGTAATCGGTAACTTATCATTAATAAGCGTCCCGTAACTTGAATAGCTGGTTGATGTTTAAAAAATTGTTAGGAACTTTACAAATTGTTATCTCCATACATTTATCGCACGGTACGTTATTCGAAACCGTTTTTAAGAGGAATACTTGAGTAGACATTTTAACTATCCGTAAGCAAAACGAGTCGTTCTTGAATATAGGAACCGGGCACAAATAGTACTACAGCTTAAATAAAACAGCTTCCATGCATTTTGTGTGGGTTATGGCTTATTATTATTTCAACTCAAGAGCGGTTGGAGAAGAATGAGTGAAAGAATTTAGTCTGGACGAACAGTTTAGTCCCGGTGCAACCTCTTCGCTAGCTGAATTCACCTGAGTTACGCGGAGAGTATACACACGACGTGTGAGAATGACAGTTTCATGTCATGACATGGTATAGGACAAGAAAAATGCGGTAGTATTAATGACCTAATTACATCCTCGTCCGGAGAATTACTTTAATGCTAACAATAGTATTTTAAAATTCTAAGCCAGTACTTCAAATTAAGGTATTATTTCATTGTGGCACAACTTTGTTGATAGCGATACTAAGTGTCTTAATCACTTGATCATTTTCCTTTCAACTGTCTAGCTGTCACGGTTCATGAGATACACCTTGGTGACAGACAGACGGACAGACAGACAGACGGACGGTGAAGTCTTACTAATAGGGTCCCTTTTGGCACCCTTCAGGTACGGAACCCTAAAATTATATATAACAGAATTCAAAATAAATAATGAAAGATGAAGTAAAAACGAATGGTGTAAAAAGGTTCGACTGCCTCGTTGGACTAGCCGTTAAGGCGCTTAACTACCAAGGCAGAGGTCGTGGGTTCGATTCCCACTGGGGCCGCTATACATCTGTGCAAATGGTCTCAGTCTGGGTGTATTTCCATGTTTGTGATGTCCTTGCCTGGTTACCATAGCACAGGGTATCCTAGTTTGCGAACAGGTGAAGTGAGTGAGATGTGTGGAAGTTATTAATTTATTTATGTGAACACCTCAGACAGTCAGGTTTCCTCACAATGTTTTCCTTCACAGTCAGCGAGTGGTATTGCTACTATAACTTCACAAATGTACGTTACTTAGGAAACAAAGTCATTGGTACATTCCGGGATTCGAACCCACGACCTCCCGAATGAGAAGCCGGCGTTCTGCCGCTCCGCTATCACCGCTAAAAAGATTACACCGTTACAAACTTCTACAAAGAACTTCGAAATCGAGAAAACATTACAGTTCCATACATCTTAATGCCGCAATGGAAAGAAAAAAAGTGAAAGTGAAATTGTCTGTATGCTTTAATTGGCTGTAACTGAAACTAAAAACTAAGTGGTAACGTTGGCGAACGGCGAAAATTTCTAGGCTGGCCGGAAGAGATTTCAGTTGAAATAAGTCCGCCTTTGCACGTAACTTCTGTCACTGGCCCGTTTTTTTTTAAATTTTTTTTTCATGTAGGTAACCTATATCCGTCCCACTGCAGGGCACAGGCCTTGAGAGAGTATGGGCTTAATCACCACGCGTGCCCGCTGTGGATTGGCAATTTTAAGCGCTCTGAGCCGAGCCAAGCCGAAAATTAAGCCTGTTATTTATGTTTTATTTTTTTTAATGTTTCTATTGTACCTACAATAAAGAGTAACAAACAAAGAGCTGCAATATGTTTCGTTGTGTTTTCGAAGTTTTTCCCATAGTTGACGAGTAAAACCTTCCATTTTTATGTTTATGGGGATTTTGTGACACCCTGTATAACTCTGTGCCATTTTTACCTATTTATACGTAGAATAATGAGTAAATCTTTTATCAACCACTACGAATAGGACCGCGTTACGCAGAAACATTCCCTAAGTAACTTTCGAGAAAACGGTTTTTTTTATTTTGTTTTGTTCAGACGTTTTATATTGTCAATCAATCACTATAAGTAAGATGATTGCGTTTGAACAAAATATGAAAAAGTAAAAAAAGCGTTTTTCTCTAAAGTTAGGTAGCTACTTATTGTGGATTGGAATGTTTCTGCGTAACACGGTCCGATTATTTGTTGCTTTTGGACATTATTTCAAGGATATAAGTTTCAATTTAAAGCTGTAATGCCACAGTTCGGAAAGGTCGGAATTGGGAATGATGACTATTGAGTTAGGGCCACTAAGTAAATAATTAAGAAACGTCCTGTCACGCTCTTTTCTGAGAAATTCGAAGACAGCACTACAATTAACTATTTACTTAGCGAAATTCTCAATTCAGAAACCGGCCCTTAGTTTAACACTTCATGTCAATATGATCATGTTAAAAGCGCGCTGTGCCGTCGAACTACAATAGTAAGGAATCCTATGGTAAAATCATTGCCTTATGAAATCGAGGGCATCAAATTGAAAGGTCGTATCTACAAAAATTCTAAAGTCAACAGTAACAACATTTGTAACTGAGATACAAATTAAACATTGGTGTATATTTAACGAAGATCTAGATCGTTTGGGAGAAGAAAATGGACAAAAATCTCTAAAACTCTTTTCTCTATTTTTAGAGTACGTCCTATTGCATTAAATTAAAGGCCATGTCTACAAAAATCTATATTTTTTTAAATTGAACGGTCGTATTTTCGTAAATTCTATATTTGTAGAATACAGCAAGACATGAACATTGAAAGGTCGTATCTACAAAAAATATATAATTGCACAACACAACCTAGGACATCAAAAATCAAAGGTCATCTACAAAAACTCTATATTTGTAGAGTATAACTCAGGACATCAACGTTGAAAGGTCGTATCTACAAAACAAAATTTTTGTAGATACCAACTTTTAGTTTGCTACCCTCAATATAAATAAAATTGGTGTTTTTTTGGATACTTCCAAGAGTTTACAAGAACTTACCCCGTTTATAATATAGTAGATTGCATCTACAAACCTCGTAAAATAACTACATAGGTATAATAGCAATATTGTGCACTTAGAATGTAAATAAACACGTTTTTATACGGGGTGGTTCAGAAAGATCCTGCATCGAAATATGAAATTCCTGTAAAAAAAGCAATGTGAAACACGATTTGCTTTTTCAGGTTTTCTTTTTGTAGCGTTTAATGTCGGGCATATACAAAAAGAAAACCTGAATATATATATATATATATCAAGCGCGTATATTTCAACTTACATAATTACGGGTAAAACAATTTTTTTAGTGTAATTCGTGGCATTTTGTTGTGAAATAACTGAACCTGGGTGCAAACGCCACCATCATATTTTGCGCTGGTCCCTTATTAAAAGTTGCTTTTCCTGCAGCAAACACGACCTTTCTGCGATCACCTGTGAACTATTTTTATGACCAGTAAGTACCTATATCACGATGTCTGTACAGAATTTATAGCACAATTTTTGCGCTATTAGGTATTGTTTAAATTTTTCTCAGATAATAACTGACTGTAAATGAGAAGTGATATTGTACATTTTAAATACAGGTGACAATTTGAGATGGGGCAGAAAAGGGATCTACTAACAGATATTTTCTAGGGTACTGGAATACGTTTTTAACCTTTTCAAAATTATCTTCCTAATTCATTTTTGATATCTAAATTGTTTTTGTTTTACGAACCTTTTCCAGTAGCTAGCTATATTCTTGCAACCCACTCCATTCGAAGGTTGTCTGGAAGAGATCACTCAAAGTGATAAGACCGCCAATTGTACACCATAACTTAGATGTAAGACATCACACGTAATTATTTTATCTGGTTGTGCAATTGTGTTCTCTATCAATAAGGGTAGGTATTATATAAATCCCTTTGCTGTCCCATCTCAAATTACCACCCTGTAGACAGAACTGTCACTATATTGTAAACAAATGCCTTTTCAGAAATGCCACTAGGTATAGTCCGGACAAATCTTTTTGACGGTAACGTGAACATAGTCACAGATCGTTTGCACATCGCTTACTGTCTTTACGTAGTGTGATGCCTAGTAAATCACTATTACATAGTCAATTACTAAAGTAGGTAGTCAATTACTCACACATACACTGTAGACACTAAGCGATGTGCAAACGATCTGTGACTATATGTTCACGTTACCGCTAAAAAGATCTGTGCCTACCTATTATATCGTGAACAAAAAGCGTTGATCAGACAATCGACGTTTACATTTGTTACTAAGTCGTTAACGAATCTTGTTGACGAGTGATTTTTTAGCTACCTGTAATGTTCAAATACATTTACCCCAAATGACCTATGTACAGCCTCTCTATTACGCTCACCAAATCCTGTCGTAGTCCTGACGTTTGCGACAGCAATTAGTATGGAATTTGACAACTTGACGCTGGGAATCCTTCGTCATTCGGTGTGCATAATTAGGCCACAGAAGTGTATCGTCAACATATCGTCCTATGAAAAAGAACGAAATAGTTACCTACCCCTTTTTTTATCTAACCTGAATTTTTATTCACTAAACTCACTTTAATTCACCATCCAAGTTGAAATATTGTTTAGGTGGTTGGTGAATTTCGTCGCTCATAATGTTTGCTAACATGATAAAGTTGAAACGTGAAGCGTCGGACACACAGGAAGGACGTGGGACGAGGGCGGGGCGAAGAGGCGGCGTCCTTTCAATTCACTTTCGGGACGCCCTGCTCTGACAAAATATTGCGCTTTAAAGCTTAATATTTCGCAAACGGAACCCTAAATCGAAAAATGGTCTCCCTACACAATATTTTTAAATTACCAATCTAACGATGCTCCACACTTTGGTGGACACACACATTTGTTATAGCGGCAACAGAAATACATCTGTGAAAATTTCAGCTGTCTAGCTATCACGGTTCATGAGATACAGCCTGGTGACAGACAGTGGAGTGTTAGTAATAGGGTCCCTTACCCTTTGGCTTCGGAACCCTAAAAAAGGAAGAAAAAGGTACTGAAGCCATGGAACATAACCTACATAGTTAAAACGGGACTCTGCACAACGTGTCGCGTCTTCGTTGTGTAGAGTTCGCGTCTTCCTCCCGTCCACGTTCTCCCTCTGTGCCCGAGGCCTAAGCCGTCGTGGAACTTCAGCCGCATAAATTCGGCAGTGTGTTTAGACACTTACCCCCGATTTCTCGTATACGTTAATAATTCTCTTAATCTACTGCTAACATAACAGCTGTCAGTTGGACTAACTGTTTAAAAAACAAAGACAGCTGGCAGCAATTCTAAAAGACAATTAAGAGTAAATTAACAGTGTGGGAGAAACCGGAAGTTAGTGAGACTATCTCAATAAAAAGAAATCTGTGGTATGATTTTGTACAAAAATGTATGCATATTTTTTTATCATGAATCAAATTAATATTTTCCGATGAGAAAATATCAGTGAATGAACTAATTTAATTTTATTGTAAAATAAAAATATTATTATTATATTCTAGCTTGCCGTTTTATTGAAAAATACCTATGATACCTTAAATACATAAGTTTTGGTGCGAAGAAATAAATAAAACCGCCAAATGTTAAAAGGTAGGTACAACTTTTATTAAAAACACAAAAAATCACAATAGAAAAATACCAATCACAAAGTTTTAAAGACCATTGTGTGAAAGTAATAACTGTGTACATTTTTATACAAAAAATTACATTTAGTATATCCTTCGATACCTAAAGAAATCGTGGAATTGTTTTAAAAAAAGATGCAGGAATTGATTTTATCTTAAAAATTGGTCCTCTTAAAATATCACAACAAAGAAAACAATATTATATTTGTGCATAATTAAGTTTGCAAATCATGAATCCAGGGAGACACGTTTATTAAGTTTGCAAATCACTAATCAAAGGAGACATATTTGATAGAGCCAAAATTATGTGCATAGTTAAGTTTGCAAATCATGCATCAAAGGAGACACGTTTGGAAGAGCCAAAATAGAAGCATTGATGTATAATATGTACTGCCTGCACAATTTTATCTAATTTATACCGAACAACGGCAGAACAAAAAAGAGTTATGATTCTAGCAATCTATATAATGTTGTGTGTTGCTATCCGTTGTTGGTTACAGTTTTGTAAACTTCCTTTTTAGATTCTAAGAATATTCCATACTATAGTAGGTAAAAATCACATTTTGATACACCTAATTTCGAAATTAAATAATACGCCAATAAATATCCAATTGTATAAATAAAGTATATATTAGATTTGTTTTAGAGATCTTTTAAAACAGTTCCAGTTAATTTAGAAATTTTTAAAAATAATTAACCCCGATGGCTCCAAAACGCAATAATCAGTTTTTTATTTATGTAAATAATCCAAGCAAGGCTATACTCTCTTGGAAATAAAAATCACACAGTATGAAGACACCAAAATTCTACAATAACAATTTAGTATACTAAAAATTACTTAAAAAGAATAGCTTGTGTACATTTATCTATAAAAAGCTGCCAGTTTATTAATTGAAATATTGTATGACTCATTCTTACATTTATGTACTTATGACATTAATAGAATTAGATGTATTAAATTGTATACAAATAGATTAGAACAAAAAAATAACTAAGCAGGGTAGTAACGTGTGATGGGACAGGATTTTTTGGCCATTCCGAGACTTTAGATAAAAACAAAAATGTTTTTTGGACCAACATTAGTTTATCGTACTAGAAAAATCCGAAATTAAAAAATACCTTTTCCCACGTATGTGAATCAATTCCTGACTTGAACAAAAAAAAACGTAACAATACATGCATTTTTACTACCGTATAAGTGTATGAAAATGAATATATTGTTACGATTTTTTTTTAATCTAACACTTGCTAGCAATGGCTGCCAAACATATATGGTCTCCTAATAGGATTCTCCAGTAGCTGGATTCAGATAGTCCCGTTTCTGTCCCCTCCCAAATGACCACCCTGTATATTCGGTCTCATTCCAGTAAATAGTAACATATGAGATATTCATACGAAGGTTGAAGCCTGCGCCGCGTTTCATAAAACTACAATTCATCCTTTATTATGACAAGTTCTCGACTTGCACGTTAAAAGATAAATAGTCATGTTAAAAGATAAATAGTCATGTTAAAAGATAAATAGTCATGTTAAAAGATAAATAAGCATGCTTAATTTTTTCCGTACAACTAACACTGTTCATTCATATAACCTGTCGAAAAATAATTTTACAGTCACGACTTCACGAGGCACAAAAACGCGCCACCCAAATCAATTCGGGCTCTAACAATGAAGGAAACGCCTTAAAATTTACAAAGTGTTGTAAAATAATCTTTATACCACACCCACTCAGAAAGTCTCATTGCTCGTTCATAAACGGGTTACAAAGTTCGTCATTTCACCCTTATAAATGTGCTAAGGGAAAAGCTATAAATATTTGTATGTTATATTTAACAAGAATGAGCTGAATATACCTACATATCACAATAACATTGCTTGAAAGCAGTACAAAACATTATATGCAAGTATTTCAGTATATCAGATCTGCACAATACGAACTGGGTTCTGTTACATGGAATAACAACTCATGGTTTACTATGACAATCCGATGTGCATTGCAAAGATGATTAATCAACACATGCAAGTTGCCTTTTGTGGCAACTTAGACACACCACAGGCTACACCTATGGTCCTGTTTTTATTTATTTGTTTTGTCTGTTGTGTATTTAGTTTTCTTTCTGTTGTTCTGCATATTACCCATGTTACTTATCTGTGTATTTTGTTTCTGTTGTGTCTTGATGGTATTATACACGTCTTTCTTCTTTCTCAGATTAACAAGTAGAAAGATAAGATAAGGATATTCTCTGTTGTACACCAGCCCCGTTTAGACATCAAAAGTCGCGAGTTTCCAGTTCAATCAATGTCAAATTCAGCACAGCGACTCGCGCTACCTAGCACAAGATATAAAAAGCGGCCAAGTGCGAGTCGGACTCGCGCACAAAGGGTTCCGTACCATTATCTATACAACATTAGACACAAAGATTGGGAAAAAACGGCAAAAAATCACGTTTGTTGTATGGGAGCCCCCCTTAAATATGTATTTTATTTTAATTTCATTATTTACTTTTGTAGCGAATATAGAACTAAATATTCTGTGAATATTTCAAGCGTCTACCTGTTGCGGTTATTAATATCGAACAAAAAACGGCAAAAAATTACGTTTGTTGTACGGGGCCCTTAAATATTTACTTTTTTCTGTTTTTACTATCTGTTGTTATAGCGGCGACAGAAACACATCATCTGTGAAACTTTCAACTGCCTAGCTATCACGGTTCATGAGATACAGCCTGGTGACAGACAGACAGACGTATCTTAGTAATAGGGTCCCGTTTGGCACCCTTCGGGTACGGAACCCTTAAAATTTGCAACCATACACAGTACGATTGGCAGCCTCGGCTACGCACATCGAATTGTCATAATAAACTATGGATTGACAAACGTGGCCCTGAGGCGTCACTGCGTAACTTTTTCACTGCACAGAATCGTCCTACTTCGTTGCGAAGGACGTTGCCAACCGCAGCCGTCGACGGCAGGCAGGTGGAGACGTTTGTAACAAAAAAGCTGCGCGCCCTCCTCGGCATCGAGGTGGGTCGCTCAAGATGTCGGTTTAGGGGTCCTTAGGACCAAACCAGCCCCCAGGTGGTGTTTAGTGGGTAGGCGCACTTCCTGTGAGTCCCACATTGGCAGCACGGCCGGGCCCGTGCTGTTATGCATGAGCATTCACCACCTCCCTCCCCCGTGTCCTCCGGAGGGTGCCCTTTTTAGGGCTAAAAAAAAAACAAAAAAAAAAAAGCAAACAAAAAAAAAAAGTTACAAACGTCTCCACCTACGGCCTATTAACAAAATATGTCGGTCAAAAACCGTTTTATTAATCGTGTATACATTTATTTTTATAAAATGTGACCATTTTAAAAACCTATTTAGAGGCTAAAAATTCCACCTCTAAATAGGTTTTTAAAATTGTCCTCAGCACGGGTTAGTGCAACAAAAAGAATATACAAAATTGTGACAATGTTTATAGATTCTTTTACAAGTCTGTGTAAAAAGTTGTATATTTTAGTCTCAAATTGCAGGAGTCGATATGTTAAACACATTATCTAGAAATCATCTAAACCATAGTAAAAACTCGTTTATTTTGCCGAGGGTAGTAAACAAACAGTTAATGCTTTCAAAAAGACGCCTGTCACCTCAGTCTACCGAGACCACGGCACTTGCAAAAGTACCGAAACGTTGGAAAATTGTAAAATAAAACAAATAAACGAGTAAATATCTGTGCGAATTCAGTATTTATTATGTCTAGTGCTCGTGTTAACCTTAGAAAGTACTTACCACATATTTATAGCTATTTAATTCGCTTATTACTTTATTTAAATCAAGTGGAAATACGACAAAATTCACGGCTTATGAGATTTTTTTAAATTAAACTAGGTTATTTTTGTTAAACTATTCAAAAATGAGAATACGTTTGTCAAAACAATGAAATTAAGAGACCTTTCAACTTTTATACACCTACGGCCTTATTTATAAAAACACGATTCCTCTAAAACCAATTTAAAACTCTGTTTGTTTAATCTGTGGCGACATCTTTTCCTTGTAAAATCTCCACCACAGACTATTTTAATCGGGGTGTTTCACCGGTCACTTTATGTTAAGAATATTGTCAAAAAAATAATGCAATTCTAAAGTAATTTTTCTCTATCAAAAATGTACGAAAATTAAACATACCTTTATAAAGTCACACCTGCCTTCAGGTGGAGTAGGAATTTTCTCTATCAAAAATGTATGAAAATTAAACATACATTTATAAAAATTCACACCTACATCCAGGTGGAGCAGGCAGAGACCAGGGTTTGCCACTTGCCACGATCCTGACAAAGCTCCTTGCTCCATTGCATTTGAGAAGAGTGTGGCGCCGGATTAAGAATAGCGTCACTCCATATCCTCCCGTGGATGTCGTAGAAGGCGACTAAGGAAATCAATCACCAGGAGACGGGCAGCAGCGTCTTCCTGAGATTCCAACAGCATACTGCGATCGCCAACCCGCCCGCCGAGCGTGGCGATTATGGCAAAACCCCTCGTGGATATGAAAACCACGAAGGAAGCCTATGTCCTGCAGTGGGCGTCAAATGGCTGATGATGATGATGATTTGAGAAGAGTATTTTAGAGGAATCGCGTTCCAAGAAACAATACCGTCGATATACGAACATTGAATTACGTCTAACATGAATGTCGTGTCAAAGGTATGCTCATTCTTTTTCAATCATCAAGCATGTTAGAAGGTTTGAATGAAAATTAAGTAAAAGCAGTTGAGCATTGCCTCCCCAAATCACAGAAAGACAATACATTAACAAAATGTTACAATAAACTAATAAAGTTGATATCTATTTGTTAACTTCGTTGACATGAGATTTTCATCGTCCTTCCTCTCCCCTATAATAAATTGCTTAATAAATCTAGCTCTTATATTAAATGTGAGCCCTACAAGGCGGACCGTCAAGGAGCAATCGGGTATTTGGCAAAATATCAAATGAGTTACTTTTAAAACGGAATTTTGTATGAAAATACTGGCTTATGACGTCACATTTCAGAGCACTCTTTTTATGTTTAATCTATTTAGAAATTGTAATAACTAGTGATTGACTAACAGAGATACATTTTCCGATATATTTTGTAATTTTTGTTTTAATCGAGCATTGATATGACCACAATACGTAACTTGCAGGAAAAACGCTTTTTATTTATTACTTTTTAGATTATTTTGGTTCCATGTGGTTAGACGTTTTTTATTTGTAATTACGTTAACATCAAACTCGTCTCAATAAAAACATAGAAAAAAAATCTAATACTTAAAAAAGACTTTTTCTCGCAAGTTACGTGTTTCGGGTTGGACTGTTTCTGCGCAACACAGTCCAATTTATTGTTGATCGTGTCACATACCGTATTCCCATACAAACGTAGTTTGGCTTTGTTTACAAATGCTGACACGCCTGCTCGCAATGAAACCACACCAATACAAAGAGGATACAAATCGAGGTTCGATCGTGCTTAGAATTGGAAATAAACTTATTAAAACGATATTATAGCCTTGTTGATAAGTTTCAATGAAAAATCTTATGAGGCAATAATTTGTTTTATGCCACACCTGGCCAAAACGCGGGTTTTTCCGCACTACGGGAACGCGTACGGGAAAACCCACTGTGAGGCCAAGTGACGACACAAAATTGTGTACACAACACGGACTGTACAATAGAAAGCCCTCCGACGCATATTTATTTTACGGCTCTAGTTATATAATGTACAATTTTATTCTGTTTTGGAGGCACAAACCTCGATGCATTTCATTATACGATCAGGCATGTCGTTTGTGAATAAAAACCAAACTACGTTTGTATGGGAATTGCTCCTTGACGGTGCGCCTTGATAGACAAAGGAAAACAGGGGTTCCCAAACTTGAGTTCGCGGCTAGTCTTCCATATTTAGCCGGTCACGTTTGGCTTTTTACGGTCGTGTCGGGCCAGATACGAGTCACCGAGTGCCAGTGTTACGTCAATATTACGGACGGACGGTACACTTGTAGGGGTGTACGATGAGGCTTCAAGTCTGCTTTTAGCATAAGCATGCATAGCATAAGCAGCCTACATACGTCCCACTGTAGGGCACAGGCCTTCTCTCAGGGAGAGAGTACGGGCTTAATCACCACGCGTGCCCACCGCGGATTGGCGACTTCAAGCGCTGAGGTATATGAATAGGTCAGGTTTCCTCACGATGTTTTCCGTCACAGTTAGCGAGTGGTATTGCTACTATAACTTCACAAATGTACATAACTTAACTCTCCCGCTTCCGAGTCCAATGTTCTGCGTTTAGTTTGTGCGATAATTACGCTTATCCATAGCTGTGACAAGCATACTCGATGACCCCGTGAACTTTTACACTCACCATTTAAACTTTCCCTGGATATATTTTACAAAGATTGCCAAATCGGTTTAGCGAGACTAACGAACAGCAATTCAATTCAAAAGTTCTGGGCGGCAACTGTTTGATAAAGACTTTGAATAAAATTAGTTTTACGTTAAGAAGAGCCATTTACGCAGATAGATTCTTAATTCGTTCTTAAAAAGGCGTGTCCCGTTTTGAATTCAAAATCCTCACTAATATTATAAACGCGAAAGTTTGTATGTATGGATGGATGTTTGTTACTCTTTCACGCCAAAACGGCTGAACGGATCCGGGTGAAATTTTGCACAGAGATAGATTATAGTCTGGATTAGCACGTAGGCAATTTTTTATCCCGGAATCACATTAAAATTACCACGCGATCGAAGTCACGGGCAACAGCTAGTATCATTATATTTTTAATAAGATGTGTCCATCTTTATGACGCTGAATCCGGAGAGAATGCACTCGGAAGACCTCATAAACTGAATAACTGTGCACCAAAAGGCACGATAAGTTAGCTTGATATGCAACTAGTATTTCTGCGTTATGCTCATGAACGGGTGCTGTCCGTATGTCCAGCCGCAGCATTAGTGTTTTCCCACTTTTGAAAGAATAGTAACTAATGCGTCCGTGCGGCGCCGGATTAAGAATAGCGTCACTCCATTTCCTCCCGTGGATGTCGTAGAAGGCGACTGAGGAAATTAATTACCAGGAGACGGGCAGCAGCATCTTCCTGAGATTCCAACCGCCTGCCAAGCATGGCGATTATGGCAAAACCCCTCATAGTTATGAAAACCATGAGGAAGGCCTGTGTCCTGCAAATGGCTGATGATGATGATGTATTAGAATTTCAAGTCGTTTATTGCACTCATGGGTAGGATAGGTACTCGTACCAACTTATGTATTAGATTTAAGATCATCATCATCATTCAGCCACAAGAGGTCCACTGCTGGACATAGGCCTCCTCCATGGATTTCCAAAAAGACCGGTCGGAAGCGGCCTGCATCCAGCGTCTTCCTGCCACTTGGATGAGGTCATCTGTCCATCTTGTGGCTGGTCGTCCTACGCTGCGCTTGCCGATATGTGGTCTCCATTCAAGAACTTTTCGGCCCCATCGGCCATCAGTTCTGCGTGCTGTGTGCCCCGCCCACTGCCACTTCAACTTACTAATCCGCTGGGCTATGTCGACGACTTTCGTTCGTCTACGGATCTCATCATTTCTGATTCAATCTCGTAGAGGAATTCCGAGCATAGCCCTTTCCATAGCTCGTTGCGTGACCTCGAGCCTTCTTATGAGGCCCATAGTGAGAGACCACGTTTCAGTGCCATAAGTCGTCACTGGTAACACACACTGGTTGTATAATTTTGTCTTGAGCGATTGAGGTATATTAGACGAAAAGACTTTTCTAAGTTTCCCGAATGCTGCCCAGCCGAGATTTAAGATGATTTGAGAAAAGATGGTCAGAGTGGAATTATTCTTCGCTGTTTCTCACATGGGAAGAAGATGAAGATGAAGAAAAACATTTATTTAACGCCACATAGACACACACAATTCAGTAGTATGTCCTCTACTATTAATCATATATTTTTTTATTGTATGCATGGTAAATTATATGTATTCCCCTGACCGCTTATAGTGTGTAGATATAATATGTTTTTTTAGTGGTATACAAGCTTTTTGTATTTAAATATACCGTCGGCTTACTGCAAGAAGTGATTTACTGCAAAAGCTCACTAACCGCTTTTTTTAAAGGTATGGACATAGAGATGTATTGAAAAATGATACAATAGTGGTGTTTTAATATCAGCCATTATTTTAACGATGTTATAGGAAATAAGGAAGAGGAAATACAACCATTAACTAACTAACTAAAAGTCGTTTTTCTCCCAATAGTGAATATGTCGGTTAATGAGTTCTTGCAATAAGCCGACGATTATTATCGGTATATGCAAGTCTATATTGATGTGTAAGTTTATTTAATTACACTTTATAAAAGTATATTTTTAAACTTATATTAACTTTTCCTTTTTTGCACGCCTACTAACTCTTTCCCTTGCGGTTGAGTAGTAGAAAATGCTTATGGCATTAAGTCCGCCGCATTGTACGATATTTTTAAGTGCAATAAAAGTATCCATAAATAAATAATTATGCAGGAGAAGTAAATACAAAAAATAAGGCAGATATAGGACAAAAGCAGAAGAAATGTGGAGCTAATAGTGAGAAAAAACAAACGCTAAGGGTACAGTGGATGTACTCTGTATGTAGCGGTGGTAGCCTATTGGGTAGAACCTCGGACTCGGAAGTGGGAGACCCAGGTTCGATCCCCGGTGCGGGCATGTACCTATGACTTGGTTTTCTAAGTTATGTACATTTGTGAAGTTATAGTAGCAATACCACTCGCTAACTGTGAAGGAAAACATCGTGAGAAAACCTGAGTGTCTGAGCTATTCACATACCTCAGCACTTGCCGATCCGCGGTGGGCGCGCGTGGTGATTAAGCCCATACTCTCTCCCTGAGAGAAGGCCTGTGCCCTACAGTGGGACGTGTATAGGCTGCTTATGATGACTCTGTATGTCGATGCAGCGGGAAAAAGACCTCATGCTCAGTATTAGCTGAGGGTTTGCACCCACAACACTGATCTCTACTCTAAGACAGCGGATAACGTTTTAAATTGACATTCAAAAGCAGAATGTCAATTCTTGATATTGATTTTGTTGTGAAGTGGTAAATACGACCGGTTTTCATTTCTCAGTTATAAAATATTCGATAAGTATGAATTTCATTCGTAGCGTAGTCACAAGATCGATGCTACAGTAGTATAAATGACACTAGTCATTTGAAATGCGTTTTTCGATGTGCAATTAAAAAATTTCGCTTTTTTAAAACCTCGCAGCACATTTTGGGAACCACTGGCTTCAAATTACGGGTTTGATTCACACGGATTTCGGTACTATTGCATCTTAAGAACGGGGAAACGCTCCGACGCCAAAACGTCCACTTCGCAAAATTTCCACCGTTCGCAAAATTACATTGTTTTAAAAACCTATTTAAAGACTAAAAATTCCACCCACGCCGGGACTTGAACCCGCGACCTCTGGCTCACCGTGCCAGCGCTCTCCCAACTGAGCTAATGGGCGAGTGCAAGCATCGATGAAATTTCGAGCCTCTTTACAAACTTCTCTGTATAATGTTTAGCCTCTAAATAGGTTTTTAAAATTGTCGTCAGCACGGGTTAGTGCAACAGAAAGAATATAATACATTATGTTTGTTATATCCTTGCCTGGTTACCCTAGCACAGGGTATCCTAGTCTGGGACCAGCACGTGTAGCCCGATGGACCGAGTCAGCCGTTGTGTGGCGTTAAAATGACAGAATATGACAATTAGCCTCAGTTTCTGAAAGAGTGTTCAAATGTAACGAGAGATTAATCTAAGATTAATTCAAAATACCGGCAAGTGATTGGCTGAAATTAGCTTGACGTGAGATTAACATTTGATAACTCTTCTAGAAACCGAGCGTTAATGTACTGCAATGTCGCGACTCGTGAGGAAACCTGAGTGTCTGAGCTATTCACATACCTCAGCGCTTGAGCTCGCCAATCCGCGGTGGGCGCGCGTGGTGATTAAGCCCACTCTCTCCCAGAGAGAAGGCCTGTGCCCTATAGTGGGACGTATTTAGGCTGCTTGTGTATGTATGTATGTATGTAAAGTCGCGACTTTTGACATTCAAAACGCGCGACTAGCTTTATTGTACTAACCACGCTGGGCATGTGATTGGGTTGTGTGAAAGTTACTATAATATATATGCGAAAGAGACATTATGCGAAGTGGACATTCAGCGACGGAGCGTGGGGTCATATGCGGCCCTTCGTATGCTGAGGCGTGAGGAATTCATACAGATTCTACCTCAATCCCAGGAGACTTTTGTTAGCCTTCATAGTAGCTCGGAGCTTTCTCACGAGCGCTACCGGCTGTATGAGCACGGAGACTTCCTTGCCGCACGAGCTGAGACGGTTCAGGTCTTCTTGGCCACCCTGTAACAATGCATGGAGCATCAAAAAGTGGAACCTGAAGATAAGATAAGAATATTCTTTTCACACCTCCTGCTCGACAATGACTTATTACGTACCGTCAAATATCATCGTAAAGCATGGCCTTGTCTCTCGAGGGCAATAATAATGAAGAATTTCCCTAGGGAATAAAGTGATTTGAATTTAGAATGTCAAAATTCGCATGAAAACTATGGAGAAGCCCCGCATTGCAATTCGAAATTCGAATTGTTGTTCGAAACTCACCTCTTTTTTTTCTTTTTTTTCTGAAATACTGTGTCCTGTGACCGCGCGAAACACCAACAAAAAAAAGAAAAAAAGGCGCGAATTGCAAATACGAATTTAAAAGTTATATTCAATTTAAGTTGCTAAGCCGTAAAAGAGTGTGGACTTTATATTTAATTTCAGGTTTTAATACATATTTTCAACTTATGCAGCCCTGTCTTTTTATTGTCTCCCAGATGGTGTGAAAAGTAGAGTATTCACCTCTGGAATAAAACATGTCTTAGTCTCGGGCGGTATGAACCCCTCGCTTCACTCAGGACTCTACATAACTCCCTCGCTTCGCTCAGGAGTTAAAATTTAACTCCCTCGCTGCGCTCGCGAGTTAACTCGGAGTCCTTCGCTCCGCTCAGGGTTCAATATGCCGCCCATGACATAATACATGGTTTTATTCCCTTAGTACATAATCTACTATTAGAGCACATGGCATACACATTTGCAAAAATACACAGTACAATAGGCATGATGACAAATTTTGAGAAACTGTCCTATAATGTCCCAAAACGCGCATTATTTATAATCTATTTCATATTTTTAGGTCACATTTAAGGTTTAATGGTATACAAATACATATTAGTTTTTAGATTTAAAATTCCCACTCAGTTGAAGTGGCAGTGGGCGGGGCACATAGCTCAGAGAACTAATGGCCGTTGGGACGGAAAAGTTCTGAGCTGGCGACCGCGGACCGGACGACGCAGCGTGGGAAGGCCCCCCACCGGATGGTCTGACGACCTGGTTACGGTGGCAGGCCCCCCACCGGATGGTCTGACGACCTGGTTACGGTGGCAGGCCCCCCACCGGATGGTCTGACGACCTGGTTACGGTGGCAGGCCCCAAACCGGATGGTCTGACGACCTGGTTACGGTGGCAGGGCCCCCACCGGATGGTCTGACGACCTGGTTACGGTGGCAGGCCCCCCACCGGATGGTCTGACGACCTGGTTACGGTGGCAGGCCCCAAACCGGATGGTCTGACGACCTGGTTACGGTGGCAGGGCCCCCACCGGATGGTCTGACGACCTGGTTACGGTGGCAGGCCCCCCACCGGATGGTCTGACGACCTGGTTACGGTGACAGGCTCCCCACCAGATGGTCTGACGACCTGGTTACAGTGGCAGGCTCCCCACCAGATGGTCTGACGACCTGGTTACGGTGGCAGGCTCCCCACCAGATGGTCTGACGACCTGGTTACGGTGGCAGGCTCCCCACCAGATGGTCTGACGACCTGGTTACGGTGGCGGGGAGTCGCTGGATGCGGGCGGCACTACACCGGGAAGCTTGGGAAACCATGAGGGAGGCCTAGGTCCTGCAGTGGCCGTCAAATGGTCGGTGATGATGATGTCCGTTGTTCAAAAGATGAAATATCCAACTAATCTTACTAATATAATAAATGTGAAAGTTTGTAAAGATGTTTGGATGTTTGTTACTCAATCACGTAACAACGCCTAAACGGATTTACATAAAACTTAGCGTACAGATAGACAAAGACCTGAATTGAGCCATAGCATAATTGATATCCCGGTAATGCGTTCCCGTGGGACAATAATTAATTTAAGTTTAAAATAGATGGCGTTGTGCGAGCGAACGTTGCGTTTTTAAAATAGATGGCGCTGTGCGAGAATCGTATAAACGGATTCTGTGGCGGTACGAAGTTCGCCGGGGCAGCTAGCGCAGAATAAAATAAAATTATAGTTGTACGACAGTTGTCATCATCATCAAAGCCATTTGACGCCCACTGCAAGACATACGCCTCCTTCGTAGTTTTCATAACCACGAGGGGTTTCGCCATAATCGCGACGCCCGGCAGGCGGGCTGGCGGGTCACGACAGTACCTTGAGCAAATTGAGGGGTCGGTTATTGCACTCGGTGAGAGCCCAGGCCCCGGGGGGGGGCAGCCCCGCGCGCGCCGCCGCAGAGTTCGCCTCCACGGACGATATAGCGCAGTCGTTGTCGACCTTTATACCTGGGAGAGGAATTATAAAGACTAGTGTAAGTAAATCAAATATCAATACATTTATGAAAATATAATGTATGTTAGAAAAAACATCGGCAATTTCGAAAATGCTGGTAGCCATCACAATATTGATACTAGGAATAAACATAAATTGTCATTTCCACGTTTAAGACTTGCAAAAGTTAATACAGCCTTTATGGGGCACCGTGTACGGTTCTACAATAAGATTCCTCAAGATATATTAGAGTTACCACCGACGCGGTTTAAAAAATGTATTAAGCATACTCTGTGCAAAAAAGCCTATTATAACATTAAATAAATAAATAACATAACATAAATAACATTTACATACAGGCACATACATTGCTTCTGGCCCCACACTAGGATACCCTGTGTCGTGGGAACCAGAAACAACGACATCACAAACATGTAAACATCCAAGACCTGGGTTTTTTTTTTTGTCCCCAGCCGGGATTCGAACCCGGGACCTCTGCCGATGCACTACCGCTGCGCCACGAGGTCGTCAAATTAAGGATTATTTGGAGGACAAGGATGTCTGGTATTTAAATAATGTTAACAGGGACGATTGTATCTAGTGTAGTGTAACTTTAAGTTGAAAACTCTGTTAATTAAGCAAACCTGTTTTGAAAAGAATAAATGTGGAGTTTCTTTGTTAGTTTCTTCTCCGCATAATCTATTAATTGTGAAACTAACAGCTTTGACGATCATTAAGTAAACATTTTGTTTTTATAGTGAATAAAAATTTTTGACTTTGACTTTAAACCTGAGAGATGAATTACAAAGACTAGTGTAAGTAATGTAAATATAAAACCGGTCAAGTTCCGTAGGAGGGGTTTTTTATCTGCTTTACAGGAATAGAAAGCATTTATTGACATATTATTAAGACAAAGGGTCGAGGCTCAGCATTATGCAACCAAGTCAACGCAGTGATCTTGGCAGCGCTGATTTCTTTTCAGCCACTACCCTAATAAAGAAAAAAACTAAAAACTAACAACTTCACAGAAGTAATTTTCAATGGATTTAGTACGAAGTTTTCCTGTTATAAGTTACTCGTTAACTTGTGAAGCCTACTTCATCGTCGGCCATTTGACGCCCACTGCAGGACACAGGCCTCCCTCATGGTTTTCCAAGCTACAACAATAAATTATTTCTTAGGCTCGATTAAAACAAGAATTACAAAATATCTCGGAAAATGTATCTCTTTTAGGCAATTACTAGTTATTACAATTTTTAAATAGATTAAACGTAAAAAGAGTGCTCTGAAATGTGACGTCATAAGCCAGTATTTTCGTACAAAATTCCGTTTTAAAAGTAACTCATTTGATATTTTGTCTAATACCCAATTGCATCCCTAGATTAGGTGTAGGCGAGATACGCTAGGAAACCCTTTCTCGAGGTTTCATTCTACATAGCCATGAGGGGTTTTGCCATAATCGCCACGCTTGGCGGGTGGGTTGGCGATCGCAGTATGCGGTTGGACTACTCAGCCGTGATAGTTATCCTTTTGAGTTCATTATACCTACAATTAATCGTTTAGCCGGGAGAGAGTGGGAATGCCCCACTCTGAGAAAAATTTGCGATTTACAGCTTAATATTTCGCAACTTAATATGCGTTGGTAGCCTAGTATGCGGTGGTAGCCTAGTGGGTAGAACATTGGACCCGGAAGCGGGAGACCCAGGTTCGATCCCAGTGCGGGCGTGTACCTATGACTTTGTTTTCTAAGTTATGTACATTTGTGAAGTTACAGTAGCGACACCACTCGCTAACGGTGAAGGAAAACATCGCGAGGAAACCTGAGTGTCTGAGCTATTCATATACCTACCTCAGCGCTTGAAATCGCCAATCCGCGGTGGGCACGCGTGGTGATTAAGCCCACACTCTCTCTCTGAGAGAAGGCCTGTGCCCTACAGTGGGACGTATACAGGCTGCTTATGCATATTTCGCAACATGAACCCTAAATCGAAAAACGGTCTTCCCACACCCAGACGACCGACGATGCCCCACACTGTGGTGCAGGCGAGAATATGAAATACGGTATTTGACACGATCAACAATAAATTATTTCTTAGGCTCGATTAAAACAAGAATTACAAAATATCTCGGAAAATGTATCTCTTTTAGGCAATTACTAGTTATTACAATTTTTAAATAGATTAAACGTAAAAAGAGTGCTCTGAAATGTGACGTCATAAGCCAGTATTTTCGTACAAAATTCCGTTTTAAAAGTAACTCATTTGATATTTTGTCTAATACCCAATTCATCATCATCATCAACCCATTATGTCCCCACCGAGGGGCACGGGTCTCTTCCCTGAGGAAGGTATAGGCCATACTCCACCACGGGGGCCAAGTCCGGATCGGTGGAGGCTTGTAGACTAGTGGCTCGTCTACTGTCAGAAGTTGTCAAGCCGCCCTAAGGCCTCTGACTTGGCTTGGCTTGGCGTTATAAATATGTAACATGTGAGCCCAATTTCAGCTCTCTAGCGCTTAACGTCTCTGAGCTGAGCCGCGGACAGACAGGCGGGCGGACACGGCGAAACTATAAGGGCTCCTCGTTGACTACGGAACCCTGAAAATGCGTTTATTGGTACCAACACTGGAGAAATTCCCAGCAAGAAATATAGAGATATCGTACACCATGAACTTTGGGTGGTTTGGGAGCCATAGCAAAATGAACGTGCCTTAAAAATTGCTAAGGAATACGCTAGTTTTTTTTTTAAATCGGCCAAGTGCGAGTCGGAAATTTGTGTACAGGAATACACCTACTCACCTATACTTTCATCTTCTCTTTCCTTGTTCAGGATGTAGATTTTGGCTAGCGGCACCCGATGAAATAGAATGTCGATCTGAAACCAACCGATAAAACATGTGTCTTTGAGGCTCACCCCCGGTTTCTCGTACACTAACGCGCCGTTAATCTACTGTTAATAGCTGTCAGTGGTTTTTTTTTTGTATGCACCTTGGTCAATTGACAGCTGTTAACAGTAGATTAACAGCTTGTCAGTGTACGAGAAGCCGGGGGTGCAACTCGCCAAACTGTTACGCTTGATGGCGAGAGATCGCTCGTTTGTGTACGTATATTCGCATGTACGTATGTTCGCATGTATATTCAAGAGAAAGCGATGGAACCGAACGACAGATGATAACAGAAAGAATGAAGACATTCTCGTGAGTGTCACCCTGGGTCCTGACAGAATATCAGCGGTACGGGAAAACCCGTAGCACATGCTGAGTCTGGTACACATTTGTTGCCACGACGACACACAGTTTTCACATCCGGCTGTATATGTAAACCTAGTTTTAACTATCTATGTATTTCTTTGGTTGACTCTGTGTTAAAATTCTTTTATCTACACTAATGTTGTAACATTCTACTTATGTTTTCAATACTTGACTTATAATTACTACTGTTATAGCGCAGACAACAAAACACTCAATTTAAGCAATTTCACATGATGGTATAATATTCACATCGGTATCGTAAAATCTCATTATAACATCAATAAAACGCGACCAACTCGATTGCAGGGCCAATCAGGTTGGTCGCGTTTTATTGAAGCGCGCAGCTGCGCTCTCATTGGTTAAATTTTAATAGCGGCAAAATCACTGTGATTATACACGTACGCGTGAATTTAATTTTTAATTGCATTAGTGAAGATAAAGTAGTGTATGCAAATGCATATAACACGGGTATTAAAACACTCGTTACTATTATGAAACTCGCTGCGCTCGTCTCATAAACTCACACTCGTGTTTTAATACCCTTCATTATATGACAGTTGCATAAACTACTATTATGTGTTTTGTGTGCAACAAAGAAACTGTTTCTATTCTATTCTATTTAAGGAAGACATTATTATATTATAATTATGATCGTGTGTCAACTCGTCACGCACTGTGGCGTGTACAGTCAAGTCACCTCGCAGGTCCCGACCGTACAGACAAGCCGAGGGCCCGATGTACGGTCCAGCGGCAAGCGTTATAGTATTAACAGACGATCGAACTTGGTACGGGCCCGACAGCGGATTCGGTACGGTCCATACCATATCCGTTCGTCTGGAGAGTTGTCTGCCGAACATTATTATTATTATTTCGTGTTCGCTCGGTCCGATGGTTTGCACATCGAATTTGGTCCGCTCCGTACCAAATCCGCGAGTCTGTACGCTCGGACCGGACAAACGCACGGCAGTCACGTTCGAAACATTCTGGAGGTAGCACGTGCGTCAGCGCATGTTCGCACTATGGCGGAGATTTTAACAGAACGCGAAGTCCTTGTCGATGTTTTGGCACTTTATAAAGACTTTCCGTGCTTGTGGGATACATCACATGAATTGTATTGCAACAGAGATGCTCGTAATCAAGCTCTACAGATTCTTCGGGATTGTCACTCAAGATTTGATAGAAGTATCACTGTAAATGATGTGAAAAAGAAAATAGAGAATATGAGAGCCGCGTACAGACGAGAGAGGAAAAAGGTTAGTTAAAATCAGTCTTTCATTTTAGTATTTTTCATTTATTATTTATATTATGACAGTAGGTACAAAAATTAAGATTTGTGTTTTTTAATTGCAGGTAGAGAAGAGTAAATCTAGTGGTGCCGGGACAGAAGACATTTACACACCATCCTTGTGGTATTATCAATATTTTACCTTTTTACACGAAAAACAGAATCCAGCGGTACAAGGAGTAGACAATTATGACGATTGTGACAGCGGCGGCGAGAGAATTGTAAGTTTTTAAATATTCAACACATTTATCATCCTTTCTTGAAAATCAACACGACCTTCGCCATTAAAGTGATCAGTAAATATTTGCCGAACTTGTCTCCCAACTTCTGTGCGCTCCCTTTCACTACGAAGACCGATGGAGATATCGTTTTGTCGCCAATCTCCTGGTCGGAAGGTGTGTTGTTCGACATCTTCAAAATCAACACAATTTCTAGTCATATAGGGGCGACTCTTTTTTCTTAGAAAGTTGTGCAGGGCACACGAAGCCATTACGATTTTTTGCACATTGTTTACGCTAATCGTAATTGGCTTTTTGAATACTCTAAATCGTTCAGCTAAAATACCAAATGCATTTTCGACAATTCGTCTGGCCCGAGTAAGTCTGTAATTGAAAATTCTCCTGTCATGTGTCAAATTTCTCTGTGGGTATGGCTTTAAAAGATGTTCACTCATCGCAAACGCACTGTCTCCAACAAAACAATACGGAGCCATGGTATTCGATCTTGAAAAATTTGATGATGGTGGTATATGCAGCTCATTGGATAGTAGTTTATCATAAAATCGTGTTTGTTTAAGTGCTCCACCGTCGGAAATACTACCATTTATGCCTGCATGTACGTACAAGAATTCATAATTTGCATTGACAATTGCAAGCAAAACTATACTGAAAGATCCCTTGTAATTATAGTACAAAGATCCACTATGTGCCGGTTTCTCAATAATAATGTGTTTACCATCAATAGCACCCAAACAATGATCAAATTGCCATTTTTGTTCAAATAATCTCACTGTATCCAACCATTCATCTTCTGTTGCAGGAACCTGAAAAAAAAAAAACAAGAAACTCAAACAAACGGCAAGCAAATGAAATCCTTCAAAAACAAGTACAAGTGCTTGATGCGGCAAAAAATTTACTAAATGATTCTGGTGAAGAAAGTTCAGCTGATACTTTTGGACGTTCTGTTAGCTCTCAACTAAAAGAGATTGCAAATACATTGCAGCGCTGTTTAGCAGAGAAATTAATAGGGGAAATTTTATTTTATGCCAAATTAAGTGAGCTAAATATAAATACTGTAATTAATTTAGATTTACGTCCAGGTCAGTCTCAAACAGGTTTTCCACGTTCATCATCTCTGTACCCATCTTCACATTCGATGATTCAGCCATACTCACCACCTCGGGACCTAGTCCAATATACACATTCATTCTCACACTCGCTGTCACCTCTACAACAAGATCAGTCTCGAAACTCACATTGGCAGTCACCTCTTCACCAAGTTCAAACTCCACACTCACTCTCACACTCGCCATCACCTCTCCACCAAGTTCAAACTCCACACTCACACTCACAGTCACCTCTTCACCAAGTTCAGTCTCCAAACTCACACTCGCAGTCACCTCTTCACCAAGTTCAAACTCCACACTCACTCTCACACTCACAGTCACCTCGCCAGCAAGTTCATTCTCCAAACTCACACTCGCAGTCACCACTTCACCAAGTTCAAACTCCACACTCACACTCACAGTCACCTCGTCACCAAGTTCAGTCTCCAAACTCACACTCACAGTCACCACTTCACCAAGTTCAAACTCCACACTCACACTCACAGCCACCTCGTCACCAAGTTCAGTCTCCAAACTCACACTCGCAGTCAACACTTTACCAAGTTCAAACTCCACACTCACACTCACAGTCACCTCTTCACCAAGTTCAGTCTCCAAACTCACACTCGCAGTCAACTCTTCACCAAGTTCAAACTCCACACTCACTCTCACACTCGCAGTCACCTCTTCATCCTCCAAACTCACACTCGCAGTCACCTCGCCAGCAAGTTCAGTCTCCAAACTCACACTCGCAGTCACCACGTCAACAAGTTCAAACTCCACACTCACTCTTACACTCGCAGTCACCTCTTTACCAAGTTCAGTCTCCAAACCCACACTCGCAGTCACCTCTTCACCAAGTTCAGTCTCCACACTGGCAGTCACCTCGCCACCAAGTTGAATCTCCACACTCGCTCTCACACTCGCGGTCATCTCAGAATCAGTCCCTTGATTTTAATTTAGATTTCACTAATGCGTCAATTGATACTACTGATAATTATGTGGTAAGAGGCGAATGTAAAGATCTCAACGATTTTTTGATTTTTAAGAAACCGCTTTAGTAATAACTAATATGTTTTTAATAAAGATAAATATTTTATTACATTTTTTTTATTCAACCTCTTTAACGAAAATTGTAAGTTGATGTGTAGGTACATACCTTAATGTAATCTTTAAGTACGTTGTAGATTGCATCGCAAGTTTCTGGTATTATTTCGGAGAGTAATTGTGACGATATACCAGTACTGAATTTCAGCTCTCTAAATTCTCTTCCTGATGCAAGATATTTTAACGTTGCAATAAGTCGCTCTTCAGCAGTAACAGCTTTTCTCATCACAGTATCAGTTTTCGTGATTAGAGGTTTAACCAAATTTAAGAGTTCCTCAAAGGTTTCGTGATCTAGTCGCAAGTATATACGGAAGTCTTCGCAATCGAGCGATTTGATTAACTTCATGTGACAAAATTCATCACGGTTTCTTAAATATGTTTTTGCCCACTCCTTTCTTTTTTTTCGTGATATTTGTGGCGGCATTACTGTTGCCGCAACAACAATCGCAATTTTAGCGCGCTTGGATAACGTCGGCGGCATGACGTCTGAACTGTGTACACGCCACGCGGTTACTGCGAGATCCGGCCGTGTGTTGTGAGTAGCGGATTTAGTACGCCATACCAATCCGCTATCCGGCCCGTACCAAGTTCGATCGTCTGTTAATACTATTACCTTCTGCGTGGGCGGGTGCGCCAACAAAGCGTGCGCCTGCCGCAGCGAGCCGACGGTCCGGCCGCGCAAGGCCGCCAGCCGGTCGCCGGCGCGGCCGCCGTGCCAGGCGCCGCCCGCGCCCCACCACGCGACCCTACAAATGTCGCCCGGCATTGAGTATCGACCGTTGTTATCGGTCCAGTCGTTTATGCAACTTTCGACAGATATACGCACACGTGCAGTTCCTTATTTATTGGGTCCGTAATTTAATTTCGAGAGTCGACAGAAGTCGACAAAAGGTTCGTCATCATCATCATCATCAGCCCTTTGACGCCCACTGCAGGACATAGGCCTCCTTCGTGGTTTTCATAACCACGAGGGGTTTTGCCGAAATCGCCACGCTCGGCAGGCGGGTTGGCGATCGCAGTGTGCGGTTGGAATCTCAGTAGGACGCTGCTGCCCGTCACCTGGTAATTGATTTCCTTAATCGCCTTCTAAGACATCCACGGAAGGAAATGGAGTGATGCTATTCTTAATCCGGCGCCACACGGAAGGTTGACAAAAGGTTGTTTCGCAATAACTCTATTCGCACAATCGTTCAGTCGATGTTCCATTAACTCCTGAACTGCCCTCGCGGAACGCAACGTATAGGTGGCCCATACTAAGTTGGACACAGATCTGTGTCGCGGCAGACGAGTGGTTAATGAAACATATGACTCTCGAAATTAAATTACCGACCCTTATTTATTCGACGGGAAACCGTAGGCGAAAAATGCAACACTTCATGGACACCTTTCTTTTTTTCGCAACAGTGATGCGACGTGTCTATGACGATATTATAACGAGTAGATTTATGTAGCTAAGACTATTCAAGTTGATTTTCGATTAAAAATATAAACCTATGTTATTACAAAGATCTATACTATAAGAAATAAGGTTTATATATTAGGGGTTAAAGTATGAAATTGCCGTTTTATTGCAATAGGTTCTTTAAATTGACATAGAATCTTCATGGTTTGAGGTTTTCGAATGAAACTTTTTTCAAATGGTTTCTATAATGTTCTTTTTTTAAAAAATGTGAAACATTTGAATATCGACTTTCAATTGTTTTTGTTATTCAATTTAGACAAGAAAGATGGATACTGCGAAAATTCGAGTGCTTTTGAATACGAGTTCCGACGCGGAACTAACGCGGCAGAAACAGCCCGCAATATCAATGCTGCGTTTGGAGAGGGGTCTACTAATGAACGCACCGTGCGATTTTGGTTTAAACGCTTTCGTGATGGAAATTTCAACTTAAAGAACGAGCCACGAGGAAGACCGCCCACACAGGTGAATAACGATTAATTAAGAGAGACAGTGGAAGCCGACCCTAGTCATACTACCCAGGAATTAGCGACATGGTTTAACGTTACCTTACCCACAATATTGACTCACTTGCGTCAAATCAATAAAATAAAAAAATACGAAAAATGGGTGCCTTATAATCACTCGAATTTTCGCAGTATCCATATTTCTAAATTTAATAACAAAAACAATTGAAAGTCGATATTCAAATGTTTCACATTTTTTAAAAAAAGAACATCATAGAAACCATTTGAAAAAAGTTTCATTCGAAAACCTCAAACCATGAAGATTCTATGTCAATTCAAAGAACCTATTGAAATAAAACGGCAATTTCATACTTTAACCCCTATTATTATAAAATAAATGAATATGAAAACTAGTTAGGTAGTTTTTTATAAGAAAATCAAAATAAAATAGGAATGCAATCAATCGATTAAAACTTCAACATAATTTAAATCGATTATCATAAAAATCGAATCGGTAACTTCATAGAACATCACTAAATTGAGCTGTCAAAAGTTAAATAAACGGTTGGACCGACAATAGTCACGAGGAAACATAGAATCAGACCGAGGGTAAGTTTCTGAATTGAGAATTTCGCTAAGTAAATAGTCAACTATGGTGCTGTCTCCCCGAATTTCTCAGAAAAGAGCGCGACAGAACGTTACTTAAGTATTTCATCATCATCATCAGCCATTTGACGCCCACTGCAGGACATAGGCCGCTTTCGTGGTTTTCATAACCATAAAGAGTTTTACCATAATCGCCACGCTCGGCAGGCGGGTTGGCGATCGCAGTATGCGGTTGGAATCTCAGGAAGACGCTGCTACCAGTCTCCTAGTAATTGATGTCCTTAGTAGCCTTCTACGACATCCACGGAATTAACTAAGTATTTACTTAGTCAATTTCTCAATTCAGAAACCGGCCCATACTGACACAAACACATAAGAGCCAAACACGTTACCCTCCTTTTGGGCTCTGCCGCAGTCGGGTAATTAAAGTTAAAAGAGGATGTAGTGACTAGAAATGACAAAGGAATATTGCAATGGTTCTAACCTAATGTTCTAACGCCGCATGCCGCCCGCTGGTGACTAGCTTTACGTAAAGGGCGTACCGCTTAAAACAGACATTTTCTCCTTCTTTCTAGTTATGTTCTAGCTCCGCAGCTTGACTCTTTCTAGTGACATTCTAGCGCTGCAGGCCGACTCTTTCTAGTGACATTCTAGCGCTGCAGGCAGACTCTTTCTAGTGACATTCTAGCGTCACAGGCCGACTCTTTCTAGTGACACTGTAGCGTCACAGGCCGACTCTTTCTAGTGACATTCTAGCGTCACAGGCCGACTCTTTCTAGCGCCGCAGACTAACTTTCCTTCTCGGCGAGTTCCAGAGGCACGATCCAGACAAATCTAACTACACGCTTAGTATATGTGACTTACCAGAGCGCCCCGTCGTGTTCAGTCAGCAGCGGCGGGGGCGAGCGCGGCAGGCGAGCCGGCACAGCCCCTCTGGCCTGCGCCGCTTGCAACGCGGCCGCCTCGCGCGCTCGCAGAGACAGCAGCGGCTGGCCTGCGCGGGGGAAATAGTGCATTGTTACCCAAGGGGTGAAGGAAATAATATAAGGAATGTGAAAATAAAAACATGAATAAGCTGAAACGTTAATACATCTCTGCTATACGGAAGCACAGACAGAACTCTACAACTCGAAAGGACAAGTGAAGATCGGATTGCCGCAAAGGCGGGACCTTCTTTTTCTCGTCGCTGGCTAGCTGAAATTTTAGAAATATTTTTTATATAACACCTGCTCGTCAATGGCATATTATGTGTCATGCAAACTCAACTTAAAGCAAGTCATTTGTGTTGTAGTTTATTTATTTACAATATAAACACAGATAGCACGGCAGAGTTTACGTTGCGCTGAGATGAAGGTGTGAGACGTACATACGTCGTGGAGGTAAGTAGTTCACTGCCGGCGGCACGGTGGCCGCCGCGGCGCTGGCGCTGCGACTTGACGTTGCAGCGGATTGATCTGGGGAGCGTTTACACCGTGCGACCACGAATCTTGCTGCATGTTGTTCAGGTAATTGTTCGGCTGAGTATTATAAGTATATTTAGTGTATGTGCATGATTGTGTATGTTATTTTGAAACTATTATACGTAGATATATATCTATGTGTGTGTTTATATTATATATAAGTATTTACATGTAGTATGTATTTATGTACTACATATTTAATGTTTATGGTGTATTTTACATATATTATATTTTATGTTTATAGTATATAAGTATATATAGTAATGTGGCTACGCCACATCACTCCCCCCCAGAGACCATCTCAGGATGGGCGATAGTGGTCAGGGAATCTGACAGTTCTTCCAGAACGTGTTCGCTTAATGACATTCTCGTCTTTTTGTTTTTCAGGTACCGTCTTCGGATTTTGGAGTGTTTTGGGCTTTTCTTTTTCAGGTGCTGTTTTTCCTTTTTTAGGTTCAGGAGCGGTATTGGTAAGTACGTAGGCTGGTTTTAGTCTATCTATAGTTACTGTTTGCTCTTTTTCTCGGACCATTATCTTATATGTTTTTTCCTTTCTTTCCAGCACTTGATGCGGTCCTGTGTAAGCTGATTTCAGAGTTCCTTTGACAGTGTCGTCTCTGAGGTACACATGCGTTGCAGTCGGTAAGTCCTTGTGGATGAAGACTTTTCTGTTACAGTGCCGTGATGCTGGCACGGGTCGGATTTCAGACATAATCTTACGAAGACGTGCTGTGAAATCCGTCAAATCAGTTGTTGTTTCAGTGCTCTGATGAAAGAATTCACCCGGAAGTCTGAGTGTTTCACCATAGAGTAATTCAGCAGTAGATGTTTGGAGATCTTCTTTGAATGAGCATCTGATTCCAAGGAGGACTAGTGGAAGTACTTCTGTCCATTTCTCATTTTGGTGACATTTGATGGCTGTCTTTAGTTGCCGATGTAGTCTTTCTATAAGGCCGTTACATTGAGGGTGATACGCCGTGGTGCGTTTGTGTTGGAAACCAACTGTTTCAGAAAGGTATTTGAAGAGAGCTGATTCAAACTGCGTTCCACGGTCTGTAATAATACCAACGGGGCAACCAAAGCGTGATATCCATCCCGTTATGAGTGCTTTCGCAACAGTCTCAGCAGTGATGTCGGCAATAGGTATCACCTCAGGCCATCGTGTGTACCTGTCGATTGCTGTGAGGCAATATCGCTGACCATCTGACGGGGGTAAGGGGCCGATTATGTCAATATGAACGTATTGAAGTCTATGACGAGGTAGTTTGAAGTCGCTGAGTGGTGATGAAACATGTCGTGTGATTTTGGCTCTTTGGCATGCGTTGCACATTTTGGTCCATTCTCGAACGTCCTTCTTTATTCCAGGCCAAACATAGCGCTGAGATATCATTTTCGCTGTAGAGTTAGCTCCTGGGTGGCTGAGCGAGTGAAGAGATTCGAACACTTGTCTTCTAAGTTCGCTAGTCACGTAGGGTCTACTAATTTGAGTGCTGTCGTCACAGTATAGCTTCTTGTCGGTTCCGGGTATTGTCACTTGTGTTAGCTTCAGTGATGTTCCTCCTTTCAGGAGTTCTTGTAGTTCTGAGTCTGTTGATTGACAATCGGCTAGAGTAGCGAGATCGATGGGTTTGGTTATCCCGCTGACTCTGGACAGTGCATCAGCCACTACATTATCTTTTCCTGAGATGTGTTGGATATCTGTAGTGAACTGTGATATGAAGTCCAAGTGACGGAATTGGCGAGGTGAGCACTTATCTTTTCTTTGTTGGAACGCAAAACTGATTGGTTTGTGATCTGTGAACACAGTAAAATGACGGGCTTCCACCATATGACGAAAGTATCTAATCGACTCATATATGGCGAGCAATTCTCTATCGTACGGAGAATATTTCTGCTGTGCTGGACTCAACTTGTGCGAATAAAATGCGAGTGGCTGCCAGACGTCATTTTTTAGCTGCTGCAGAGCTGCGCCGATTGCTGTGTCCGATGCGTCTGTTACTAAACAAAGCTGCGCATCCAAATCAGGATGGGCCAGGAGAGTTGCTTGACATAGACTGGTTTTGCATTCTTCGAAGGCTTGAAGAGTTTCGCCGCAGATGTTCACGGGGTGTGAGCCTTTGACTGAGCCCACCAGCAAAGCATTGAGTGGTATTTGTGCTTTGGCTGCACCGGGAATGAATCGTCTATAAAAGTTTATCAACCCGAGGAATCTCCTGAGTTCTCTAACAGTTTTTGGTATCGGGTAGTCTTTGACGGCTTGGACTTTTGTTTCTAACGGCTTGATACCATCCTTCGATACTGAATAACCGAGAAAAGTCACCTCTGGGGTCCCAAATACGCATTTTGAGGGATTTATCACCATTCCGTAATCTTGAAGCTTCGTGAAAATTTGTTTCAGATGCTCCATGTGTGCTTGCTCATCTTTAGAGAAGATCAAAAAATCGTCTAAGTAGCAGTAACAAAAGGTAAAATCTCTTGTCATCTCGTCGACGAATCTTTGGAACGTTTGACTAGCGTTTCTCAGACCAAACGTCATATAACAAAACTCAAATAGACCAAATGGAGTCGTGATGGCCGTTTTCGGGATGTCTTCTGCACAAACTGGGATCTGGTTGTATGCTTTTGTTAAGTCTATAGTTGAAAAGATGGTGCAACCAGCGATGTTGTGAGTAAAATCCTGTATATGCCGTATTGGATATCTATCGGGAACTGTTCTTGCATTTAACATTCTGTAGTCTCCGCATGGCCTCCACTGGTTGTCTTTCTTAGGAACTAGATGCAGTGGTGAGGACCATGGGCTCTCTGATGGTCGGGCGGTTCCATTTTGGATCATCGCGTCAAATTCTTGTTTTGCTACCTTGAGTTTGTCGGGTGCTAAGCGTCTTGGATTACAGGAAACAGGTTGTCCCGATGTTGTCTTGATGTGGTGCTCGACATTGTGGCGTATGGTCTTCGGTGAGCCAGTAGGATGAGTGATTTCCGGGTACAAGCGCAACAAATCCATGTATTTGGAATCTCCGGAGATGGTCTTCACGGATGCTATATCGTCCGAGGACAATGCTGACCTTGCTTTATTAGTCAGTGAAGTGCTCGAGTCAATGAGGAGTTGGTTTCGGCAATCGACTATCAGACCGTAGTGACTGAGTAGATCGACACCGATGATGGGTTTGTTGACATCAGCGACGATGAAGCGCCATTTGAACTCACGACGTAGTCCGAGGTTCAAATTCAAGATCGTGAAACCGTAAGTGTGAATGGGAGTTCCATTTGCTGCGTAAAGGACGTAAGGCGTTTTTGGTCGACGTTGTTTGCAAACTGAGCGGGGAAAAACGCAGATGTCGCTGCCTGTGTCAACTAAAAACTGCATTTTTGTACTTTGATCAGTCACAAAAAGGCGACCGGTGCTAGGGCAATCGTCTGTCGCCTCTAACGACCGCCCAGAGAGTTTCCCTTAAAATCGCAAGGCTTCAGGCATTTTCTAGCGTTAATGCCGTGCTTGTGATGGTAGAAGCATACAGGGTATTTTTTGTAGCTTGACTGGGATCGAGTGTTGCTCTGATTGCGATTGTTATTGTAGTTGCGCTGTCGCGAGCGTGAACGTCTGTTGCTATGAGTTGTGAGGGCTTGTACCTGGCGAGTCAGCTCCGAAATCTGTTTAGCCATCTGGTCTAATGCACTGGAAGCAGGAGTAGATAAACCAACTGCAGCTACTTGCGGAAAAGATGGCACTAAATCGTGTACTCTGTCGGCCAATTGAGCGAGGTTTTCCAGCGATGAGTCCGGCTGTGATGCCATCACGGTCTGCAAATTGACCGGCAAACGGCTTGTCCAAATAGACTTAAGGAAATCTTCCGGAATGTTGGGACCAGCTAAATGCTGTAAATGTCTCAAAAATTGAGATGGGCGACGATCTCCGAGCTCTTCGTGGTCCAGTAATTGTTTTACCTCCTTCTCCCTCGACGCAGATAAACGTTTGATGAACTCCGTTTTTAGCTTTTGGTATTTATCCTTAGCTGGCGGGTTCACGATGATGTCTTTCACCTCTCTAGCGTAACGTTGGTCCAACTGAGCTACGACGTAATAGAACTTGGTGTCCTCGTCTTTCACTCCAGACAGTGTGAAATTCCCCTCTATTTGGGCGAACCATACTGCCGGTTCTTCTGCCCAGAATGGTGGAAGACGAACCCCGACGCGGCAAACATCGGACGCTGATTCGGGAGGTGTAAATGCGCCCCGAGTTGATGCGGTAGGTACATCATTGTTTGTGGCTTCATCATGGACACCTTTTTTGGACATTTCGGACAAAAGTGAGGATTCGCTTACTGTTTAATCCAGTCTTCGCGGTTTCAATCCACAGGGGTCACCAGTGTAGTTTATTTATTTACAATATAAACACAGATAGCACGGCAGAGTTTACGTTGCGCTGAGATGAAGGTGTGAGACGTACATACGTCGTGGAGGTAAGTAGTTCACTGCCGGCGGCACGGTGGCCGCCGCGGCGCTGGCGCTGCGACTTGACGTTGCAGCGGATTGATCTGGGGAGCGTTTACACCGTGCGACCACGAATCTTGCTGCATGTTGTTCAGGTAATTGTTCGGCTGAGTATTATAAGTATATTTAGTGTATGTGCATGATTGTGTATGTTATTTTGAAACTATTATACGTAGATATATATCTATGTGTGTGTTTATATTATATATAAGTATTTACATGTAGTATGTATTTATGTACTACATATTTAATGTTTATGGTGTATTTTACATATATTATATTTTATGTTTATAGTATACAGGGTGTCCCAAAAATCAACGTCAAGCCGAAAATGGTTGATAGGCCAGGTGGTGAGAGTTATCAGAAAAATAATAAAAAAAATCTAAGTTAAGTACTTTTCAAATTATTGACATAAATGTTTTTTTTGAGAAAATTGACAACTTGTGATGATCTTTTAAGTACTGTGACTACAAATCTTTACTTTTTATAAAAAAAAAAATTGTGGTGTAATCCTCAATAACCCTTCTGTTAACTACAGTCTAAAATTAAAACACATCTGCTTCAGTTTTAAAGAAAATATCACTTTTTTGCCCCACCATGTACTAAAAATTATTACATCGCCCAACTTTAACTGACTGTACTGAAAAAAAAATGTACTAGGCTATTTCGGCAAGTGACTTTAAAAGTTGGCGTATTTAGTCAGGATTCCAAAAAGGTATAATACTAGCTAGATTATTTATTAAATAAGAAAAAAAAACATTTTTCAAAAGAAACCCGTTATTAAGCTAATTCTTTTTACTCAGAAAAAATGCTTTTATTGCACGTTAGGCTTTCTCTAAGTCCCTAATTTTCAGGTAAAAGTTTGGGTGAGATGGATAGTGACCTTTTTAGTCAAGTGTGAGCGAGACAGATAGATACGCCACTTTTACCAAGATGAGTGAGACGGATAGATACGCCACTTAGGCCAGTGTACAGTACTTGGCTCGTAGTAGGGAGTTGTAGTACTGGTACACTTGAGTTGAGTCTAGGTGACGTAGAAGAAGAAGAAACTCGCACCAAAAGTATGTAGTAAAAATGTATTGGTAAATCTACAGATAGGTAGAATATTGACTGTTCCTCTCTCTAGTGCAGTAAACGGTAGACTGACTTAATTATACGAAATTACCTAACAATGTAAACTGCTTAGCATGCCTAAAGCCTAAAGGTAAAACTAGGTTAAACGAGTAAGCAAAATGTGCGACGCTAGATCGTACATCTTCCAGACCGCAGAAAAATAAAGGGGAATTTACTGCAAAACATAAATAGCTATTTACAAAAGAAAGCGGTAATGCAAGTTGAGTAGAGGAGCGGTCATTACAGTTATAATACTTAAATAACATGTAGTAGCTTATTCGAAATTAAATGATGCGTTGTCCGTTCCCTTATCCCGGTGTTTAACTGGGACCTCCTGCATTTCCATGTCGTTCTTGGTGGAAGTTGTTGGTCGCCGATAAGCGCGCGCGCAGCCTTGCCCGCAGCCGCGGGTCCTCACCACCCACACGATGAACGCGAGTGCAGATGCACCTAATAGCGAGTAGATGACTATGTAATGTACCTGTTCGTCGGTCGCAGTCCTTTTGAGCGGTTTGTTTTCGGAGTCGCTTTGAAACCTTAACTTGTCATCTATTTCGGCTAGATGGGTGTGGTCGGGTTCGTATAGTTGTGTGGAACCGCCTCGTATTTTTGCACTCACTATTGCATTTATTGACGTGTTGAATTCCACAGTAGGTAAGATGAAGCCGGGATCCATTGTCAAATTGCTGTCGTGTCTGTTTTGCGAGTAGATAATCAGACTGCCTGTCTGTAGTACACAGCCCCTGGCTAGAGTTACGATGCTGGAACCTTGCAACGTATGCAGAATCAGGTCATTGTCGCACAGAGTCCTTATCGTGCATTCACCGCAGCAGATCGCGAGCCAGGTATTGAGTGTTTGTAACTCGATCCAGTCGTTCGCGCATGGGGCTTTTCTCAATGCGCATGGCAATGTCGCGTGTTGGCCTATCAGTTTTGCTTCGCACGGCGTCCTGTAGCTATCGTGCAAGTTGTAAATAGGTAGCGTCGAGTTACATATGAGACTGTCAGCTGATCGTCTGGTGCATTGGTCGACATTGCGTTGAGTCATACTTAAGTAGGTACTCTTTCTGAAGTTTATTGCCAGATATTCCGCTGACGTTTCTACCCACTCTGCGTAGTTTTCCTGCAATTGTATGGGTAGGGGGATATTTTTGTAGAGTTTGAACGTTTCATCGCTTAAAAGCGGGATGTGGACTTCGAATAAGAAAAATCCGTTTGTTATTCTCCCTCTAACGTAGAGCAGTTTGTAGACGTCCTTGACTTCCTTTCGTATGTTGTCCACTGGCAAAGTTAGTGTCCGTGGTAATTGTCCGGATATTATTTCCATTTGGTGGATAAGGTTTGCCGGCGTAAGGAGATGAATATCAATGCGTCCTTTGTAAATATCCGTCAGCGTGTTGAACAGTAAGTCCTGGACTGTTCTTAAATTGTTCAATAGTAGACTTGCTGCTATTGATGACGTACTGAAGTAAGTGGTCACCATTGTCGCTTCGAGAAGTGTCTCTGTTTCGGTGACACTTGCGTTGACTTGTTGCAAGAAGTGGTTAATGGTTTGAAACTGATGATTGATGTTGTCTTCGTTTCTTTTCAATGCTTCATTTTCGAGTTGTACGATTGATGTTTGGTTTTTTATTAGCGACAAAAGATGACCTTCGTTTTCTTGTATCGCTTGGATGTCGCTCTCATATTTCGTAGCGAATCGCTGATCCAGGATACCAAAAAGGCTGTTTGCTACGTAACCGACGCCGTCGATCAGTCCACGCTTCTTCCTAGACAGATGCTTGCTGGGTTCCAAGAGGATGTCGTTGTAGTAGGTCAGCAGGCCCATCTCGTGTTTGAGTTGGGTCAACGTCGGAGTACAGTAGATTGGTTCTATACGTTTACAGACATCTTCCAAGTGTTGCAGGTAACGTTGCATCTGCTGCGTTCCTTCCCAGTAGCTTGTTAGGTTGTAGTACATCACTAGAATCCATTCGTCGTGCATAAGAGCCAACTGTCCGTGTGGATCATAGTATATGGGTCGCTCTCTTCCTAGACTAGTGATGTGTGTGGTAATCTTTGCTTGTTTGGAATCAACAGCCATGGCGTTTGATAGCAGGAATAGTGTAAGAAGGACGAGGTTCAAAAAGCCGCACGTTGACATTTTCTTCACCGACTTTGCCGCAGTAGAAGTGCCAGGAACTCGGGCACTTGTGATTGTTTCACGTTTGTCCTTTTGTGCCGCATGTCCTTGGAGATGGAAAGTCTTTTTCTCATCTTCGTTTATTGGCAACGGCGAGAGCTTGGTGACGGGTCGCTTCATAGACGTCGTTTGAGTTTTGAGTGTAGCCACTCTCACGTACCCGTCCCTCCCAGGGTGCAGTTGTGTGACTCGGGCGAGGGCCCACTTTCCTGGTGGTAGGTTATCCTCCTTTACCAGAACCACATCGCCTTCTTGTAAGTTTCGTGTGGGTTTATTCCACTTGCAGCGACTTTGTAGCTGCTGTAGATATTCGCCCGACCAATTTTTCCAGAATTGGTGAGACATGTGCTTGACGAGTTTCCAGCGTTTTCTCAAGTCGATGCGTGTGACGTCGTTGTAATCGCCGTCTGGAATGTGCATCGTAGGACTGCCGGTTAAAAAGTGACCCGGGGTCAGTCCGTTGTAAAACTCATCGGGATCTTCAGTTAGTGGGCAGAGATAGCGCGAGTTTAGGCACGCCTCTATCTTTGAGAGCAGTGTCGTAAATTCTTCAAATGTGAGCTTCTGGTCACCAAGTACACGCCGCAGGTGGTGTTTCATGGATTTGACGGCCGCTTCCCATATCCCGTTGGCGCTTGCCCATGTAGGTACGCTGAAGTGCCAAGTAACCCCCATTTTTGAGATGTTATTGAAGAAGTCGACAGTAAGCAGTTGTTGAAATTGATCGAACTCGCTGCGTAGCACTCGGGCCGCACCGACGAAGTTGGTTCCGTTGTCTGTGTAGACGTGCTTTGGTGTCCCTCTTCTTGCACATAGGCGGTCGAAGGCAGCCAGGAACGTATCCGCCGACAAGTCAGATGCAAGTTCGATATGCACAGCTTTGGTAGCCAGACATATGAAAATCACGACGTAGCCTTTTGAAGTCGTCACTCCTCGCCCCTTGTTAATCTTTACGTCCACGTGACCAGTGTAGTCAATCCCGGTGTGCGTAAAGGGTCGAGAGGGCGTCACTCTTGGTCGAGGGAGATCGCCCATCAGTTGATGATGTTCAGTGAGGTTGTAACGATGACATCTTACGCAACGTCTTAGCAGTGTTTTGACTGCTCGATTGCCACCGATGATCCAATATTTCTGTCGTACGTGCGCTAGAGTGAGGCGCGCTCCGCCATGCAACGTCAATGCATGCGCGTGTTCGACCACTAATTCGGTGAGCCTTCCGGTATGTGGCAGAATAATCGGATTTTTTATGTTGAGTGGTAAGTCGGAGTGCTTTAGTCGCCCTCCAACACGTAGTATCCCATTTTCATCTAAGTAAGGCAGCAGCTTGAAGATCTTGCTCTTCGCGGAGACAGTCTTGTCTTTCCGTAGTTGCTTGCACTCCCCCTCAAACTCGGTTTGTTGTACGTGTTTCACAATTTGGTCAGCTGATTGATTCAGTTCCGTCGCGGATAGGTATGTTGTTTCGGGTTGCTTGCCGCGAAGTCGGTTGATAAAGCGAAACAACCAGGCAACGACCCGTAGAGCACGTGTGAAAGCGCTGCAGTTTTCGAGCAATGTGCAAATAACACTGTCTGTTCCGATTTCTCGCTTAGCGACATAGGTATTAGGTGTCACGTGTTCTTCCAACGTGGTTGCGTAACAGTCGGGTGTTGGTTTTTCACTGAATGTTTTCAAGAACTCCGGTCCTTGCCACCATAGGTTGAAGTTGACCAGTTTTCGCGGTGGCAAACCTCGCGAGGCGCAGTCAGCAGGATTTTCTTCCGATGGAACATAGCTCCAGTTGTTCGCAGGAGCGATCTCGACGATTTGTAAATTTGGGCCCTTGTGCATCAAATCGTTGAGGCTGGATCCAGTGCTAGTTTTTTGAGATGCATTAAAAACAACTCTCAACTTTGTAGTAGTTGATTGTTCTCGTAGAACACCATGATGCGGTAGGAAGCACTCTGTTGTGTCATTCGAGGCGACGGGTGTCATGTGACCGAGGTCGGTGTACTCATTGATAAAGTCGTTGTAACGCGAAGCTAGTAAGCCGTCCTTAGACAATCGTCGTTCCAGTTGTAAATACTGAGATATGGCAATGTTTTTTGACTTTCCCAGATTTTTCTCGTAGTTTGGAAGCATCGGCATTTTCACAATGTATTTTCCATCAGCAGCGCGTCGGGTAGTCTCCTGGTAGTACTTTTCACAGAAGTCTTCGTCAGTGGTGTCCTGGTTACTGGTCAAGATATCCTCAGTCTCCCAGAAACGTGATAACTCACTCAGGTCGGTTAGAGTTGCGTGGCACCTGAGAGTCTCAATGTTCCCCGCGTTGCCGCACAGAATCCATCCCAACTTAGTTTGTTGAGCTGTTGGGGATTGAGCATCGCCTCTGAGTACACCGCTCATAATTATGTTTGAGTAAACGTCCGCGCCGAGCAGAAGGTCGATTCCGCGCGAGACGTTAAAATCCGGATCAGCGAGCTTTAAGTTGGCCAAATGTTCCCAGTTGGGGCGTTCGAATGTTTTGTTCGGCAGGGGGTTTGTCAATTGTCTCATGACCAGTACATCAGTGTCGAAAGTGTAATCTGAGTTTGTAGATTTACACTCAAGATGTAGACAACCTCTGCAGTCGCCTGAGATGGACCCCACCCCTGATACAGTGGCAGTCACCTTTCTTCTAGAGAGGTTCAGTAGTTGCGCTGCGCTTTCGGAGATAAGATTGGCTTGTGAGCCTTGATCGAGCAGAGCCCGGAGTATTACGTAAGTCCCGTTGGAAGCCTTGACTTGGACGAGTGTAGTAGTAAGTAAAATCTCCAGCGCGTTGAAAGATGCATGATTTGTAGTCAAGTTCTGCGCGTTGGGTGATGAAGTTCCAGCCAAGGATTTGCTATCCTTCGGAGTAGACTTTTTCATGTCGTTGTGTAGCAACGTATGATGTTGCTGATCGCACTCTCTGCAAGTTTTTCGTGATGGACATTCTTCGTTCCCATGACTGTATAGACAGTTTTTGCACAGTTTGCTGCCTTGAGCGTTGAGTTTTGCGAAAGCAGTGTTTCTATCCGCGGCGTTCATTTTGATGAATTTGCGGCACTGCATCAACACGTGACTTTTGTTGCACAGAGGGCATTGGCCGAACATAACGTGATATGCTTTTGTAAAGTGGAATCGTTTGAATGCACCTTTCTTGGATGGAATGTTGCTCGCCACCGAAGGTTTTTGCTGTGAACCTGTTGATGTTCCTGTCGGAGTGTCCTTTTGTCTATTGCGCAGAGTTTCTAGCGCCATGAACTTGCTTTCCAGAAACGCCGTAAGTTCGTCGACGCTCGGTATTTCGCGGGGATTTCGCAGCTCCTTAGTGTACTCGCTGTACGTAGTAGTGTCGAGTTTCTGTGCCATCAAGTGGGCAATCATAGGACCCCATGACTGCGTATCTATACCGATGTTGTGAAGGCCGTTCAGACATTCTATGATGACGTCGTGCAGCTTCTTTAAGTTGTTAGCGTTCGCTTGTTGTATAGACGGAATATTGAGCATAGTGTTGACATACGAAGTGAAGACGAGTCTGCGATTGTCATATCGCTGTGTCAGTATTTCCCAGCAGGACTCGTAGTTATCCGAGTTGATGTGGAGATGGCGTACCAGATTTTCAGCTTCGTCTCGCAGCTTGGACTTTAGGTGCTGCATTTTTTGAACTTTAGACAACGACGGATTCTTGTCCACAGTTTGTAGAAACAAGTCCTTGAAGGAGATCCACTGTGAATAGTCGCCAGAGAACACAGGAACGTCGAGCTTGGGTGCAGATTGCTGGTAGTGTAGATTTGACGAAAGTTTGTTGTTTATTTGCCTCTTCAGCAAGTCATACTGCTGCTCGATGTCTTCAAAACTGCGATAGTAAGATGGGTCATCGTACTCGCCGTCTAGTTCCCAGTGTAACTTGTCGATATCTGACCACTTCGATTTTAAGATGCTGAGTTGTTCCTCCAATTCCCACCTTTCACTTAATTTTTCAATATCCACCTTGGCATTAGCTCTATGCATGGCTCGGAAGTTGCGATTTTGGATGCTGATTAATCTTGCCAGATTGGCGTTTGCCACAGTTTCTTCGGCTAACTCGGCAGTCTGGGTTAGTCCCGATCTAGCACCACTTCGTGACTTTTCCTCCTGCGGTGGGTAGAGCTTGTGCGCCACCGGCGTGCTTGGTAACTCAGATTGTAAACGGGTTAGAATGTCTTGTTTTAAGTCCTCGTACAATTTCTTAGTACGAATGTAGACGTTTTCCGTAAAATATCCGTGGGATTTGTCTTCCGACTCGATGAGGATGTTGTTTCTCTCATCAAAGTCACCCCACTGATTTTCGAGAAGAATTAGCTTCTGAGTAAGATAGTCGCTTGTTTTCCTCGACGGACCATCTTTCTTGTAGTTGCTGCAGAGTTGCTTGATGTTTTCGAAGACTTCTGACTGGACCTTTAATTCTGAAGACATGGTGAACTGATGAATCACCTCCGTAGCTACAGCCAGTTGTAGAAAGTGTGTTGCGCGTAGTAGAGGTACTTGCAACGAGTATAACCGCTGAGCGACGCGTAGTAGTTTGCGCCAGAAGCTGCAGCCGTAGCAATACGTAGTCCCGCTGAGCGACGCGTAGTAGACGGCGTCAGTAGCTGCAGCAGTAGTAGTAGTAGGAGAACTGTGTTCCCACAGATCGCTTCAAGAAGTCCAACGTTCGTTGTAGCCCGATGAACTCAGTAGTGCTTGAAGTGGTCCGTGTCTCAGAATTCCCGGCGTCTCACGTGTGATATTAGCGACCTTCTCAATTAGACCGGGGCGACCCGCTTGTGGGAGACCGGTGAAACCGATTCGCTATCGACACAAGTCAACGCACGAAAAAACTGAGAGTAGTTTCGAAGGACCAATAAATGTACAGTACTTGGCTCGTAGTAGGGAGTTGTAGTACTGGTACACTTGAGTTGAGTCTAGGTGACGTAGAAGAAGAAGAAACTCGCACCAAAAGTATGTAGTAAAAATGTATTGGTAAATCTACAGATAGGTAGAATATTGACTGTTCCTCTCTCTAGTGCAGTAAACGGTAGACTGACTTAATTATACGAAATTACCTAACAATGTAAGCATGCCTAAAGCCTAAAGGTAAAACTAGGTTAAACGAGTAAGCAAAATGTGCGACGCTAGATCGTACAGCCAGTGTGAGTGAAACGGATAGTGACGCCATCTTGGCCAAATAGTGACCCACAGGCACAATATGCATTACTGCAGCAGTACGTTACGCTCCTTCGTTTACTGCGCATCTTTCTGTATTCGTGTTGATTTCGTGCTTACAACTTACGGCTTTGTGTATTGGACTCGATTGCCTTGTGAATTGGATTTGTTATCTGACCGTTTCTGACGACTCTGGCTTTCTTCTGGACTATACTGATCGCGTGATTGTAAAGTGTGACTACCACCATGCCATCTCGGTACACTGTTGAAGAGTATGCAAACATGCACCTCATTTATGGGGAATGCAGATGCAATGCAAGTGCTGCAGCTAGACTTTATCGAGAGAGATATCCAAACGCTGAGCGTTATCCGGATCATCGAGTGTTTGTGAATGTTCACCGGTCACTCTTAGAGGGTCGATTTCCAAATCAAATGGCTAGTGAGGGAAGACCCCTCATACCCTACGAGGACACAGTTCTACAAGAAGTCGCACAAGATCGAAGTACCTCAGTACGTGAAATTCAATTGAGGACAGGAGTGTCTAAAAGTACCGTTCACCGAATTTTAAAGAAAAACGAGCTCCACCCGTTCCACGTACAACGAGTACAATGTCTTTTACCTCGTGATTACCCTGAAAGAGTTACATTTTGTCAAACGATGTTGCAAAAGCACAGGGAAGATCCGCGATTCTTGGACAAAATAATATGGTCCGATGAATCAACGTTCAAAAAGGATGGTTACATGAACCTCCACAATTTACATGAGTGGCATGTGGAAAATCCACATTTGATGCGAGAAGACAGATCGCAGTATCGCTTTAAAGTGAACATGTGGACCGGCATTGTAAATGGGAAAATTATTGGACCATTTGAGCTGCCGGAGAACTTAACCGGCGAGGTCTATTTGGACTTCTTACAAAACAACCTACCACAATTATTAGAAGATGTGCCGCTAAGCATTTACGGAAGCATGTGGTTCCAACAAGATGGCTGCCCAGCACATTTTGCTCGCCCAGTCAGAGAATTTTTAAACCAAGAATACCCGGATAGATGGATAGGGCGGTCTGGATCAATTTCATGGCCAGCCCGTTCACCTGATTTAAATCCGTTGGATTTCTTTTTCTGGGGAGCCGTGAAAGAAAAAGTTTACTCTAAACCCATTGAAGACATAGTCGAGCTGCGCCAAAAAATTGCGGATGCGGTTGAAATCATAAATAATAGAGGATACGCTCGTTTAGTAAAACGATCTTTTTTAAGAAGATGTAGGGCCTGCATTGAAGCTGAAGGCAAACAATTTGAGCATTTGCTATAAGTTGAATAAACTTTGAATATTAATTATTGCATTTTATTTAAAACTTTATTTAACCATATTTAACAAACAATTTTGTCATATTATTTTAGCCTGGTAGTGGCGTATCTATCTGTCTCGCTCACACTTGACTAAAAAGGTCATTATCCATCTCACTCAAACTTTTACCTGAAAATTAGGGACTTAGAGAAAGCCTAACGTGCAATAAAAGCATTTTTTCTGAGTAAAAAGAATTAGCTTAATAACGGGTTTCTTTCGAAAAATGATTTTTTTTTCTTATTTGAAAAATAATCTAGCTAGTATTATACCTTTTTGGAATCCTGACTAAATACGCCAACTTTTAAAGTCACTTGCCGAAATAGCCTAGTACATTTTTTTTTCAGTACAGTCAGTTAAAGTTGGGCAATGTAATAATTTTTACTACATGGTGGGGCAAAAAAGTGATATTTTCTTTAAAACTGAGGCAGTTGTGTTTTAATTTTAGACTGTAGTTAACAGAAGGGTTATTGAGGATTACACCACATATTGTTTTTTTATGAAAAGTAAAGATTTGTAGTCACAGTACTTAAAAGATCATCACAAGTTGTCAATTTTCTCAAAAAAAAACATTTATGTCAATAATTTGAAAAGTACTTAACTTTGATTTTTTTTATTATTTTTCTGATAACTCTCACCACCTGGCCTATCAACCATTTTCGGCTTGACGTTGATTTTTGGGATACCCTGTATAAGTATATATAGTAATGTGGCTACGCCACAGTGTCCTATGGTCTAGCCGGGTCATTATAAATGTACTGAATTTCATAATCCCCTAGGGAATTATGACATTTGAATTTGGAATGCAATCAACATTGAATATACGAGCTCCTTGCAATCCATGACCAAACGTCAAAATTAGAATATAACTTTTCATAGAGCCCTACACCAAGAAGAATTTATTCAAAATTAGAATGAAAACTTTTCATAGAGCCCTAAATCAAGGAGAATTCTTTTTAATTGTATTATGTTTTATTGCCTCGCAGTGTTTATATAAAGTAGAGTATGCATTTTGGGGATAAAGCAGTGTATTTGTCTCGGACGTTTTTGAACCCCTCGGCCTCGGGATTCTAGCTTTAACTCCCTCGCTTCGCTCGTGAGTTAACCCTAGGATCCCTCGTCCTTGGGGTTCAAAATATCGCCCGAGACATAATACACTGCCTTATCCCCTTAATGCATAATCTACTATTTTTATAATTTGACAGCTGTCAGTTGAAAACCATTCTCCCTGGGGCTGAAAAGTATTGCTTTCCACCCGCTCCTCAGGCAACTCCAGACCTACTTTCCGAGTATGAGTAATGAAAAGGTATATAATATGATTGCTTTTTTACATAAAAGCCTCAAGCCTAGGTCGACTAAGCTGTCAGGACGGTATAGGTGCTGGGCAAGTCTACTACACCTAAAAAACGATATCCCAACTGCGTCCGAGTGGTCCCTTCACCCATCTAGTGTGAGTGAAGGTGCCACTGGACGCTGTACAAATCATCTCGTTGGAGCGTTTTAGTTTTAACGGTAAGTTCGTACTGTATATATATAAAATAAGTAATAATAACAATAACCTCATTACGTAGATGCAAAGGTCGAGTCTTCCCGTTGCCTATACCGCAGTCTCTAAAGACAAAAAGTCTTTAATCAGTGCGTCCTACCCGTCATGACATACGGAGCCGAGACGTGGACACTCACGGTTCGACTAGTCCAACAATTAAAGTCGCTCAGCGAGCTATGGACAGAGCTATGCTCGGTGTTTCTCTGCGGGGTCGAAACCGAAACGAAGTAATTCGCCAGAGAACTAAAGTGATCGACATATTAACCCGTGCTGAGGACAATTTTAAGAACCTATTTAGAGGCTAAAAATTCCACCCATGCCGGGACTTCTATGGGTGGAATTTTTAGCCTCCAAATAGGTTTTTAAAAATTGTCCTCGCTCAGCACGGGTTAGTGCAGCAAAAAGAACATAATCATGTTGGTACAGCGACATCATTCCGATGTAAAAACCTAACTGCCAAGTGGGTTACTCGGGGCTGCAAGTGATGTAAATTACTTCAGCCAGATGTCGCTGCGTGTACGTAATATAGAGAAGTTTGTAAAGAGGTTCGAAATTTCGCCGATGCCTGCACTCGCCCATTAGCTCAGTTGGGAGAGCGTTGGCACGGTTAGCCAGAGGTCGCGGGTTCAAGTCCCGGCACGGGTGTCATTTTTAGCCTCTAAATAGGCTTTTGAATACGTCCCCCAGTTGGTCGGTTTTCCATCCACATTGGCTCGTTATATTTCTTTCGTCAATCTTTCCTCCTTCAACCTCCCCATTTGAGTAGGTCTGTGGTCTGAGTAGGGTTCTATACCCTAACGGCCAGTTTCTGAATTGAGCATTTCGCTAAGGAAATAGTTAAATGTAGTGCTGTCTCTTCGAATTTCTCGGAACAGAGCGTGATTTACTTACAGAGTATTTACTTATAGTCTGATTTTTTATTAGGTGGACTAAACTGACAGCTAAAAATGCTCTTATTTTTTTAAGATGTTGTCAGAGCAAGATCGTAGTAATGTGACTTGATGTGTTGATTGAATGATCGATTTCATTCAATCATTCACTCTTCAATTTTATTTCCTTTGTTTGGGGAAAACAAATTATCTTAATCCTAATCATTAAATACCTACCAATTAAACAAACATACCTATATCTGAAAACCACAAACTTTAGGAAATATAGAAAAATCCAACCTTTCTACGAGTATACTTTAAAAAATATGCAACTCTAAATTATCGCATAGTTGGTAGCACTGATGACGCATACATGTCAAAGTTCATGTCATGCGCTTCATTCGTCTGCCAGTTTTGTTGTCAATCGGTTGCACTAATAGGTATCTCTTGCGCTTTTTCCGCCGGATTTTATTTTTGTTATCTGTCGTTGTTAGTTGTTACGTTGTTTTATTTGAGTGTTAAGTTTCACTGTTTGTTGTTTTGTTATAGTACTATATTCGTTATTACTTGTTGTTTTGAGTGTTAAGTAATTTTATCACGAAATCCCCCAACATAAGTATTATTTAATTTTAGAGTTTATAGTTTGAGCGAGTTACATTTACATTCACCAGTCTGCAATTGAATGAACGAATGATTGAATGAAAATATTTATTATTCGATCACTCTGAGCACAACACTATTTTTTAATTTCCCTTACGCGACAACCCACCAACTGTCAGTTTAGTCCACCTAATGAAAAATCAGACTATAGTGAAATTCTCAATTCAGAGGCTGGCCGTAGGGCTTCTAGGAAAGTACTCACCGTTACTCAAAGAGCTACTGCGTCGCCTGGTGCTGTCCCCGCCGTTCTCGCGGCGCGATCTCGGCTGGACTTTGGCCGGGGACGTCGGATTTCTACGGGCAAGGTTTTAAGTAGCACTTAAGGCTGCTCTTGCGTCGGTCATACTGTCTCGCTCACACAATTTGACATTTTGGTGATTGTAACAAATTGAGTATACTTTTGAATGTGGTCCGAGGGTTTGATAGATAATTGTATACCACTACTTAGATATAAGAAACTATTTGTAATATCTTTCACCTGGTTGTGCAATAAAGTGTTCTCTATCTATCTATCTATTATAATTGCGGACATTCAAAGGTTACTTCCCTTATCCCGTACGTAGTTTCTGATTGAGTAAATCCGATTCTAAAATTAACAGTTTTAGAAACAACTATTCTTTATTAAAAAGTATCTCAACTAAAACAAATATACATGTGAAATTATGCATAAAACCCTCAGACCATATATACGTCCCACTGTAGGGCACAGGCCTTCTCTCAGGGAGAGAGTATGGGCTTAATCACCACGCGTGCCCACCGCGGATTGGCGATTTCAAGCGCTGAGGCATGTGAATAGCTCAGACACCCAGGTTTCCTCACGATGTTTTCCTTCACCGTTAGCGAGTGGTATTGCTACTATAACTTCACAAATGTACATAACTTAGAAAACAAAGTCATAGGTACATGCCCGCACTGGGGATCGAACCTGGGTCTCTTGCTTCCGAGTCCAATATTCTACCCACTAGGCTACCACCGCTTATATTTATCAAAAGATTCTTCATTTTCTTACGATAATTAAAAATGTTACATTGTGCGAGCGAGACAGCACGCTCCACGTAATAACTGTTTTCATTCATTTTAGTTCTTTAACGAACTAACTGGAATTGTGGAAACTTAATCGCAAGTCAATAAATAAATAACAGAATTTCAGTAAAAAAATTAAAACTTGACGTAAGTATTTTATTTTATTGATTACTAGCTGAACCGGCAAAGGTTGTTTTGCCATATTAATTAGCCTACGACCTATTCTCAGAGCCGCTAAATACCCACAAAAAATAATCACAAAAATCACTTTTTTTGCCGCCTATCAACTCTTTCCCTTACCTCCTGCGGTTGACTGGTAGAAAATGCTTATGGCATTAAGTCCGCCGCATTGTACGAATAATTTTTTTAAGTGCAATAAAAGTATCAATAAATAAATCATAAAAATCAGTGAAGCCGCGTCGGAGGAGCTCGACAACAAACGCTGTGACACGAGATTATTATATATTAGATAAGATTTTTCTTTTCGTTACAAGAAGTTCATTTTCTGTCCACAAAATACATTCGCATATAAAGACAACATTGAATAAATGACACACTAATTTGTGATATATTTAAGTTCACCCTGAATGGATGTGTGAAAATGAGAATGAAAAATGTTTATTGAGCTGAACAAAACTTATATTATTTTTGTTGCACTAACCCGTGCTGAGGACTGTTTACTGTAAAAACTATTGTATCGATATAATATCTATAATAGTAGTTTATGCAACTGTCATATAATGAAGGGTATTAAAACACGAGTGTGAGTTTATGAAACGAGCGCAGCGAGTTTCATAATAGTAACGAGTGTTTTAATACCCGTGTTATATGCAGTTGCATACACTACTTTATCTTCACTAATGCAATTAAAAATTAAATTCACGCGTACGTGTATAATCACAGTGATTTTGCCACCATTAAAATTTAACCAATGAGAGCGCAGCTGCGCGCTTCAATAAAACGCGACCAACCTGATTGGCCCTGCAATCAAGTTGGTCGCGTTTTATTGATGTTATAATGAGATTTTACGATATCGATGTGAATATTATACCATCATGTGAAATTGCTTAAATTGAGTGTTTTGTTGTCTGCGCTATAACAGTAGTAATTATAAGTCAAGTATTGAAAACATAAGTAGAATGTTACAACATTAGTGTAGATAATAATATTTTATGTGGGTTTATTTTATCTTATTATTTGAAATAAAAGACTTGAGCCATAATATAGTTTGCTGTATGCATGTTTAACTTTTATTTTTAACAGATTTCAAAAAAGGAGGAGGTTATCAATTCGACGCGTATATACATATGTTTTTTTTATTTGGCTATGTTCCTCCATAACTCCGTCAAATCTTAACCGATTTCGACAATTCTTTTTTTGTTCGAACAGGTATAACGTCCCAATGGTCCCATTTTAATTTGGTGAAGATCTGACGGAGACTTTCAGAGATGGAGAACTGAACTCTTCAATGGACAGCAGTAAATAAGCCCTATTGGGGCCTATCCTTTAGTAATATCCGTTTGTTTCATAAAATAGCGTAAAAGTAGTCCCTAGTTAATTTGGTGACGTTCCGGTGAAGACTTTAGGAGATGGAAATTTAGAACATAAAATTTTAAAGCAACGAATTAAGTAGGGTAAATTATAGTTATAGGGGACTTATTTATTTTTCTCCCGCTCCCCCACTAAAAAATGAAAAATATTTTTTTTTAAATAAAAAATAAAAATCGACTTTGAAACACTACAGCACTAAAAAGTTAGAAATAATTTAAATAATCAGAAGTATTTATACATGTAGTTATTGTAGAAGTATAATTTGTGGTCGGTGCCCAGTTTCAAGACCAGCACATATATTTTGGACACCGGCTCCAAATTATACTTCTACAATACCTACTAAAAATAAATAAATACTTATAAATACGTATAAATACTTCTAATTATTTAAATTATTTCAAACTTTTTAGTGCTGTAGTTGTTCGAAATCGGTTTTATTACTGTACAAACACTGTGTTGTGATATATTTAAGTTCACCCTGAATGGACCACTGTGCCCCAAGATACAATTTTAATTTAGTTTGGGGTTCAGAGTTACTTTATATATTGTTAATTTTTGTTCAGCCCAATAAACATTATTAATTTCATTTCATTTCAAAAGATCTGTTTCTCAGGTTTCCACGCCTCCCGAACTGAAAGATGAAGATGCAACCACTTACCGGTCATTATTCTCATGTCTGGTGGGACTCTCAGTCCACTTCCCTTGGCCGATTCCGCGCAGCCGACTCAGCAACGATAACTCTGTGAGCCCGCGCCGCCATATCGGCTTGGCTTGCGTCGGCTTGCTGTCTGCAATACGAAATGGGGGCTGTTTTCCTCAAAGGGCTATGCTCGGAATTTCTCTACGAGATCGTATCAGAAATGATGAGATCCGTAGACGAACGAAAGATTAGTGAGTTGAAGTGGCAGTGGGCGGGGCACATAGCACGCGGAACTGACGGCCGATGGGGCCGAAAAGTTCTCGAATATGAAGAAAGTAGAAGAAGAAATAACATTTATTATAAAAACAGTGCACACGCCACATAACATAACAAAACAAAAAAACAACCCAGAAAATATTTCAACAGAAATGTTATGAAAAAGAAAAGAAAACGAAAGGTCACGGCGTGTCCACTGCTATAAATGGCAACTGACTCAGCAGTATGCTGAGGGTCAAGCCTTCAGCGCTGATTTTCAGTCAGTGTCAGGAGTTACCCCGCGAGCGTCACATACCGCGGTGTGGTACAACCGTGAACAATACTATATATAGTAGAATACTACGTAATACAGAATAATAATTCTATACCATAGGATACGTATTATGGATACAGTATGAAACATATACCTAAGTTGAACAACCAGGGGGAGGCGACACCCCTGCGGATGCTAAACCAGTCAGTATACGCTCCATTAATTCTAACGCAAGCACTGGAGTCTTCATAGAGAGACTTCAAAGCTGGTAGCAAGACGCTGTCCACCCCATACACGGACAGTACCGACCACAGGTCATTCCTCACCACTCTATCATAAGCCTTGTCAGTAGGAACGTATGACAATCGGTCATACGCTGACCGATAAAAGACCGCTGATTTTCAGCGCAGTCATTGTAACTTATGACACAAGTTTGGAACACACAGTTTATTTATCTGTGAGCCCGCGCCGCCAGATCGGCTCGGCTTACGTCGGCTTGCTTTCTGCAATACGAAATCGGGACGTTTTTGGCGCGTTTTTCCTTGGGTTTATGGTGTGTGACGCGAGCGGATAGTTTATTTATTTATCAGTAACGAGCCCGTGCCATCAGATCAACTTTGTTTCTGCAATACGAAAAAAAGGACGTTTTTGGCACGTTTTTCACGGCCTTAGTGAATGTGATGCTAACGCACCGTTCATTTATTTAGCGGTAAATTTGTGAGCCCGCTTCGCCAGACCGGCTTGGTTTCTACAAAACGAAATAAGAATGCCTTGTCGAATGTGACACAAGCAGTTCATTTCTTTATCGACAACTCTGTGAAACCACGCCGCCGGATGGGCTTGGCTTGCGTCGGCTTTGTTTCTGCAAAACAAAAAGACGTCTTTGCCGTCCTAAATGACAAATATATTAAATACACGTGAGTAGGTGGTTGGTTGAGCATACGAGCGAGCGAGTTAGTGAGTAAATGAGTGAGAGTTAGTGAGTATGTAAAATAGGGAGAGTCAGTGCGTTAGTGCGAGTGAGTGAATGAGGTAAAGAGTGAGTGAGAGAGTGAACGAGTGGCGTGTGAGAAAGAGAAAAAAAAAAACGGACAAAAACAGAAAGATTTTACTCACCAATTTTAACATCAGTTTTTTCACTCTCCTTCTTTATAAATCTATTCCTCAACCTTGGACTATCGTACGCGTTCTGACTATGAGACCGTTCTATATTAGACCTTATTGTATCCGCATTAGCCTCTATATTAGCACCGCTCACTGGCACCGAACTAATGTATGCACCTCTTGGATTCTGAGGCCTCAACCTTGCATTAGACGGGCTTGGTACGTTTATTTCTGTACCAATTTGCTCACTATTTTCTCTATGGTTTCGCCTACTTCTATCGGCACTCTGTGCTGCCAGGGTTTTCTGGGTTGCCACGCTAGGATTCGACGTGACGGAGCCCGGTGTTGCCAGTGTGGTATTCGCAATTGTCGTTTTTGTGACCGTCGATGGGATTACAGGACTCGATCCGGGATATAAGTACTCGTAAGTCCGGTTTAGACCGAGATTCATGTCAGAGGAGCTAGGTGAAGCTACGGCGAGGTTCGGCAGGGAAGATTTTCTAGATATTTCGTGAGATGTCAGCTTTCTCAGGGGCGAAGGCGACGGCACGTTGGTTGAAGTGGAGGCTTGGCAAAGTCTTTCGTAGATGCCTTCGGTTTGACTCGAATCTGTGGTGACGCCTGTGAAATATTGACGAGATTTTGAAGAGACAATAAAATTTAAACAAGGATAACAGTACTTTTTATCAATAAAATAGGTATCATCATCATCATCATCAGCCATTCGACGCCCACTGCAGGACACGGGCCTCCTTCGTGGTTTTCATAACCATGAAGGGTTTTGCCATAATCGCCACGCTCGGCAGGCGGGTTGGCGATCGCAGTATGCGGTTGGAATCTCAGGAAGACGCTGCTGCCCGTCTCCTGGTAATTGATTTCCTTAGTCGCCTTCTACGACATCCACGGAAGGAAATGGTGTGACGCTATTCTTAATCCTTAATAAAATAGGTATACAGTCATGCATTTTAACACAATGGTCTCCACACTAAGCAAGTAGCCTGTATGGTGGCGGCCGTTAGGATTAATTTGTGGTTTGACATTGCGCACGAGACATATAAAAATACTTAGGTTAAACAACATAATTTTAAGTTATAAATAAATTTAAAAAACCAGCCAAGTACGAGTCGGACTCGCGCACGAAGGGCTCCGTGTTATCTATACAACAGTAGACAAAAAGATCGAGAAAAAATGGCAGAAAATCACGTTTGTTGCATGGGGCCCCCTTAAATATTTATTTTATTTCAATTTATACTATTTATTTTTGAAGCGAATAAAGAACTAAATATTCTGTGAATATTTGAAGCGTCTACCTGTCGCCGTTATTACTATCGAGCAAAAAACGGCAAGAAAATTACGTCTGTTGTATGGGAGCCTTAAATATTTATTTTATTCTGTTTTTAGTATTTGTTGTTATAGCGGCAACAAAAGTGCGTCGTTATATTCTTTTTGTTGCACTAATCCGTACCGAGGAAAATTTTTTAAAAACCTACGGCATGGGTGGAATTTTTGCCTCAAAATAGGTTTTTCAAAATACATCTTCTGTGAGTATTTCAACTGTCTAAGTATGACGGCACATGAGATACAGCCTGGTGACATACAGACAGACAGACCGACGGACAGTGAAGTCTTAGTAATAGGGTCCCATTTGGCACCCTTTGGGTACGGAACCCTAAAAAATTCTTAGGTTAAACAACAGAAATGTAAATTTAAAAAAAAATCATAGTATCATCATCATCATCAGCCACTTGACGCCCAATGCAGGGCACAGGCCTCCATCATGGTTTTTAACCATGAGAGGTCATAGTATAAAAGCACCCTATATAGGCCCCACTGCAGAGCATAGGTCTTCTCTAAGAGAGAGAAAGACCACGCGTGCCCGCTGTCCGACTCCTTTGTAATCTATTCCTTGGGGCTTATTCTAGAGCTAATTTGCAATAATTGATCCCATGAACATAGAACAGAAGCCAAAGGATTCTGTCTCGTAAATTTTACAAGGTTTGTAAATTTTATAATAATAAATGTTTATTTCAGACGAATGATCCATATAGTTTATTAGTAGAAATTACCCTACGTTAGTCATTATACAATATAAATCAATGCTGAGTAAATATGACTTTTTTTTTGCTTTAAAATATCTGAATTAACATTTGTTTTTAATTTATTGATTGCAATATTACTAGTGAACTGTGAAGGAAAGTATCGTGAGGGAACCTTGGTGTCGGAGGTATTCATATACCTTAGCGCTTGAAATGACCATACCGCGATGGACAGGCGTGGACAGAAGGCCCAATGAAGGCAGAATACCAACGCTGGAGTTTTCTTTTTAAACTTTCCGCACATGCTGAGTGGTGGTAGATGGTCGGTGGTGATGGTAGTCTAGTTGGTAGAACATTGGACTCGGAAGCGAGAGACCCAGGTTCGATTCCCAGTGCGGGCACGCACATATGACTTTCTTTTCTAAGTTATGTACATTTGTGAAGTTATAGTGGCAATACCACTCGTTAACAGTGAAGGAGAACATTGTGAGGAAACCTGAGTGTCTGAGCTATTCAAACATCTCAGCGCTTGAAATCGCGAATCCGCGGTGGGCACGCGTGGTGATTAAGCCCATACTCTCTCCCTGAAAGAAGGCCTGTGCCCTACAGTGGGACGTATATAGGCTACTTATGTACATGCCTAGTCGGAACCCATTTGCGTTTGTTCTTTTCTTATCTTATCTATAGGCACGTACCATACCGCATAAAATGTCGAGCTATGTTTCATTTCATTTCATTTATTTATTGTATCACTATGCTTCTATTTTTGTCTATTGTTACTCTGTGCTGTTACTTTGTGAATTAATATTGTGATGATTTGTATACGTGTGTGTGTTATGAAAATAAATAATTTACCTATCTATCTATCAATCCGAGAAATATCACACTGAAATCTGACAAACTCACCCGACAGACTAACCGTAGTAGTCAAGCTAATATGTCCGTAGGCAGACTCTTTAGTCTCGTCCGAAAACACAGTGCCATACTTGCTATCCGTGCCGTCAGTATTTACAACGTTCACATACTTTTCAGACACATTTTCACCATCTCCAGTCGGTTTCACTGTAACTTTCTGCTTGTAGGTTGATTTTTCACAGTTTTCCACAGTTTTGACGTTGAAATTTTGCTTGAAAGTGGGGACTTCAGTGGTATCGGACGGTTTAACAGAAAGATTGTGTTTGAAATCGAAGTTGAAGACGTCCGTCTCTGGGCCCAACACCGGGATGGCTGTGTGGGGCGGTTTGTTGGAGACTTGTATGACGGTGATGTTGGTGGACTGGTATTCGCTGCAAAGAAAAATGTATTACAAAAACAAATTAAAAACAACAAAAAACCTGACTGATCTACATAAATCTAACAAAAAACTAAACTTAAAAAAAAAACCGATTTATTTTGCTACAAGTTCCGATATTTGGCCATAGGCGCCATCTAATCTTACTAACGTTGTTGTTCACCACTAGATGGCGCTGCTGCTATTACGAAAATAAAAGCACTAAATGAATGAAATAAAAAAAAAACCGGCCAAGTGCGAGTCGGACTCGCGCACCGAGGGTTCCGTACAAACCTGCAAGGTTTACAAAGTTCGTTCATTACGACAATCGAGTCATAACTATGGTATTTTTATTGCAAAACATGAGGAAAAAAGTAATAAGTTTATATTTATTAAAAAATATATATTACTAATATATATAGCTACAATCCGGTATACTCACTGACTGACTGACTGACTGACTGACAGATCATCTATAGGTTTCCTCGGAAACGGTAAGAGTTACGTGAAAATTTTGTATGAGAAAGTTGTAGGGAATGTATGATATACAGCCATCCTATGAAGCCGATTTTTGAATTTCGAACGCGTTCTCCCATACAAATGGGCCAACTCTTTTGTTTACCGGCCGATTTGGATGAAATTTGGAATAGTTGTTTGTTTCGTGATCTAATTGTGAAAAAAAATTTTGAACGTTCGAAATTCAAAATAGGGGCGAGAATATGGCCGCCCGAAAAATCGACCTCTGCGCAAAAAAGTCGGCAGCCAACTGGGCACATGCTGGAGACGTGCCCTAAACGGCATCGGGTTGTCAAAGGACCCAGGTATATGAGAAAAATCGGACATTTTGACATTTCAAGATGGCGGCCGAGATATCGACGATTGAAAATGAGAAAATTTTGTATGGAGAATTTGTACTGAAAATCGACTTTTAGTACAAAATTTTAAACAAAAATGAACAATTTAAAAAAAAAAACATTTTTCGAGGCCAAAGCCGGGATGAGGAACACCGCCGCGGCGAGGCCGAAGGCCGAGCTCCGTTCAGGCCGAGGCCGAAGGCCGAGACCACACATTTTCCGGCGAACAAGCAACAACGCAAAAGCCAGATGGGACAAACTTGCGAGGCCGAAGGCCGAGCTCCGCGAAGCGGGCCCCAGGAACCCCGCCGTGGCGAGGCCGAAGGCCGAGCTCCGTTCAGGCCGAGGCCGAAGGCCGAGACTATACATTTTCGGCGAACAAGCAACAACGCAAGAGCCAGATGGGACAAACTTGCGAGGCCGGAGGCCGAGCTCCGCGAAGCGGGCACGAAGAACCCCGCCGCGGCGAGGCCGAAGGCCGAGACCATACATGTTCCCACTCAAACAATCCCCACGTCAAGTGTCTAGCGAGGCCCTAGGCCGAGCGCCGCGGAGAGCGAAGCTCGGAGCGGCTGGGGGTTGGCGCGCGTAAGCGCGCAGGGGGTTCACCCCCTAGTTTTGTAATGTAACTAAAAATTTAAGGTTTTCGGAATTTTTCCTTTATGTGTGCTATAAAACGTTGCTTCATGCCAAATTTCAAGATTCTAGGTCGACTGGAAGTACCCTTTAGGTTTTGATTCCCTTGCGAGTACTTGCGAGTTTCAAAATATGCAGCTTAAATTGCTGTTTCTTTTGATTGCGTTGACATAGAAGTTAGATTTTGTTACAGCTTAAAGGTATTATAGACCTGAGTATTTGGTATGAATTTCAATTTAATACCTCTACGCGTTTATGAGGAAATGGGTAGTAAGTTTAAAATTATTAAAAAAAAATATATTATGTGATGTAACTAAAAATTTATGGTTTTCGTAATTTTTCCTTTATCTATGCTATAAGACGTTGCTTCGTACCAAATTTCAAGATTCTGAGTTCACGGGAAGCACCCTGTAGGTTTTGATTCCCTTGCAAGTGTCGAAAATTTGCGGCATAAACGGCTGTATCTTTTGATTGCGTTGGCTTAGAAGTTTGATTTTTTCACAGCTTCAAGGGACAGTAGACCTGAGTAATTGATATAAATTTCAGCTTCATACCTCCACGCGTTCCTGAGAAAAAGGGTCTTGACAGACGGACGGACGGACGGACAGACGGACAACAAAGTGATCCTATAAGGGTTCCGTTTTTTCCTTTTGAGGTACGGAACCCTAAAAAAAGGGCCAAGTGCGAGTCGGGCTCACGCACGAAGTGTTCTGTACCCTAATCGATACAACATTTGAATATTTCAAGCGTCTACCTATTGCCTTTATTAATATCGACCACAAACGGCAAAAAAAATCGGGTTTGTTACAAGGGAGCCCCCCTTAAATATTTATTTTATTCTGTTTTTAGTATTTGTTGCTATAGCGGCAACAGAAATACATCATCAGATCTGTGAAAATTTCAACTGTCTATCATGAGATACAGCCTGGTGACAGCCCCTCAGACGGACAGCTTAGTAATGGGGTATTTGTGGTTGACTGGTAGAAAATCCTTATAGCATTAAGTAGCTACATTACTATTGTACTTTGCTTACGTGTAATAAACATATTATTATTACTATTCATTGATACACAAGCAGCTTTAAGCTGATGTGTGTACATCACAGTCATGCACTTGTAAACTGTTTATCAAGTCTGTTTTTAAGAGTTCACTGAAGAAGTACTAATTACTGTCTCTGGCAGTTTATTCCACATATTCTCTACACGGTTCGCCAAGAAGTGTTTTCTGGGATTGCTTGTCCATGGTTGCTTGGCCAATTTCAGCAATTATATTCTTTTTGTTGCACTAATCCGTGCTAAGGACAATTTTAAAACCCTATTTAGAGGCTATAAATTTCACCCATGCCGGGACTTGAACCCGCGACCTCTGGCTAACCGTGCCAGCGCTCTCCCAACTGAGCTAATGAGCAAGTGCAGGCATCGGCGAAATTTCGAACCTCTTTACAAACTTCTCTGTATTACGTACAGGCAGCGACATCTGACCGAAGTAATTTACATCACTTGCAGCCCCGAGTAACCCACTTTGCAGTTAGGTTTTTACATCGGAATGATATCGCTGTATCTACATGATTATATTCTTTTTGTTAAACTAATCCGCGCTGAGGACAATTTTAAAAACCTATTTCAGCAAGTGCCCACTTAGAGATTTGTTCTTATAATTTTTTATAGCATTTAAATAAATAAAAACCGGCCAAGTGCGAGTTGAACTCGCGTGGAGTGTTCCGTACGATGCCAAAGTCAAATGTTTTTATTCAAGAAGCGAGTCAGCCACTACTAGCGCTATCTAGTGGTGTTTTAGTGAACTATTTTCAGTAAGTAACATAACATAAACTTACGCCTGTATCCCAGAGGGGTAGGCAGAGACCAGGGACTGCCACTTGCTACGATCCTGACAGATCACTTTCGCTTCCTCAACACGGTGTATGGTGTACGGAACCCTATAAATAATACATACCCATTCTCCTCTTCTTTACTAAGCGATGGCCCCGCTGCACTCTCACGTCCGACCACCAGACGTTGCTTAAAGCCGCTGCCCTCCCCGGCCTCCTCTTTTTCAATCACAGACTTTGTAGAACTACCACCGCTCTGCCCACCCTCCTCCGCATCAACAGCCAATCTTCTCGAGCCAGTGGGCGTACTGTGCCCATTCTCCTCTGCCGTTCTCATCAGACTATTACCCTCACCTTCAATGTCAGAATTCGCAGCACAACCCGCCCCATCCTCCCCTTTACTGTTAATCCTATCCATTGCAGAGAAAAACTCCTCGTCGTCCGATGAATTGTTCGTCCTGCTAAAAATAGAGTCGTCTAAGCAGATATTTTGACCGCATATCTTTAGTTTCTTCCTCGTGTTTTCTTTAGTTTGGGTCGCATTTGAGGTGCTAGGCAGGGCAGCTAGGTTCAACGTGGAGTCCCAGTCAGAAATGTCTATGTTAGCGTTCAAGTCTTCGGCTGGTGCGGTTTGCAGGGTGGTCGGTTCAACCGAGTGGGCTGTAGAAGGTTGAGGGGTGGCTTCCGCCGGTGCTGGTGGTGGTGAATGGGTTGGTGGCGTTGGCGGCAGCAGTCTTGGTATTGGTGTCACCAGTTCTATGCCCGGCACGCTGAAATGGTAAAGAATGTCTTGAATGTTTTGACAAATGGCTCAGTGTAGTGTGTAGGAATAATTTACCACATTTCCTGATCCTCATGACATTTTAAAATTTAATTAAATATTATATTCTTTTTGTTGCACTGACCCGTGCTGAGGACAATTTTAAAATCCTATTTAGAGGCTAAAAATTCCACCCATGCCGGGACATCAACCGGCGACCTCTGGCTAACAGCGCTCTCCCAACTGAGCTAATGGGCAAGTGCAAGCGTCAGTGAAATTTCGAGCCTCTTTACAAACTTATCTGTATTACGTACAGGCAGCGACATCTGGCCGAAGAACTTCAAACTTCAAACTTCAAAATATTTATTTGCGAATACACACAGTCAGGTTTTTGCACAGGTCTTAATTGCCATAAGTCAGTGTATTCTACTACTTAACAGCAGTATGCAAATGGATACATTTTTATGGGTGGGTGGAATTTTTAGCCTCTAAATAGGATTTTAAAGTAAATATGTTTTCTTTAGAGTTGGGCAGAAACTGAAACTCAATGAATGTTACAAGTGAAACTATAGGTGTCGATGTCAAGCACAGAGGAAACTGGACAAACAACTCCATAAATAGACTAAACTGGGCTCTAAATGTTCGTAATTCTCATTTAAGTTTAAATTCCTATTAAAACAAATAACCGACTAACTATACCACTTGCTAGCCGTGAAGGAAAACAGCGTGAGGAAACCTCAGTATCTAAGGAGTCAACATTCCTCAGCGTCTGAAATTGAAAAAACAATTAAAAAAAAAATTCGTGGTCACAATAAAATGCGAAAAATAAGGTTGCTGTTAATGACAAAAATCTTATTAGATTTGGTTTTTTCATTGAATTTTGAACGTTTTCTTATAAGGGTGTACCATGTACCTATATGCATACACGAGATAACTCAAATATTGATAAACGCTTCATACATTAAAAGGCGTCACATGCAAATTGTGATCTCATAGTTTGAGCCCGATTTGTATGGAGCGTTTTTGTACCACGTAACTAGAATGACTTTTCGCCGGGTTATAATTATTATGAAAAGTATTAGTTATACAGAAATTGCCTTTTAACATGGTCTCTCCAATTGTATTAAAACATCTTTCAGTGCAAGTTCTCCGTTCTCACCGGTCCAGCGGTACTGGCGGGGTGGGGGGCAGCGGGGAGGTGGGGTCCCTGGTGCCGGCGCGCGGGGGGGGCGGCGCGGGCGCAGCACAGTAAACGTTCTCCCCCTTCGGCAGGATCTTCAGCTCGTGGAGTTTGTTGCGGAGTGTCGTCACCCAGTCTTGCATGGACTCCCTGTCGGCGAGAGTTTACGCATCACTCGATCACTCTAATAGTTGTCTGCAAGAAATTACTTTTAGACTTTTAATAGTAAAGCCGCCAATTGTACTGTACTAAATTATTGTTTAAGTCTCATACGTAATTCCGTGTACATACAATAAAGAATATTCTATCTACCTATCTAATCACTCACTCACTCACTCACTCACTCACTCAATCAATCAATTAGTATATTTAATATTGTAATTTGCACTACATGCTAATGTTGTCTTCAAACCTTAGGTTGGCTGGTAGATAATTGTAAGTAGCATTAAGCTCGCCTATGTGCAAAACTTTTCATGCAATAGACAATTTTAATAACAATAATTAATTAATCAATTAATGAATGAATCGATAAATCAATCGGCTCGTCGTCCACTGCGGCCCGCTATCAGTGTGTATTGGAAGTCGTGGCGGAAGACGTTGTGGAGAAACCCGCACCTATCTATCATTAATAGCGGTGGTAGTGGATTCTGCCAATGTCAGGTTTCTTGCGGTCCTGAGACACGCACGCCACAGGGGTGAGAGTAAGACATTGTGGGGAAACCCGCATTTAGGTTCACATTCTAATCTTTAATTTGAAATGGTCACAGAAACGAAAAATGCGTGGTACTTTTCATACTTTGCCAGAGTTAACAGGGACGACATCGTGGTGAAACCCGATTTGTATTCATTATCTTGTTTTTTAATACGGTTGCAAGGACGTTTGACACAAGACACCAGTTTACTCACCAATCTGGAGCCAGCAGCGGCAACCTTAGCGGCACGCTATCAGTGTGAATCATAAAATCGCGTTTCTCCCGCGCGGTGTCACGCTGACCGTGACGTGTCTCGCGGTCCTGAGACACGCACGCCAGAGCGACAATGTAGAGAGCTATAGTGTACGAAACGCCAAAATTCTCCACGCAACTCACCAATCCCGAGCCAGCAACCTGAGCGGCTCGCTATCAGTGTGTCTCAGAAAGTCGTGTTTATTCCATCGCGGTGTCACGCTGGCCGTGACGTGTCTCGCGGTCCAGAGACACGCACGCCAGACCGACAATGTAGTGAGCTATAGTATACGAAATGCCAAAATTCTCCACGCAACTCACCAATCCGGAGCCAGCAACCTTAGCGGCCCGCTGTCGGTGTGTATCAGAAAGTCGTGCTCATTCCCGCGCGGTGTCACGCTGGCCGTGACGTGTCTCGCGGTCCTGAGACACGCACGCCAGAGGGGCCGGTGGCTCGCCGTGCATGGGGCGTCGATTGAGGGGTATTGCTCCAAGTAGGGCACCCGTCCGTTGTGCACACAGAACAGAGTCCACATTGGCTTGAGGGGTGGCTTCTGGAACATAAGGACGTTATAGGATAAGCAACTAATTATAAAAAGTCTGAAGTGCCGATGGGCGGGACACCTGGCGAGGCGCGAAGATGGCAGGTGACAACCCGACGGCGGTAAGTGGGTAGAGACCGCGAATGGCGAGAGACCGCGGAAGATGACGTGATGGGGAGAAGACGTTGTTGGGGAAAGATGACGAGAAAAGAAGCCGGTGACTGACCTGCCTGATACTGCTCGTGTGCTCTGGTTCTTGGGTTGCGGCGAACGGTAGAAGTCTTCAGGCGGTGTCTCCACGATCACGCGCGTGTGGTAGTTGCGATCGCGATTTATATGATGATGATGTTGGTTTCGAGGAAACGTTGATTTTCCCGTACTATCGGCTCGGGACGGAAGCTGGGTCGCGAGCTTGACCGCCGGCGCGATGGTTGACGTCGTAACGGCCGAGTCACAGGCCAAAGGGTAGGGAAAACGGATAGGAGAATATTTGGTCTGGCAAATGAAGGTAGAAATTCGCTAGTCGCTATGGTTGCGTTCACAAATATCCATCAGACGCATACCTGGCAGTGGGCAGAGGTGGGCAGTGATGACGGTGGACACGAGCAGGGCATGTCTTCAGCCGGCAGGGCGGTCGATCGACTAAGGCGGTCACGGAGTGGAGGCTGAGGTTGGGTAAACGGTTGGTGGGCAGGCCAGGTCCCATGACACTACTAAAGCTGGGCGAGATTGGCAGGGGCCGGAGGGGACTGCTGTGACAAGAGGCCTATGACCAGCAGTGTGCTCCATTCAATACTGACTCTGTGGTCTAATTGTTAACACTGAATGCCACCATACTTAATAAATAAATAAAAAATTGTTTATTAAAAATCATAACACTACAGATGTGAACAATTGCAACTCCCACACTAGGCACAGCCTGTGTCGTGGGAGTCGGGTAGGATACGCAGAATCATAATTAGCACCGGTTGACAGAACGAAAGAATATCGGGTATCGAGTCATAGATGTAGATGTGATTTGATTTGTACAAATGGCCTCGGTCTGGGAGTATTTGCATGTTTGTGATGTCCTCGCCTGGTTGCCATAGCACAGCGTACCCTAGTTTGGGATCAGGACTAGCGATTGTGTTGTGTGGAAGTTTTTTTTTATTATTTCTTTATGGGCTGAATAATGGAGTGGGCAGGCCCCCCACCAGGTGGTCTGACGACCTGGTTACGGTGGCGGGGAGTCGATGGATGCGGGCGGCACAACACCGGGAAGCTTGGAAAACCGTGAGGGTGGCCTATGTCCTGCAGGGGGCGTCAAGTGGCTGATGATGATTGGCTGAATAATAAATAGATAACGAACCTTGTGTCCAAGGGGTCTTAGCTTGCTGCCACCGGTCTCCTCCGGTATCCTCTTTAGGTAGGCGTGCTTCTGTATCTCCCTGTAATAGACAGGGCTCTCCTCGTCCTGACGCGACATGGCCGCGGTTTTGTTCAGCTGCGGATTGAAAAATCGTCATGAAAAACTAACGAGTCAATACATACTAACTTATTTGAGTTAGCTGTAGAGCGGTGGTAGCCTAGTGGGTAGAACATTGGACTCGGAAGGGAGACCCAGGTTCGATTCCCAGTGCGGGCATGTACCTATGACGTTGTTTTCTAAGTTATGTACATTTGTGAAGTTGTATAGCAATACCACTCGCTAACGGTGAAGGAAAATATAGTGAGGAAACCGGAAAATATAGTGAGGAAACCTGAGTGTCTGAGCTATTCACATACCTCAGTGCTTGAAATTGTCAATCCGCGGTGTGCACCCGTGGTGATGAAGCCCATACTTTCTCTCTAAGAAAAGGCCTGTGCCCTAGAGTGGGGCGTATATAGGCTGCTTATGATCATATCTCTCTGTATGTGCTTAATACGAGTAATTCCCTTAAACGAGCAATTCTTCCTGAATCTCGGAAACTGCGCCAACGGTTTTCATGAAATTAAGTATGCAGAGCGTTTCATCAGCATCATCGCCCACTGCAGGGCACAGGCCTCCCTCGTGGTTTTCATAACTATGAGGGGTTTTGCCATAATCGCCACGCTTTGCAGGCGGGTTGGCGATCGCAGTATGCGGTTGGAATCTCAGGAAGATGCTGCTGCCCGTCTCCTGGTAATTGATTTCCTTAGTCGCCTTCTACGACATCCACGGAAGGAAATGGAGTGACGCTATTCTTAATCCGGCACCACACAGATGGACAAACCACGAAGTAGGCCTATGTCCTGCAGTGGGCATTAAATGGCTGATGATGATGATGATGTTAGTTTGTGTTATCAATCAATTAATCAATCAGCCCGTATTCGTCCACTGCTGGACATAGGCCCCCCAAGGCACGCCACTTCCCTCTATCCTCATCCAGCCACTGCCAGCGATCTGGATCAGATCAGATCGGTCGAGCTATTGCAGATGATTAACGCTTCTGACTAAAAAAGTCCTATTCGAGAGAGAGGCATACACTGCATGCATACACGGCGGCAGACCCCTGCTGGTTGGAGTTTAACCTGTCAACTGCCCTCGCGGTATGGAATGTGTAGGTGACCCATACTAAGTTGGACACAGATCTGTCGCAGCAGATTAGTCCATGCCACTTCACGCGTTTATTAGCCAGATGCAAATTACAGTTAAAATTATACATTGCTAGATCTTGAAGAGTTTCTCCACCTTATTATCTTAAAAAAGTAACTGAGTGAGGTAGAATGCTGGACCAAACTACTCACCAACCTACTAGTAATTGTGTGCAAGGTTGTCCAATTGAGTCAATACAATGTGTGAGGCTCCAATTAATGAGCTTGGACACTCGGGACTTTCTTAATACAATGACTCAATCATTAAGCATTTGAGGACACCCAAAATTGGCATTGTATGCGCTAACCAAATACAGAACATTAGACATGGCACAAGTACAGTTATTTGGGTCTTGTGTGTAACATTTATGATAATATATGATGAAATGATTGATTAATAACCGTTAATTGAATGTTACAACCTCGTAATTTAGGTTTAAAATACGTGTAAACAGTGCAAAAAAAAAACATGAATGGTAACCTCGTCTCCGTGCAGGATTTTCAACTGCTGCGAAACACTGAAGGGCTCCAGTTTAGTAACATTTCTGTAATATTATCATATGGTTGCGGAAATAGCGAAAAACTAAACTTTTTGAGAATTTATTGCGATACGTGCACACAAAGCGACGCCATGTTTATTATTAATGACATTTTACTTTTTAATTTCTGAGTCGGTGTTGCCTTTGTTGAAGAACTAACAAACAGAACAATTTTTTGTTCTGTGTTAACAAACTTCACTTGAAAAAAAAAAGCGCACTGCTCTTGGACGTGGTCGATTGTCGATTAGGGTTACCAGATCGTTCCTTTTTGGACAAAAACAGTCATAATTTCCTCACGGTGGTCCCTATTCTGTCCGTCGGCACTCATGTCCTTTTTAAGACAATGAACAGAAAAGGATGAGAAAAGGATATGATCTGGGCCGAGTCTCATAAAACTACAAGTCGTAGTTTATTATGATAATTTGAGTTACATTGCGTAGCAGAGTTGTTTTGTTAATCTGTGGGTGAATTGTCATAGTAAACCTTTATTGTAGTTATATGAAACAGGCCCCAGAAGGTTCTGGTAACATACTGTGATATTTCGTAAGAGCCGCTTTTACTTTAAGCTACATACGTACCTTTCACATCAACATTTATATACTGCACAAAGGTGGATGCGCGGGGACGCCACGGTCTGCACTGTATTCGTAGTGCAGGCAGAATTTCGCGGCATCAAAGCATTAAAGACATTGTTCGTAGAGCTCTCGTTTCGGCAAACGTTCCATCAGTGCTTGAGCCTCCAGGCCTCAGTCGTAACGATGGAAAACGGCCGGACGGTCTCACGATGATTCCGTGGGAGAGGGGACGTTGCCTTATATGGGACGCTACATGTGTTTGCACGTTTGCGCCCTCCCATGTGGCATCGACCGCTGCTAGTGCGGGGGCCGCGGCTGAATTTGCTGCTAGACAAAAGTGCAGAAAGTATAGTCAGCTCATGATTAGTTACATTTTTGTGCCACTGGCTATAGAGACTACCGGAGTTTGGGGCGCGCAGGGCAAGGCCTTTATTTGTGAGTTAGGGCGGCGCTTGAAGGACCGCGGCTTGGACCGTCGCTCTGGGGCATATCTCATGCAACGGATCTCCCTGGCTGTTCAACGTGGTAATGCAGCCAGTGTTATGGGGACATTTGCGTCGGATATGGCCCGGAGAGAAAAAGGTTGCTTTGCTTAATAGCTTATGCTGTAAGTTATTTATGTTGGACTTTTATAATGTGACCTACTTAATCTGTTGACGATGCCTATGGTGAATTTATTATTATTTTTTGTTTATTAATTTATATGAATAATGTTTTTATAATAAAGATTTCAAATTGTTTTATATATTGCAAACGTGCCATTTTGCAACTGAAATGTAAATGTGGACTTGCTGTTCACTTACTGCTACTGGTATCGTATCGGCCTTTGTTTATATTTACAACTAATAATAAATTAATGAAAATTCTGCGATATGCGACGGTCCAAGCCGCGGTCCTTCCCTTGTGCTGAACGATTTATATTACAACTTGGTTATTTCCGATCGTGCTGGTGCTTTTATCCACAATGCGACCAAAAGATATTTTTGCTACTTACTGTAACTTTTTAAGCAAGATTTTACTTGACACTACTGAAAATTATATTCTTTGTGTTGCACTAATCCGTGCTGAGGACAATTTTTAAAAACCTATTGGGACTTGAACCCGTGAGGTTCAATTTCCGACATAGGTGGCATTTTAAGCTTCTAAATAGGTTTTTAAAACTACAGGAAATGTTTTTTAGATAATTTTTACCCATATTGTCGTACAATAAAAATATATTTATTAATCTATTATTTAAGTATTTTATTAGGCACTTTGGTTTACTGACATAATAGCACATTGACATATTATTAGTGTACCAAGCTAAGGGATAAATGATTGAAATCTTAAAAAAGAATTGGTTGTTTTTCTAACGATTGTAGGTAGTTTAAATTATATTAATTTCAAACTTAAAGTTTAGTAAAATAATATGTCGTTCAAAATTGGATAAACGAGCTGGTAAAATGGCAGCATTGTTGTCAATCGTAATTTTTTTCAAGATTCCCTGTGTCATTTTCTTGCGATAAGATAATACCGGGAACAACGCCAGGCAGTAATAAAAGGTGGGTGACTAATCTATTCTTTAATAGTAGGTACGAGTGATTTGTATGAATGCGTCTCGAAGTTATTGGATTTTGACTCTCCTCAGCATACATAAAAACCTGCTTCCTGCTTTGTTGTACTGGTGGTTGACATGTTTACTTTTTTTTATTTAGTTACATTTTGAGCCACTTATCTAGCAGTGGCGCTGTCATCGTTTGTCTTGTTCGTAAACCTATTTTACGGTCAACTAATTTTCCATGTAATTATTTCATTTCTCTTTATTTCATTGGTTTTTTGAAGCATAAGAACTTGATTCGATTGTTTCTTGTCTCTGTATTTCTGTCGTGGTTAATGTGGGCCATCGTCGGCCAATTTTGATTAACGCAGGCTTTCGCCTGTAAAACTTATGTTACATTACCTACGCCTTTTTACTCACGTCAGAACGTTTCTTTATTTTGGTCACGTGACCTTTCAACCGCCAAAATAATTGTCACTTTTTCACTGAGCCGACTCGTTGGTTGACCCGTAATTTTCCGTTCATCCGTTGGATAAAACTCGTTTTTCTCTGCCAATAAACAAAAAATCATCTTCGCCACCCGTTCATCACGTCCCGGAGCCGTTAAAACAAACTCAAAAGGCCACATTTCGCCGCCAAACAATGGCTAAAGTGCATATCACCAATGTGGTGGTTCTGGACAACCCGAGTCCCTTTCTCAACCCGTTTCAATTCGAACTAACCTTCGAGTGCATAGAAGAGCTGAAGGAGGACCTCGAATGGAAGATGATCTACGTGGGTTCAGCGGAAACTGAGGAGCACGACCAGGTTTTGGATACGATATACGTAGGCCCAATACCGGAGGGTCGACACATGTTCGTCTTTCAAGCACCGCCGCCAGACGTCAACCGTATACCTGAAAACGACGCGTTAGGCGTCACGGTGGTCCTTCTAACGTGTTCGTACCGCGGCCAGGAGTTCGTCAGAGTGGGGTACTTCATTAACAATGAATACAGTGATAATGAACCGGAGTTACGAGAGAATCCACCTGCGAAACCTCAGTTCGACAAAGTTGTGAGGAATATTCTAGCTTCGGAGCCTAGAGTGACTAGATTTAAGATTAACTGGGCTGAACCTGATGCTGCGGCGGCCACGGACTCTGGAGATGGTAATATTGAGGCTGTGATGGTACCAAACAATGATTCCTGCGGAGCATCCTTCAATGCTGATAGCCAGATCAGCGGGATGGAGTTTCAGGGCAGCTTGAGTGGCTATGGAGACAATTCTAACTCGATAGCTCCTATGGAGTGCTGAGGTCAGTGAGTTGTTTTGATTTCTTGTTAGCTTTTAAACAGGTATGAACTTGTCTTAAAAGACTAAAGCTTTGGTCACACTCTGCGACTAATCACTGCGAGCAGGTCCCTCTTTCCCACTGGGCACTCTGGGCATGTGCCCAGGCCTCGCAATCGATAGGGGCCCCCCTTGATCCCGCCAGATCACCAAATGATAAGCGATATTTATTGAGAAAGTACACACCAAAATTACACAATATTATGTTTTACGTTATATTGCTTATCTACTTTCTTGGTCTAATCTAACACAACTTGGTCTAAGTCAAGGTTGCAGGGGCCCATTATCTCAATGTGCCCAAGGCCGCGAATACTAGTCGCAGCGACAATTCACTGCCTGCCTGTCACACACAGGTAGGTCTGCACGAGAATTTCGACCGTTGCAGGGAGTAAAATCGAACATGCCCTATTCTAATCGCGAATTCGAATGCAAATTCGAGGCGAGTGAATCTACTCGCAGCAATTAGCCTGTCACACACAGCGAAGACTCACGGCGAGTAGGCACTCGCAGTGATTAGTCGATTATTTGCTGTTTGTGACCAAAGCAATACAGTCCTATTTGAAATTTAAATTGAAAATAAATTTTATTTATCGCATCTTATTTACATTTAAAAAATCATAATAATATAAATAATTCTAAGCTTAGGGATATTGATAGAAAGGGGTTTGCTCAGCATAGATGTTGTGTTAGACACAACACTGATTTTCAGCAAGTCCCTGTTAAATTTTCGATTTAATAAAATTAAATAATAACAATTACCATTATAGTTACATTAAAATTAGAATTAAAGTTGGACGTGTCTATAAAATTGAATAAATTACAAATACACTAAAGAATTCATTAAATTAAATAATTGATATATTAATAAGTGTTACGTTAAAATGATGACCATCAATACAACTGGATCCTCCACAGGACAGAACAGAATTCAAACTATAATAAATCAATAAATTACGAACGTAGCAACTCCTGAATTATTTAAATCAATAAAATAAAAGTACGAATACGAAATGAGTATTTGAAATTGTCATAAGATTTGAATATAATAAAAAATTGGAAATAGAACAGAAATATGGCAAATTATTTAAATTATCAATAAATAAATCAATCATCATAAGTATTACTGTGTCATATTAGGGCAAATTTTTATTTTATATAATTATGTATACCTACTATATTAGTCGCTGATTAAAATAGTCTGCGGCGGAGCTTTTACGTGAGGAAGACGTAACCACAGATTAAATATACAATTGTCTCAACAAATTAAAATAAAATAATCCTCATGCTTTTTTCCAGATGCGTGCAAGTATGTATATATTGGAACTAACAAATGAGTGATGAAGACTTAGGAATGCTCCAAAGATGGTGATGTTATTGGTGCCGTAGACACAACTTTGTTGTGGAACTGTCCGTGGCCTGTTCTTGGGCACTATAATATAACTTCTCCAATGTTTTATCCGATTTAACCTACTCTGAACTTTACTGTCAAATACATATTTTGACACTTTGGAAATGTTAAAACACAGTGGACAGATACGGAATAGGCTGATTGGCCGCACCAATGTGAAAATGCAATTGTAATGGAATCAGTATTCTATCGAATCTGCAGGGTAAGCACAATATGCCTGAGTGGTGATTCTTGACAATATCTTGCTTGAATTCACAGAATAATCTTCAATCGTGTAGTGTGAAGTAAAATCTTGCTCGAACAATCGAGAATATTCCTATAGATTAACTCGAGATTCATTTAATTGAATTTTTTTTTAGAAGAGTCCCACCAGGTTTTCAATGTTCGAGTAAGTGAATCTGGAGCTTAAGTTAATGTGGTATGCTTACAAACTGTTTTAGTTAATATTCTCGCTGAATTTCTGTCGAGGAAAACAAAATATGCGAAAATAAAGTGGATGCTCTCGGGAATCGCCACTCCGCATATAGCACATATAGCCTCGTGTCATTCATCAATATGTCGTGGAATCTGTGAATATATTGTAAGATATTTGTGATGAGGCAGATGATATGGATTCTAGGACAGTAGAGAAATAATATTTATCTCTCTATTGTCCTAGGATCTTAGCTAAGCTACGAGTTTGCTTTAGTTGTTTGAAATCTTGACTTCTGATTGGCTCGAGCGTTGATTCATTGCTTTGTCCTTACTATAATAATATTATAAACGCGAAAGTTAGTCTTCATGCAAAAACGGCTGAAGGGATCCGGATGAAATTTTGCACAGAGATCATAGATTATCCTCCAGACTGGATTAGCACATGGGCTATTTTCTATCCCGGAAAAATACACATCAAAATTACCACGCGAACGAAGTCGCGGGCAACAGCTAGTTCTTACATATTTTCTAAGACTTCTTGGCGGATTGAAGGTCTTCATGTATATTTATCATGTTTGGTAGCGCTGTAAAATATACTGTAAGACCTTTGTTGTAAATAAAAAAACAGAAATCAATAACGTTATGCACGTTACGGGTCGAACTCAGTAGGCCAATAATTTTTTAAATCAAAGAACATCCTTTTATATCACCTGTTATTTTTAAGCTCACTCTGTAACTTACTTAGTAAGAAGCAAATATAAAGTATTATTATTATTAAATAATTTATTTCAACGTAAAGAATTTGCATTCTGTTTGCTGAATGTCAATGTACTATGTTCGCCGCTGCCTTCGGGCCATATTTGTGGTGGATATTTTTCTGGCAGCGGGAAAAAAAACTCCACTCTGACAATCTTTATTCAAACTTTTAAATCAATGCCTATATGATATGATTCCGTGATTGCCACCAATAACTTTAAAAGCCAAAATAAACACACCTATGCTCACAAATAAATATAATGTGTGTTTACATAAGTGTAAACACACCTATGTTCACAAATAAATATATTGATTGACTGATTGGTTTTACATTTTAAGTAGCATGTCGCTTTTAGTACAATGACTCGGACAACCTCCAGTATGTTGTATCTCACTCTGTCTGCTCCAGTATGTTGCATGTCACTCTGTCTGCTTCAGTATGTTGCATCTCACTCTGTCTGCTCCAGTATGTTGCATCTCACTCTGTCTGCTCCAGTATGTTGTATCTCACTCTGTCTGCTCCAGTATGTTGCATGTCACTCTGTCCGCTCCAGTATGTTGCATGTCACTCTGTCTGCTCCAGTATGTTGCATCTCACTCTGTCTGCTCCAGTATGTTGCATCTCACTCTGTCTGCTCCAGTATGTTGCATCTCACTCTGTCTGCTCCAGTATGTTGCATCTCACTCTGTCTGCTCCAGTATGTTGCATCTCACTATGTCTGCTTCAGTATGTTGCATCTCACTCTGTCTATCGGTGTTTTCTATTTGTATCTGATGTCTCAGCCCCTAACATTCTACTGCTCCGGAAACCGTAGACCGTTTAAAATCTAGTATACTGGAACTAGAACAAAAATTTAGATGCCATGCCACTGACCAATCAGAATAAAGCAATGAAATGCCGCTTGAGCCAATCAGTAGCGGTGAAGATTTCAAACATCCTAAAAAGAACTTGTATCGTAGCAAAGAACCTAGGACAATAGATGTAATGATGTAGTTCAATTCGCTAATATACTGGGATTTTAGCGAAAATCCACATTGTCAAAAGATCCTGCGACAGACATACTGCCTCGCGTGCCTAATTTGTCAGCCAAAAAGCGGCAACAAGATTGTGCAGACACAAATCGCTTGTGGTGTACCCTTCGTGGTGTGGACATACTTAATTAATTAGTGGTAGATTTGTAAATATTAATATTATTATGTACCTAGGGTAGAGTAGTTACAGCTTTTTGTCAAAAAAAAAAAATCTATTTTTATGACTTCCTAAGATTTTTTTTGTGAAGTTTCCATGAATGAGAATTCTACACTTCGTGCCAAATACACTTTGCATGTATGTAAACAATCAATTTTGACGTGAAACGTCTTTCAGTTCGGTAGTAGGGTGTCACTTGCTGAAACCGCATGCAACGAAAACCTGTCGCCTCGGCGAGGGCTGCATTCATTTATGTTTCGTTGAGTGGAGCAAAGTAGCCATTACTCAGATCCTCTTGAGTCGCACCGCTAGATGGCGCCGGTGCCGCGTAACACATTGCGCAGTTTGAGCTAAAAAACGCTAATAGACGTTTCACGCTAAACCAACGGCCGCGTAACCCGACGCAGCGCCACATGGTAAACGTTGTCCGGGGTATGAATAGAACTGCTTATTGTGAGAAAATATATTGTGTAACGTATATTTAAGCCAAATCAACGCCGTTATTTTTAATAATACGAATGCCCATTCTAGTAGCAAATAATTGAATAGACAATTTTTTTCCCTGTATTTTATTTTCATCGGCTGTTTACATTCAGAAAAAGTGTGGCACGTAAAGTTCATTAACAATAAGTAATGAAAAAATTGTGAGCCTTAGTATAATTTATTTTTGTGAATATTCATGTGTGTTTTTATTTGTCGAGTATGGGAATTACCTAGTTACCCATGAAATTATTGTGTTTGTGAAAATAGTTTAGATTTCAATTGGTTTTGCATGGAAAATGGGAGAAACTAAAGATTTCAAGACGTTTTGCATGCGAAATGGAATTTGGTCATACTTCGAATACCGTTAACTAAATTAAAATACGTTATACATAAATGTCGATTTTTCATTCGTGAGTTATCTTGCGACTTGTGAATTTGTAGCATTATCCCAGCCTAATGTCCCAGGCACTGCAGCGTCCGAGTGGTCCCTTCACCCATCTACTGTGAGTGAAGGTGCCACTGGACGCTGCATAAATCATCTCATTACGTAGGTGCAAAGGCCAAAGTTTAGTAGCAATAGGTACATGCCCGTACTTGGAATCGAACCAGGCTCTATAGCTTCCGAGTCCAATGTTCTAGCCCCTAGGCTACCACCGCTCTCGCTGTGAAGCGTAGTAAATTTAGTCCATTACTAAAGTAGTCACTTGCACTGTAAAGACAGTAAGCGATGTGCAAACGATCTGTGACTATGTTCACGTTACCGCCGAAAAGATCTGTGGGGACTATAGTACCTACATTGCATAGCGGATAAACCCACATATTGATAATTAGGAAGAAGTACGCAATGCCATCGAATTGTAATATATAGATCGTTTCATCGAACTATGAATTATTGTGATTTAGTTCATCATCATCATCAGCATCAGTGTGGCGCCGGATTAAGAATAGCGTCACTCCATTTCCTTCCGTAGATGTCGTAGAAGGCGACTAAGGAAGTCAATTACCAGGAGACTGGCAGCAGCGTCTTCCTGAGATTCCAACCGCATACTGCGATCGCCAAATTTAGTTCATCATCATCATCAGCATCAGTGTGGCGCCGGATTAAGAATAGCGTCACTCCATTTCCTTCCGTAGATGTCGTAGAAGGCGACTAAGGAAATCAATTACCAGGAGACTGGCAGCAGCGTCTTCCTGAGATTCCAACCGCATACTGCGATCGCCAACCCGCCTGCCAAGCGTGGCGATTATGGCAAAAACCCTCATGGTTATGAAAACCACGAAGGAGGCCCATGTCCCTCACGGTTTGGGTGCCAAGTCGACTTTATTGCTTCGGTAGAATACCGGCCCGAGGTCCAGAGTCGAACTCTCCATGTACACACAGTCGACACCACGGCAATCTTTACATACGTGCACTCTAACCAGTTACGTTAAGGGTGACTGCAACAAAAATGTAAGGGCCAGGCCACAACGGTGCGTTGCGGCGTCGCATCGCAAAAACAACATCGCACAGCTATGCGATGCGATGTCGCAACGCAAAAATTTCATGGGATACGACATCGTACGTAAAAACGCTAACCAACATTTCAGTTTCTAGTGAGACATGGATCGCACTGCGCGTGTTCTACTTCTTCTTCTTCTTCTAATTTTTGCGATGCGACGCCGCAACGCACTGTTGTGGCCTGGCCCTAAGGGTTGACCTTCTGTCGACGGTACTAACGCTTTATTTTCTAAGTTAGGTGCATTTGCGAAGTTATATTGGCAATATCACTTGCTAACTGTGAAGGAAAACATCGTGAGGAAACCTGAGTGTCTGAACTATTCACATACCACGGCGCTTGAAATCGCCAATCCGCGGTGGGCACGCGTGGTGATTAAGCCCATACTCTGAGAGAAGGCATGTGTTATACAGTGGGACGTATATGTGCTGCTTTCTACGCATCACACTATGTCAATTACTCTTAAATAACACTGCAGCGTCTTCCTGAGATTCCAACCGCATACTGCGATCGCCAACCCGCCTGCCAAGCGTGGCGATTATGACAAAACCCTTCATGTTCAGGAAAACTACGAGGGAGACCTATGTCCTGCAGTGGGCGTCAAATGGCTGATGATGAACATATCGGTAGTAGTATCCCTCTCGAGCGGTTTTTTTAAATAACTCTTGTACAATGTCAATATAGCTTATATAGGTACGTTCCCACTGCCGGGCACAGGCCTTCTCTCAGAGATATAATAGGGGCTTAATTACCACGCGTGGCCACCGCGGATTGGCAATTTCAAGCGGTGAGACACTCGGGTTTCCTCGCGATGTCTTCCTTCACAGCTAGCGAGTGGTACTGCTAATATTACTTCACAAATGTACGTTACTTAGATGACAAAGTCATTGACGCAAGCCGGGTTTTGAACCTACGATCTCCCGAGGCGTTCTATCGCTGCCCTACCACCGCCTAAAATTTAATTATATTTTTAACCGACTTCAAAAAAGGAGGAGGTTATCAATTCGACGCGTATATTTTTTTTCATTACGTAATAGTTTCATAGGAAGGTAGGTACTGAGACCGTGCCAATTTAGTATGGCAAGCTATTTCGTACCTTTTGTCTAGGAGCAGTTGGTTCACAGTATCAGTGTGGTGTTCAAAGTGATTTGCAATCATTCTTTTAAGTCAAGTGGCATGGCTATCACGTAGTGTGTACACTGGTGTTCTCAAACTTTTATATTACACTAATGTTTGGCAAAATAAATCGTTTGTATTCATTCAGGACTAGCAGTGCGTGCGACTATGTTCGCGTTGTAAACGGAGTAGCCTATAGCCACGCTGAAGGTCCATTCTAAGATAAGATAAGAATACAAATAATGTACTCTAAATACTGGTGAAAGAATTTTGAAATCGGTTAATTACTTTCGGAGATTACCCCCTACATACAAACTTACAAAGATATAAAGTGTAGATAGTACCTATAGAACGCCAACAAACTGCACCGCAGTTTGGCGAAATTTGTAAAAAAAAAGTATTGATAAGAAAAAAAAGATGTAGATTACTAACCTTAGTTAGTAATCTACATCTTAGGTTTAAAATGCGCTATTGGTGCGAACACTGCAATCGTTGTATACTCGCTGGTTTACATTGTGAGCGCGCAAATAGCCATCGTTCAATATAAACCGGCGAAAGCGCGCTAATGTCATTCATCTGTCATTCAAATGGAACACAACAACATCTCTAAGTTAATTGTTGGTTGGGGAGTGTCGCTTTGGTGTTCCTAGGTGGCACATGGGTTTTCGATAAAATTCAGACTTGAAATATTCTTTTCTCGATAAAAAAACATCAAACCACAACAAACGCAGATACCAAATGTCAATTTGACGTTTCCGCACACGCTGCACTACCTGTTTTTCGTGAACGCCGTGAGCGCGCAATTATGACGTCACTAATGAGGTCACGACGTTTACACTGGTAAAAATAAGCGCATTGTGAACCGACTTACAGCCTGCTCACAACGCAAATAGCGCTCAATAGCTCAATGTAAACCGAAGTGTAAGCTTATTACACGTCAAATAGAGTTGACTATCATCAAACTAATTCTACTTTTGAAATTTTTCTTAAGGCTTTTCTGATGTGAAGCATGCTGTCTCACTCACAATATCAGTAAACTTTTGATAGGTAATTACATTGCGATCATTATATAGTAGATTGTACAACAAGTGCATAAAACGCACCATTTTACTCGAGACGTTTATCCATCCGAGCGAGCTTGCGAGCGAGGATAGATATAAAGTCGAGTGTAAAATGGGTTTTATGGACGAGTTGTACACTCTACTTTTCACTTCGATTGCGAGGAAATGAAACAGCAACATGTAAAATAATTATGGTTCCCGCCAATTCACTTTTTTTTCTTTTTTTTTTCTGTAGGGACGTGACACCTGACTTAAGGTCGTTACATACTGCTCAGTTATAAAAACATTTTCTTTTTATAACTATGATAAGTTGTTGTTATGGCTTAAATACTATACTGATCTACTAAATTGAAAAATAAACAAATATAAAAAATAATAAATGAGACGAAATACAAATTATAAGTTTATTTCATGAAGTTTTATTGTGTACTTTGGCTGTTGGTATCTTTGCCTTGGTCTTAGAATACGAACGAAACGAAATAAAATAAAGAGGTTGTTGTATGAAGTTAAAGATGTTCGTGTGGCTGTTGCAGCGATTGCCTTGGTCTTCGACGAAGATTTTACTTTATGCTCTAGAGCATAAAAAGCGACTTTATGTCGCCTACGCACGACATAAAGACGAACTTTTAGAGCATGAGAAGTGAAAAATATATTTTTGTTTTACTACGCGTACTAGGTATATAATAAAGAAAAGTTGTTTCCAAAATTAGTAATTTTGAAAACAAATTTTCTCCAACAAAATCTTAGCATAGTATAAGAAACATGTGTCTTGAATATTCGCAATTTTATTGTCTATGAAACCCTCAGACCACATTTATCAAAAGTACCTATACATTTTATTACAATCACATTCTTGAATTATCATTGACATTTTATAATTATGTAATAAACCATCACATTAACAGCTTTGTAATATATCAATTAATAATATTCCATGTAAAATATTGTAATATTATGTAATCTTAGTTAATTAATTTATAAGTTATACATATTTCAAATACAATGCTAATTGTTTCTGAATAAATAAATGAAAATCGAACTCGATTTAGGACTAGAGCTCACCTTAAAGTACTAATGGTGTGCAATAAAGAGTTATCTGTCTATCTAAGGTACCGTAATAGTAGTTTATAGGACATATGGTGCTACATTACCGCACTAGTGCGATAATAAGCACTTTACGTGCCTATGTCGAAACTTCAAAGGGCCATATGTACTATAAAACGTTGTACGATACACGTGTGAATAGGTAATTCGTAACTCGTGTCGATATAAAACACTCCCTTCGGTCGTGTTTTAATTTATCGCCACTCGGGATACCGCCGTTTAGCCAAAGTATTTTTCGCCAAATTTTACTTCCCAATAAACTTATGGCATCAGTTTCATTTCCCAAATGAAAATTTAGCAAGTTTTCATTTCGCATTTTATTCATTTGGTCAAATTATCATTTCGCATAATTTTACTGCGTCAAGTTTTATTAAGACAAACGTTTATTATGCTAACGTTTTATTTTGGCAAGTGTTATATAGCAAATAATTGTTTGATTAAATTTATATTTCGCATTTTGTTTGTTAGGTCAGTACACATAAGCAAAAATAGGTTCGAAGTTCCTGAAACTTCGGGTGTTAGTTCTTTTTTTTTATATAAAAGCGAAAAAAAATATTTCACTAAAAAACTTAGTTTTGTGTCAAACTTAAACAAGGTTGGTGCATGGAAAAGTCATAGGTACCCTACATTATGATATGGCAAAACGTGGGATACCGCCGTTTTTGCCAAACGATACTTTTGACTGAATAATGCTTGGTAAAATGAATTTTGACCAAGTATTTATTTGGTAAACAATAACTTGCCATAATAACTTTTGCTAACTGTTTATTTGCTTTAAGTTGTTTTGAGAAATGTTTTTTTGCCAAGTGATAATTTGCGGAAAATAGTTTGGGAAGTAATACTTTGGGAAACGATTTTTGGCAATACATTAGTAAACCATCGCCACTCGTTGCGAATTTCCTACTTTTCGCACTAGTATCGTAATGTACTATTATGTGACTGTCACATAATGAGGGTTATTAAAACACGAGCGAGATTTTAAAAAACGAGCCTTGTCGAGGTTTTTAATAGCATTCGCGAGTGTTTTAATACCAAGTTATGTGCAGTCTCATACACTACTTTATCTACACTCATAATGAAATTTTTGAAACAAAATGGCGCAATTTCGACAAAAGTATATTGACATTCAATCGTCTGCACTCAGTTTTGCGCGCGCAATTTTAGGTATTTTTAGTTGCACTTTTGGTATCACGAAAATGAAATTAGGTTTTTTATAGAGTCAACTTTTGACATTAAAAAAAAACTTAAGTTTTGTTCCGTGATCACAGCAACACTTAAAAAAAATAACTGTAACATAAAGTGAAAAATCTGACCTTTAATGTAACTTTATATTACACTTTTTTTTCATTATTTTCTTTAAAGTTATGTATTGTTTAAAGCCTGTCAATATGTGTTTACCTTTGAATTCTTAATTTGAAGATTATGATATGAGTGTAGATAAAATGCGTTAAGGGCTCGTAGCAGTAACACTAGCTCCACTTATGGAAAAAAACCGTATCTTATCTCACATATCGTTTTTGCAAAAATTGTCAGTACTACAATCTCTCAATCACGTTGATAGTGACTTTTAGGGATTACTAATGGTTGACCAAAAAATTATTGACAAATGGTCATTCGACAAACAACGTTTAACCAAATGTTCATTTGGCAAACGAGACATTTGACAAAAGTATCATCTTACAAAAACTCACTTAGCAAATGATCCATTAGCAAACACTGTATTTGTTAAATGTTTTGAATATTAAAATGTCAATTGACCTTTTTTAATTTCACCAAATAATATGTTTCGCAAATGAAGCATTTGTCCAAATGTCATTTAACAAAATGTTATTTTATAAAATTGCACTTCTTTTTTCAACATTACGATTTAGTCTGTTGGGTAAATTATTCCGCTACCCGCGTATCGCCGTGAGCATGAATTTGTTGCACTGACATTTGAGGATAAATGCATTATTTGGTATCATTTTATATTTACAGGTAAGCTACAAGATTAGATACTTAGGCATTCAATTAATTTTTAATTGAATCGTCATCATCATGAATTTAAATGAATGTTCATCATTAATAATCTAAAAATATTGGCCATACATAAATCAACAGTAGTATTTTCTGGCGCTTCGCCGGCCGCTGCCGCGGCACGCTCGCTTCGCTCGCTCGGCTCGCGCGTTTTGTGGTCACTGTTCTAACCTAACCTAACCAAAATTTGTCTAAGTTTTTTGGTACCTATGTTTTTTCCATTCTGTCTAGATAAAATATATCAACTAATACTTAAACTATTTTACTTTTTTTTATTTATTTTCCTCAATTTCTTTATTCGTCTACAAAAATTGGCCATACATAAATCCACAGTAGTATTTTCTGGCGCTTCGCCGGCCGCTGCCGCGGCACGCTCGCTTCGCTCGCTCGGCTCGCGCGTTTTGTGGTCACTGTTCTAACCTAACCTAACCAAATTTACCTATTTTTTAATAAACGAAACATTTGTCAAATAATACATTTTATCAAACGTTTTTAGACCAATAGTAATTTTGTCTGATAACTCAGTTGTTAAATGTTCATTAAGTAAAATAATTATTTGTAAAATGTAAATTTAAGTGTTGATCATTTGGATAAGTGAGTCATTTGTAAAATGATTAGTAGTAAAATGATCAATTGGCGAAAGCATTTTTTGGCAAACATTGTTTGTCAAGTGTAATTTTGACAAATGACTTTTGGTCAAACAGCAGGACCCCGATTAACTTTTAGTGATAGTGACCTGCCCCTATATTACGCGCACCAAATCCTGAGCGATTCCAATCGTCTAACTGTCAAATTAGTATGGAATTTGACAGTTAGACGATTGGAATCGCTCAGGATTTGGTGCGCGTAATTAGGCCCCTGCTCCTATATTCCGCGCACCAAATCCTCATTATGGAATTAATTAGTATAGAGTTCGACAGTTAGACGATTGGAATCGCTCAGGACTTGATGCGCATAATTAGACCCTTGGAACTGGATAGCGTTTATGCCAAAACGGCCGTTTTTAGGGTTCCGTACCTCAAAAGGAAAAAACGGAACCCTTATAGGATCACTTTGTTGTCCGTCTGTCCGTCCGTCCGTCCGTCTGTCAAGACCCTTTTTCTCAGGAACGCGTGGAGGTATGAAGCTGAAATTTATATCAATTACTCAGGTCTACTGTCCCTTGAAGCTGTGAAAAAATCAAACTTCTAAGCCAACGCAATCAAAAGATACAGCCGTTTATGCCGCAAATTTTCGACACTTGCAAGGGAATCAAAACCTACAGGGTGCTTCCCGTGAACTCAGAATCTTGAAATTTGGTACGAAGCAACGTCTTATAGCATAGATAAAGGAAAAATTACGAAAACCATAAATTTTTAGTTACATCACATAATATATATTTTTTTAATAATTTTAAACTTACTACCCATTTCCTCATAAACGCGTAGAGGTATTAAATTGAAATTCATACCAAATACTCAGGTCTATAATACCTTTAAGCTGTAACAAAATCTAACTTCTATGTCAACGCAATCAAAAGAAACAGCAATTTAAGCTGCATATTTTGAAACTCGCAAGTACTCGCAAGGGAATCAAAACCTAAAGGGTACTTCCAGTCGACCTAGAATCTTGAAATTTGGCATGAAGCAACGTTTTATAGCACACATAAAGGAAAAATTCCGAAAACCTTAAATTTTTTGTTACATTACAAAATATATATTTTTTAATAAATATAAACTTATTACTTTTTTCCTCATGAACGCGTAGAGCTATCAAGTTGAAATTCATATCAAATACTTAGATCTAATTGCCTTTAACCCGTGAAAAAATGTTGTTGACATTGCAGGTTTGTACGGAACCCTCGGTGCGCGAGTCCGACTCGCACTTGGCCGGTTTTTTTTGCGTTAATGCTATCTAGTCCTAGGTTGTTTGCCTTCGGTTCACGGCCACAGGACCTAAAAATAACTATTAACATGATTGAGAGATTGTACCACGTTCCGGGTGCCAAAAGAGAAATCATATGTTCCCAACTGAAAATCAGTTTTACTGGTGTTATGCTAAGTATAGCACACACCGGTAAAGTATGCTGAGTTGGAGCCCCTTTTTTGTTGTCACGGGGGCACCTGAGGCGTTTGGGGTCCGAGGTGGCATACATACATATGTATGGTACCCGGTTTGATTCTCTATGCCTCACATGTTCTCTTCACGATTGTTTTGTTTTATTTCTGTTTTGTTGACGTTAGTTTTTTTTGTTTGTGTACCTTTATGTTTACTTTGTGTTTCTGATAATGACAATTTAAATAAATATCCTCTTTCTTTCTTTCTTACTAACACTTTTTGTAAAAGCGATCGGTACAAAAATATGCTTTATTTTTCTATTGGCCGCGCTAGTATTACTGCTTACCATAAAGTGATCGTGTGATTGGTTGAGTGCTCAAAAGTTTAGGAACCGCTGCTGTAGGTACCTACTACTGTTCAGTCTTAGCCGTCGTATGAAACGCAGAACAGTATAGACTGACTGTCGCAAGTCTTGGTTCTAGTATTATCAATTGTCGGCGAAAGTGTTAAATAAACTAATTATGCCTCGGAAACACTTTGCTGTGACGATTTTTCTGCTGTGAGTAGCTTTAACTACTCGTACTTTTACAAGTTAATAGGAAAGGGTCTGTCACCTGCCAAGTGCCTGTACGTAATACAGAGAGGTTTGTAAAGAGGTTAGAAATTTCGCCGATGCCTGCACTTGCCCATTAGCTCAGTTGGGAGAGCGCTGGCACGGTTAGCCAGAGGTCGCGGGCTCAGGTCCCGGCATGGGTGGAATCTAGCCTCTAAATAGGTTTTTTTAATGGGAAAGGACTTTTGTTAAAACGAGTATTGAATAGACACCTTGATAAATGCCTTTGTAACAAAATGCTGCGACGGTTCTGCTGTGAGTAGCCTGCCTACTTTTAAGAGTGGGTGATTTCGGAACTAAACAACATACCTACATAAATAAGCAGCCATAAAAATCAAATTCTGAGACAAGTTTCAAGATTTTTTATAATAATAATAATTATTAGTTTCAATTATCGTGTCTGTTAGTGCCGAATCGGCTATTGACTTGTCTTTCCTGTGGTCTGGGCGATGGTATATGTACTGGGCAAGCCTTTTCCATCTAAAAAAGGTGAATGAAGGTGCCACAGGACGCTGCATAAATCATCTCATTACGTAGATGCAAAGGCCAAAGGTTTAATACCAAAAATTTAGATTTTTGAACCTCCACATCTTGGAATTACACTAGCTGGATACATGAACTTTGGAGCAATGTTTTTATTTTCGGTAACTTTAATCTCTCTGCAAAATTCCAGTTCAACAATAGAGAGAGAGAGAGGCAGGGGGCTCGAAAAGGGCCCAAAAAGGGATTAAAAATATTTGCATATGCGGGCCGGCCGAGAACTTGGCTTGGCGCACTCTGTGCGTCTAGATATGGGCCGGACCTCGGCCGGACATTATTCAGGGCTTAAACAAGAGAAGAAAAAAGAAATGTGTAAAGGACACAATTTATTATTTACTATTTGAATATTTAGGATATCACGTACTTACCAACAAAATTGTCATAATGTATTAAAAATAAAGTTTAATATGTTTGAATTTCTAATAGACAACTAACTTGTTAATTTGTGGAATCCTATTATTGGCTCTAGAACATTGTTACTGCACTACATTAGTCAACTATTGTTAATTAAGCTGTTGGTTTCCCTAATAAACTTAAAATAAAATAAAAAATAAGAGGTACCTATGTCAGGGCCAACCCCGTGTCTGCCCACGCCTCTGGGGTACAGGCGTGCGAGAATACAGTATCCCACAGATTATCTGAAACATCAAAAGAGTAAACATAATTTTATGTTTGACAGTAATGTCACCTTTATAAGGCTATACATTAAAGACTAAATAAGTGCGACAAAACCTTTTTCTAATAAAGATTATAAAAAAAATGTTTGACAGTAAGTCACAGTAAGTATGAAAAAAATTTATTTATTTTGATTTTTTTCTTAACTCATGTGTAGGATCCATAGAATCCTCTAAATTGCCGCTGTGCTCGGAGACTGGAGAATTACGACCAATTTCAGTTTGAAATATAGTGTAAGTACTACACACTCACGGATGTAGAAAAAGATACATCCGTTTATACACAATTCGCCGATGACATAGTGATTATGGCTGAGACCCTGGAAGATTTGAGTTCAATACTCAATGACCTGAACAGAGCCTCTAACAGAGTGGATCTTAAAATGAACATGGACAAGACTAAGATAATGTCGAACTCTATCCACGTTGGCGGCTCTGACCTCGTAGTTGTCGGCTACTATGTATACCTGGGATAAACAGTCCAGCTAGTAAATCCAACTGCGAGAAAGAGGTCACTAGTCGTATCCAACTCGGATGGGCACATTTTCGCGTCCAAAATACCTTAGTGTCTCAAGACAAAGGTGTATAACCAATGTGTGTTACCAGTAATGACTTATGGCAGTGAGACCTGGTCGCTGACTATCTCATACGAAGGCTCAAGGTCGCCCAACGTGCAATGGAGAGAGCTATGTTAGGAGTTTCACTGCGTGATCGAATCAGGAATGAGGACGCAGAAGAACCCGAGTTACTGATATAGCTCGAAGAACTGCTCAGTTGAAGTGGCTGTGGGCAGGGCACATAGCTCGGAGAAGTGATGGCCGTTGGGGCGAAAAAGTTCTCACCTGGCGACCGCGGACCGAACGGCGCAGCGTGGGAAGGCCCCCACCAGATGGTCTGACGACCTGTTTACGGTGGTGGGAAGTCGCTGGATGCGGGCGGCAAAAGACCGGGAAGCTTGGAAAACCATGAGGGAGGCCTATGTCCTGCGTTGGGCGTCAAATGGCTGATGATGAAGTACTATACAGTTACGTTACAGTCTTATTTAAATAAAACCGAACAAGTGCGGTAAAGTATAACGGTACAGATATGGTTCGAGTGTCTTTTGGTCAGCGGCGGCCAAATCAATTGTTTTTTTTTTATTGTTTATGCATATCGGACGAAAGACTCTTAAGCCTTAGCATATTACAAAACATTTTTCAACGTTACGGTACTGCCTATCTACCACTTCGAATTTCGATTCACAGATTGGAGCCAAAGGTAAATCACGAATATTTACAAAATGTAATATCAACTCATTAATGATGCTGCTTTGCACAATGAAACGAACATTCCCTCAAAATACTACTAACTATTTCAAAATCAACCTGTACACTACCAATAGTGTCAATGAAACAACTATAGTGCTCTATTGTGCCTCTATTAGACAACTATGCATTTTAGAGAGACCCCCCCACCCGGACAGCGGTCGAAAACCGGGTGGCGGTCAGTGGGCAAACCAACAGTCCGATGGTCGGACGAGAATGGACGAGGATGCGAATGGCGAGAGGCCGCAAAAGATGGCGTCATGCCCAATCCTATGCCCAGCAGCGGGCAGAGGTGGGCTGATGATGAGGATAATTGAAGATAATTGTATTTTTTACTTATGTGCAATAAAAGTATTAATAATAATAATAATAGTAAATTCGTTGTTACAGATTTGCCGTTGGTGACACTTGGGCTGGAAGCTTCGGAGGTACTACCGAATTACCTAATAATGCAGCCTATATACGTCCCACTGTAAGGCACAGGCCTTCTCTCAGAGAGAGAGAGAGAGATATATATATATATATAGAGAGAGAGAGAGAGAGAGTATGGGCTTAATCACCACGCGCGCCCACCGCGCATTGGCTATTTCAAGGGCTGAAGTATGAGAACATATTTTGGTCTACATTAATAACCTATCTTTTGCTGTGGACTTCGTAAAATGAGTAAAAAAAAAACACCTCAGTCACGTTTGCAAAGGTATGTAACTTAGAATGCCCGACAAATAGGTAACAATTACTGCTTTCTAAGTACTACGCAAAGTGTGGTATTTATGTAGTAGGACGCTACAAAAATGTGTTGCCTGAAAACGGATCACGAAAAGTTTTTTAATTTCTTTAGAACGAGTCGAGTCGTACCTACCGTGCGTCGTGGCACGTTGCGATGTGGTGCCGATTTTAACGTTGGTCGTCCTAGATTTCCACGACACGACGTTGCATCGTCGTATCGTGTTTATGTGTAAGGGCTCTCACACAAACACGATAGGACGTTGTTCTATGACGGCTTAATTTGGCTTTAATTTGAGCGTAATTTTGAACCAATATTGAGCTCTGAGTTGAATAAGTCATGATCAGTTATGAGTTGACTAGATATTCGCGATTAGTTATACTAATTTAAGTCAAATTAACTCGTCGTGCTACGACGCGGCATCGTCTCACGATGCGACCATGTATCGTAAAAATCTACGACGATCAACATAAACATGACACGACATCGTAACGTGCGACGACGCACGGCACGTGGGACGTGTTCTCCTCCTGCTATCATTAAGGAGACGCGTAAAGAAGAGACAGACACGTAGAAGATACTGGATACACCCATTTCTTTCAATTATGAACAACGACAGTCATTTTAAAAGAAATACCACGCCTTAAAAGCGGATCACGAAAAGTTGTTTGATTTGGAGTGCACCATGTGGCACGTTGCGATCTCGTGTCGTAATTTTTTACTAAGCTCGTAGATTTCGACGATACGACCTCGCATCGTGAAAAGATGCCAATATTTGTTCAAAATTTCGCTCAAATTAAAGCCACATTAGGGCGTCGTAGCACGACGCTTAAATTTGGCTTAAATAACTATAACCAATCGCGAATATCTAGTCAACTCATAACTAACCGTGACTTATTCAACTCAGAGCTCAATATTGGTTAAAATTTCGCACAAATTAAATCCAAATTAGGGCGTCGTTGCACGACGCGACGTCGTACCATGTTTATGTGTGAGAGCCCTAAGAGCCTTAATACGGGCTAAACCTTGTTCCAGGCCGCGAGATGTCTCTGCCGCGTTTGCAAGCGCTCCGGGCGATGATGGCGCACCAGCCAAGGTGCCAGAACAACCAGCCGCTGGACGCTTATATCGTACCCACCGCCGACGCGCATAACGTAAGTAAACAACAGAGATAGGCTCGCCTTTGTACATAATATTATATCTTATGTTATGTCCTGTTATAAGTATGTCTTGTGTGCAATAAAGTTTAATGATTGCTAACTGCTGAACAAGGGCAAAAAGCAGGTGGGGCTGGGTCGGGTCACACGGCCGTTGGTTTACCTCAAGACGTCTGTAAGTAAACGTTAATGTTTAGCTCAAACTGCGCAATGTTTTACGCGGCACCGGCGCCATCTAGCGGCACGAGTCAAGAGGATCTGAGTAATGGCTACTTTGCTCTACTCAACGCTAGATAAATTAATTGCACACGACGTGTAGTTACAGAGTTACAGCCCTTCGCCAAGGCGTCATGTTTTCGTTGCATGCGGTCTCGTCTAGTGACCCTTCTATCGAACTGAAAGAAGTTTCATGTCAATAATCTGGCTGTTTCAGAAAGGTCCGGTGAAATACTCATCAAATCGAACCACTTTTGTTATGAGACCAACTCCGAAATATAATGATGAATGACAGTAGGATAATGTTAAAGCTGCTTTACGTCGCGTATGCTGTCTCGCTCGAATGCTTGACGTAACGTTTTCAGTGATTGTAATAAAATGAGTACCTATATACATTTGATAAAAGTGATCTGGTGGTTTGATAGATACCTAATAAATATACGGACATTCAAGACATATTTTTCTTATCCTGTACTTCTCTCACGCTTCTCGGGTCTCACGCTTCTCTGGTTACGAGTTTGTCTACTCGTTGATTACTAAACTCGATCTTGGTACATGCCGGGATTCGAACCCACGACCTCCCGAATGTGAGGCCGGCGTTCTACCGCTGCGCTACCAACGAATATTAATTCATTATTCAAGTTATTTTCACAAATTTTTCCGGTTCGATTTCCAGTGGGGGCGTGTACCTATGACTTTGTTTATTTTCAAAGTTATGTTCATCTGCAAATTTGTAGTAGCAATACCACACGCTAACGGCGAAGGAAAACATCGTGAGGAACGCCGCGGCTTGGTTGACTCCGCACATATTGACTTTTTTTTCCTGTGGGCAATCCCGACTAAGCTGTCAGGATGGTATAGGTGTTGGGCAAGGCTAATCCATCTAAAAGACAATGTCCCAGGCACTGCAGCATCCGACTGGTCCCTTCACCCATCCAGTGTGCGTGAAGGTGCCACTGGACGCTGTATAAATCATCTCATTACATCATTTGACCATGAAGCTGGTCATTTCATTCATTCATTCATTCAAGCACCAACATTTTTACTTCCTGACTTGGTTGCAGCATTTTCGCTTTCCACTGACCGAATAGCTCGAAGAATTGCCCAGTTGCCCAGGCACTTAGCTCGAAGAACTTACGGCCGTTGGGGCGGAAAAGTTCTGACCTGGCGACCGCGGACCGGATGACGCAGCGCGGGCAGGCCCCACCAGGTGGCTGGTTACGGTGACACGGAGTCGCTGGATGCGGGCGCCACAGTACCGGGTAGCTTGGAAAACCACGAGGGAAGCCTATGTCCTGCAGTGGGCGTCAAATGGCTGATGATGACTATGACTGACCCAATACGGTCAGCAAAGATATCCAGTTCCATTGTGGTATTTGAAGTCTGTGGAAAGGTTCGGAGTTTCCTAGACTTGTGCTGGCATGACAGGGCTGGAAGGCGGAAACCCTTGGCGATTTGAGGCGCAGCTACACTTTGTGGAGTTGTCCTATTGATGCTACTTCGAACTGTCAATATTGTGACACTTCGGAAATGTGAAAATGGATAATTCAATACAGTGGACAGTTACATATAGGGCTGGTCTTGGGGTCAGGCACAAAAAAGTTCAACTTTGCCAGGAGATGTGGCTACGACACGGTTTCTTCTCTCCCCAGTCCGAATACATATCGCCGACGGACGCGCGCCGCGAGTGGGTCTCAGGCTTCACGGGTTCCGCCGGGACGGCCGTGGTGACGTCACAGCACGCTCTGGTCTGGACGGACGGGCGATACTATACGCAGTTCGGGAAGGAGACCGACCCTTCTGTCTGGACGCTCATGAAGCAATGTGAGTTGGCAAAAATTGTTTATCATCTACAGACAAAGAGGCGGAATTTTACCTTGCGCGATGTAGAAATCTGTGATGTTCGACGCTAGCGCCATCTTTTGACACGTGGCATCTTTTGGCACGCATAATTCATAAGGAACTTTTGCCATACAAACAAAGTTGTTAGCGTAGACAGCATGTTCGTGACGTCACGGGGTCCACTGGGACGGCCGTGGTGACGTCACAGTGCGCGCTAGTCTGGAGGGACGGCCGCACTCTACCCAGCTCGAGAAGGAAACCGACTCCAGACTCGGACACTGATTATCAACCGTGTTATGATATCGAGGAATTTTAGATTACGCAATCTAGAGATCTGCGTCAGTCGATGCTAGCGCCATCTTTTGACAAGTAGCTAATCAAGTATTTAGTTTATCCGGGAAATAGCTGGTAACATGGGGGGGCTAAGCTAACCTAACCTTAGTTTCATTTGGTTCTAGCACTCACAGAAACTCCGACGATGGAGAAGTGGCTGGCGACCAATCTGACAGAGGGCGCTGTCATCGGTGCGGACCCGACCACTATGAGGCGAAACGACTGGAAACCTTTAAAGGTATTTCGTAACTAACCACATGGTTCCGCTTTGGCTCACTGAAACAACTCGTGAATAAGTGGTAATTATATTCATTTTGTTGCACTAACCCGTGCTGCAAGTGATGTAAATCGCTTCGGTCGGATGTCGCTGCCTGTACGTAATACAGAGAAGTTTGTAAAGAGGCTCGAAATTTCATCGATGCTTGCACTTCCCCATTAGCTCAGTTGGGAGAGCGCTGGCACGGTGAGCCAGAGGTCGCGGGCTCAAATCCCGGCATGGGTGGAGTTTTTAGCCTCTAAATAGGTTTTTAAAATAAGTGGTAAGTGAGTGAGTCAATGAGTGGTGAGTGAGTGAGTGAGTAAGCGAGTGAGTGAACGAGCGTCCGTAAACAAATATTTTTGAAATACGATCAAAGTCAAGTAACAAAAGTCAGGGATTTGCAATTCTTAAACCAATGAAGGATGTTTCATTAGTTCCTGCTATTGTGTTAGAAGTTTCACTGAGGAGATTTGCAGAAAGACCCGAGTTACTAATATAGCTCGAAGAATTGCTCAGTTGAAGTGGTAGTGGGCGGGGCACATAGCTCGGAGAACTGATGGCCGTTGGGGCGGAAAAGTTCTGACCTGGCGACCGCGGACCGGACGAGGCAGTGTGGGCAGGCCCCCCACCAGATGGTCTGACGACCTGGTTACGGTGGCGGGGAGTCGCTGGATACGGCACTATACCGGGAAGCTTGGGAAACCATGAGGGAGGCCTATGTCCAGTAGTGGGCGTCAAATGGCTGATGATGATGATTGTGTTCCAACAGAAAGCCCTGCTGCTAGCCAATATGCAGCTGGTAGCCGTACAGCAGAACCTGGTAGACTTGGTGAGGACTGAGCTTGGAGACCCGCCGCCGCCGCGCCCCGCCAACCCCGTGGTGCCGCTACCCCTCAACTATACTGGTAATAATATAATGCAAGGATAATAATGCAGCCTATTTACGTCCCCATGCTAACGGTGAAGGAAAACATTGTGAGGAAACCCGCGGCTTGGTTGGCTCCGCATGGTTTGACTTGTCTTTCCTGTGGGTTCGGCTGACTAAGATGTCAGGATGGTATAGGTGCTGGGCGAGCCTACTCCATCTAAAGTACATGTCCCAGGCACTGCAGCGTCCGAGTGGTCCCTTCACCCGTCTAGGTGCCACTAGATGTTGCATAAATCATTTCATTACAAAGTGTTTTATATACGTCCTCATGTAGGGCACAGGCCTTCTCACAGAGAGAGATAGTGTATAGGCTTAATCACCACGCGTGCCCACCGCGGATTGGCAATTTCGAGCGCTGAGGTGTGTGAACACTTCAGGCACTCAGGTTTCCTCACGATGTTTTCCTTCACAGTTAGCGAGCGGCATTGCTACTACAAATAAGGAATAAAATGTATGTTGCCTAACCGAGCTATAAAAGGGCAGATAAACTGATATTTAAGAATAAGGTATTTAGGTCTACTTTGAAACGAAATAAAAAAAGCTTAGGAAACAAAGTCATTGGTGCATGCCGGGATTCGAACCCACGACCTCCCGTACGAGAAGCCGGCGTTCCACCGGTCCGCTGTCACCGCTTATTGCCATTACTACTGTGATATTACTACTGTGATATTACTAAACCTTGATTTTTCATTAGGTGGACTAAACTGATAGCTGAAAATGCTCTTATTTTTTTAAAATGTTGTCAGAGCAAGATCGTAGTGATGTAACTTGATGTGTTGATTGAATGATCGATTTCTTTCAATGATTCACTCTTCAATTTTATTTGTTTTATTTGGGGAAATAATTGATCTTAATCCTAATCGTTAAATACCTTCTGAAAAATCCACAAACCTTTGGGAAATATACTGTAATTGTAGAAAAATCCAACCTTTTTAGGAATATACTTTAAAAAATATCCACCTCTCAATTATCGCATAGTTGGTAGCACTGATGACGCATACATGTCAAAGTTCATGTCATGCGCTTCATTCGTCTGCCATTTTCATTGTCGATCGGTTGCACGAATAACTCTTGCGCTTTTTCCGCCGGATTTTATTTTTGTTATCTTTCGTTGTTACTTGTTACGTTGTTTTATTTGAGTGTTAAGTTTTACTGTTTGTTATAAATATATATTTATAGTTTGAGCGAGTTTCATTCACCAGTCTGCAATTGAATGAACGAATGATTGAATGAAAATATTTACTATTTGATTACTCTGAGCACAACACAATTTTTTATTTCCCCTTACGTGACAGGGTTGGTGGGTACCAACTGTCAGTTTAGTCCACCTAATGAAAAATCAAGGTATACTGTGATATTACTACTGTGATATCACTACTGTGATATTCATTCTAGCACCGCAGAGCGACTCTCTAGTAACATTCTAACGACAAAGGCCGACTCGGTCTGCGAAGTTAGAATTTCTTTATAGAGAACATAACTTTCACAGTTAGCGAATGGCATTGCTACTAAAAATTCACAAATGAACGTAACTAAGAAAGGTTCGAATCGACGACCTCCCGAATGTGAGGCCACCTCCCACCCCTAATCTCCAACTGGTAAGTTAGAGGCTAATTCTGAAATCGTAAGTGATTGTCATGATTTTGCGAAATATATTTAACATCATCATAAATATATGTAAGTAATAGTCTATTACCCTTCAAAGTAGGTACCATCATAATAACAGTCGCATCAGTCACCATTTTATTAAAGAGTTGGTGGTGGTGTGTTTGAACCAAGGGGTGTTTGAAAATGGTTTCACGTCGCACGCTAGCGACGAGAGGCCATTGCGTTCGCGAATATGGTGCCTATCGGATCTCACGAACAAACATCATATTATGATAATTTAAAGAATGTTCATTGCCTAAACAAGTTTTTTCTTTCAGGTAAATCGGCAGGCGAGAAGATAGCAGAGCTACGAGAGAAAATGAAAGAGAAAAAAGCTGCTGCCCTCATCATCACGGCCTTAGACGAGGTTGCTTGTGAGTAGTCGAAGATAGCATAGCGGTTGCGAGTAGTTAAATGTAGCATAGTGGTTGAATCAGTTGTGAGTAGTTGAAGATGGCATAGCGTTTGTGAGTAGTTAAATATAGCATAGTGGTTGAATTATTTGTAAGTAGTTGAAGGTAGCATAGCGGTTGTGAGTAGTTAAATATAGCATAGTGGTTGAATTATTTGTAAGTAGTTGAAGGTAGCATAGCGGTTGTGAGTAGTTAAATATAGCATAGTGGTTGAATTATTTGTAAGTAGTTGAAGGTAGCATAGCGGTTGTGAGTAGTTAAATATAGCAAAGTGGTTGAATTATTTGTAAGTAGTTGAAGGTAGCATAGCGGTTGTGAGTAGTTAAATATAGCATAGTGGTTGAATTATTTGTAAGTAGTTGAAGGTAGCATAGCGGTTGTGAGTAGTTAAATATAGCATAGCGGTTGAATCAGTTCTGAGTAGTTGAAGATGGCATAGCGTTTGTGAGTAGTTAAATATAGCACAGTGGTTGAATTAGTTGTAAGTAGTTGAAGGTAGCATAGCGGTTGTGAGTAGTTAAATATAGCACAGTGGTTGAATTATTTGTAAGTAGTTGAAGATGGCATAGCGGTTGTGAGTAGTTAAATATAGCACAGTGGTTGAATTATTTGTAAGTAGTTGAAGGTAGCATAGCGTTTGTGAGTAGTTAAATATAGCATAGTGGTTGAATTATTTGTAAGTAGTTGAAGATGGCATAGCGGTTGTGAGTAGTTAAATATAGCACAGTGGTTGAATTATTTGTAAGTAGTTGAAGATGGCATAGCGGTTGTGAGTAGTTAAATATAGCACAGTGGTTGAATTATTTGTAAGTAGTTGAAGGTAGCATAGTGTTTGTGAGTAGTTAAATATAGCATAGTGGTTGAATTATTTGTAAGTAGTTGAAGGTAGCATAGTGTTTGTGAGTAGTTAAATATAGCATAGTGGTTGAATTAGTTGTAAGTAGTTGAAGGTAGCATAGCGTTTGTGAGTAGTTAAATATAGCATAGTGGTTGAATTATTTGTAAGTAGTTGAAGGTAGCATAGCGTTTGTGAGTAGTTAAATATAGCATAGTGGTTGAATTATTTGTAAGTAGTTGAAGGTAGCATAGTGTTTGTGAGTAGTTAAATATAGCATAGTGGTTGAATTAGTTGTAAGTAGTTGAAGGTAGCATAGCGTTTGTGAGTAGTTAAATATAGCATAGTGGTTGAATTATTTGTAAGTAGTTGAAGATGGCATAGCGGTTGTGAGTAGTTAAATATAGCACAGTGGTTGAATTATTTGTAAGTAGTTGAAGGTAGCATAGTGTTTGTGAGTAGTTAAATATAGCATAGTGGTTGAATTAGTTGTAAGTAGTTGAAGGTAGCATAGCGTTTGTGAGTAGTTAAATATAGCATAGTGGTTGAATTATTTGTAAGTAGTTGAAGATGGCATAGCGGTTGTGAGTAGTTAAATATAGCACAGTGGTTGAATTATTTGTAAGTAGTTGAAGGTAGCATAGTGTTTGTGAGTAGTTAAATATAGCATAGTGGTTGAATTATTTGTAAGTAGTTGAAGGTAGCATAGTGTTTGTGAGTAGTTAAATATAGCATAGTGGTTGAATTAGTTGTAAGTAGTTGAAGGTAGCATAGCGTTTGTGAGTAGTTAAATATAGCATAGTGGTTGAATTATTTGTAAGTAGTTGAAGGTAGCATAGCGTTTGTGAGTAGTTAAATATAGCATAGTGGTTGAATTATTTGTAAGTAGTTGAAGATGGCATAGCGGTTGTGAGTAGTTAAATATAGCACAGTGGTTGAATTATTTGTAAGTAGTTGAAGATGGCATAGCGGTTGTGAGTAGTTAAATATAGCACAGTGGTTGAATTATTTGTAAGTAGTTGAAGGTAGCATAGTGTTTGTGAGTAGTTAAATATAGCATAGTGGTTGAATTATTTGTAAGTAGTTGAAGGTAGCATAGTGTTTGTGAGTAGTTAAATATAGCATAGTGGTTGAATTAGTTGTAAGTAGTTGAAGGTAGCATAGCGTTTGTGAGTAGTTAAATATAGCATAGTGGTTGAATTATTTGTAAGTAGTTGAAGGTAGCATAGCGTTTGTGAGTAGTTAAATATAGCATAGTGGTTGAATTATTTGTAAGTAGTTGAAGGTAGCATAGTGTTTGTGAGTAGTTAAATATAGCATAGTGGTTGAATTAGTTGTAAGTAGTTGAAGGTAGCATAGCGTTTGTGAGTAGTTAAATATAGCATAGTGGTTGAATTATTTGTAAGTAGTTGAAGGTAGCATAGCGTTTGTGAGTAGTTAAATATAGCATAGTGGTTGAATTATTTGTAAGTAGTTGAAGATGGCATAGCGGTTGTGAGTAGTTAAATATAGCACAGTGGTTGAATTATTTGTAAGTAGTTGAAGATGGCATAGCGGTTGTGAGTAGTTAAATATAGCACAGTGGTTGAATTATTTGTAAGTAGTTGAAGGTAGCATAGTGTTTGTGAGTAGTTAAATATAGCATAGTGGTTGAATTATTTGTAAGTAGTTGAAGGTAGCATAGTGTTTGTGAGTAGTTAAATATAGCATAGTGGTTGAATTAGTTGTAAGTAGTTGAAGGTAGCATAGCGTTTGTGAGTAGTTAAATATAGCATAGTGGTTGAATTATTTGTAAGTAGTTGAAGGTAGCATAGCGTTTGTGAGTAGTTAAATATAGCATAGTGGTTGAATTATTTGTAAGTAGTTGAAGGTAGCATAGTGTTTGTGAGTAGTTAAATATAGCATAGTGGTTGAATTATTTGTAAGTAGTTGAAGGTAGCATAGCGGTTGTGAGTAGTTAAATATAGCACAGTGGTTGAATTATTTGTAAGTAGTTGAAGGTAGCATAGCGGTTGTGAGTAGTTAAATATAGCACAGTGGTTGAATTAGTTGTAAGTAGTTGAAGGTAGCATAGCGGTTGTGAGTAGTTAAATATAGCACAGTGGTTGAATTATTTGTAAGTAGTTGAAGATGGCATAGCGGTTGTGAGTAGTTAAATATAGCACAGTGGTTGAATTATTTGTAAGTAGTTGAAGGTAGCATAGTGTTTGTGAGTAGTTAAATATAGCATAGTGGTTGAATTATTTGTAAGTAGTTGAAGGTAGCATAGTGTTTGTGAGTAGTTAAATATAGCATAGTGGTTGAATTAGTTGTAAGTAGTTGAAGGTAGCATAGCGTTTGTGAGTAGTTAAATATAGCATAGTGGTTGAATTATTTGTAAGTAGTTGAAGGTAGCATAGCGTTTGTGAGTAGTTAAATATAGCATAGTGGTTGAATTATTTGTAAGTAGTTGAAGGTAGCATAGTGTTTGTGAGTAGTTAAATATAGCATAGTGGTTGAATTATTTGTAAGTAGTTGAAGGTAGCATAGCGGTTGTGAGTAGTTAAATATAGTAGAGTAGTTGTGAGTAGTTGAAGATAGCATAGCGGTTGAAACATTTGTGAGTAGTTTATATCGGTACTAATCGGTTTTGGTGCCCAGTATGCGAAGTCTTAAGCCCAGTATTCATTGTAAACATTTGTTGCACAACTGTCGCTCTACACCATTGTTTCTCAACAACAAAATTACTGGCAACAATGTTTACAGCCATACTTCCCGTCCACACACGCCAGTCTGCGTAAAAATGTTGCCCGAGGAAGTAGCTTTGTTGTATTCTCCGTATCTTATAATGCATCTTTCATTTTGGATTCTGCTTCTTTTTTTGGTATAATTAAGGTATAATAAAAATCCCACAATATTGTTTTCGATTGAAAAAATTCTATCAACTTCATTATTTTATCATTGTTCCACACTACTGCCATGTTTAAAACTGTTTAAAACACGTCCATACACGTCAACATTTGTTGATAAACTGATGTTTTCGCTCGCCAAGCGGCAACTCTGCAACATGGCGTGATCAACTCCGCAACACAAGTGTTCCCCGCAACATAATGACAGGAACTCGGCAACATGTTTATGCAACCATGTTTATAAACAAATGTTCACAATAAATATACAGGCTTTACGGTTCGGGCGTCAGTTTTAATAAACATGTTTTTTCCACTCCTGCAAATTCCAGACATACTCAACCTCCGCGGCTCTGATATCCAGTACAATCCTGTCTTCTTCTCTTACCTGGTGATCAGGCCTGGAGACCTGACGCTCTTCTGGCACCAGGGTCGGCTCCCGGAGGCTGTGCAGCATCAGCTCCGGGAAGAAAAGCTGGAGGTGTTGGCGCGGCCGTATGATGAGATCACAGCGGCCTTGCAGGAAATGGCTGTGAGTATACGAGAGTGGTGACCTTGTGAATCAACATAGTGAAGGCCTGAGGTGTTGAATGAATGAATGAATGATTTATTGCCACAAAGAAACATGCTTACATACAATAATAGAAAATTAAGAAGTGTGCGTGTGACAATGATACTATTTCAGCGTTTGCTGTTTCTATATGAAACAGCGCTGGTTTTCAAATAGCAGGTGTTAAATATACATAACACACCTCAGCGCTGGAAATTGCCAGTGCGCGGTGGCAAGTGAAGAAGAGGAAAAAAAAACATTATTAAAAAAACAGTGCACACGCCACAATAACAAAACAAAAAAACAACTAAGAAAATATTACAACATATTTTTTTTTAAAAAGAAAGCAAAACGAAAGGTCACGGCCTGTCACTGCTGATATAAATGGCAAAGTGTCTTGATTTAAGCCCATAGTCTATCTCCCTGAGAGACGGCCTGTGCCCTGCTGTGGGAGATACGTAAGCTCGTCATGTAACACTAAGGGGTGACGTCGAAATCGATTGACAAATTTAACCATGAATTAGAAACATACAGCGATACAGCGCTAATTTTGAATAAAATGGGTGTTGAAAATATTTTTTTAGCTACCCAAAATGACTTCATTTAAACAGACATACAATATCAGGACGAAAATACAAAAAAAGAAACCTATGGGTCGAGCGTCTTATGGTCGGCGTCGGCCGGCTCAATTGTTCTTTGTCTATCTATATGTATGTTAGTAATATTTATCAATAGTTATAGGTATGTATGTATATTTCAATAAATACGTATTTAGTATCATATAATATTTTACGTACTATTTTACGTATGTGTATTTAAATTATAATAATGCATTTAAGTAATTAAACACCTATTTTATCTTCTTTCTTTCTATTTTATGTAATAAATCGCCCGCATAATTATTTTCTGGCACTACCCCATCCACTCTCCACATCAACATGGGTTAGCTGGAAGAAAATACTAGCTAGTATTAAGCTCGCCTCTGTACAAAGTTGTCTTAGTGCAAAAAAGAATTTTTCATTCATTCATTCATTCATTCTTTTACCCAAATATTGTAAAGACGAAAAGTTTGTAAGCTTATATGTTTGTAAGTTTGTATGTAGGGGGTAATCTCCGAAGGTATTTAACCGATTTCAAATGCGCTTCCACCAGTATTTATAATGGACCTTCAGGGTGGACAATGGACATAGGCTATAGACCAGTCCTCGTGGCGCCGGATTAAGAATAGTGATGCGTCTTGTCGTGACTTGTAATTTGTTTTAATTATTGCGTTTACTATTAGAAAATTTTGAATTCGCGTGCCAAACAAACAAAATACCCTAGACAGCTTGCAATAACGAGGAACGTCAGGAAAAGGTTGGTGATGAAGGATGACTTACCCCGGCCTTTGATCCGCACCGTTTCGATCGTTATTGCTTAGTATTGGCAGTCCAAAATATTTAATTTCGACACGGGACACACCGGTTATTTCACAGCCGCCATTCGTTCTTAGCTCGCATTGATGGTGGCGCCACGGCGCAGGCGGCGGCAACAGGATGGAACTAGATGTCAGCAGCAATCCGGTTGCGCGCGCGATTCAAACTTGATGGTGTATATTTTGGCCGAGGTGGAATGGGGAAGTACAAGCGTTAACATACCCCCCCACTTGAAATCACTTATGGGATTTCATGAATAAGTGTAACATTAAAGGAAACAATACGAATGCACTGAACATAAGTACTACGGTCACGTTTGGGTTTGACATAATAGCTATGTGCCACATTTAAACGAATTCTGTGCTCATGCAAAAGTGATATTCTTAATTTCACTTAAGCCATTTAACTGTTCTTATTGTAATTAATTTTTATTACGTTTATTTTACCTTGTTTACGCTAATACTATTAATATTACTATGAATCAAATTTTTATTCGCTTATTGCTAAGTTTACAAGAGAGAATACATGTATTCATGTGCAACTTTAATAAAAAAAAATGCTAATTGTTAAGAGGCAATGGACAGAGTTTTGCGACCGGTCGTCGAAAACATCCCTTCTGTGTACGAACAGTAACCACTCGTACCACACCGTCCAAGCCAGGATGAAGAGCGATTACTTTTCCGAAACGCCACTCCAGGGGAAGCAGATTTTGATCGATGATCATAACGACGTCTCCAACTTGAAGATTGGCCTGACCATGGAACCACTTAACCCGCTGCTGCAACGTATGAAGATAGTCACGTTGCCAAACACGCCAGAAGCTTTGAGTTAGTTTCTGAAGCATCTGCCATCTCTCACGCGGAGAAATATTCACGTCATGCAGTGGAGGTTCTGGCAAGGATACCAACGGACCTCCAGTTATAAAGTGTCCCGCCGAAAGGACATCTACTTCGTCCGGTTGTGTCGATATGACACAAAGGGGACGAGAATTGAGAACGGCCTCAATTTTGCAGAGTACCGTTGTCAGTTCTTCGTAAGTCAGCACTTGAAGACCTACAACGCGTTTTAGGTGATATTTCATGGATCGTACCCCACTTTCAAATATTCCTCCAAAATGGCTGCCAGTTGGGGGGTTTAGGTGCCAGACTATGCCTCGCTTTGATAGGTCTATGTCCATTTCAGATTTGTGATTTAACAAAAATTGGTGAACCTCACCAAGGTAACGCTTAGCCCCAACAAAATTCGTCCCGCAATCAGAGATAATTTGCTGACATAATCCCCGGCGGGATACGAATCTATCGAGCGCCGCGATAAAGGCAGGAGTCGATAAGTCCGTAACAATTTCAAGATGAATTGCCTTTACCGCCAGGCAAACCATCACGCAAGCGTATACCTTGTAGGTGGGCGCATTTCGCCTACGACTTTCTTTCACAATAAATGGCCCCGCAAAATCTACTCCAATATTTTGAAAACATCGTGAAGGTTGGACCCTCGGCGACGGTAAATTACCCATCATTGGTTGACAAGGTATTGGGTTGACCTTGAAACACGTAACACATTTGGACAAACGAGAACGAATCAAGTTACGAATTCCTAAAATCCAAAACTTCCTTTGCACTAGGGACTGCAAGGTACGGGGACCACAATGCAGATAAAGCTTATGAAAATAGTCGACCAGTAGAAGTGAAAGTCGAGAGCCTTTTGGTAGCAGGAAGGGTTGTATCGCAGTTTGTGGTAGATGAGCATTGCTCAATCGCCCCCCCACTCGTAAGAGATTAGCCTCGTCAACATACGGATTCAGCTTTTGTATGGAACGTTGACAGGGCTCCCTGCATTTAATGGAAGTGATATCTCCCGAAAAAAATAAATTTTGCTCGTGTTGAATTAGTTTAAGAAGTGCAGTGTCCAGTTCCTTAACTGTTAGTCCAGAGGCGACGGTTTTCACGGTGGAACCTTTCGCATTGTTAGCAAAACGTAAGCACCAGGCTAGAACGCGCTGGACTCGGGATAACGAGGAATGATTTTCCAGCAACTTAGTGATCACGCTAGATTCTTGCGCGTCCGCTGCAGGTAGCGATATATGAGCTGCAGTTCGTAGTTCAGGTATGATGTCTGATGTCAATGGCTTCTTTTGAATGGGCCAGGTATCAAAATTTGCAGACAACCATGGGGGGCCGAACCACCAGGTCGGAGATGCAACTAGCTGCGAACAACTTAATCCGCGACTGCATAAGTCAGCCGGGTTATCGTGCGTAGAGACGTGGAACCAATTTTGGACACTAACTTCATCGGTTATCTTAGTTACGCGATGCGACACGAACGTCTTCAATTTATATGGTGGTGTGTTCAGCCAAGCTAGAACAGTGTTACTGTCCGTGAACGCAGTGATCTTAGCAATGTGAATCTGCGGGTGAAGCAGCTGAAACATATGCTTCATGACGCGTGCTAGTAGGCCGGCCCCAAGAAGTTCAAGACGGTTGACGGTTAAAAGCTTCAAAGGAGCCACCCTCGATTTTGCAATTAACAGGCGTGAAGAGGTTGCACAGTTGCTTGAGGAGCGCAAGAAGATGCAGCAACCATACGCTTTGGTGGATCCATCACAAAACCCGACAAGCTCAAATTTAGTAGCATTGGACGTCACCATTTGACGTGGGATTCGCACTTCACGTAAATGTTGTAGTTCCGAGCGAAAGTGCTGCCATTGCAATAAAACTTCATTGGGAGCGGTTTCATCCCAATTTAACTGAAGCCGCCAGAGTTGTTGAATGAGGAGTTTGGCTATTAGTACCACTGGTGTCAACCATCCGAGCGGATCATAAATGCGGGCAATATTTGACAATATTGCACGTTTAGTACATTTAGAGTCCAGCTCTGTCAACGAGTAAGTGAACAGATCACGTACTGGGTCCCACTGAACTCCTAAGATTTTTAGCGTGTGTTGATTACTTTCGTCACAAAACGCCTTTGGAATCTGGCAATGTTCTACTGGTAGTTCAGCGAGGAATTCAGTTGAGTTACTACTCCACTTCCTTAGTTCAAACTTTGCACAGTTCAGAAGTTTGATCAAATCATCCTTCAATTTTATTGCGTCTTCTACGCATGTTGCTCCTGCTGTGATGTCGTCCATAAAAGTATCATGTCGCACAATTGCAGCAGCCTGAGGCCATTGCGCGCCATGATCACTCGCTAGCTGATGCAACGTACGGATTGCCAGGTAAGGTGAACTACTCACTCCATACGTGACAGTAGTGAGCTCAAACTCACGAACCGGATCCTCCGGTGAATCCCGCCATAGAATATGCTGATATTTACGATCTTCAGGTCTAAGTTCAATGTTTCTGTACATTTTGGAGATATCTGCCGTGAATACAACGTTCGGAATTCGAAATTTAGTGATAATATCTACGATATCATTTTGTAGTTTCGGGCCTATGTGAACCATTTCATTGAGTGCAGTACCATTTGACGTCTTCGCACTGGAATCGAATACTACCCTCAGTTTTGTCGTTGCACTATCTGGCTTTAGCACGCAATGATGCGGGATAATATTGGCACCAGTTCCTGGTTTGTCCATTAGCTGCATATGACCTAGATCGGAGTACTCGCGCATAAAGTTTACATAATCTTCCTTCAGTTTCACTTGATGGGAAAGTCGTTTCTCAAGCTTGAATAACCGACCCAATGAGGAGTTATATGATTCACCAAGATCGCCGCACGCCTCCTTGAGCAGTATCGGAACGACATACCTGCCATCGGGATTCCGTTGCACTAAACTTGAATATAACTGCTCACATTTCTCGTCCTCTGGGCTAATGACGGTAGCGGACGGCGGCTCTTCGACTTCCCAAAAACCCTTGATCACCTTTTCGAGGCCAAGTGTAGACACTAGTAGCGAGGTAGTGGTTGATGGTGGTCGACAATTCGGATCCAGTTTACCTGTTATAACCCAACCGAACACGCTATGCAACGCAGCAGGTAGACCCGGGCCTAGATCCAGACGCTGCCCATCGTAAAGGTTGTGGAATAATTCAGCACCCAGAAGAAGTTCAATGTCGTTAGGTTTATCAAACCCTTCGTCGGCAAATATCAAATGTTTGCAGGCGTCCCGAACGCTGGAAGGTACTTCAACGGTCGGCATCTGATTTGTGATCGCATCCATAACAATCGGGCAGATGTCAAAGGTCAGATTATCTGAATCCCGTGGTCGGATTGTGCACGACGTTACACCTTTTATTTGATGTACTGTGTTATTGCCCAACCCAGCGACGGCAATATTACAGCGACGCAACGGTAGCCCTAGACGCTGAGCGCAGGTGGAGGTTATGAAACAGTCTTGAGCTCCGCTATCAATTAGCGCTCGGACATTCATGTCACCATTTGGTCCCGTCGCGCGGACTGTACATGTCCCTAGAAGGACGAGGGCGCGACCGCTGCCTACGTGCGCGTTAGCGTTAGTGCTTGTCGAACTCATAGTAATGGCAGGAGTGGTTGCAGGCGCTGGTTGCTGTGACTCAACATTAATGTTACTAGCCGGGCCTGCAACGTTGACAGGCTCATGCAACAGAGTGTGATGTCGTGCATTGCACTTGGTGCAATTCGATTTAGAGAAGCATTTATCCGCACTGTGATTTGGGCGTAAGCAATTTGAACAAAGATTTTTTTTCTTTATTACATTAAAACGACCCATTACATTGTAAGCATGAAATAACGGGCACTTGTAAATTCCGTGGTGCGAGAAGCCGCAGCAAGCGCAATCGGGAAACTTGTTCGCGGGATTGTACAAAACTGCCGCTGAATACGTCCCTGTAATTGCACGCTCCTCGTCCGGGTTCGAGTACGGTCCTCCTAGGTCCGAATAAGGAACCGATTCCGAATAATGACCCGAGTCCGAATAGTGCCCCATGTTCAAGTACGGTACTGGGTAAGAGTTCGGCCCTGTTTCGGAGTACGGCCCTGTCTCGGAGTACGGGCCTGTTTCGGAGTACGGCCCTGGTTCAGAGTACGGCCCTGGTCCGGAGTGAGGTAGGTATTCAGAGTGCGGCCCTGCCTCGGAGTACATCCCTGCGTAAGTCTGTGAAGACGCGGGATACGCGGACCGATATTGTTGGTTGTTGTTATTGGGTCGCGTGCGCATGTCGATGTTCCTGTTGTTTTGTAGCCGCGGCTGAGGTCTTTGTTGATTAATCATATAGGATGAAACACATGACTCGCTAGCCTCAATTACTTTAACATAATCTTGCAAGAACTTCAATAAGTTTTCGAAAGTAGGTATCGGTTCTTTATTTTGAGATTCAAAACGTTTCCGAGTGTCCAAATCGAGATTACGAGATGCTAAATGGAATAGTACGAATTCACCCAGATTTTCAATTTTGGTGGCCTTGAGGGCATTTGCCGATTCGTATAGTATACTTGTCATGTTCCGTAACTCGTTCAAACTACACGCTTTCATAGGAGGGTAGGTACATATCTTATCTAGGTAGTTGGTAGCTAGTATGCGCTTGTTTTGGAAACGATTTATAAGCGCTTCGAAAACTATACCATAATTATCCGCTGTTACTGGAATACCCTTCACTACCGACAACGCCGAGCCCGAGAGACAAGACAACAAATAATGAAACTTTTCAATAGGCGTTAAATTATTGTTGTCATGTACCAGTGAAACAAAGGTGTCGTAAAACGTTTGCCATAGTTCTATATTTCCATCATATTTACACAACTCAATCTGAGCCAACCGTGCTTGTCCGCTCGGCTTGCGGCCAGCGTCGGACCGCGCATCGTTCGCGGGACCCGCGCCCGTTAACTCGGCCCGTGGTGAAGGCGCTAGGGTATCCTCGGCTGTGGCCTGAACGCTGTAGTACAACATGTCGAAAGCTTCTAAGGATTTGTAATCGATAGTTTGTTTCGGATCGATCGCAAGTTTCAACAAATTTATCTCGTTCATTGCCTCTATAAACTCTGTGCGAATCGACTCAATTCGTTTGTACCTACATTTAAATGCACCGATCTTACTCTTATCAGTTTCGAAATCTCTTTCGACAAATCATATAATATCTGTATTTCACGATATATGTATTCTTTCCGAGAAATAAGCAATCTCAATTGAGAATTTTCGTCGTCAACCATTTTACAATAATTATTGATATTCTTTACACAGAAGTAGAAATTGTGTTTACGATAATTCACAAGGTAGGTAGGTAAATCAACTCGTACCTATTTGGTATTAAAATTTGTATGAGCACAAAACTGGTAAAATCGAACACTAACTTTACTGAATAATCGTATAAGTTAGTCTTATTATAAGTAGGTAGTTTTACTATGAGATTGAACTGTATTTTGGTTTGGAGTTATCTAATGAATTTGAACCCAAATATCTGTAAGAAATGGCTATGAAACTGAATTGTATTTTGGAGTATTCTAATGAATTTGAACCCAAATACCCATAGGAAATTCGCGCTCGAAGTGACCACTTTATGATGCGTCTTGTCGTGACTTGTAATTTGTTTTAATTATTGCGTTTACTATTAGAAAATTTTGAATTCGCGTGCCAAACAAACAAAATACCCTAGACAGCTTGCAATAACGAGGAACGTCAGGAAAAGGTTGGTGATGAAGGATGACTTACCCCGGCCTTTGATCCGCACCGTTTCGATCGTTATTGCTTAGTATTGGCAGTCCAAAATATTTAATTTCGACACGGGACACACCGGTTATTTCACAGCCGCCATTCGTTCTTAGCTCGCATTGATGGTGGCGCCACGGCGCAGGCGGCGGCAACAGGATGGAACTAGATGTCAGCAGCAATCCGGTTGCGCGCGCGATTCAAACTTGATGGTGTATATTTTGGCCGAGGTGGAATGGGGAAGTAGGGATAAAGGAGTGCAAGCGTTAACAAATAGCGTCACTCCATTTGCTTCCGTGGATGTCGTAGAAGGCGACTAAGGAAATCAATTACCAGGAGACGGGCAGCAGCGTCTTCCTGAGATTCCAACCGCATACTGCGATCGCCAACCCGCCTGCCGAGCGTGGCGATTATGGCACGCCTATGGGAGGCCTATTTGCTGCAGTGGGCGTCAAATGGCTGATGATGATGATGATGATGATAGACCAATCCATAGTTGTGAATAGGTTTGTTGGCTTTTTTCAGAGAGGGCTCCACGAAGCCGGCGGTCGACATAACATTTGGCTCTCGCACGACGCTAGCGAGGCGATACACACCGCAGCTGTTGGGGTGAGTGAAACTGTAGCGTCTGTAATAATGACGTGACGTGACGTGACGTGACGTGATGTGACGTGATGTGACGTAACGTGATGTGTCGTGACGTAACGCGGCGTGACATGACGTGGCGTAGCGTGGCAGATCATGGTATCACATGACATGCATGTCACAAATTTCACTACGTGGAAAATTTAAAAATCGTCCAAAAATAATAGGGGTTAAAGTATGAAATTGCCGTTTTATTGCAATAGGTTCTTTGAATTGACATAGAATCTTCATGGTTTGAGGTTTTCGAATGAGACTTTTTCAAATGGTTTCTATGATGTTCTTTTTTTAAAAAATGTGAAACATTTGAATATCGACTTTCAATTGTTTTTGTTAAGTATTCAATTTAGACAAGAAAGATGGATACTGCGAAAATTAACTCCTTAAATATCACAGTAAGCGAGCAGGAAGACCTTGTCATCATCATCATCGTCATCAGCCATTTGACGCCCACTGCAGGACATAGGCCTCCTTCGTGGTATTCATAACCATGAGGGGTTTTGCCATAATCGCCACGCTTGGCAGGCGGGTTGGCGATCGCAGTATGCGGTTGGAATCTCAGGAAGACACTGCTGCCCGTCTCCTGGTAATTGATTTCCTTAGTCGCCTTCTACGACATCCACGGAAGGAAATGGAGTGACGCTATTCTTAATCCGGAGCCTTGAACAGAAGACCTTGTACAAACGAATTATTTTGTTCCAGGGCGAAGGCGCCAACTATCAGATCACTCTGATATCGGAAGTGTCTCCAGCGGCTGTCATGAAGATGGTCAAGAATGAAGTCGAGCTGCAGGTATGACTAGCGCCTTCAATTAATTAATAATAATAATAGTAACATCGTGAGGAAACCTGAGTGTCTGAGGTGTTCCATACGTCATCCGCGCTGGGCACGCGTCGCGGTGAAGCCCATATTCTCTCTCTGAGAAAAGTTCTGTTCCCTGCAGTGGGACGAATATAGGCTACATAAAAAAAAACCGGCCAAGTGCGAGTCGGACTCGCGCACGAAGGGTTCCGTACCATTATCTATACAACATTAGACACAAAGATCGAGAAAAAACGGCAAAAGAATCACGTTTGTTGCATGGGAGGCCCTTAAATATTTATTTTATTCTGTTTTTAGTATTTATTGTTATAGCGGCAACAGAAAGCATCATCTGTGAAAATTTCAAGTGTCTAGCTATCACGGTTCATGAGATACAGACAGACAGACAGACGTACGGACGGGTGGCCGTCCGTCTGTCTTGTCTGTTTGTCTGTCTGTCACCAGGCTGTATCTCATGAGCCGTGATAACTAGACAGTCAGTTTTCGGTCAACCACTCACATATACAATTTTATTTTCGCTGGGAGGGCCCCATCAAATGAATTTGCCACGGGCCTCAGACGGTATAGTTACGCCACTGCGCTCTATCTATCTGAAATTGATTGAACAAGTAACACATGGCAGGGCTTCCGCAACTGCCACGTCCGCGACGGGGTGGCCGTGGTGCGGTTCCTCCGCTGGCTGCACGCCGCCGTCGCCGCCGGGGACGTCACTGAGGTGCAGGCTTCGGATAAACTGCTAGAGTTTCGCAAGTGAGTCCAATTTACATTCGCAGATACTCGAGGGCGAGATTCGTTAAACTACAATTCGCAGACTATTTTTTTTCTTGAGGGCTGAATCAAAAACCATTTCGAGATTAACATCTAAGTAACCATATTTTCTATATTTAAGATAAATATTAAGGAAGATGAGCGTTATTTTTGCAAAAAAAACAATAACCTTCATTTGACCTTCTGATGAACACTACGTTACTTAAAAAAAAGACTTGCTGTCATAACTGTCATATGCATATCATTTCCTTGTCTGTGAAAAAAACGTCTGTGACAGCAAATGACAAAAACAAAGTGTGACAGTTTGCGCGACGTTTCGGCGTGTGCACTCGAAAAATATGACGTCACGCTTTCAAATATTTTAAATAAATAATTTATAATAATAAACTTAACAAATCGCTGAAAAAATGAAATTAGTCTCTAGAAATTACTTCTGCTTTAAGAAAAAAATATAAAATAAGATCAAAATAAAAAATATACTGCCCGAATTCGTAGTTTATATTACCGGTTGGTCGGTCGGTCGGTCGGTCGGTCGGCTGGACTGCTGTACATAGGCCTTCTGCGGCCTGACTATGACAATTCGAGGTACATGTCAAATTGATAATCTGTGGATGAATCGACTTTTCAATGTATGTACATCGAATTGTCATAGTAAACTGTGAACTCTAGTTCTATGAAACAGGCCCCGACCGACCGACCGACCGACATGGAGCGTAATATACTTAAGCTCCGTGCCATAAGAACGCTGAAAGTTACGCGTCCATTGCGTGCTAACATTTTTTATGTTTTGCTAATCCAAGAACAATAGTTTTCCTGACAATATTTTACCAATAAAGTAAATTCGAATAAGATAAGATAAGATTCTTTTCACTTCTCATGCTCTAAAAGTTCGTCTTTATGTCGTGCGTAGGCGACATAAAGTCGCTTTTTATGCTCTAGAGCATAAAGTAAAATCTTCGTCGAAGACCAAGGCAATCGCTGCAACAGCCACACGAACATCTTTAACTTCATACAACAACCTCTTTATTTTATTTCGTTTCGTTCGTATTCTAAGACCAAGGCAAAGATACCAACAGCCAAAGTACACAATAAAACTTCATGAAATAAACTTATAATTTGTATTTCGTCTCATTTATTATTTACATGTTGCTGTTTCATTTCCTCGCAATCGAAGTGAAAAGTAGAGTGTACAACTCGTCCATAATAGTAGATTGTACAACAAGTGCATAAAACGCACCATTTTACTCGAGACGTTTATCCATCCGAGCGAGCTTGCGAGCGAGGATAGATATAAAGTCGAGTGTAAAATGGGTTTTATGGACGAGTTGTACACTCTACTTTTCACTTCGATTGCGAGGAAATGAAACAGCAACATGTAAAATAATAAATGAGACGAAATACAAATTATAAGTTTATTTCATGAAGTTTTATTGTGTACTTTGGCTGTTGGTATCTTTGCCTTGGTCTTAGAATACGAACGAAACGAAATAAAATAAAGAGGTTGTTGTATGAAGTTAAAGATGTTCGTGTGGCTGTTGCAGCGATTGCCTTGGTCTTCGACGAAGATTTTACTTTATGCTCTAGAGCATAAAAAGCGACTTTATGTCGCCTACGCACGACATAAAGACGAACTTTTAGAGCATGAGAAGTGAAAAACCCATTTTACACTCGACTTTATATCTATCCTCGCTCGCAAGCTCGCTCGGATGGATAAACGTCTCGAGTAAAATGGTGCGTTTTATGCACTTGTTGTACAATCTACTATTATTGCACACGAGAAGCGAGACATAAAATATTTAATTATAAAGACAAAATGTTTACTTACTCGTAACGACCGTCAAAGTTGTTAGTTTTAGAATTACTACTACATTAGGTGGAGAAGATAGATAGATAGCTAACAAATAAACTCCATTTATTTATTTCTTTATTATGGCAAGAAAAATAATTACATTACGGTTAAAACTATTGCGTAATTAATTCTAATAACCATGTTTATTCTTTAAATTTTTTTTATAACCGAGTTTGCAAAATCACTCATGAATGTGTCAAACACTAGACACAATCGTCCTTTAAATACCTGTCAACATTATTCTATTGTTTCATACCCGACATTATTGTCTTCTAAATAATTTTTAACATTTATATTCTTTTTGTTGCACTAACTCGTGCTGAGGACAATTTTAAAAACCTATTTAGAGGCTAAAAATTTCACCCATGCCGGGACTTGAACCCGCGACCTCTGGCTAACCGTGCCAGCGCTCTCCCAACTGAGCTAATGGGCAAGTGCAGGCATCGGTGAAATTTCGAGCCTCTTTCCAACTTCTCTGTATTACGTACAGGCAGCGACATCTAGCCGAAGCAATTTACATCACTTGCAGTCCCACTTTGCACTTATTTTAGGTTAGGGAATTTTTTGCCTCTAAATAGGTTTTTAAACTTTTTAATGTTATTTATAGTAGGCTTATTGCACTTCGGTAGTTAATTTTAGTATCCCGTTTGCTTATCAAGGGGCATTATTTGAAAACCCTGTGTTCTAACTTTTCGTCCGCAGGGAAGAAGAAGACTTCATGGGCCCGTCGTTCGACACCATCGCGGGCACGGGACCAAACGGGGCCGTCATCCACTACTCGCCCGCGCGCGACGGGCCGCAGACCGTCATCGGGAGAGACGACATGTTCCTGCTAGACTCGGGCGGTCAATATAAGTAAGTCGTCTACTTCGTCGTCATTGTCATCATCCACACTGTCGCCATCATCATTATAACTGGGGCCTAATTGTCTATCTTTTGAATCTATCGCGATCCCTTTCAAACGTCAAATTGAAAGGGTGCTGACGTACTTCAGACTGCATTTAACCTATTTCTATCACTTTCAGTGACAGCTCGTGTCAAATAAATGCGGTCTGAATTTCGTCAGCACCTATCAAACGTCACATTAAAAGGGATCGCGATAGATAAAAAAAGCCGGCCAAGTGCGACGCACGAAGGGTACCGTATCTATACAACATTAAACACAAAGATCGAGAAAAAAACACGTTTGTTTATGGGAGCCCCCCTTAAATATTTATTTTATTCTGTTTTTAGTAGGTATTTGTTGTTATAGCGGCAACAGAAATACGTCATCTGTGAACTGCCTAGCTATCACGGTTCACGAGCCCGGTGACAGACAGACAGACGGACAGTAAAGTCTTAGTAATGGGGTCCCTTTTGGCACTCTCCGGGTAATGTAGACAATGAGGCCCCTTAGCAGAAGTGACCCCATGTTCGCCGTCGCCAGGGACGGCACGACGGACATAACGCGCACGCGGCACCTGAGCGCGCGGCCGACGCACGCGCAGCGCGACGCCTTCACGCGCGTGCTCAAGGGGCAGGCCAGGGTCGCCGCCGCGCTCTTCCCTAAGGGCGTCAAGGTAGGCTTGTCAGAACTATATCATGCAAGGAGTGCCCCAGAGATCCGTCTTGGGGCCTTTCCTGTTTCTTATACGGATTAATCACGATCATGGCTACGATGGCATGTTCCTATGACTTTGTTTTCTAATTTATGTACATTTGTGAAGTTACAGTAGGAATACCACTCGCTAAACGTGAAGGAAAACATCGTGAGGAAACCTGAGTGTCTGAGCCATTCACGTACGTCAGCGCTCGAAATCGCCGATCCGCGGTGGGCTCGCGTGGTGATTAAGCCCATTCTCTCTCTCCGAGAGAAGGCCTGTGCCCTACAGTTGGACGTATATAGGCTGCTTGTGATGGTTACGATTGCTCAGTTGAAGCGGCAGCGAGCGGGGCACGTAGCTCGGAGAATTGATGGCCGCCGTTGAAAGTTCTGAGCTGGCGACCGCGGACCGGACGACGCAGCGTGGGCAGGCCCCCCACCAGGTGGTCTGACGACCTGGTTACGGTGGCGGGAGGTCGCTGGATGCGGGCGGTACAATACCGGGAAGCTTGGAAAACCATGAGGGAGGCCTATGCATCCTGCAGAGGGCATCAATGGGCTAATAATGATGATAATGGCTGAAATCACAAGCCATTTCTCTACCTCCATATCTATTTCTTTCTGTTTTACTAGGGTATAGGATAACGCGACTCTATTATGCGCGTCCTCGGGGGCAGGCCAGGGTGGCTACTGAGCTCTTCCATAAGGGCGTCACGGTAGGCTTGCATTAACGATGTAACCATATGATGTAAGGAGTGCCTAAGTGGTCCGTACTAGGGCGTTTCTTGTTTCTCGTTTACATTAATCACGATTATGCTTTCATCACTCATTATTTATTTTTCTAATATTCTAGAGCCACAGGTATTTCTCTATCTTTCCATATTTCTGACTCTCTTTATCATTGTGCTGCATTCTATGATGTAGAATAGCGCGACGCCTTCATGCGTGTGCCCAGGGGGCAGGCCAGGCTCGCCGACGCGGTCTAACCTAATAGGATAAAGATTAGTTTCCCAGGACCTCATCTGGGACCGTTCGAATTTTTAGTTTATATTAGAGTAAGTTCGGTTTTCGTTTTTTTTAAGTGTTATCTTTACTTTATTCATGAGTGGATGAAATAATCTTTCTCGCATACAAACTTCTTCTTACAACTACTATCTCTATCAGGCCCTCTATCAGGCGCCGCAGGCATCGCTCTTCCCTAAGGGCGTCAAAGTAAATCTCTAATTTGGCCTTATAGGGCAACGTCCTCGACAGCTTCGCGCGCCAAGCCCTGTGGGACGTGGGGCTGGACTACGCGCACGGGACGGGGCACGGCGTGGGGCACTACCTCAACGTGCACGAGGGCCCCGGCGGGGTCTCCTGGCGGCCCTACCCCGACGACCCGGGCCTGCGGGCCGGACAGGTGCTCAGCAATGGTCAGTTTGTCATATATTTCATTCGCTCAATCATTCATTCATTTATTTATTCCTTGATTTATTCATTCATTCATTCACTAGCTCATTAATTAATTCACTCACACACACACACACACACACACACACACACACACACACAAATTCGCATGTATGCATGTAACAGATTAAAATTATCAATTTATTATATGGAATCAGGCGTTACTTTGCGGAAATCCATAATAGCATTAAATTGTGAAAATTACTTTGCTAAATTCCGCCAAAATTCCACAAGCACCATGCGATTAGCTAATGCACCGCCCTCCCTCCCACTTTTTCAAGCAGAAGCAAGACACAAACACACCACCACCGACACCAATACTTGTGTGAAAAAATACGTTGCGACGCGTTAACGGTTGAAGGTTTAACGGTCACCGGTTTGACGGTTAAATGATGCCATCGGGGGGCGGGGCGGCCCAGCCTGTGCTGTTGGGGTGACGGTCACTTGTCAGTCGACCACCGGAGCCTGAGGATGCCTCATGTTAGACTCGAAAAGCGTAGCAACGCATTTTTTCACATTTTAATGCTATTACCAATTTAATTTTATTATTTAGTATTTACCCTAAGAGATTGGTTTCCATTTTTCAACTGGTATTGTGTCTTAAGACCTGATGAAAGAGCGGGACCCACCAGACACAGGTTTAATACTTACGTGGTGGGTATCGGCACCACATCATCATCATCAGCCATTCGACGCCCACCGCAGGACACAGGCCTCCCTCATGGTTTTCATAACCATGAGGGGTTTTGCCATAATCGCCACGCTCGGCAGGCGGGTTGGCGATCGCAGTGTGCGGTTGGAATCTCAGGAATCTGCTGCCCGTCTCCTGGTAATTGATTTCCTTAGTCGCCTTCTTCAGCACGGGTTAGTGCAACAAAAAGAATATAATGACTGACACTTTTTGCAAATTTGATCTGTAAAAGAAGATATCATTTGTTTCCTCGGTGGCGCTGGTGTTAATCCCTGGAGTAAACCTACCCTGTCTTCGCATATTGTTTCGCCTATCTCTAGCCGCGCGCATTGACCAACGAGATGCGAGTATTTGTTTCCCTAGTGGTTAAACTCGTGGAACGGAGCTTAGGTGTAGATATGTTGGCAAAACCAAAGGCGGGGGATAATCCGCAGACCTTCTCACAGAAAGAGAGTCTATGGGCTTAATCACCACGCGTGCCCACCGCGGATTGGCAATTTCAAGCGCCGAGTTTTGTGAACACCTCAGACAATCAGGTTTCCTCGCGATGTGTACCTTCACGGTTTATTAGCGAGTGATATTGCAACTACAAATTCACAAATGTACGTACGAGTAAATTAGGTCAAACTGCGCAATGTGTTACGCGGCACTGGCGCCACCTAGCGGCGCAAGTCAAGAGGATCTGAGTAGTGGCTACTTTGCTTTTGCTCAACGATATACAAATAAATTGCACACGACACGCAGTTACAGAGTTTTCGTTGCATGCGGTTTTAGCGAGTGTGACCCCCTACTAGCGAACTAAAAGGCGTTTCACTTCAAAAAATATCAGCTGTTCCATACTAGAGCTACCACCTACCACATCGGAACTTCTGGTATTTCGCGATTTCGAAGTTTTCCCCATAGTAAAAGATTGTTCGAATTGTCTATTAGAACCCCCCCCCCCCCACTTTCGGACGTATAATTTCAACCCTGTGTGTGATTTGGTCCACAGAGCCTGGCTACTACAAGGTGGGCGAGTATGGAATCCGCCACGAAGATCTGGTGGAGACCATCGAGGTCACCAACACTACTGACCACCCGAAGGTAAGTTAACATCTCAATAGTCGGGTGTTTTGTTTTAAAGTAAGTTTTTCTTACGTGACATACGGTGCCGAAACGTGAACACTCACGGTGGGGCTGGTCCACAAATTTAAAGTCGCTCAGCGCGCTACGGAAAGGGCTATGCTCGGGGTCTCTCCGAAGGATCGATTGCGAAACGAGGTGATCCGACTGACAGAGAACCAAAGTCACCGACATAGCCCACCGAATGAGCATGCTGAAGTGGCAGTGGGCTGGCCATATCATCCGAAGAACTGATAACCGATGGTGTAGACGAGTTCTCGAGTGGAGACCGCGGATCGGTAAACGTAGTGTGGGACGTCCTCAGACTCGGTGGAGCGATGATCTTCGCAGGGCGGCTGGCGAGAGCTGGATGAGAGTAGCCGAGGACCGTGCTCAGTGGCGTGCAATGGGAGAGGCCTATGTCCAGCAGTGGACAAGCGTAGGCTGATGATGATGATGATGAAGTTTTTTTGCACTGATAGTATTGATAACAATGAAAACTTTGTGATTTGAGCCAATCACAGATGAAATAGAAAGCATTTATTGACATATTAAGACAAAGGGTCGGGGCTCAGCATTATGCAACCAAGTCAACGCAGTGATCTTGGCAGCGCTGATTTTAAGCCACTAATGAAATAAAAAAAAATAAAAACTAAACTTACATGTAAGAGAAAGGTAACAAACTTACAATATAAATTTGTACCTAGAATAAACTATTTCATCATCATCATCATTCAGCCACAAGAAGTCCACTGCTGGACATAGGCCTCCTCCATGGATGTCCAAAAATACCGGTTGGAAGCGGCCTGCATCCAGCGTCTTCCTGCCACTTGGATGATGTCATCTGTCCATCTTGTGGCTGGTCGTCCTACGCTACGCTTGCCGATATGTGGTCTCCATTCGAGAACTTTTCGGCCCCATCGGCCATCAGTTATGCGCGCTATGTGCCCCGCCCACTGCCACTTCAACTTACTAATCCGCCGGGCTATGTCGACGACTTTCGTTCGTCTACGGATCTCATCATTTCTGATTCGATCTCGTAGAGGAATTCCGAGCATAGCCCTCTCCATAGCTCGTTGCGTGACCGTGAGCTTTCTAATGAAGCCCATAGTGAGGCCACGTTTCATCACTGGTAACACTGTTTGTATAATTTTGTCTTGAGCGATTGAGGTATATTAGACGAAAAGACTTTTCTAAGTTTCCCGAATGCTGCCCAGCCGAGTTGGATTCGACGATTGACCTCTTTCACGAAGTTGGACCGGCCTAGTTGGACTGTTTGTCCTAAGTAGACGTATTCGTCTACAACTTCGAGAGTCGAGTTCCCCAAAACTATTTACAATATACATATACTACTACTTATATAATATGAATAAATATAATGTTTATAATGAGAATATAACGTATAATAAGAATATAACGTTTATAAACGCGTCGAATTGATAACCTCCTCCTTTTTTGAAGTCTGTTTAAAACTAGATATAGGTTTACAAAAAATATGTCTTAAATCGCTCGTA